>CM076576.1:358562351-359205996 GCA_034641835.2 Pinus albicaulis
TTGTCTATTACGCTACAGCCTGTATATCCACTCTTTGATATCTACCTACGGTCATTGTGCTCATCTCCGTGCATTCAGCCGTTCTATTTCCATTGAATCCTCACGCAGGAAAATCTTTGAAGAGCAGAAAGAAAAATGGGTAAATTGCTAAGAGCAGAACCGGAAGGACCTAAGTTCATGGAGGGATATCCGCAAGTAAGGGATATATTGAAGAAAGCAAAGTGGCTGCGGTTTATCCAAAAATTCAGAGGTTATCATAAGGAAGTGACAAAAGCATTTGCAAGGTCGTTCAATGGCTTGGAAGTAGAGATTGGAGACCTTAAGTTTGCAGTGAACGAGGCATTTGTAGCAACAGCCACGGAACTTCCTCAGGAGGGTGAGCGTTGGTTTAAGAATAAAAGCATTAGTGATGAAGCCTGGAGAACAATCTTACGAAACCAAGGTATGGACATAACTATTTTTAAAAGAGGAATTCATGTTCATGCATTGAAAGAGGAATGGGCTACATTGCTGCTAGTTGTTCAAAAATTCATTACTTGTGAAGGCCGTTTTGGGTCCATGTATATGTACCATACCAGGTTGCTGATGAATTTTCTAGATAATCAAACTCTCAATCTCCCATATTTTCTATTAAATAGCTTGAAGAAGATGTATGTGACTGTTCAGAAACATTTAGGAGATGTAGAACCACATCTATATCACCAAGGTCTTGTAAAAATTTTGATTGAAAAAGAGTTAAAGGAGAAGAAAGACACATGGGAACAATTTTTGATTAGAAATTTCTTTGAGGAACCTCAGGAAATTCCTGAAGGTAGCACAACAAAAAGGAGTAGGAGAAAAAGAATAAATGATGAAACTCAAATTATTCCTACTCAAGAAATTCCTGAAGGTATCACATCAAAGAGGAGTAGGAAAAAGAAAACAAATGATGAAATTCAAAATACTCCTACTACTACAATTGAAAGAACTGATAGAGAATAGAGACTGTCAAAGAGGAAGAAGAAAGAAACTAAGGGTAAAAAGCCAATAACACCAAAAGAGAGAAAAACTATTGAGGCTATACATCAAACTCCTTCTTCCGAAGAAGGAGATCATCAAGTGTCATCTGAAAGACTGATTCACCTTCAAGCATAGTCATCTATGGCCAAGAAGACAGAGAAAGGGAAACAAAAGAAAAAAGATAGTGGACCACAGCGTGTGAGAAGAAGCAGCAGACTTAAGGGGAAATTGAGGAAAACGCAAATAAAAGGACCTCATTTCATCGATTTGGGAGAAGAAACATCTGAATAGTCCCCAACTGACCATAGTCCATCTCAGTCAGTTAGTGAACCTGGTTCATTTCATTCTCAGTCAGACATTGAACATAGTCCATCCCATTCTCAGCAAGATGTTGATGTGAG
Source organism: Pinus albicaulis (assembly GCA_034641835.2). NCBI lineage: Eukaryota > Viridiplantae > Streptophyta > Pinopsida > Pinales > Pinaceae > Pinus > Pinus albicaulis. Next base: position 358,563,752 of record CM076576.1, read on the forward strand.
CCCTTCTCAGCCAGATTTTGAAGATAACTCTCCTTTACGGCATTTTGGGGACAACCCAATAAAAATGACACCTGATATAGACCCCAAGCAGCAGGAAGTATATGATTATATAGAATCTTTGGAAAAAGCAACTACGGGCCCCAGTACTTCGTCCATCCAGCGTCACACAGTACAAGATGATCTAGTCCAATCACTAAAACAGGAAATATTTGAGCTAGAGCTTTTAAATAGACACATCAAAAATGAAAATGAGACATTGAAGGAACAAGGTAAATTGGACAAAATCATTCATGATAATACCATGCTACATCTGGGAATATGGCAGAAGAAGAACAAGAAATTGAAAAGGAAATGCCAGAAGTTAAGCAGAGCACTGGTTAATATCAAATTTAGATGCCTAATGAAGAAGCCTAGGATGTTGGCAGCACCAAGGAAGAAGAGCAGAGGTTTGGATGTACTGGCTGAAGTGTCAAGGCATATGAAATGAGGAAGGATTATCAAAATTTTGGTTGCATGAGGACATGCAACACCTTCACAGTGGGGGTATGTTGAGTCTCAAATCTGCATCTTTTCCATACACTTTTCTATACCTTTTTCATCCACCTAAACCTCCCAAGTTGTCAATATCATTGTATATTAATTGCAAAAGAGCATCTAACATGGTTTTTAATTATATTTTTGTGTCTGCTGTTTGATTTAGATTTTGCTCATTTAGTTGCGGAATCTAGCCACTTTCCGCAGCTGCTGCAACTTTCCGCAGCCATTTTGTGAAACTCTATGTTACAGGTGTCTACAGGAAAAACGAGCCACATGGGCAAGTCTGAAATGATGTGGACATGGATCGTGTCCTATTGGCTCGAGCAGATTCATCTAAAGAGGCTGCGGTCAAAGGTGTCCAAATGGAAGTCAACCGTAGAGTCCCACGGTGACAGGACTCTGTTTCGTGTCACATGAAGGTTCATATGGCCGTTTCTGAATTGCGGAGGACAAATCAACATCTGTACATGGCTCCATAGCCGAATTCAAACATCCACTCCTCATAGATTTACTTTTCAATACGGCCATGATCCTAGATCTGTGGACGTAATGGTCTACGTGTTCTCCATCAGCATAAACTTTAGGGAATCAGTTGTATTTCCTTTGTTATAAATAACGCGTTTGTATACGCATATTAGATTAGTCTCTGTTAGTTTTTATTAGTCTGCTCTGTAATGTAATTACGTTGCACTTGTGCCGTAATATCACCTTTCTGTTATGACTGCATTTTAATATAAGAAGACTCTGTTTTCAAACGTAATTCGTACTTGAAGATTGTTGCCAAGGCTGGTGTAGAGGGCCCCTGCACTTGCCAAGGTTCTATGCATTATTGTATAGTTTCTGTTTTATTTCTTTAAAGCTCATTGTGCCATAATCCATTCACATGTTTATACATTGCATCTTTCATGGTATATATGCTTCATTTATGTTCATAATCTTTCATGCTTTCCATTTTACTTCTGTCTTTCATGTTTTATGTTATTGATCACTGATCAGTGTTCTTGTTTCAGGTTATAAATAGGCAGCCCGGGCATTTGCATAACTTTATGACTAATGACATCGAATTAACATTGTTCTGCTACTAATTTTCTTTTCTTAGTTTCTGTTTAATTTCAGTACTGCTTTGTTCATTTCAGTTTTGTTCATTTACTTCAGTAGTTAGATTTAGATATATTAAATTTCTCATAACATCTTCAGTTGCCTCCGAAAGCCACAGCTGGACTGATGGTGAGGGATTGAATTATGAATGTGTGGTTTGATATTAGTTTCCTTTCTGCAAGTTAGAAATATTAAGTTGTGCATGACATCTTCAGTTACCTCCGAAAGCCACAACTGGACTGATGGTGAGGGATTGAATTATGAATGTGTGGTTTGATATTAGTTTCCTTTCTGCAAGTTAGAAATATTAAATTGTGCATGACATCTTCAGTTACCTCCGAAAGCCACAGTTGGACTGATGGTGAGGGATTGAATTATGAATGTGTGGTTTGATATTAGTTTACTTTCTACAAGTTAGATATCAGTTACTCAAGTTGTTTATGGTTACTTCCGAAAATCATAGCTGGACTAATGATGAGGGATCAGAAGACAAGTTGACGTAATCTGATTTAGATTTACTTTGTTGCAATTTTGGATTTCTTTAAGCATAGTTTCTTTTGTGTTTAGACAGCAGCAAGAATAGTTTGGTTTTCATGCTCAATAGTTCACTATTTTGATTTATTAGACTAGCAGCACCTTTTCATTTCAGCATCACATTTTCATTTCCTTTCAAGTTTTGTCATTGTATGTTTCAAATTCCTTTTTAAGTTTCAAGTTGGTAAATCATTATAGAGGATATCATTTCCTTAAACAATCATAACCATACTTGTTTTAGAATCTCCATCTCACCTTAGAAAACCAAAAACGACAAAAAGATAAGAAATAGGTTATCTTGCACATATAGTGCGCCGCACTTCATCAGCTTACGAATCCCGGATTGATAAATTAATGTAGCAATTTAGGACACACTAAATTGACCAAACACCACTTGCAATTGATGTACTACCAAATTTCCATTGATGTTTGTGCCAATGATTTTATAATATCTCTCAACGTGGATAACTCATGGAGGCACCTCCTCCATTGTAATTGGGTTACCTACTTGTCTTTTTACTTTCGTAGAAGTTGTACTGAATAAAAAGTGGGAGTAGGATACAAAGGTACATCATGCAATAACTCCACGTTGATCCAAATATTAACTATAGTCAAGATATTGCAAGATTAAGCTTCTCTGTTTAGCATACTCTCAAAATATATTATATGTGTAGTTAAAGCCATGATGCCATTATCATATTCATTTTTTCTTTGGAGATGATCTATCATTTTAATATGGATGACACATTAAAGTTATAGTCATTTTTATGTGTAACTGATGGTTATATGTTACAAAAATCTACTTGTTTTAGATGAATTCCATTTATTGCTTGGAGATCGCATACTTTTGTCTAGAGTTCTTTTATTTTAAATTAAAACATAAAATTATGCATGACTGGAAATGTATAATGAAATTAATATTAAATAGCTATGTTTTCTGAACCCAAGACTCAAACCTATTCAATTTCATATGTCAACATGGGTGTGTTTAGTTTTTATTAAAACATTAATTTTTCACTTATTTTTTCATATTAAAAAATTTCTCTTGCTAGTTTCAGTGTGTATATTAAATGCTCTGGAACTTGATTTTCCATATAAAAAGGATCTTGGTTAAGGCATATATTATATTCAATTCATAGGCCATTTTTCCACATCTAATGGGTCAGCCTACAAACTGGATCAATCAACGTCATTTTACCCCTTATATTCATACTTGCACAAAGTCGTACGCATGACTCATCCCAATCCCTAATATTCTTCCTGAAACTACTTCATTTCAGTCATTTTAATGACCAACGCACCCTACATAACTCAAAAATTGTGTTGCAATGCATTATATCCTTCTCTCAAGGTGCTATGCAATGCACCCTTCATAACTGTGGGGGTGAGATGATTCCAGAAAATCAGGAAAAATACAAATATTTATGAAGATTCCATAGGTTGTTTCAACCATTTACGTTGGATAAACATTTGAATCCCATCTAATTACACATTGGAGAAATCATCATCTCATCTCTTGAGATCATCCCCCCATCACTTTTGGATATCAACCCTAGATTGGTAAAAGGATAAGAATGTCTAAACTAACTCCCTTTCTTATATATTTAACTCATTCCACAAGCACCTTGTTGGTTGTTTTGGGATTTTGGAGAGTGATTCTACCCTTATGCTGCTAAGGTGAGAGCTTAACATTCCATGAATTTAGGGTGATTGGAGGTGCATATTGTGATAAAGAAAGGACAAGTTAGCAACCTAGAGGATATATTATACAATATCAACACCTATTTGTGGTTGTAATCTCCATCCATTTATATTAATGAAAATACTTCTCTATTTTCATATATGTGATTTCGTATTTCATGTATTTTCAATACCATGTTGATATATTTGATAGAGTACTTATATGATACTGCTTATATCTCGTAGTTTCTTGGCTTGTGTTATCTGACTGTGCATGTTCTTATTTTGGAAATCAAAGCTGAAATTGAAGCATTCAAGTTGAAGACATAGCGAAGCATGCGATGGATTTCAGGTAGGCTTCATTCTGTAATCTATTTACTTTAAGTAAAGCAGTGGGTTCCTTGTCTCTTTGTTGTGCTAGGTGGCCATCGAACCTAGGGGAGATACTTTTGTCCACAATTGTAAATCGTACATAACAAATTGAAGACCATACATGGGACGGTGTATTTTCTCGATGGTTTTCCTTGTCCAGTGTGTTTGATTACCTCTTTCATAGACCTTTGCTTCTTTGATAAGTCAAGAACAGACCTAGGAAGTGATTTCATTGAGACTTTCTTACATTTTTGGTGTCATAATCCTCCATCCTAGGATGAACACTCCCCCGGTGCCTCTGATAGAACATTGCACCTCACTCGGTCCCACTTTGTACCAATGTTGCAGAGAGCTGGTGCCTCTTCTGCACCAGCGTTGACCCGTGTTTTTGCACAGGATTTACCTTTGCTCCTAAGTGTCTCTATTATTAGCGTGCCTATAGCTGACCTTCCCTAAGTCTTCAGTGTCTTGTGGTCTTCCTTAAGCCTCCATTTTGTTTTCATTTTAGTTTGATTCCCTTTGGTAAGAATTATTTTTTATTTTTCTCTGTTATTATCATTTGGTCGCTTGCAAATGGATTTTGGTTGTTCATTTATCGCTTGGATAAATTATTGTTCTAGTCCTCATGCTGAAAAGTGCATTTGGATCAATGATTAAAAATTTGCATCTTATTTTTCTTCTCTTTGAAAATCAAGAGTGCTGCATTCCCTAGCGTGGAATTGAAATTTTTTGCTTCCATTTTGCAAAACAAATTCCCCATAAATCATCAGGGGCAATGAATTGTGTATGAGTGTTGATCACCTTTCATTGTCACCTCTTTTGATTTTTGGATTTTCAACCATTTTCAGTTTGAGTCCTTTGTTCATGAAATATCATATTATGTTTTATTTCATTGGAATTCTCTTGTGTTTGCTTTGAAGAATTCTCTTGCATAGATCACATTTTCATTGTTAGAATTCTCATTTTCACAGAAGAAAAGTAAATTGTGCATAGATTAATTTAAATTTCTAGTTACGAAGCTTGTGTTTTCTACATAATTAATTGTTGCATCATTGTTTTCACCTCTTCCCTACACTATATATCTTTCATCAAAAATTAAATGAGTTCATTTTCTCATATTAGTTGCATCATAGGTGTGTTCAAGTGACATCGAGTTTTGAACCTTGGAACTGAAACATAATTCAATATCAAATCTAAAATTCATCTCAATTAACATAAGGAGCATTTGAAATTTAATGAAAGACATGGTGGTCTAGGATAGAGACATGTTCCATCATCTTTAAATGTAAGAGTTGTCGTTTATTGTCAGCGTTGCATCTCGGGAGTGATATCTCATTCCATGTATGTGAGTGTATATGATCATTCTCCACTTACCTTTGGCTATATTGGATGGCGCTCCATGCACGTAAAGTATAAGGGAACGCTCTCATCGAACGACTACCCATTAGACATCATTGCTACGCACTGCACTCCCACATACAGTCGAGTATATTTTTGGAGTCCCCTATATGTTTCTATCCATTCATTGGTAACCGACTCTTCCTCCTTATATACCATGATACACCGAACATAACATTCAGGGATATTTCCTACATGTACGTTAATTCCTTGGTCTGCCAAGGTGTATATTGTAGTTCACAGTTACTTGGTTAACCATTTTTCCTAGTTCCCCTCTTTGTTTCTATTTTGTGTATTTAATTTCTAAAATCAATTAATTGACCGCATAATAACATTCTCTCTATGGAACCACTCCTTATTATATATTAGGTTGAGACTAATGGCAATAGTTTTTGAATCTACCAATCAAGGAAACCCCTCTCACGTGGATCCTAGTCTTTTTCCTGCCTTTAGAAATATTAGTGCCACTACAAGGAAAATACCCTCTAGCAGAGGTTATAAAGGAGTTTTTTAGTGTTATAAAATTGGCCAAAATTGTCAATAAAACATTTGCTACAACATCCGTTTATGGTTACAGAGGTTTTGGCAGAGCTTTTAACATAAATTCAACACAACTAAAAAAACTTGGCGGCCGGAGGTTATTACGGATGGTTTTTCATCGGTGCGCTATGAAGGTTTCAACACATCTGTGTGTGCCATCTAGATGGTGGCCCTGGGGTGGTTGAAGGTTCCTACACCACGCCGTCAAGGTATAAAACCGCACAAGGCGTAGTGTAGGTGATACAATGCACGGGGCCGTACCAATTGGTCTTCAGATTTGTGGATTGCCCATAGGTCGTCTCAACGCACTGGTACATAGACTTATATAAAAGCACTGGTGCACTGTATCAGAAAAACACACCAATATTTATAATTGGTATTGGTATTTGTGCGGTCCCCATATGTCGTACAAATGCACTGGTGCGTAGCATTGCACAAACGCACCAAGATTTTTAATTGGTTTTGGTATTTGTACAGTGCCCATAGGTTGTAGAAATGCACTGGTGTGCTGCAACATACAAATGCACCAGTGTTCATTTCGTATTTTTTTAGAAACATCGACTTGTGACAGTGCAATTATTGTGATTTTTTTAAATTCATTATTCATCAAAAGTCGATACATCTTATAACAATATTCATATTAATTAATTTTTTATTAATGCATTTGAATTTGATGTTTGGATTAATTTGTTATATCATATCATAATTAATGTGATTTTTTAAAATTCATTATTCATCAAAATTCAACAAATATATAACTTATACCAATATTCATATGAATTAAATTTTTATTACTGCATTTGAGAACGACAATGGAGAATGGAATAGTGACAATGGAGAATGTAATAGGATAAATTAAAACATATTTTATTATATATATGTGTGTGTGTGTGTGTGTGTGTGTGTGTGTGAGACAACCTTTGTCATACAAAATGGGATAGTTATTGGTATCCCTTTGTCTTTCAATTGGTATACTATGTCCATTACATTAAACAAAATGTCTGATTTCACAGACAAATTTTCAAAAAATACAACGCCTTGCTTTGATATCCAAACATAGTGATCATCATTCTTCGCTTGAACTGTTGTCACTGCTAGAGCTACATCCTTGACTTGGGTTATTTTGAGGAATATTTTGTTCACGGTGTTGATTGTTTTCTTCTTCTTCACCTTCCATCTACAAACATAAAAGTAAACTGAAATGAGTATATATACTTTGGTGATAATAATGAAAATTGCAATATTAAATAATATACATCAATGTAAATTGAAAAGAAAAATGATGTACCATAGCAATAATTGACTCATAAACTATACACATTCTTTCAAAACCATGTACGATGCCATCCTTCAAAATTTCATTTTTTGGCACAGTTCCATACTTTGTTTCCTGCAAGTTTCATACCCCATAACAACTCATATATTTAATATAAAATATCTTTTTGTTCTATTAATTATAGACGGAGCTAATTAAAAAAATATAGATAGATGCTTACAAATTCCACAATTAATTTATGATATGCCAACATATACTCACAACCCTTATTTAACACAATTTCAATCAATTTGTCTCATAGTTCTTCTTTGTATGTTAGCACTTATTTGAAGACATTCAATGACAATTTTTGTAAAACAACTTAAAAAATACAAAAATGAAATCTAGTTAAGTTGTTATAAGAAAGTAACAATTACTCACAAACTTAGATATCAACCCTTTTCTTCTTTGTCATCCTGTTTTATGTGCTGAATGGGTTCCATTTTCTTTTATTTTCTACAAGAAACTTCTTGAAAATTAATATTTAATGCTAAATTGTTTATTTATTGTACCTAATGATCGAAAAATTCAATGATTACATATTTCGTTTGAAGCACGTTGTTGTTGAGATGTCTCCTCCTGCGATGCACTTTTTTCCATTTATTTGACCATCTCCTTGTACACCTTTTTGGACATTCCTACTGGCATATTTATGATATCAACTCATTGATCTTTTGAGATTTTCACAATATTCCTAAAAATGTAACATGACAATAAACTATTTAATTTTTATATTGATATGTGAAAAGTAAATACAACAAAAGTGATATTTATAAATAATTCTAGACAAACATTTAAATGAATATTACATTTTCATTTAACGGAATATTCCGTCTTTCTTGTTGTTGTACGTTTTTTCTATTAAAAGTCTGACATGTCTCATTGACCAATTCTCTGGAAATTCTTCCTGTAGTTTAGATAAAATTTGATTCTTGGAATTATTGGATTGGTTTTTGTATTGTAAGTGGAAAGAACGCCTATACATTCATTCCACTAGATCCCTCAAAATTTTGTAAAAAATTTTCCCCCTTTCGTTAACCTCCAACACCACTCTAGATGAGGTAAGGAGAAATTCATTTTCATTTGCATGTTCTATTTCTTTAATTTTCTTAGAACAACATTCCTTTTCTGAGTTGTTGGTCCATGTAGAACATTAAACATATGTGAATTAATTGACTCCTTGGCACATTTTATATAATAATTTTATGTATATTATTAATTAAAATTAAAAAAAGAAACTCATATTGGATCGATAGTATTTTTTCATTCACGTGTTTCATCCTTTTGCAAATTTTCCATCAAGGTTTTAAGATATTCTGGTCCTAGATCAAAAATAATCTTATCGAGCTTTGTCATTTTGTGGCTATGCATGATACATAGTAAACAATACATATTAGTTAAACTTACATATAGTTCAAAGATAATATTTTTTGTAAAGAATTTACAAATAACTTGCCTTTTTTGCTTTTCTTGATGTCTTATTAGTATTTTTGTTACTTAATTTTTTTTCAGTCATTTCCTTATCAATCTGAAACCTATACCATATCATTCATTAATATATTTATAAATAAATTGTCAACTTTTTAGGTAAAAGATAAATCTCAAGAAACTGGTGTGCCTTTCATGATATATGCACCGACACTGGTGCCTGGGGGTATTATAAACGCACCACACAAACAATATAATAGACTATACAGTGTGTGGGAGTATTATAAACACACCAAAAACCAGTGTAATAGACCGTGCGGTACTATCCTCGTAACATAAAGCACCCATGCCCTATTTTACATACATTTCACTGATTTAAAAAATTGTTTTTAAATTTTTTATTACAAACTACTTGCGTGGTGTGTTGTATAATACAGCGCACCAGGTGTGCTCGGTTACGTAGGGTGCACCAATAAAAAAAATCCATTCTTTTCAAAAATTCATGCGAGGGCCGACATGGATTGGGATCCTACATGTACATTATTTCCTTACTCCTCCAAGGTGTATATTGCAATTCACGGTTACTTGGTAAACCATTTCGACAAGTTCCCCTCTTTTTTTTTTTTAATTTTGTGTATTTAATTTCTAAAATCAATTAATTGACCACATAATAACATCGTCTCTATAGAACCACTCCTTATTATATCTTAGGTTGAGACTAATGGAAACAATTTCTGAATCTACCAATCAAGGAAACCCCTCTCACGGGAATCCTGGCCTTTTTCCTCCTTTTAGAAATATTAGTGCCACTACAAGGAAAATACCCTCTAGTGAAGGTTATAAAGGAGTTTTTTAGTGTTATAAAATTGGCCACAATTTTCAAGAAAACATTTGCTACAATATCCGTTTATGGTTACAGAGGTTTTCGCAGAGCTTTTAACATAAATTCAACACAACTAGAAAAACTCGGCAGCCGAAGGTTATTACGGATGGTTTTTTCGTCGGTACGCTACTAAGGTTTCAACACACTGGTGCGTGTCATCTGGATGGTGGCCCCAAGGTGGTCGAAAGTTCCTACACTGGGCCGTCAAGGTATAAAACCGCACTAGGCATATTGTTGGTGATACAATGCACGGGGCCGTACCAATTGGTCTTGGGATTTGTGCAGTGCCCATAGGTTGTCTCAACTCACCGGTACGTAGACTTATAGAAACGCATCGGTGCACCATAACAGACAAACATACCGATATTTATAATTGGTATTGGTATTTTTGCAGTGCCCATACGTCGTACAAATGCACCGATGCGTAGTCTCACATAAAAGCACCGGTGTGCAGCATTGCACAAACGCACCAAGATTTTTAATTGTTTTTGGTATTTGTGCAGTGCCCATAGGTTGTAGAAATGCACCAGTGCGCTGTAACATACAAATGCACTAGTGTTCATTTTGTATTTTTTTTGAAACATGGACCTATGATAGTGCAATTATTGTGATTTTTCTAAATTCATTATTCCTCAAAAGCCGATACATCGTATAACAATATTCATATTAATTAAATTTTTATTAATGAATTTGAATGTGATGTTTGGATTAATTTTTTATATCATATCATAATTAATGTGATTTTTTAAAATTCATTATTCATTAAAAGTCGACACATATATATCTTATACCAATAGTCATATGAATTAAATTTTTATTAGTGCATTTCAGAACGACAATGGAGAATGGGATAGCAACAATGGAGAACACAATAGAATAAATTAAAACATATCATATATATATATATATATATATATATATATATATATATATATATATATATATATATATATATATATATATATATATATATATATATATATATATATATATATATATATATATATATATATATATATGAATAAGACAGTCTTTGTCATACAAAATGGGACAGTTATTGGTATCCCTTTGTCTTTCAATTGGGACACTATGTCCATTACATTAAACAAAATGTCTGATTTCACAGACAAAAATTTCAAAAATAAAAATGCTTGCTTTGATATCCAAACATAGTGATTATCATTCTTCCCTTGAACTGCTACCACTACTAGAGCTACTTCCATGACTTGGGTTATTTTGAGGAATGTTTTGTTCACGATGTTGATTTTTTTCTTCTTCTTCACCTTCCATCTAAAACATAAAAATAAACTGAAATGAGTGTATATAATATGGTGAGAATAATGAAAATTGCAATATTAAATAATATACATCAACGTAAATCGAAAATAAAAATGGCGTACCATAGCAACAATTGACTCATAAACTATACATGTTCTTTCAAAACCATGTACCATGCCATCTTTCAAAATTTCATCTGTTGGCACAGTTCCATACTTTGTTTCCTGCAATCTTTATACCCCATAACAACTAATATATTTAATATTAAATATTTTTTTGTTCTATTAATTAGAGATGAAGCTAATTAAAATAATATAGATAGATGCTTACAAATTCTACAATTAATTTCTGATATGCCAACATATACTCACAACCCATATTTAACCCAATTTCAATCAATTCTTCTCATGATTCTTCTTTGTATGTTAGCACCTGTTTGAAGACATTCAATGACGATTTTTGTAAAACAACTTAAAAAATACAAAAATGAAATCTAGTTAAGTTGTTATAAGGAAGTAACAATTACTCACAAACTTAGATATCAACCCTTTTCTTCCTTGTCGTCTTGTTTTATGTGTTGAATGGGTTCCATTTTCTTTTCTTTTCTGCAAGAAAATTCTTGAAAATCAATATTTAATTGTTTATTTATTTTACCTAATGATCGAAAAATTCAATGATTACATATTACATTTGAAGCACGTTGTTGTTGAGATGGCTCATCCTGCGATGCACTTTTGTCCATTTATTTGACCATCTCGTTGTACACCTTTTTTGGACATTCCTACTGGCATATTTCTCATACTAGCTCATTCATCTTTTGAGATTTTCACAATCTTCCTAAAAATCTAACACGACAATAAACTATTTAATTTTTATATTGATATATAAAAAGTAAATATAACAAAAGTGATATTTATAAATAATTCTAGACAAACATTTAAAGGAATATTAATTTTTCATTTAAAGGAATATTCCTTCTTTTTTGTTGTTGTAGATTTTTTCTATTAAGAGTCTGACATGTCTCATTGACCAATTCTCTAGAAAACCTTCCTGTAGTTTAGATAAAATTTCGTTCTTGGAATCATTGGATTGGTTTTTGTATTGTAAGTGGAGAGAATGTCTTTACGTTCATTCCACTAGATCCCTCAAACTTTTGTAAAAGTTTTCCCTCTTTCATTAACCTCCAATACCACTCCAGATGAGCTAAGGAGAAATTCATTTTCATTTTCTTGTTCTATTTCTTTTCTTTTCTTAGAACAACATTCCTTTTCTGAGTTGTTGGCCCCTGTAGAAAATTAAACATATGTGAATTAATTGACTTTTTTACACATGTTATATAATAATTTTAAGTATATTATTAATGAAAAATAAAAAAAGAAACTCATATTGGATCGATAGTATTTTTTCATTCACGTGATTCATCCTTTTGCAAATTTCCATCAAGATTTTAAGATCTTCTCGTGCTAGATCAGAAATAATCTTATCTAGCTTCGTCATTTTGTGGCTTTGCATGATACATAGTAAACAATACATATTAGTTAAACTTACATATAGTTCAAAAATAGTATTTTTTGTAAATAATTTACAAATAACTTGCCTTTTTTGCTTTTCTTGATGTGTTATTAGTATTTTTGTTACTTTATCTCTTGTCAGTCATTTATTTATCAATCTGAAACCTATACCATATCATTCATTAATATATTTATAAATAAATTGTCAACTTTTCAGGTAAAAAATAAATCTCAAGAAACTGGTGCGCCTTTCATGATGTACGCACCAATGCCGGTGCGTGGGGGTATTATAAAGGCACCACAAAAATAATATAATAGATCATACGGTGTGTGGGGGTATTATAAATGCACCGCACAAATAGTGTAATAGACCGTACAATACTATCCTCATAACATAGAGCACCCATGCCCTATTTTAGATATGGTGCACTGATTTAAAAAATATTTAAATTTTTTATTACAAATTACTTGTGTGGTGCACTGTATAATACAGCGCACTGGTGCGCTCGGTTACGCAGGGTGCACCAATAAATAAAAAATCCAATTTTTTCAAAAATTCACACAAGGGCCGACATGGATTGGGATCCAACTATGCAGGTCCTCCCATGGGTTGGATATCAATATAAAATGAAAAGCCCTAACTTTTAAATCAGAGAAACAGGGAGAAGAAAGAGTAGAAACAAAAAAATGAAGGGTTTAGGGTAAAAAGGGATAAAATTGTAGAAAAAAGTAAAAAAACTACAGGAAAAGTAAAAAAATAATCAAATTTAATCACGATATTGATTGAAATTCTATGCTACAGGGTTTGAATCATGAGAGGTTTATAGTCTGATTGCCTGAATACTTCTTTTCGAACGTATTTCACTGCTCCATAGTGCTCTCGTGCTCTCTTGCTACAGGTATGTCTCCTGCAAATATTTGGCTGAAAATTTTAGCACAAATAGTGAAATAATGAAAAGTTTTTAGTATTTAAAGAATTGTTTTATGAAATTAGATTTTCGAAAATATTCTGCCGCCCATTTTTCAAAAATTTTCTTTTTTTTTCACTTAAATAAAACAGAGCTGTGCTTTTTTTATTTGCGTTTATTCTTCACCGGTGCGTCACTACATAGCACCACACCAGTGCATCCATTGGTAACACAGAACCAATGCGTAGTATCTAAAATGCACTAGTGTGTAGTAACTAAAATGCACTGGTGCAGTTATCTGTACATTAGCAACGATTTGCAGTTGAGGCACCAGAATTACTTTTATGTGTGTACACCAAAATTAGACATGTTGGAAATATACATTTTTCTATGAAAATATTTGGGCCATTTATTTTCAAAACTAAACCTCTTCTTCTTTCAGAAAAAGAAACTTGAACCTTTCCATAATCTGCAACATCAAAAGGTGCCCCATGATCTGCTTGTTGACCCATGAACTGCTTTCTCATTTGTAAGTTCCTCCTCCATCTTGGCATCCAATTTCCTCTTTTATCTTTGTTCTTTCTATATTGATATTAAAAACATTTATACAATCTCTGTTTTACGAGAAATTGACCTTGAATGTTTTGGGAGCAATGACAACGATTGCTTCATTCTGCATTTGTTAGCAGAAGAAGAACGATTTTCGACTAGACGATGCAGTTATTACATGTGGATGCAATGGTTTCCTGTAGAAAATGAGTATAGGGTTGAGCAAAGGAAAGACATTGCAAAATGGGCTATTACATTAGCTTTTCCAATGGGAAATAGATTTGCAAGTGGAAATATGGTAGCTATAGGTATGTATGATTTTATTCGCACAGAAATGGTCACTGGATTTCCATTTATAATACAAGCATAATTTTTACTAGTTTCATCCAAGGAGAGCATCATTTTCAATAAAAAATGGAATCGGGGAATCCTTAAGTGTATCCCGTTCACATTTTGTTTGCATTTTGTTCTTTGATAAGTGCTAATTCACCTATACTTTAAAAATTTTGAATTTTTGGGTACCTTCCATGTGATATTCCTCGTTATCCACAAGACCACAGGTTAGACAAGTTAGAGATACCATTCAGGTTCAATTGAAAGACGAATATGTGATTTTATACAACGTTATCTTTGCCGGTAAAATTTTATGTAAGCCAACCGAAGCTCGGACAATACTCCCACCTACTTTTAAACGCATTCTGGAGAACCTTTGCCTTCATGGGACCTACCAGCCCGATCAACAATGTCATTCGATCTTTCTCTATTGTCCTTAAGGGAATGAGAATTATTCCCTTTATGGTGCCTCTTTCCTTTATCGACTACCTCAATTGATCTTTCTCTACTGTCCAATCTTTCCCTGCCATCCTTGTAAGAATGAGAATCATTACCTTCATGTGATCTCTTAACCCGTTCAAGAGACTCAATTGACCTCTCTCATGTGCGTCTTAGTTTTTTCATAAACCTTTTCTCCTTTTGTACTCTGTCAAGCTTAGAAGCCGTCCGCATCCCTATAAGCATATTTCTCTGTCTTTTTATTTGAATCACTCATTTTCTCTGCTATAAAATTCTTAGCCAAAATTCGAACTCTCATCTTTTCAAAACCTCATCTCCTCAGAAAAATTCTTGCCCAGGATTCAAACCCACTGTACTGGTACGATTCGTAAGATCCTAGTTTATGTTTTGGCACAGTGTTTTATGACGCACCGGTGCGAAAGAGTTGTGAAGCACTAGTGCATCGTAGTAAAAAGACACACTAGTGCGGGTTATGATGATACGTGCACTGTGTTATCACTCTAGTAATTCTAAAGTTGTGATATTTTGGTTTTTAGTCAAAGAATACTAGAGGTAACCACAAATCAACTTCAAACTTTAGGATCTAGCCTTCCTAGGGTTCAGAGAGGGCTCTCTCTTTAAAATTTAACTTTTTTTCAATTTGTAAATATTAGGCTAGTTATGAATGTGGAACTTTGGTTTCGTTTTGGTAGATTTGGTGGGAAAAATCACTTGAAAGGATGGATAGTGGGAAATCCATTTTTCCATTGGGCTAAGGAGTCAAAATCAAGCAAACAAGACTGGGATCAAGGACAAAAGGTCAAATGTTTTTAGGGCAAGATAGATAACCCTTGAAGATCTTGGAAAGTTGTTTTTATGAGGTGGTATGATTGGGATAAAGGGCACTTAAGAATCCTTTGATCTGGAAAAGGAAGTAGTAGGAAGAGGTCAAACAAGAGAGGGAGCAATTACGGGTTCCCTACACTGGAAATCATAGGAAAACATATAAATGATAACTAGTTAAAAATAGGGTGCTTTTAACAAATCGTGTAGTAATGCTCCTAGTTATTCATTCAAATTTATAAAAAACATAGAAGGATGCATGTGACAAAGAAAGATAACAATGACAAGTAAGGAAATACTTCACTCCAATTATCTCATCACAGAAATCCTAAAGTATGATGCCAATTTTTTTGATCTAGCCTACTACTCGAATTTTGACACAAAAAAGCTTTCAAGTCCAACAAAAATGACTATAACAATCTCCACTAATTTTATTCCACACAAAATACTTCTAAAGATGAAGTATTTATAGATAGTTATTTTACAAAATATCCTAGAAAGTTTCTAGGAATTATCTTAGGAAAATAAAATATATTTACAAAAATAATAGAGACAACTGCTTAACAAATAAGCAAGTTGTCCTATTTATCCAAAAGAAATAGAAATTGTTTTAAGGATAAGATGCAGCTGGTTGCCTTGGTGTCTTTCTTGCTGGCTCTTAGATATTTTTGGAATTTGATCTACCTTGTTTGATACTCTTTCGCTGATTCTCTTTATTCACTGTTACTCTCTGAATTCTGATACTCTTTAACCATAATCAAAAACTTGTTTAATGATGTAAAAAAAATATGTTTTGACTATAAATCAACAAACAATTGTTTTCTCCTTTCACCTGTCTGTCTTTCATCCTTCATAATAAATCTATGAGTGACTGCCAATCCTCATCTTTAGGATTTGTATCTTTTTTAGTTTCATGAAGTTTTCATCAGCCTCATTATATCTAGCAAAGGTTGGCTTGATGACAAACAAGTGTTTTATCTCATGTTGCAAATAGAATAAGTCCTTAAAACTCGTGAGTAAGCATTTTCTAGTTAGAATGCCTTGTCCTTGTGGTTTATTTACCTGTTCTTTTGCAAACTCTTTAATTTTATTATCATAGTCATTCTGAGGAATTATTTTATCATTAATGACCATAATGTCAGGGAGTCCTTTTTTCCTCAAATTTGTAAACTTGACCATAAACCTGGTTATGGCAGTGTTCATACTTTCACACTTTTCTTCCAGTTGTCTCGTCATATTCTTCTTTGTAGTAACTTTCCTAATTTCTAAGATAGTTTCAGTTCTTTCATTAATCTTGAGTTCTTATAACTCCAATCTATTTTTACTGTTGAGGAATGTGATCAGCTTTAAAGCTTGTTTTGGTTTATCAGCCAGTTCACTTTGAGTATTTTAAATTTCTTCTTGGGCTTATAGTAATAACTCTCTCTGTTCAAAAATTACCAGAATTGAAGGCCATACATCATGGATGGCTTCAATGACACCGTTCTAAAGATGGTTTTTGATATATGATATTTGTTCCTTCAATGTCAATTCCTTCTGCAATTTCTCTAACTCTTCATTCAGTCTGATGGCATTTTGTTCATGTGTCTTTGCATTTATTTGAGCCAATTTATTAGACTTCTAAAGATTATCTATCACCTGTTTCAATCTACTGATCTCATTTGTTTTAAGAGACATTTCCTCCATAGCTTTCACTATTTTTCTTGATTCATCTGTATGGTGGAATATTGTTCTAGATGATTCAGTAGTTGAGGTTGTGGAAGAATTTACTGGCACTGCAGTGGCCAGTGGTTCTTTGGGTGCCAAATTTTCAACTAAAGTTGAAGGCACTGTTGTAGTGATTGCTGGAATAACTGTAGGAATCTCTGGTACTTTCACTGTTTCCTTCTCTTGGAAAAGCTTGTCCATTTGAATCTCCATCTCCTTAATCTATCCTGTAAGTTGTAAGATGATGTTCATCATATCGTATTTTTTATTCTGCTCCTATATGATTTATTTAGCCTAGGTATGTTCACTTGGAGGAAGCTTAATCTGTTTCCTCAAGGCTGCAATGTCTTCATTCTTCTTCTTCAATAATAAATCTGCTGCATTGAAATTTGCAGGGTCATATCCCACTTTAATTACCAATTATTCTAAGTATTTAATTCTCAAATCCTTAGCATATAATGAGGCTTTTCCAAGTTTCATCTGATCTTTAATGTTAGTGATAGTGTTCTCAAGTTTTTGAACACTCATGGCCTTTGTTGTAACAGTGGAGTACAACATCTCTGAACTCTGTCTGTGAAACTGTATTTTATCTAATTCATGAACACTGTCTGTTGCTACTTCAACATCAAATTTCTTATAGTTAGCAATTGTCTTTGGAATTGGTACTGTGGGATGTAATGCTGAAATGACTAGCTTTTTACTTGACTAATCAAATGCTGACAGGAATCTATTTTGGTTACCTGGTTTTTGTTTCAAAAATTGAGAATAGATTTCAGTTTTGATCTCTTCATTTTTGGATCTAATTTCTTTGTATCTTTCCCTGATATCCAAATCTTTTTCCTCATATGTTTGGGATGAGGAAGCTTCCATGCTTTGTTGTCTTTCTATCACTTGTGCATTCTCTTTATTAACCTGTTCTTCATTTTGATTGTTAGTGACTGGCTTATTGATAATCACAGTAGCAACATTTGTCTCTGGCAAATCTGTATTGGTCTCCACAAGCTCTGTTTCTTCCACATCAATTGTTACTTTTCCTTTACTTGTTGAATCTAATTTGGGACTTTTTTTATATATGAGCTTGAACTTAGTTTCAGTTGTAGTTTCTACCACATAGGCTCCTTCTTCCCTTACTCTTTTAGTGGACTTTTCTGGCTAATTTTTAGTCTCTAAAGTATGACTAGTATTACCTTTGTTCACTACATCTGTTAAGCTATTTTCAGTCCACTCAATCTGATTTGAAAATTTTTCTATTTCTAGTTTTTCTTCATGGATGAAGGGTGTTAACCTGAATTTAACCCTTAGCGTACTCAATATCCTTTGTGGATCATAATTCTAAGGAAAACTTTCTTCCAATTTGAATTCCAATAACTGCTTCGCTACTTCTTTCTTTGCATCCCTCTGATTATTTAGCTTAAATTGAGTTTTCTTCTTAGCTTCCATGAAATTTATGGAACCGGAGTTTAGGATCTGTCTAATATACTCCAAGGCAAAGATCTTCATTGAAGGATGTTTCGGTAACTTGTAAGGTAACAAATTTGACAAGAAGACTCTGATTTCAGTATATTTTTCATATAAATACCAGTCACCAACCTTACTCTGCTCCGACAACTGCAATATCTTTTTAATTTATTTATTTATTCTTGGCAGCTCTAGTTTGGTTAACATTGTGATCACTGGATGTAAAAATAACTCTGAAAATTCTGATTATGTGAAATCTAAACATTCTTTTCTAAGAAAAGATGTCCAGAAAATGACAAAAAGAGGATTTCCCTCTACGTCCATCTTTTGGAGAGTAACTGGAAATTTATCTAATTGGAAATATAAAAACATATGGAAGAGGAAAGAAGTGTATCCGAACACTCCTTCACTTGGAAATTTAATCAATTGATCATGGATACTATCTGCAATATAACTAGCATAATCAAATATTATAGATGGGGGTTGACCTGGGGTGAAAGTGGATAATAAACCTAGGATGGATTCATCAGTGTGTTCATTAGTAAAGTACCCCAGGATGAATGAAAGCATAGAAATCACCTGCGTTGAACCTTTTGGGAATTTAGCAATAGAATATGGGGGATTTAATTTTGGAATTTCTACATGTGAGGGCATGAATGTCTGGAAAATCATGAATCTCTTGGGGAAATACAGGCGAATGTACAGCCGGGTTAAGGCCTCTATGGATAAAGGGACTGCTTGGGGGTCAGGTTGAAGCTGTAAAATTTGATTGATAGATTGAGCAGTGATGGTGAAAAGTAATACTTTATTAGCATTGATTATGGCTCTTTGATCAGGTACATAATACTACTCACACAATATAATGACCTCTTGACATGGGTGAGTTAGTGGGAAAACATATTTGGGCAAATAAAATTCCCAAATCTGGACTTCTCCATCATTATCTAATGATTTCTCATAGATCTAATTATGAATATCAAGCAAGTTAAATTCAACAATGGGATCTGCTATCTTATAATCAGTATCAGCTAGTGGGATGTGTTCAACATCAACAACAGGTGGTTGAAGAGGATTTATCACTATGGCAGTCTTATAAGTTATAATAGGGGTTGGTTTAGGCATTTTGGAACTTTCAACCTTGCTTTTACTCTTCTTCTTAGGAATTTCAAGCTACTTTTTCAAGTTTAGATAGTTTGTAGAAGTATTTTAGTTAAGCAGAGGAATTCTTGGATAAATTTAGGCAAAGGATAGCTTTTTATTTGGGTTTTCTTTTCAATTAGGTATGTGAAAAAGGTTTGCAGGCTTTTGACTGGTTTAAAACAAAAAACAAGGGTTTCTTGAGTCTCTTACTGAGGAATAGGGTTGAAATTATTTTGAAATAGGTCACAGAGGCTTAGGATAGCTTCAAAGGTTTTCTATTTTGATTTAAAGCTTGAAATAGCTCATCAAATTGTGAAAACTCACAAATTTCCTTAAAAAAAGCGTGCAACAGTGAAATAGGGTTTCTAGGAAAAATTTGACAGGGTTTGGCCTGTTTTAGTACTATTTTGACAGCTTCTTTTAATATTTATGGATCTCTGAATGAAGTTCGTCTTTTAAAAAATATTTAAAATTCAAACATTTTTGAATGAGTTGATAACTTCTGTAGATTTTCTGGAGCAATGTACAACTCCTCGGTAGTCATCAATGGTCACAGGGTAAATCCTGCAGGATTTTTGACAAGGAAATGGCTGAAAAATGTTGCTTTTAAAGTTAGGGAGGCATGCACTAGGTTTATGGGTAGAAGAGTAGGAAATGAATGTATTTCCAATGTATTGTATGCATATTAGGGCTAATAGGAAATGACATTCAAGTGAAGTCACATCAGGTGGGAATAACAGTTTTGGGTTTCGAAGGATTGAAAACAGTGAGTGGTAATCGCTCAACATTACGATGGTAAGTGGTATCGGGCTTAACCCACACGATCCAACTGGAAGAGGGCATGTGGAGGAGAGATAAAATTGAAATACCACCCATTTCACGCAGAAATGGAATGGGGAGATCACGCTAGTTTTCTATGCGATATCAAGCTTGTGTCGTTCGATCTAGGCAGGTCAATACGAACGGTCGTGATTGAATAGAGGAGTTGCATTGGGAAGGAGTGGGTCTGGGGTATCGTATGTGTGGCAGATATTTTAAAATTTAAGAAACAAACTTTTATTTAAAGTTTGAACTTTTGTTTTTAAAATGATAATTCATCGGGGTAAGGTTTACGTTATAATTTAAACCTTTGGATTTATATATTATGTGGTGCAGCTTTAAGGTTTATTGTTAAATTAAAACATTTATACATTGTTTCAATCAATGCATCAGAATGGGTTCTCATTATATAGTTTTATCAAATGAAAATAACACTTGTTTCAACTACATGGGGCGGGATATTTTGCATAGATATATGTTTAGACAAATGGGATGATTGGGTAGGTTCTATATTTGCACACATGGGATATTAAACCTTGGTCTAAAATTAAAATAGTGGGTTTTGGGAGTTAATTTTAAATATAAGGGAATTAATAACATACAGGTAGGTGTAGTTTAGGGATTTTAATAAAATAGGTTAGTAGCCAGTAATTAGTATGAAATGAAGGGCTAATGTAAAATGAAAACAAAATACATATTAACTCTAGTTTGAAGTGTAAATGATAGACAAAGTAAAGCATTGTTTTCGTTTTAATATTTCACACTTTAACTTAGGAAAAATGTATTTTTAGGGTTTATGAATGATTTTTTTGAAAAGGGAATGAGATTAGCTATTTAGGGTTTAGATTTTACTAAGTAAAAATGGGATTTTACTTAGGAATAAGGGATCATGATTTATGAATGTAGGGTAAATGTTGATGAATGTGGGTCTGGTGTGGGAATTCAATATTTTTAGCTAACCAGTCATTGAGCGTTGGGTCTGGTCCCAACAAAAGTCAGAGAGATGCTCTGAGCCTTTTTGACTGATAGTTTAGAATACTAAATATTTATAGGGGAGGGGAAATTAGTAATTTTCGCTCGATGATGCTTTATTACATGATTTCTCAACTAATTTCTACCTACCCATCTCTACTTCTAACATTTTTTCTTCATCTTTATAGGTGCATTTTAGGCTTGCAACCTTAAAAAAATATTTCAAAACATAAAACTATATAAGTCTACCTTATTTCATCTGAGGCCTCATATTAAACTGTTGAGCTCCTCATTATTCTCTACCTATCTATTGATTTGTCAAGTTTAAATTGTTTTGACAAATCTTTATTATCTATCTAAAACATGAAATTGGAAGCATGAAAAGTTAAGATTAAACTATTTAAATGATCATGGATTATGGCATTTATTGACACGCTGCACATAATCATTTTTCTTGCAGTAAAAGTAAAAGCAGTGGCATTTATATTTGCTCACTTTCAGGTCTTATTTTATCTCTTTTTTCTTTTGGGGTCTACATTTTTCTAAGTCCTTTGATTTTTCTTTTAGTACTTTTTACCCTCTTTTTGGCTTTTTATTATTTTTCATTTTTCAAAATATGGGAAAAGAACTTGCAGAAAGCAAGGTATGTACATATTTACAAGACTATCAAATTCAATTCAAAATTTATAAACCCTGTTATCATAGGACCCTAACACACCAGACGAAAAACTAGGAATCTCAGCTAGAAATTGTGTACTGTATAAAGTTCTTTTTTTTTGTATGTAAGATCATAATAAAATAATGATAATTATACAGTACATGAATTTATTTGCATTATTTTATAAACTATATTATGTTACAGAAATTCATATTATTCAAGATTTATTATTTTACAATTATTTACAAATTTAAAAATTTTAATAAAATCATTTCACGTTATTACAATTAAAATTTTCACATTAATACAATTAAGATTTTACAAATATTTTACATACAATTACAATTACAATTTTACAATTTCACATACAATTACGATTAGAATTACAATTACAATTATAAATAAAATTTTACAATTAAAATCATTTCACAGTAATACAATTAAAAATTTACAAATATTTTACATACAATTAGAATTAGACTTAAAATTACATTTACAATTACAATTACAATTTTACAAATATTTTACATACAATTACAATTTAAATTACAATTACAATCATTTCACAATAAATTAAATATTACAATTACAATTAAAATTTTACATTAAATATTTTACATACAATTACAGTGAAAATTACAATTAAAAATACAAATACAATTTTACAATTTTACATATAATTAAAATTTAAATTTCAGTTACAATCACGACATAGAATTTAATAAATATCATGGTCATTTAATATTAAATTAATTAATAAATATCACGATCATGATAACCATTATACAAACATCATATTCGACTAAAAAAAACATTGAAATTCGCTAACAACATCATGATCATGATCATGACCTAACAAAACACAATTAGCATTGTATAACATCATGACAACAAAAACATAAAATATACATCTCATGTAAAATAACTCATGCTATCACATACACATCTATTTGCAAGCTGCACATTAAATGAACATATCATCTAACATGACCTAACAATATACATATCATGATGATCACCAACATGTAAATTAAGTAGAACTGCAACATGAACATAAAATACATGGACCATATCTATATATATATATGTATAGATAACTGAATAATGTTAAAAATATACAATTGTAATATAAATGCCATGGATTAGTTGGTGGTACAACATCAATAGTAGTACTAGTTGAGGCCTACACAGTCAATGGTGTAGCCTAGACAGTCAATGGTCCAGCCTGCTCATGATCATGAGTACTGTTGGATGTTGCAGGCTGCTGATTGGACGTGACAGATGGTCCAGCCTCAACTCCATGATGACTGCTGCTAGATGCTAGTGGAGGCTACTCATCTGGCGTGACGTGAGGTGAACGATCATGAGATGATGAGTCAATGCTCGCTGCTTGTCTATCACGTCCTGTGTATCAACCACGCATATAACGTGCAATGATCCTCCTCAGTTGTGTAACTAAGGTCATCGATTGTACGAAATGTTGCATGATCCTATCCATGTCACACTACATGCCTCTCCACATCTATAACAACTTACCATCGGCCTATATGTCGCTCATATGAGTGGGCCCGATGCCCGCATCAACAATCAATGCAGTGATTTGGTCACCCAACTCCATCCTATATCTAGTATCAAGTTGACCGCGCCTAGCAAAAGGCAGTACCGTTGCACCAGTAGGAGTAGGTCTCTCTACACTGGCCTCCTGATGATCCTTGGCATCTAGCATGCCCTGATCGTCATCAGGATCCACACCTGGATCATGTGCTGGTGCCGACATGTCCTCGCCATCAAAAGACCCAATGTCTGTAAAATATATTCAAGTACACAACAATAATTAGATAATTTCATTGCACAATTTAATAAAAACAAGTTAAAGAACATGTTAGAATAAATTTAAATAAAACAGTAATATTACCTCTATCATCCGGCGGCTCATTAGATGTGAAGAGGATGTTGGGACACCCTCGCCAATCAAATCTAGCATAAGGACAGGGGACCATAATGAAGGAATGCATATCGTCAACATTGCCTAGCACCTCTAGTGCATCATGTGATATCCTTGCTAGAAACATAGCCCCACCCCTATTGGGCATCATCTGCCCCCACATTTGCATTTGTGCCTAAAACATTGGCCTACAAGGCTGTCGAAAAAAAGTAGGCCTCGTCTCTGGAAACCTCTCAAAAAATAAACAAAAAAACTCTGAAGCAAAAGGGAAGTAGACCCTCCCTCATGCATGAGCACGACATCTATCTAAGGTTTTACAGAACTGTCGCAAAAAAATGGCAGAACACCTGACAAGTCATGGCTCCTGTACTAAAGAATCAACATAATATAGAAGCGAGCAACTAATGCGTTGCTCATCACTAGTGTTGTGTGAAATGGTTGAAATGAGAAGTGAGAGGAACTACACCTCTTCACTACCAAATTCACCAATACGTATTTTCTCCAACATTTTCATTTTATTTTCTCCAACATTTTACAGTTTTCTGCACAGCACTAGCTCAGACCAATCTGGAAATCCTGTCGGTGGCCATTCCACCTGTGGATAAGATGTCTCAAAAACACACCATAGCCCTTTAGGTAAGTAGCCTCCTCATAGAACTTGAGGAGGCCTACCTGCCTTAGGAGCTTCTGGGTAGCTGCTGTAATAGGGTGAGGGTAAGCATCTCTCTCCCTCTCTCGTGCCTCCCACAAGTGAACCATGTCATACTGCTATGCCTGTTGTTGTTGTTGTTCCCCCTCTTCTATCTCAATGATTGACAAATTAAATATTTTTTCTTTATTAAATGAGACATGTATTTAGTGATATACATACATTTTTTTTTTGGAAAAAAAAAAAAAAATTGGTGCACCACAAAAAACAGTCATGCACTGGGTCCAGTGTGTCTTTTGTTTGTCACACACTAGGGGTGGTGCCCCAGATCACATTCAACGCACCGTAGATGGTGTACCTGAAATGTTTCAGAGCACCGTTGACTATGTACGATTTCAGGAGTGCGGTGCGCTAACTAAACTCTATGCCTCGATGCATATAGTTGTTTCAGCGCATTGACCTCCTAACTAATTAGATAGTCAATGGTGTGGTCTTTTACCTAGCTGCACCGTTGACCCTATCGATATGCCAAATGCAGTGCGCTAACAAACACCGGGGCAGATATTTCTGTCAACACACCGCGTTGCCGCTATTCCACATGGTCAACGGTGTAGCCGGCTAAATGACCACACCACACCACACTTTATTTTTTTTATTTTAAAACAATGTAATGCACCTTTCGATACCACCCTAGAAATGGTGCAGATATCATTAGCACCAGTTGCGATGCAGCCTATAAATTTTACAGGGAGCACCGCTTACTGGTGTGAGCCAAACAACTCGAGCACACCGTACGAAAAATATTTTTTTTGCTTTTAAATGGTGAATTTTAAGGTTATTTGAAATTATAATCCTTTAAAAAACATAATTATGGAAAAACAAGAAAAATACTTATACATTTGGTCATCGAGGAGGCATATTGGCTGTAGAATTTGCAAAAGAAAATTTAGCAACTATCTTTCAAAATGCAAGCTAGAGATTAGTGGGCAATGCACAATAGCAGTGCATGCAATGGGTGCAATGGGAGCACTGATGTCAGGGTGGCTCAGACAAGGATAAATTGCATAGGTGCTTCAGAGCTCTAGAGCACTAAGAAAACTGAAAAATGCGGTTTTTTGGTCGTGATTTTTTTTTATTTAACCTTGTTTTGGTGCGCGGGGTTTTATAGGCGCACCGGTGCAGTTTCTTAATACCACACTGGGCGTTTTCTGTTTTGGCGTGGTGTTTTATGATGCACCGGTGCAGAAGAGTTGTAAAGAACTGGTGCTCTACAATAATACAACGCACCGGGTGGGTGTTTACGCAACGCACAATGTCCGTTGTGCCAATTTTTTGTGTGCACCGGTGCGTTCTCTTGTTGAGCACACCGGTGTGGTTTTGGATGATAAGTGCACCGAGTGGAAAAAATCCTCGAAACCCTCCACCTGCCAACCTCCTCTAGTAACCTCTGCAAGAAACAGATGTCTGGGGTATTTTTATAAGGACTTCCTCAAAAACATATGCTAGAGGGTCTTTTCCTTGTAGTGTGCTCCTTATATGGAAATGTTTTCCATTCCTGGATTTACCATTAGTTTACCAGTTTGGTTATTTTCAACCAAACTCGTGGGGTGAATTGTGTATGAGTGTTAATCACCTTTCAGTGTCACCTCTTTTGATTTTTTTATTTTCAACCATTTTCATTTTGGGTCCTTTGTTCATGAAATATCATATTATGTTTTATTTCATTGGAATCCTCTTGTGTTTGCTTTGAAGAATTCTCTTGCATAGATCACATTTTCATTGTTAGAATTTTCATTTTCACAGAAGAAAAGTAAATTGTGCATAGATTAATTGAAATATCTAGTTATGAAGCTCGTGTTTTCTACATAATTGATTGTTGCATCATTTTTTTCATCTATTCCCAGCATTATATAGCTTTCATCGCAAATTAAAAGAGTTCATTTTGTCCTGTTAGTTGCATCATAGGTGTGTTCAAGTGACATTGAGTTTTGAGCCTTGGAACTGAAACATAATTCAATATCAAATCTAAAATTCATTGCAATTAACCTAAGGAGCATTTGAAATTTAACGACACACATGGAGGTCTAGGATAGAGATGTGTTCCATCATCTTTAAACGTAGGAGTTGTAGTTTATTGTCAACATTACATCTCGGGGGTGATATCACGTTCCACGTATGTGAGTGTGTATGATTTTTCTCCACTTACCTTTGGCTATATTGGATGGTGCTCCATGCACGTAAAGTATAAGGGAACACTCTCATTGAAATGTTACCCATTAGACATCACTGCTATGGACTACACTCCCACGTACAGTCGATTATATTTTTGGAGTCCCCTATATGTTGCTATCCATTCATTGGTAACTGATTCTTCCTCCTTATATACCGTGATACACCTAACATAACATTCAGGGATATTTCCCACATGTACGTTAATTCCTTGGTCCGTCAAGGTGTATATTGCAGTTCACGGTTACTTGGTAAACCATTTTTCCTAGTTCCCCACTTTTTATTTTTATTTTGTGTATTTAGTTTCTATAATCAATTAATTGACTACAGAATAACATCCTCTCTATGCAACCACTCATTATATCTTAGGTTTAGACTAATGGAAAAAAATTTTGAATCTACCAATCAAGGAAACCCCTCTCACGGGAATCATGGTCTTTTTCCTCCTTTCAGAAATATTAGTGCCACTACAAGGAAAAGACCCTCTAGTAGAGGTTATAAAGGAGGTTTTTAGTGTTATAAAATTGGCCAAAATTGTCAAGAAAACATTTTCTACAACATTCATTTATGGTTACGGAGGTTTTAGCGGAGCTTTTTAATGGAAATTTTAATGGAAGCTCACCGGCTCCAATCCCCTGGAAGGAAAAAAAAATCTAGCCATGATAAGGGCTAGTGTTGTCAAGGCTAAGTGCGATCCCTAGGTGATTTTGATGGCTTATATGCCCCTCGACCGTGGTTTCCCAGACCATAGGTTTGGCATGAAGTCATTTAAGGACCCACACTACCAAGTAAACAAAAAAAAATGGTATTGTGCGATTCCAACCAAACAAACTAAAATGTAGAAGATTTATACAATGTCTCTCAGTAACAACTTTATGCACACACATATAAAACCACTGAATGTTTAAAAAAAATCTTATTGCATTAAAAAACACTCTCGATAACTTGATAGGAGGGAGATGTGTAATTTCTTTAATGAACAAATGGATATTTCAAAAGTAGTGTTAAATAAATAATATAATTGTATATCAACTTATATATATATATATATATATATATATATATATATATATATATATAGAGAGAGAGAGAGAGAGAGAGAGAGATTTTCTTATTTCTCCTCCTTACATTCTACTTTTATTATAAGTGAGATGTAGAATTCATTTTATTCTCAAAATGGAGTTGACACATGTCATAATAATGGAGATGTGTAATTCTTTATGTTTCCCTTTAAAAAACTCCCCTAGATCCACCTCAATTGGGTGTGATTTGTTTCTTCTTTAATTATATTTTTTTCATCATCCTAGCCCTACTATTCTCCATACATTAGTTGCATTTATATGCTCATGATTCAGTCACATATAGTTGTTTATGAGTGTCTGACTTTTGTTACCTAGAAATGGTGATAATGATTTCACTTAATGATTAGATGCTAGTATTAGTTGGATGTTCTAGGACTTTTAACTTAGTAAAGATGTTACCTTGTTACTATTTCTAACCATCTCGGGACATAATTGCTTCTATATAAGTGTGCCTTGGTCTAGACTAGCAGCTACTAGGAAGTCAATGTGGGTAGCAAGTCATATCCCTTCCATACTTAGAATTTTATGTTAAATATTATTACAGTTCCATTTCATACATTCAAAATAAATATCCTCGTGACCTATGGGGTGAAATTGGGAAGTTGGGTTACACTTTTTTTCCATTTTTGGGAAAAAAAATTCATTTTTTTTCTGTTCTTCAACTTTCTGCAAGCCAAAACATTTTTTTTGTTTAGAATTTCTTTTTGCGATAAAAATAAAAGTTGTCAGAAATTTTATTAGCTTTCTATTACTTATTTTTTGAAAAAAAAATTATACACATTTGATATGTCAACTTAGCGTTTCTTTGAGTGTGTGTTTTTTAACAATCAAAGGATTCATAAGAAGTCGTGTTAATATGCATTTTCTTCTAAAACTTTGTGTTTTTGAGAAACAAAATGTGTTACAACATTCTAGACAGAGCCTACTTTAGTTTTATTATATTTACAAAGCCAATTAATGCATATCATAATTACTAGAATTTTTTGAACTAGTCCTATATGAAAAAACTACATATTTTGAATATGTTTCGCGATGCACAAAATCTCTTAACATATAAGTTATAAACTAAAAATCTAAAAACTACCCATTACAAAAGACGGACAAATGTAATGCACCATGATTTTTTCCATTTTTTTACACAGTATTTTTGAAGATACAAAATTATGATTTCACTGAATCATAATGACCTTAAGAAATTGTTTGCACCCGTTTTATTAAAAAAATAATTAAAATTAGTAAATATTTATGAAATTCCATAAAGTTATATTTTTTGAAAGTAGACTGAATTTTGAAAATGCTTGTCTTGGTTCCGACAATTAATTATGATTTTTTCATGGATTTTAATCAGTCCAAAGCTGAAGATATGCATTCAGAGCTTGGCTTTGCCTAATTACAGACGTGTTAGTTTGGTCGAACTCTTATTAAAAGTTCGGCTGAATTATTTTTTTCACTGAAAACCCGTAAAGTATAATGACATAAAAGTTCAGCCGAATTTTTTATAAACATTTGGCCGAACTTTTACCCGACTTTCCGTCAGCCAGAAAATATCACGAAGCCCCTCCAAAAAAACATTTCGTGGCAATATAAATTGTTGTGAAAGCATTCATTATTTCACATATTTTTGCACATTTGGTCTGATTTTGCAAAAGTCTTGGTCTGATTTTTCAAAGAATTGTTTTGGGTTTAAGGAATTTCCTTGAAGGTACATTCAAAGGAAATTTTTGCAAAGGATTGTTTTGGGTTTAAGGAATTTTCTTGGAGGTACATTCAAAGGACATTTTTGCAAAGGATTGTCTTGGGTTTAAGGACTTTTCTTGGAGGTACATTCAAGCGACATTTCCTGGAGGTATGTGATACATTTTTTGGATGTTTTTTGCGCTTCATTTTTTTTGAAGGTATGGATTTGGGCTTAATTTTCATTGTTTTTAGAGGTTTTGAGCTTTATTTTCATTTTTTTTACAGGTTTGGGCTTAATTTTCAAAGGAATATTTTTAGGCTTAATTTTGAAATGACTCTTCTTAGGCTTAATATTCAAAGGAAATTTTTTGGAGGTATTTTTTAAAGTGATATTTTTTAGAGGATTTTTTAAAGTGGCAGTTTTTAAGAAGTTGGAATTAATTTTCAATGGACATTTTTTGGAGGTATTTTTTGAAGTGACATTTTTTTAAAGTACGTGTTTTGGGCTGAAGTAAATCTTTTATAATGATTTTTTAAAATGAGTTTTCGTCTAACTTTTTAAATGAATTTTTTTTGCAGGACTTGGAAGGAAATATTTTGAGCTTCATTTCATTTTTATAAGACATTTTTTTCTCGAATTTTTTAAAGTAACTGTTTTGGATTGAACTATGTATTTTTTGCAAAAAATTTAAAATGAATTTTTTTTAAATTAAATCTTTTGTGATGTTTTTTTTAATTGAGTTTTTGTCTAAATTTTTGAAGGAAGTTTTTTGAACTTCATACTCTATTATCATGGAAAATCGAAGGAATTGCACAAGAAAATATGATCGAAAAAGAGACCCTAAGGAACATAGAGATGAGATGAGAGAATATCGCAAAAGAAACAGAGAAGCACTCTCAAATATTGAAAGGGAAAATCAACCTCAACTAGAAGTTGAAACAGGTATGTAAATGTAAATATTATGAATTTGAAATTTAAAATTTTGCTAGTTTAAAATGTGAAGCTTAATTTTTGTTTGGTGAACTAATTTAAAAAATATTTTGCAATGTAAAAACGGAGATATATTCCTCAAAACATTGATGATGAGATACAAAATTTTGAAAGAGAAAATGAAAGAGATATTGAAACAATGATTTAAGATGGACTTGAAATAAATTCAAGTGAAGAAATTGAATCACAAGGTATATATATTCGAATGAATAGTACATAATAAGTTTACATGTTCAATAAATAACTAAATTAATAAATATGTATAATTTCAATAATACATGCATGTGTTCAATATATATATATATATATATATATATATATATATATATATATTGAACACATGCATGTATTATTGAAATTATACATATTTATTAATTTAGTTATTTATTGAACATGTAAACTTATTATGTACTATTCATTCGAATATGTACAAATGAAATCAATGTCAATGATGAGATGTTAGAAAATGTTGAGACTCACACATATGGAGATAAAAGAGCTGACCATGTTATAAGATATTGTGTTAAACGCATTTTTGATATGTACTTCATAAAGGAATATGTGACAGTTCAAGCCCAAATGTTGAAAGGTCTCCTATCATTAAGTAAATTAAAAGAAGCTATGACT
Organism: Pinus albicaulis; assembly: GCA_034641835.2. Classification (NCBI taxonomy): domain Eukaryota; kingdom Viridiplantae; phylum Streptophyta; class Pinopsida; order Pinales; family Pinaceae; genus Pinus; species Pinus albicaulis. Next base: position 358,595,351 of record CM076576.1, read on the forward strand.
TTATTGGGTATTAAAAAATGAATAAAAGATAAAAAAATGAAGGAAAATGTGATACAAAATATAAATAGTGCTATAAATTCAATTAGAAGATCTAGACAGAAAAAAAATTTCTGTTGTATGTAGAGCAATACATATGCCAGTGGTTTGATCAAGACTAAAGAGAATCGCTTGGTAAAATCTATGGCATGAGCATTAGGAACCTCACGAAAAACTTTGCATAAAAATCAAAAATTTCGGTTGAAAATGGATGTAAATGATGAGCTCGCTTGTTGGAGAGCTCTTTGTAGGCAAACATACAAATAAAGACTTGGAGAAAATGTTAAAAAAACAATATATGAATATTGGAAGAAAAATTCACGTGTTTCGCCAAATGAAAGGGATGTGATGCAAAGAAAAATAGCACAAAGTCAGTACGAAAAACATAAAAAAACATTTCTTGGAAACCACTCAGATAGAGTTGTTCAACAAGTTCAAAGAAGAGAATTTTGAAATTCATGTCTCAATCAGTGCTTTTTTTCAAAAAAAACCATGGTATGTAAAACCTATCACCGTACACGACACTTTTTGTTGTCATTATCATGTGGAATTTGAGTTATATTATGACACATTCCTTAATTTTGGTAGAAAATTTTGGAGAGATTCACCTCCTCCTTCCACTATCTGTGATTTCATATCTCAAATTCTATGTGAAAGAGAAAGCGATGAATCATTTTACGAAAAGAAATGTGTTGGTGGTAAAAAATACGATGATTGTGGAAATTTGACTAAATTTCAAAACAAATATCATATTGATATAAATTATCAATCGTTGTCCAACATGAAAGTGAAATGTAAGAGATATAAATATATCCATACATCGATTCAAGGTTCAAATAGTGCGAAAAGAATTGAATTACAAGAAGAAAAAATTTGTGTGATAGATTTTTTGAGAAATTTCGATGTAGAAATTTATAGATACACCAAGCATTCCAATAGAACATGATGGCAAGACTTGAAATTCAAAAAATCCAATGAATTTTTTCCACCACGGACCATTTTGTCAGTAATTGATTTTGCAGAAAACTACACATTTGTTCCACAAAAAGAAATTTAGAGTGAATACTATCATTCTGACCAAGTCTCCATGCTCATTCATGTTCTATATAGAAATTTTGAACAAAACGTCAATCATATAGAAAGCACCAGTGAAAATCGACATGTTATTAAATAATATCACTTTTATATCTGTGAAGATCGTACACATGATATCTTTTACAACACTATTTTGGAAGGATTTACGACTCCTTGAAAAGTCATGGAATAAAATTCAATGAACATTGGATATGGTCAAATGGATGTGCAGGTCAATTCAGATCTTCATGATCATTCTTTTGGTTGTGTTGTCTTCACAAGAAAACCTACATCAAACATTGTTGGAATTCTTTGAGACTGGACATGGAAAAGGAGAGCATGACAGTGAAGAGGCATGCATAAAATGAGCACTTCGAAGATATCAAATGAACCCCTATTTAAATGGACTTGTGGACGCTGAAGAATTTATTCAATGGTGCATCGCTGCTTTAAGCCATGAGACTAGCCAATCAAGGGAAGTGCGAAGGTACATTCAATTTAATTTTTATTGGATATCTAATTTTAAACAATGTACATTTATCATGTAATGATTATCTTTGATGGTATTTTGATATCATATTTACATTATTCTTTGAATTTTACATATATAGGTTTTTTTGGCATATTGGGATCGAAGATGTAGACATATCAATTAGAAATGACCTTGAAACAATAAAAGGGACTTGAAAATTTCATTCAATTAAAATAAAGTTGTTCACAAATGTGTTTGCATTCGATAAAAGAAAATATTCTTTTTTTTGTCATGTTCACATAGACAACACTGAATCCAATGATGTTTTTGAAAACAAAATGTATGTAAAAGATTGGAAACATACAGAGCTAAATACAAAGGGGAAAATTTCCATTGCAATGTTTGAAGAAACGCAATCAGAGGAGACTACAATATCATCTGATGGTGATCGAGTTTCTGATCTTGTTAGAGAAGGTAACATTTGAATTACTTTCAAATGATAGAGATATAGAAATAAATTTAAATACATAAGTGTGTTAAGTTTTTTTTATTGTGCAGGAGATGTTTTTGTTGTAATTGCACCAACTGACAATGATGAAAATGTGAAGTATTATTTGATGTGTTGCACTAAACGAAAAGTGAAATTATTATAAAACTATAATGATAACGAGTTTCCATATGAAAGAGGATCTATTATACTGAAAGGTTATTTTTTCAGTCAAACTAATCTAAGTGGGGATTTTTTTTACTTTGAAGACTATGAACCTGATGTCATAAGTTGTCAATATAGTCACTTGGTGTATGCATAAATTTGATAGAGGTTCAATCAAAGAAAAAACCAAAAATTAAGAAATGGAAAATGTAAAAATCCGATCATGAACGGATCATTGAAGATGGCATTCCATTGGAGTTCTTTTGATTGAACTGCACAACAATTTCTTCTCTTTGGATTCATGTTTTAAAACTTCCAGAACTCAACTAAAAATTGAGCTGCCTTGTTATGTTATATGTGAAATTTTTTGCACATGTACATTGTTTTGGTACATGCACACTAGTATCAACTGAAAGTAGCTTTTATATACATGCATTGATTAAAAATGTTTTTTTTTTTACAACATCGATTGCTAATTGTATTTCAAAAAAAGGGAGGGAGCTGAGGCTCTATGATTACAAGAAGTGCTGCTTGATATACAGTAAAGAGTGTAGCCACAGCTATGGGTTGCATTCCTTCTGATTCTATTTTTCGAAAGATACAAAAATAATGAGAAGTTGTAGATGTGGATAAACTGGGAAAGAAGAAGTGCGTATTTAAAAGACATGATGAGAAGAAGAGGAAAGCTAATCTATATTTATGTGGTTGATTTGCCTTGCAGTATAATTCTCTGGATTCTCTTCGTTCCCCGCATTCCTTATGTTGTTGGAGCTGGTGCTTGGGGTGGTGCATTTTTCTATCATGTATTTCAGGATTTGGACTGACTCTTAGGCATGGGCACACTTGTTCAAAACATTATCAAACTTGGCTTGAAGAGAAGAGACCCTTGAGAGGAAGAAATTAACATCAGTCTGATGTCTGTCCTCCAAGGCTTAAACATCGTTCTTCAGCTTGGCATCAATGGTCTTCTTATGGGCTCGGATTTGTTCGAGCTCGGCCTGCAAATATGCACAATGGAAGAAACTTTCACTTCGGGCCATTCTAGTCAAAGCAAACCAAAAAAATGAGGCAGTGACAAAAGCTGCAAGCTGCAAACAAGGACTGAGGCTGTGGAAAAAAGGATGAATGCACAGAATGGGGAGGAAGCTAGGAAGCCTCAAGAGAGGGATAGGGAGGAGGAGGAAATATGGGGGAGGGCGCAGAGGATGGGCATGAGGGCTCAGCCAACCAACAAGGAGCCTGAGAACAGAGGACTGGAGGGGCACTGAGAATCTCGATAGGGGAGCAGAGCAGGTGTGGAGCGTTAGACATGGGGGAGAAGAATATACAGAAACGAGTAGAAGGGAGGGCATCGAGCTTGGAGACACCCAGGGCAAATGAATCATGGGGATGGAGTGATAAGGGGTACTGTAGGCAAAAGCAGAGTCAGGAGAAAATGAGAGGAATATCACATAAAATCTTGATACAACGAGGGTCATGATTAGAGGGGAGAGGCAAGGAACATAGTATCATTGCAGAATAGATGATTCAGAGATCGAGCACAGGCACGATTAGCCAGGAGATCTGCCTCTTTGTTGTGAGATCTGAGAATGTGGAATACTGTGATTCTTTTCAAATCATTTAGGAGGATATGACATCTGATGAGGATTTGATCAAGGGCAACGTTTTCTGCGGGCCAATTGTGAATCATAGACTGAATAACAATTGTAGAGTCGCCCAGAATGATGGCGTTGTCGATTTTCAGATTCTTTAGTTGAATTATTCCTTGGTAGAGAGAAAGGGATTCAGCTCTGTTGTTGGATAGAGAACCTAGGCTCCATTCCTAGGATATGAGCATGTCCTCGGTTTCACTTTGAATGCTGCCCCCTGCTCCAGCGATTCCTGGATTAGATTTCGAAGCCCCGTCGAAAAATAGAGTAGGTCTGCCACTGTCCTTGATCCATTCCTTGAAAGCGCTTTCCTTGAGATGAATACTCCAATTGGTAGAGAAATGAGGAGTGAGGGAGGGATTATTCCTATTGCTTCTAGACAAGAGGTTGCAGAGAAAGATTTTTTCCTCCACACTTAGATTGTTGGAGTCGATTCTGTGATTGCTTTTAGCAGAAATGATTTCTAGAACTAAACTCCAAGTTTTGTTGCAGAGTTTTTTGTGAGATGGCTCTTTGCCTCTGAAGATCTTGTTATTCTGGGAGAGCCATATGTTCCATAGGAGAGCATGTGGAAGGTTGTTCCATACCCTCTAGAAGAGTTTATTATTCTTGTTTTTCCAAGGAAATTTTTTTTTCCATTGTAGAAGGAGCTCTGCTACCAATATCAGATGATTACTATCGGGCTTAAAGTGATTTGTGAGGTCGTTCCAATAGTGGATGGTGAAGGGGCACCAAATAAAGAGATGAGGTATTGTCTCCTCAGCATTTTTACAGTTGGGGCAGATAGAAGGACCTATGATTCCTCTTTTTTTGAGATTGTCAGAAGTAAGGATTTTGCCTTTCATTAGGGTCCAAATGAAGAATTTAATCTTTGGAATGGCTTCTGATTGCTCAGAAGTCTCCTAGACTGGCCAGATTGGTGCTGGATACTTCTCTTTGCAAAGATATTGATATGCAGACTTGATGGTGAAGGCTTTGCCTATGGGGTCCCAATTATGGTTACAATTATTATTTGAATGTACATGGATTTTATACATGGCATTAGAGCAGGAATTACTCTAGAGTAGAAGAATATGATTTTCTTCTGTGCAGGTGAATCAAATTTACATATCTACTCTTTAGGACTAGCAACATGATCAAGATGTCTTTCTCAATATTGAGACTTGAATATGCCCTTGAGGTTATTTTGAGTTACATATCTTAGAGAGACAAGATGGAAGCATTCTTGGAAGACAAAGGGCTGGAGGAGATCATAGAGAGTGGTATTCCTAGGCCTATAGCAGTAGATGCTCAAGATCTAGGGACATGGAAGAAGAACATATCAAAGGCAAGAAGGATTCTATTGGAAGGTTTTAGAGATCATATTGTCTCGAAACACCATGGAAAGGAAACTATATATAATATGTAGAATAACTTGAAATATTTTTTTCAAAATAATAGTGACCACAAGAAGCTGGTGCTGAAGGGAAAGATCATAAAAATCAAGATGGAGAAGGGCGTCACAATACCAAAATTATTAACCAAGTTCAATCAATGTTGGGATGAGCTTTGAAGTCTAGCACTTCTAGATATTCCCAAGAGTTGGCATAGGTAACAACATTCAATGAATATGAGGGAGAAGCTACCAGAGTGGGAACAATTGTGGTCTGACTTGGTGCAACAAGAGAATCGGTGGAACACCAGAGATGGATCCTCATCAAAGAATAATGATGAGAATAATTGTGCCTTATATGGAAAGGAAAATAAAGGGAAAGTGAATTCATCCAATTCCAAATCAGATTCTGGTCAGGAAGGTAAGAAGAAGGACTTGTCGAAGATTAAATGTTTTCACCGTCACAAGTTGGGGCATTATACCACGAAGTGTCTACAGAAGAAAGTCGAAAAGAAGCCCTCAGGGGGAGTGAAAAGTGAAGCTCTTTCTTCACAGTTTGAGTTGTATTTCACTCTAATCACATGCATGGTGTCATCAATGATGGGTTATGTATGACACCTAGATAGTGGAGCCTCATTCCATATGATCAACAACAAAGAATTCTTCAACAACCTGGAGGAGAAGGACCTCCAGATGCACATCGAGATGGGAGATGATAGGAGGTATAATATGCCCAACATCAATACTATTACCTTTCATAGGGAGTCTAGTTATCCTCTCACATTCAAATATGTCATGTATGTTCCTGGTTTGAAGCATAACTTAGTTTCAGTTTCTATGTTGGAATACTGTGGCTATGATGTGATATTTAGCAAAGGAAAGATGTTCCTTTTTCACAGATCCATGGGACAAGTGAAGAAGATCGGGGTTCATGTAAATAACCTCTACAAATTGGATGTATAAGATTATGAATCCTTGAGCATGAAAGCAGAGAAGGTGGAGAACCCATACATCAGTGAGTTATGGCATAGAATATAGGGCTATCTACACCACAGAGCTTTGAAGATCATGCAATAAATTTCTATAGGGCTTCCAAAGGTTTCAATTGAGAACAATGATACATTCAAAGGGTGCACATTGGGGAAGTATGCCAAGGACATCTTTCATGATAAGGAAATTCAAGGGAAAACGACCCTTGAGAGAGTTCACTCAGATGTGTGTGGACCGTTCTCAATAGCCTCCATGACCAAGAATAGGTATTATGTGATTTTTGTAGATGATCTTTCACACAAGTGTTGGATATTATAAGTGTAGAAAAAATACCATATGTTCTTATAATTTTGTGAGTTCAAAGAACTTGATGAAAAATAAACACGCATGAAGGTGAAGTCTCTCAGGAGTGACAATGGTGGAGAATATGTGTCAAATGAATTAAAGGATTTATATGCATCAGAAGGAATTTGGTGAGAGTTTATAACAACTCATAACCCAAAACAAAATGGGATTACATAAATAAATAACAAAAGCATTGTAGGAGTTGCACGAGCAATGTTACATGATCAGGGCCTACCGTTGCACTTGTGGGAGGAAGCATGCAACATAATTCTGTATGTGCAGAATAGAAGTCCTCATCGGATTCTCAAATGAGTACACCAGTAGAAGACTTTTACAGTAACAAGCCAAATGTGGCACACTTTATAATTTTTGGCTCATCAGTTTTGATGTCATGTTACCAAGTGTGCATGGAGAAATATAAACCAATAGTTGAGTTGGGCATAAATTTTGGGCAGAAATATACAATTCAAAACTATCAAGTGTACCTTCCATATCAGAGGATGGCAGTGGTTTGTATAGATGTGAAATTAAATGAATGAAAGTCCATACAAATTTCACTTGAGAGGGAGGTTTAGATGCATGCAGATGAGGAGCTCTTGGCTCCGAAAGAATAACTTCAATATGTGGAGCATCCATAAGCAAAGGAGCAGAGAGTGGAATCACCCACTCATGTAGAGACGTCCAAAGATGAAAGGAAGCACACCAGAGAGGCTGACGAGTTGGTGCATGATGTTATAGACAATGTAAGAGCACCCACATCAGAGCGAAGGCAAAGAAGAACCCCGGATTGGTACATTGGCTACATGGCTCTTATGAGAGACAATGTAGAAACTTAGCCATCCCCATTCGAGGAAGAAGTGAAAAAACCAATGTGGGTTGATGCCACGATTGAGTAGTATTAATCCATTATTAGAAATAATGCTTGGGAATTTTTACCAAAACTGGAGGACAAGTTAGTTGTAGGATCCAGGTGGATCTAGAAGGTGAAGCAAGTAGTAGATGGGAGTGTGGAGAAACACAAGACCATATTTGTGGCCATGGGGTTCTCCCAAGTAGAGGGAATATAATAAGAGGATTATTTTTCTTCAATATTAATTTACTCTTTAATCAAATATATTCTTTCTCTTTTAACAGAGATGTGTTTGAAGATACATCAGATGGATGTAAAGGCATACTTCCTCAATGGGGTGATCGAGAAAGATGTGTACATAGAGTAGCCTTATGGATTTGAGACCTTCGACAGAGAGTCGCATATGTGCGGACTCAAGTGAGCACTTTATGGACTGAAGCAAGCACCAAATGCTTGGTACACTAGGGTCGACAATTATTTCATCGGGTTGGGCTTCACCAAAAGTGAAGCGGATGCAAACCTTTACCATATTGTGGTTGAAGGTAAATTATTGATTATAGTATTATATGTCAATGATTTATTTTTGATAAGTGACGAGAAGTTGATCAATTATTGCACATAGTATATTTTAAGAGAATTTGAGATGAAGGACATGAGGATCTTGTATTATTTCCTTGGTTTGGAAATTTTGAAAATGGACAGGGAATTGTTTGTCTATCAAGGAAATTATTCCAACGAGATACTGAATAAGTTTCACATGGAGAGAAATAAAACCATGGAGACTCCTCTAACAGGGAACTGGAGGAAGGAATATGCTACTTCAGGTGAAGTGATATAAGCTACCATTTACAAGTAACTTGTGGGTTCACTTATGTACTTGGTGAGCACACGACTGAATATGTGTTATGTGGTTAACCAACTTAGTCAAGCAATGGTTAAGCCAACCAAAATCTATTGGAAGGAAACCAAACATATGTTGAGATACCTCATAGGCACTACTCAGTTTGGTATTTGGTATAGATAGATAGAGGGAGTGAATCTTCAAGCCTTCACAGATGCAAATTGGGTAGGGATTCCATCTGATAGGAAGATCACATAAGGGGGCATCTTCACTATTGGGACAACAAAAATTTCCTAGTACAACAGGAAGCAAAGATCAGTTGCACCCATTTCAATAGTAGCAGAGTACATGGTTGCTAGTCAAGAATATTGTAAGGATATCTAGATGAGGATGATCCTTGTTGGGTTTTTTGGTCAATAGATGGATCCTACAGTGATTTATTATGATAACGAGAGTTGAATCAAACTTTCGGTTAATCAAATTTTTCATGATAGTTCCAATCATATTGACATCTGGTGCCATTATCTCAGTGAATGTGTGAAGAGGTGGATTATGTGGTTATATTTCATTCCTATATAGGAGAGGGATGCTGAAATCTTAACAAAGTCATTGCCAAGAGGCAAATTCAAATTCCATAAAGGTAGGATCAATGTATCAGAGAATCGCTTTGTTGTTGGGAGGGAGTGTTCAAAATGAAAACAAGAAAAGGATTCTAATTTAATTTTCCCTTGATTAAATTAGAACAAAATTGTAATTCAACATCACATGAAATATTGTACGAGTTAGGTATGTTAGGATTACATAGTTGGTTCAGTTAATTTAGAGTTGACTGTAAAACTAGAGGCATATAGAGTGTCTCCTACATTATAGGAGCTATGGTTGAGTTTATTTTGAGTTGTAATTAATTAACTCATTTTATTTGAGTTAAAGTTAGTTAAACTAATTCTAACTAATGGAGAAACTAGTAGGAGGTTAAACAGTGTGGTGTCGCTCCATGTGTTCAACCAGTTAAATGATATTTCACTCATAAATAACTCATGCACGTCAGTTATAGGAAATACCTAGTTGATACTGGAGTTCAAGGGAAATTTACTATCAGTTGTATAGTTATCATAATTTTATAGGTGGTTCATGCAGTCATAGGAAGGCCCCTAATGTATTTCATAGTATGGTTTGCCAATTTACCTAATTACTAGGCCCTAATTAGCCAAGAAAATAATGCAAGGAAATAGGGATCCTAGAGGGCAGAAAATTGGTCAAGTATTGAACCTGGCTTCTCTAGGAATCATTGAGATAGATAAAGATAGTGCATTTGTTTCTCATATTGCAGAAAAACATTGTAATATTATCATATTTTATAAACTATGCAATATAAAGATAACAGGGTTTTTAGCTGAGGCTTTCCCCAGGAAATAATTGTGTGTTATGCGATAGAAAATATTTCTCTTTCATGTTTTATGATTTCAAGATATAAATTGGTTCTTCATTTGGTATAGTATATTCAAGTATAATTTTTTAGCATATTACAATTATCAGTTGAATCTACGTGGATTTTCTACATCTAAACCCTCTCTAGTTAGCTGCAACAAAACTTGTTATTTAATATGTACATCATAGCATACATCATATAACCAACATCTAAACCATGGAAAATCAACCATAATGTCAACATGATAACCAATACAAGTGCTCATAAACCACAATGGGAAAAAAAATCGTATTGACATATGAAAATGCCAACCAAGTGAGGGAATTCCACATACTAATTGACCATGGTTTGGCTGAGCCAAATCTCTTTTTAGCCAATCAACCCCATGCCATATTTCAAGAATTAATATGGGATCTCATGGCATAAACAGAGACAAAACCAACTAGGAATTCTAGAGGTCAAAACACCTCAACCCTCTTACACAGTGATTCCACCTCTACAGTTTGGAAATCACTAAAATCGACTATATTTGTCTCTACCCAAGATGTTAAGCGCTCCATGAAATAGTAACTCAACTAACATCCTTCCAAGGCTCCAGAGATTTTTTTCCAACCATATCTCCAAGAGCTAGTATCTCAACCCAGCAAGGGCTCTAGAGTGTTTGTCCCAAGCAACGACTCTAGGGACCAATAACTCAACCTAAACTATTCCAGGGCTTCGAGAGCATTTGTTCCAAAGCACGACCATAGGGAACATGAGCACGAATCAGAAAAATAAAAAGTGGTAAACCCACAACACCATGGCTATCCAACAAATGGCACGAAAATGATAAAACCATTGTCAATCGAGGAAAATCTCCATGCCAATGAAAACACACAACTATAGAATTAGATGCATACAAAATGCATCTAAAATAAAAAGAAAATCACACATGTAACTTGTTACCTCCATAGAACTCTAGTTTTAGTTTTTGATCCACATGTTTACTTACGCTCCCTAATTTCCTAAGCCTTCTTTCTCCAAATTAAAGTGAATGCTAGAGTGCTCCAAGATTTTTCTAAGTGTGCAAGAGTATGAGAGAGAAAATATAAACTAACAAAAATCTCAACCAGAAAAAGTTGTGAACTAATTCTCTATAGAATTTTTATCATTTATGCCTCTATTATATTCAGGTTCCTTCATTTTTCCTCTATTTTCCTTTGCATGGAAATTTGTGTCTCTTCACCTTCCTTTTCTCCTATTTTCCCTTATTTTCATACATAAATTCCAATTATTGCCTCTTTCCTTTTCCAATGCCTTTTCCAATTTCCATAGCCATTAATTAATCACAAGTGATACCCATCACTATGATTTCCCAACGTTCATCTTGGAATATGTCTCCCATGACATTGGCCTCATTTTATTTACATAGAAAATCAACTAGGGGTTGTTACAAAGGTCGGAGTTTCTATAAGATGTCGCAAGTCATATTGTCGAGTGCCAAAAGAGGTGAGTGAAAATGAGAGAAGTGAACCGTTTTTAAAAATAATCTCCCATGTGCGAGGGTAGGTCACATGGGGTAATCACATGAAGGATTTTTGCTTGTGACCAGTTAGAAGGGGAGAAAGTGTGAAGACTTGGTCACATGCAACTAGCCTAGGATGAGGTTGCAAGGAAGGATCACGTGGAGGAAATGGTCATTTGTGACTATATTAATGAAAAGTCATGATATTTCATGCTAATAGCACCATATAGATCACAAGGTTTGAAAAGTGTTCAAGGTCACATGAGGGGATTTGTTTGGAAATGTGACCTTGTGACTTGTAGCAGTCACAAGGTACAAGAGCGCAAAGGCTTTCTCACATGAGACTAGCCTAGGAGAAGGGGTTGCAAACTAAAAACATGTGGAGTTGTAGGTTGCATGTGACTTGTAAAAAAGGTTGCATTATCATGATTAAAATTAACAACGGTGTTTCACTATGGGCCTAGGATGAAACTATGTAACCTTAGAAAAATGTTGCAAGTTGCAAATTCACCAATAATTTTGCAACTTCCAAATGTGATTTTCTAAAGAAAATTAGGGATTAGGTTTTTTAGGATAGAACTTTCTAGATCCTAGGAAAGCCCTATGCAAATAGGAGAGAGAGATAAATCTAAATATACCATTGGAATAAGATGACTTAAAATTTAGTAGGGGATATCCAAAATTCAAAAGGGCCAAAGTTTTGGGTTGTTGTAGCAGCTACAACATAGCCTTAGCTACATGCTCTACACAACATGTCATACACATAAATTAGATCTAACTTGAGGTCCCTAAGAGGAAATAATTCATCAATGAAAGTAAGGAAGGAGGAAACCCTCAACATTATCAGATTGAAACATTATTTGTGTCGATGCAAGTTATCATTAATGTAACCATCATGTTATGGCAAGAAAAAATTCTCCTTTAGATATTGTTGTAATAAATCAAGATTCTTATGGTTTATTCCAATGCATTTTATACTTTGAAAAAAATGTTAGTCAATTGTGTAATATTAGTAATGAATTCATGTATTTTCACATCAACATCATTTAAAAAAAATATAATTACACATTCATTATTATAAAAAATACTTAAGTAACACTTATCTTGTAAATATTTCGGTAGCTAGTCTAGGATTAGGACTCTCCACCCAGTCGTAGATTGTTGTAGTGGGATTTCTCTTGTATCTATCACCCCCAATTTTGTTTCCAGAGACTAAGGGATCTAATTTTAAAGGGATTGAACACCAAATCCTGGTTGAAATCGGTACTCGAGTGGCTCTTCCACCTCCACCCACCAACCAAATAGAAATCAACATATTCCACAGGGAATTGAAAGGCATGTTGCCTCCACCCTTCAATTGAGAGAGAGTCAATGCTATACAGGGAAGCCATGGAATCATTATATCCACCCTTCATCTAAGTTTAAAAAAAAGGAATAGGGAATCTAGAGGCTCGCCATCTCCACCCTTCAGTAGAATCATGAGCAACAGCATACAAAGGGAATCCAAAGACTCACAGTCTCCACCCTCTAGACCTCAACACTCTGGTTCCACCAAAATTTGGGAATCCAAGAAAACATTAAATCAAACATACAATAAGGAAGCCATCCAAAAATACTTCATGAATTTTCCCTAGAATAATTCCTCCAACCAAGATCTTAGGGATTTTCTGAGAAACACCATCTCCACTCTCTGGCTAATAATGATCCATATTTATGAAATAATGAAATGAAATATAGATATAAATATAATATATATATATATATATATATATATATATATATATATATATATATAAACTTAAATTCATTAATAACAAAGTACTTAAAATGATTTACCTACATAATGGAAATAAACTAGCTCAGACGATGGTAGTTTACCATTGAGAAGAGATGTGTTGGCTACATGCCTTCTGAACTATGATACAATGATGCTTGTAGGCCTATTTATTATTGAGAAATAATGTAAAAACATAAACATTAAAAAATCTAACCCTAGAAGATGAGGCGCCAAAATTATGTGGGCCCCGTTGGGATAAATTGGTACATCAACTTCCCAAAGTTGTAACTTTTGCATACGATCTTTGTTTGAAGTGCATGATACATAATTATAAAAATGTATTTGAAAAATGAAAATTTCATCTACAAAAGCCTTACATAGGCTTTGATTTTTAACTATCTTCCAAAAAAACCATTATTTAGGGCCTCAAAATGACTCTAGAAGTTGACGACCAGAAAAAGTACCAAAAATTGTAAATTATGCTACAATTAAGGAAAATAAAAGAAACAATGGTGGGTTCCTAAGTGGAGTAGGTGGGTGACCACCAATATCCACCTGGATCCGTCCTCTCCCCTTAGGAAGCATTGATCCCAATTACGTTGAGTGCCTCCATGAGATGGGGAAACTTCTGCTAAACTTGGTCCCTAGTGAGCCACTTTCCTTGCTGCAGGAGTTGGCTAACTTTGACAAACCAATAGAGTTGGATCTTGTTCTAGCGAGTGTTCTCAATATACACGCCCATGATTCGATTAGTTATGCAATATTTCGTGTAGTATAGGTTTATCTTCTTCTTTTTTAAGTTTTTTTTTAATGTCTAATGTGCCTAGTAATGGTGGAAAGTATGGTCGAAGGAAGTCCACACTGAACACTGGGTGTATGGCCGAAGGAATTCCACAACATTGCTGATGGTGTAAGGACCATATTTGAGTGGTTTGAGCTTCTGATCAGCTCTGGTAAGGCTTTATTTTTTCAAATTCACCCAAACTTTCTCACCCACCTAAAACTTGTATGGCACCCAATGTTGATCATGCCGCTACTTGTACTTGCAATTGGAATTTTCCAAGATGTGATACACCTGTTGGTGGATGTGTTGGATGCATTTAATAAACCAAGTTGTTTAGCCAGCCTCACATTGTACATGTGTGGATTATTTCTGTGTAGTTACATGACGCATGGCAACAATAATTAGATACAATGGTTGAAAATATATAACCACTTGAAAAGGATTACGGTTAGTTGAGTTATGGAGAGCTCTGTTATAATTTTTATACACATAATAAAGGCTCTCATCCTAGATTTTTGGATGCTTGGAGCTGTACATATGTAGTATATGGACTGTCATCCTATTGACGACCCTTTTTTGTCCATCAGTTTGGGATGGATACTGTTGGAATGTAGAAAATTTGGTGAGCTTAGTCTCCAATAATGTCCAAAGGCTCAACCAAAATGTTCTTAGGAGCCTAATATCCCCATATGATATAATGGTTTGCGAGATTTTAAAATGTACCCATACTCATTCAAAGAATATTTTGTCAATGTACTCTATGGTGATACTCTTCTTGCAAGATGCCAATATAGTCATCTTAGAAAATTGACTGATGACCACAAATACATAGTCATTACCATGCTTGGTATAAGGGAGGCCCAACAGATAGTACATAGAGTTGTATCTCTAGGGATGGATGGGAATAGGAAGAGGAGTGTACATGCCTTTCTTATTGATGGTTGGCTTGGCGATGGCAAAAGAATTGCAAGATCTGATATATTTTCCAACATCCTATCATATTTTTTTCCAATACAAATACTTATGTAGTACGACCACAATTTTCTCCACACCAAAGTGTCTCGTGACCTAATTTTATTGTGCCTCAAAAATTAGTTTCACATGCTCACTTAAAGGAACACAAAGGTGGCCTGGGTAGCATAATAATTCATCCTAGAGGTGGAAATATGTAGCGTTATTTCCATCCACTGGAATTTGGTATGTGGTGGTGAACTCTGGATCATTTCTCTACAATTTTGGTCATCCGTAGGCATTGTGGACACAGGAGTTGAGAATAGTAATCAGTGATACAATTTAGGGGCGATTGAGGCAATCTGCAACATGATTGGTGTTTCCCTTCTTGTATTTAATTTTCAAGTGGAATTGTTGCAGATATGTATACCACTTTTGATGTTGATCATTATGCAAATTACCTTATGTATGGATAAATTGAAGAGGTCGGTGATCTATGTGGATGACCATATCCTTCCCATAAATGTAATGTTTCCATTGTCAGCACCCCTGCAAGATGGAAGACATCTTGTTACCATAAGTGGGGTGTTTACGAATTATATCCCAAAGTGTCTCACTGTGATAGACCAATGGATGTCCCTGTTGGGTGGGAAATACACGAATAGAATAGTCGAAGGTGTCTATATCAATTTCAAATGGTTATTGCAGGTCTGGAAATGTGCATACAGGTGCAGAGTAGAGGCGCTGCTTTAACTCATGGGACTCAGACGATAGAAGCTTTTTTTTTCACTGCCCTTGGTAACCTGTCTCAAATGCGAAGCGATATGAGAGAATCACAACACAAACCTCCTACAAAAATTTGCCAGGCCCAAAACAATGTGAAGATTTGTTAGAGTGTTGAGGGCTTTCCAATCCTTAATGACTTGGATATTTATGGTTCTCAAACTTTTGTTACTATCATTATTTTTAGAATCTGGATTATCCACAGTATCATAAAACAATGGTCAATGTTTCGAATCCCAACGAGGATCCATCCTCAGGATGAGAAATGAATGAAGAATGAAAGAGGGTTGCAAGAGGTCAAGGTATAAATAGTGAAGTCTAATGATGATGAGAGGAGCCGACAAAAAATTATATTAATCTATTTTTAAAAAAATTTATTTTATTTATAGAAAATTTAGACATCAAAATAAAAAATTTAGACATTAATTAAAAATTTTAAATTTTTTAACCAATTATGAGATTAATATAATAAATAAGAATTTTAAATTAGGGTTATTATTTTAGAATAAAAATTAATTCAAATAATATAGATAATTTAAATAAAAAAATTTAAATATTTATTATTTAAAAAATTAAAAATTTTACAATAGTAAAATAAAATACATTTTAAATAGATTAACATAATTTGTTGTTGGCTCGTCTCATCATCATTAGCATTCACTATTTATACCTTGACCTCTCGCGACCTTATTTCATTCTTCATACATTTCTCTACTTGGATATTAGCTGGTTCCACATGCACACCTTTCTCATTAATGATGTAGCCTAGAAATTTGACCTGCCTCATGCCAAATGTGCATTTCAACAAGTTGATGCTTATTTTGTGTTGTCTTGGGTTTTGAAGGACCTACCGAATGTGTTGTATGTGTTATTTCCAACTCTTGTTAAATATGAGGATGTAATCCATATATCCAACCATTAAGGAGTTGGTGAAGGGCCACAAGATGTCATCCATTACCATCCTAAAACTTCCAGGGGAGTTTTTCAACCCAAAAGGCAAGACCAACCACTCGAAAAATACCCCGTTGGGTTTGAAGGTAGTTTTCCATCCATCTGTGGGTTCTATTGGCACATGATGGTACACAGACTTCAAATAGTTCTTGCTAAAATAATTTTCCTGTTTGAGCTAGTCAAGAAGGTCATCAATATGTGGGATAGGATACCTGTTCCTAACGGTGATTTTGTTTAATGCCTAATAATCAATGTAGAATCTCCAGGTTCCATATCTCTTTTGTACACGTACAATCGATCTCACACAAGGTGAGGAACTTTTTATGATGTGCCATTTTTGTAGAAAACCCTAGATCTACCACTTGATTTCTTCCTTTTCCATAATGGAGCATTGGTATATTTACCCATTCGGTAGAGGTGCTCTTGGATTTAGGTGGATCGAATGGTTGACCTGACAGTGAAAAGGTACCATTTTGGGTGAGGAGAATATGTCTTTGTATTCTTCCAGGAAATTATCCACCTACTTCTACTATGTGGGGGAACCCTTCCTAGGTGCCATGGAAGTGGCCACTATCTTCCCTTGATTTTAGAGAAAATCAGAAAGAAAGAAAAAAATTCTTAGTCTTAGAATTGATCTTACTACATTTTTTAACAGAGATCAAAGAGATGGAGGTAGGACGGGCTACCTCCAGTATACTATATAATGTATTTCTCAAAGTATTAATAAAAATGTAAGGCTGAGACTCATACATAACATGACATTTACATAAGTATGGTTGGCCTAATAACACATCGCAAACTTTAAGAAGAGAAACATCACGCAATAACTCAACCGTCAAGGGCTTGATGATGTAGGGAACGATACACTGCTAGCTGACGTGGAAATATTTTCCTTGGTGAAGCCACCTGATCATGTACAACTATGGGTATGGTGTGATCAATAAGCCCAATCGATTCATGGCCTCTACGGAATTGAGGTTCTTTTGGCTGTTTCTATCAAAAATTAACTACAACAAAGAACCCTTCACCCATATCTATGAATGAAAGAGATGCTCCCCCTAATTTGGATATTCGAGCTTAATATTTTGGACCTTGGTGGTGGCAATGACGTCACTAGGTTCTGCATCAATATTCTACTTCCCATTTTCATTCCCCTTGTTGAGTTCTGGCTCAAAATCAAAACATGCATCAAACACCGATGCTTTCAACTCAACCACCAATGACTAAATGGAACAACACTCACTTGTGTTTTGAGTTGGATTATTGTGGAAATCACATCGCATTCTTCTGTCTTTATTCATATTCTTGGTGTAATTATTTGCTTGTGGCTTCGTTGGGTTGTCCTGGGTCACTCAAACATGGCTCTCTCCTTTGTTATGTGGTTTGGGGGTGTTATTTCCCTAGATCCAATTAACATATCTAAATTAATGCTTATTTTGTTTAAATTTGTGTTCAATCTTGGAATAATATTGGTATGTTGCACCAAGAGAGGAGATGTCTAGGAACTCCATTTATTACCGAATTTATTTATGTAGAAAACCAGATTAATTGAGAACCACATGTAGCTCATATTATTTTATGCCCAAATTTTTGCATATAATATGAAAAATATTTGTGAGCTCATGCACCTCTTGGTCCCTTTGCTGCCATAGTGTGGTCCATTATATGTACTTCTCCTCATAACTCCCCACAGGATAATAATGTTCCTTGAAAACCTCTCAGAAATAGTTCCAAGATGTGGTAATTTTAAATTACAGAAAGCATTCCTCAGTCCATGCTCGGTCTTTTTCTCGTAGTAAGTTTCCCACCAATCATTGACTTTGGGGGTAGCCTTAATTAGTGAAAAAGTAAATTTCTCCCTATCAGAGAAATTATGGACCAAAAAATAATTTTCCATTAGATTCGACCATTTATTGAGAAGATATTCATATGTTTAATCTTTAAATATAGGGAAATCAATGTTCAGTTGTACGTTGAAGGGTGTGGTGCCTTCGATGTGACTGTTGAATGAATATGTGTGGGCAGTGGGCATCCGCCGAAGGATCTAGGAAAATTTGTCCATCACCTTATTCCTTCTCCTCTCTATGGATTCTCAAGAAAATGTTTGATAGGATATACTACTCCATTTTATTTATTTTCTTTCGCCATGGGAGGTTTTCAGTGTCAGTGGGGATGGTCTTGCGCGGGCTCAACCAGTTTAAGTTCCAACTCCTTATACCCTGACCTCATTGTGGACATGTATAGAAAAATAGAGAAATAGAAGACCAACTAATACCACTTATCCATATTTATGAAGGAAGAAAATGAAATAGAGATATAAACAAAAAAACATGAATACAACCAAAAAAACACTTCAATTCATTACTAAAAAAGTATTGAAAGTTATTTACATGCAAAATGGACATAAACTAGCTCAGACTATGGTAGATTATCTCGGAGAAGAGATGTGTCAACTAGATTCCTTATGAACTAAGATATAATGAGGCTCTAAGGCCTATTTATCATTTAGAAACAATGAAAAACCATAAGCATCCAAAAATATAACCCTAGGAGATGAAGCACCCAAAGTACGTGGGATCTGTTGGTGTAAAATGGTATATCAACTTCCTAGTGTCGTAACTTTGGCATATGATCTTTGTTTGACGTGTACGATACCTCCTTAGAGAGATATATATGAGGAATATATATTTCAACTAAAAAACCCCACCACAATACAATAGTTTTCCCATCTAAAAAAAAAGGACGTTTAGAGCCCCAAAACGACTCTAGAAGTTGAGGACTCAAAAAATACCAAAATTAGTAAATTATGCCAAAATTAAGAAAACTGAAAGAAAAATGGTTGGGGTCGAAGTGGAATAGGAGAGAGGTTAGAAATATCCACCAGGATTATTCCTCCTCTGTTAGGAAGAAATGGTCTCCATTTCCTTTAGTGCCTTCATGAGATGGGCAAACTTCTACTGAACTTGGTCCCTGTTGAGCAACTTTGTATGGTGCAGGAGTTGACCAGCTTGGAAAACCCATTACACTTGGATATTTTTCTAGTGAGTGTTCTTGATCTAATTTTCCATGATATGATCAGTTGTGGCCTATTCCATGCAGCCTAGGTTTAGCTTTGTTCATGTGAGTTTTTCTGCAATGTCTGATGTGTGCAGTAATGGTGGAAAGTATGGCAGAAGGTGGTCCACATTGAATATTGGGTTCATGCCAAGGAATGGGGGAACGTTGAGCTCAAAATAATTGTCTCCCATAGCCTTGGTAATGGTGTAACACCCATATCAGAGTGGTATGAGCCTCCAATGGGCTCCAGTAAGGCATTATTTTTACAAATACAACTAAACATTTTCGCCAACCTGAAACTTGTGCGGAACTCGATGTTGATAATGTTGTTTCTTGTACTTGGCATGGAATTATCTATGATTTCATGCACCTACAATCATATGTGTTGCATGTGTTCAATAAATTTTTGGATTCAAATGATTGTATCCTTCCTCATAATATAATGTTTCCATTATCATCACACCTGCACGATAGAATATATCTCTTTGTCATAGGTGGGGTATTTATGAATTGTATAAAAAAGTGTATCACATGATATGCCACTGGATGTCATTGTTGGATGAGAACTACACGAATAACATATTCATAGGCATCTATCTCAATTTCTAATAGTCATTGTAGGTTTGGAAATATGAGTACACGTAGACAGAAGAGGCGGTTATTTTTCTCAATGAATGCCTTTTTTGGGTCTCAGACCAGAACAAAATTGTTTTTTCTCAGCCCTTGGTAACCTAACTCAAAGGCCAAGTGATATTAGAGAATACCAACATGAATCTCTAATAAAAACTAGCAAGGCCAAACAATCTGTGAATTTGTATTAGAGTGGTCAAGGCTGATTGATCCCAAATGATTTGGATTGTATATGGATCCACATCCACACCTTTCTCATCAATGATGTAGCCCATATATTGGACCTAGGCATGAAAAATGTGCAATTATCAAATTTTTCACATAGTTTGTGATTTCCCAGGGCTTGAAGGACATATCGAATGTGTTGTAGGTGCTCTTCCCAACTATTGTTGAAGATGAGAATGTCGTCCTGATATACAACTGCGAACGAGTTGGTGAAGGGCTACAAGATTTCATCCATCAACCTCATAAAAAATACAATGGCATTTGTCAACTCAAAATGCATGAGCAACCTCTCAAAAATTCCCTCCTTTGATATGAAGGTCGTATTCAATACATATCTGGGTTCTATTGGCACCTGGTGATAGTCAGAATTCAAATTTATCTTGCTAAAATACTTGCCCCCCTTGAGCTGGTCAATAAGGTCATAAATCTGTGATATTGGATACCTATTCCTAATAGTTATTTTTTTAGTGTCTGATAATCAATTTAGAGTCTCCATGTTCCATATTTCTTCTGTACAAGTACAATCGACCTCCCAGAAGATGATAAAATTGGTTAGATGTGACTTTTTCATAGAAAATCCTATATCTACCACTTGATCTCTTCATTTTAGATAATGTTGTGGCATTATATTGTCCCATTGGGTAGAGGTGCTCTGGGAGTTAGATCGGTCAAAGTCTTGACATAACAGTGCAACGGTAGCCTTGTGGGTGAGGAGAATATGTCCTTGTAGTATTCAACGAGTTTATATCCATCTAATTCTAATATGTGGGGGAACCCTTCCTGAGGGCCATGGATGTGGCCACTATCTTTTCCTTGCTTTGAGAGTGAATCAAAAAGAAAAAAAATTTCATGGAATGGGAGATGATCATCATGCGTTTCTTAGCAAATATCAGAGAGATGCTAGTAGGCGGGGCTATCTCTGGTATCATGTATAATTATTTCCCAAATTAATAACAAAAATATGAGGCCAAGATTCATACATAGTGTGATGCTTCCAGAGGTATGGTTGGCCTAATAACAAATCAAAAACTTAAAGAGGATAAAAATCATACAGTACCTCACTAGTGAAGGGTTTAATGTTGTAGGGAAGATGACCTTGTTGGTTGACATAGAGATCTCGTCCTTTGTGAAGCCACTAGATAGCGTATGGTTGCACGTGGTGTGTCCTTTGTAGGCTCAAACACTTCATGAAATCTACTGAAATGAGGTTTTTTTGGCAACCACTCTCAACAATGAACTACAACGGAGAACCCTTCACCAACATTTGTGAGTGGAAGACAAGCTCCCCCTCCTCTAGATCTTTGGGCTCAATATTTTCAACCCTCATGGTGGAAATAGTGGTATCGGTTTCTTCATCAATAATATTCTTCCCCTTGTCATTCCCCTTGTGGTGTTCTGGATTAGAATTATAACATGCAACAGACTCTGAAGCTTTCAACTCAACAGCCAATGACTACTTGACGCAACACTCATTTTTATTTTTGACTGGGGCTCTTGTGGAAATCATACCACTTTATTGTGTCCTTATTCATATTCATAGTCCATTTATTTTATTTTTATACTTGATGGGTTTCCTTGGGTCACTCAACGTTGGCTTTTCCCTTTTTTCTACTATTTGGGGGTGCTCTTGCCCTGCTTTTGATTCACAGATCCAAAGTCACAACTCTTTTGTTTATTTTTTTTTCAAACTTGGAAGCATATTAATATGATGCACGAAGTGAGGAGATGTATATGAACACCATCTCTTCTTGAATGTATTTGTGTAGACAACCATGGTACTTGAGCACCATATGTCACTAAAAGTCTTTAATACTCAACTTCGTGTGTAGAGTATGAAAAATATTTGTGAGCTCATGCACATATTGGTCCCTTTGTTGTCGTAGAGTGGTCCACTGTATGTACCTACCCTCACAGCTCCCCATGGGGTGATACCCTTCCTTGATAGCATATTTTAAAGATATCCAAGAGGGGGAGGTTGTAAATGGGAGGTTGTAAATAGAGAGGGTTACTCATCCTTTTTCTCACAGTAAGTTTCCCTCCAACCCTTGACATTGGGGGAAACATTAAGAAATAAAAAAGTAATATTCTCCCTATCTCATAAACTATTGACTAGATAATTACCCTCCAATAGAGTCAACCATTTATCTACAACATCTCCATCTACTTGGCCTTAAAATATAGGGATATCAAATATCACTTGTAACATGAAGGGGGCGGCACCTCCGAAGTTGTACATCATCTCATTCCTTTGCCACTTAAGGGATTCTTCAAGTAAAATTTTGATATGATATCCTTCTCCCTCGTCTTTATTTTCCTCTTCCATTGGGGACCATAGATGTTAGTAGGGATGGTATTGCAAGGGCTCAACTAATTCAAGTCCCAACTCCTTATATCCTGACCTACATGGGAACATGCATATAGAAATATAGAAAGAGAAAACTGCTCTAATACCATTGATCCAGAGCTATCAAGGAAAAAAATGAAATGTAGATATAAATAGAAACACAAATATACAATGAAAACATAACTTAATTCAATAATAACAAAGTATTGGAAATGATTTACATGCAGAATGGAAATAAACTAGCTCAAGCGATGGTATCTTATCTTTAGGAAGAGATGTGGCAGGTACATGCCTTATGAACTATGATATAATGAGGCTTGAAGGCCTATTTATTATTTAGAAACAATGGAACACCCTAAACATCCAAATACCTAACCCTCGGTGATGAAGCGCCAAAATTCTATGGGCCCCATTCGGGTAAATTGGTACATTAACTTCTCGAGGTTGTAACTTTAGCATACGATATTCGTTAGAAGTGTAGGATACATCGTTAGAAATATATATTTTAGGAATAAAATATTCATATAAAAACTTTTACCATAAGTGTTTCATTTTTCCGTTTTCCAAGAAAATGTCGTTCACGGCCTAAACATGGCTATGTAAGCTTAAGACCCGAACGACTGCCAAAAATAGTAAATTGTGCTAAAATTAAAGAAAATAAAAGAAACAATGGTGTGGGTCTAGCTAGAATAGGTGGGTGGCCACCAATACCCACCTACATCAATCCTACCCCCTTAGGAATAAATGGTCCTCATTGCATTGATTGCCTCCATGAAATGGGGAAACTTCTATTGAAGTTGGTCCCTAATGAGCCACTTGAGTTGGTGCAGGATTTGGTAAGCTTTGACAACCTGTTATAGTGGTATATTTTGCTAAAAAGTGTTGATATGAATTTCCATGATCCAATCAGTTGTGTCATGTTCGATGTACTTTTGTTTAGCTTTGTTGGTGTGAGTTTTTCTGCAATGTCTGATGTGTCTAGTAATGGTGGAAAGTATGGTTGAAGGTGGTCCACATTGAACACTGGGTGCAGGCCAAGGAATGCATGAATTTTCAGTTCAAAATAAATTTCTCCCACACCCTTAGTTATGGTGTAAAGCCTATATTATAGTGGTTTTAGCTTCCTATGGGCTCTGGTAAGGTGTTATTTCTGCAAAAGAAACCACACATTATTCCCCACCTAAAACTTGTATAATACCTGATGTTGATGATGATGCTACTTATACATGGCATTAGACTTATCTAAGATGTCATGAACATGTTAGCAGATGTGTTGGATGAATTCAATAAACCAGGTTTTCTTTATCAGCCTCAGATTGTACGTATGTGAATTTTTTCTGTGTAGTCACATGAGGCATGCAAACATCAATTGGACACAACGATTGAAAACCTAGACCCACTTGAAAATAACTACGACCAGTCGAGCTATGGATATATTTTTTATAATTTTATTGCACATAAGGAATGCTCTCATCCCCGGGTCATGGATGCTTGGAGTTGTACAAGAATATTATGTGCATTATCATCCTGTTGATGACCTCTGTCTCGCCATCAATCTAGGGATGGAATGTATTTTAACTAGTGAGATTAGTGTCCAATAATTTATAGCGGCTCAAATAGAACGTGCTTAGGAACCTACTACCTTGAGCTGATATAATGGTCTGTCAGATTACAAAGTGTACCCATACTTGTTCAAAGACAAGCTTGAAAGTTTCCTCTGTTGTGATACTATTCTTGGAAGCTTCCAATATATCCATATTATAAAATATAACCATGACCACAAATGTACAATAATTACCATGCTTGGTAGAAGGGGGTCCAATATCTAGTCCATGGAGATGGATTCCCAGGGCTGGCTAAGAGTAGGAATATGGTCCATGTTTAAATAACCACGCCATAAATGCAAACCCCAACAATGATTATGGTTGCACATTGGTCGTGTTTCAAAATTTTTGTAGGTTTGAACTAGAAATGAACTATGGTTATGTTCGTGCATACGTAGTTTCGGGTCCGGGGTTAACCCTATGTGCTCAGTCCCTTGATATATAGTCTCATGGGTTGGGGTGGACTGGGGGGCAGGAGTTAACCACGAACCTAATCCCCAACGTTAATTTAGTTAAAATTTATATATATTCACTACCTATATGGGTTAAGAAACACCCGTGGCAAAGCGGTAGGACTTTGCACTTCCAGTCAATCGGTCCAATGTTCAAACCCTGCCAAGCCCGATCCGACCCATATCAAAATTTTACTATAACTTCAGGAGGCCACATGGAAACCAACCATTGGCCCACATGGATCTCCACCATTGGTTTACCCTTAACCAATCAAAAACCACCATTCATGAGCAAACCAAAATAATACAATTTCCAACCAGCTACTAGCCCAAAAATACACAATAAATCTTCCCAGTCACATGCCTAGTTACAATACGGACTCCTGACTAGGCATACCTGCAGCCAAACTTTAAAAATTATAGTTTTTTTAGAAAATGGTCAGAATAAAATATCGGGATCATAATATATTGGTTTTAAGCAATTCAAGATGCGTTGGATTCAGGGAGATGAGATCTTCATTCTGGTACAATTTCGAGCAATTTTGAACACTTTAAAATTTGAGCACTTTACTAATACTCTAGATCATTTCTCCCCACTGGAAGCTTTTGGGCCTCCAATATATCACTTGCAGTCTACAAACAGATGAGGTTATAGTTACCTCACCCTTCAAATCTCAATCCATTTGGCTTTTCTTGTATTTGTCCCTTTGAGCCCCACAGGAAGGTACTCCACATTCCCTCATTTTGAAGTCCTTGTTTTCATGTCAATGGTGACGTCTTGCTGCAATTATTTAAGTTCTTCAAGATAGAAATTTCAATTCAAGGAATTTAAACATTCTCTCCTTGATCTTCAATCAAAGGAGCCTCATACAATCTCAAATTCTCCACATTAACAATTGCATAAATTTAAACATATGAAGGAAAATCCAACCTGAAGCCATTATTATCAATCTTTTCCAAGATATTGAATGCACGATATAAAATTGGTCTCCTTTTTTTACCTTCTCCTTAGAGTCTCTCTTGCCTAATGTGCATCCAAACTTTATCATCAACTTCAAAACTATGATCCACGTGATGATTATCATGTCTTTTATTGTACTTAACTTGACTCTTTTCCAACTGTTCTTAAACTGTTTGATGTACCAGTTGAACTTTTCCTTTGAACCATTTGGACTTATCTATGTCACTATGTCAATCAATAGAAACATCTTTCCCAAAGATAAAATCTAATGGATATTTGGGTAAGTATTCCAAGCGTGCATAAAATGGTGATGTTTGGGTCGATGAATGCTTCACACAGTTGTAAGCATGTTGAATATAGTGCAATGTTCTTCCCACAACTTACGATGCTTGCTGCAATAACCATAAAGAAGATGTATCACTATTCTATTCACCACCTCTATTTGGTCATCTGTTCATGGATGGAATGTTGTGCTCTTTTTCAATTTGCTGTTCATGAGTCCCCACAAGCTTGACAAAAAGTTCCCGAAAATCCGAGAATCTCAATCACTAACAATGGATGTTGGAAACCCAAAATGTACCCATACATTCTAAAAGAAAAATTGAGAAATCTTTTCAGTTTTAACCTACTTTTTACAAGGCATAAAAATACACATTTTTCTATACCTATAGACAACTACATAAATATAATCATGACCTCTACTAGAAATAGGTAGATCTCCTATAAAATCCATTAAAACGATTTCCCATGGACGCGAAGGTACTGGAAGTTGTGTATACAATCCCAAATTTCTATGGCTAGTCTTACTGACAACACATAAATAACATCCTCTTACAAATCGTGATGCACTTTCAAGCATATGAGGCCAATAACAGTACCTTTGTAATTGTGCCATTGTCTTACCTACATTGAAAGTACCAGCAATAAGAGAAGTATGTGCTTCCATTATGATGTTGACTCTCTCTCCCTATGGGATACAGAGCTTTCCAAGATGATACAATAAGTTATCATGCAGATGCTAATCCAATTCCTCTACTTGGTTACCTTGACAAAAAGTTGCATATACATCCTTAAAATCATAATCTAAATAATACTACTCAATATAGCTCTCATGCATGATATAATTATGATTAATAATAATGGATGCACTAACAATTGGTTTAGAAAGAATATCAACAATCTTGTTATAGATACCTTTCTTATACCTTACCACCGAGTGGAATTGTTGAAGATAACCCATCCATCTGAAGCACCTCGCTTTTTTTAGATTTGTTTATGATTTCAAGTATTGCAATGGTTGATGATCAGTGTGAATGATTGTTTCTTTACCCATCAAGTAATGTTTCCACTCTTTCACACCTTGCAGAAATCCATACAATTCCTTGTCATATGTATGATAGTTAATCGCTTCAGCATTAAAATTTTCTGAATGACAATAGATGTGCTTGCCATGTTGCATGAAGACTGCGGCCATGGCATTGTCACTTGCATCATTTTGTATCTCAAATGATTTTATCAAGTTAGGAAGTGAAAGTTCTGGTGATGAATTGATTCTTTCCTTGAATGCATCAAATTTTTTGTTGTTGTTTCCCTCCCCACTGAAAAACCCACTTCGCACTTGTAAATGCATGCAATGGAGCTGCAACGGAAGAAATGTTAGAAATAAAAGTTCTCCAATATAAGGCTTCTACCAAGAAAATTCTAACCTATGTTTATGTCTTTGGTTTTGTCTAGTTAAAAATGACTTCAACCTTTGAGGGATCTATTTTCAACTCACCCCCTCCAACAATATGACCCAAGTAGACTAAAGAAGTTTTCCCAAATTCACATTTTGACATCATTAAAAAAAAAAAATTCCTTCTTTATGAAATCTAACACTTTATTTACATGCATGACATGTCATTCATGGGACTTTCTGAAAATAAATATGTCATCTAAGTATACTATCACAAAATAATCTTTAAAAGGCCTTAAAACATCATTCATTCCCCGCATGAATGTAGCAGGAGCAATACAAAGGCCAAAGGGAATAAACTACCATTCAAACAAACCTCGATTTGTTTTGAATGTTGTCTTCCATATGTCTCCTTTATCAATCCTAATCTAATGATAGCCACTCCTCAAGTCCAACGTGGTGAAATACACAACATATTTCAATTGATCAAGTAAAGCATCAATTGCAGGAAGAGGGTAACGATTCTTTATCGTAATATTTTTCAATTCACAAAATTCCAAACATATGTGACATGTACCATCCTTCTTTGGCACTAAAATAATATGTGACTCACATGGCGATGTGCTTGGTCGAATGATCCCTTTGTCAAGAAAATATTGAATTTGTTTCTTAATTTTTGCATTTTCCATCACAAACATCCTATACATGCCAATGTCAAGAAGAGGAAAATCTTGTTGCAATTGGATCTCATGTTGGATTCCTCTTTTAGGAGATAATCCTTTTGGCTCCTAAAACATCTCATCATATTGGTTAACAACCTCAACCAAATAATATTTAAACTTTGTATCACATCCTTGAAAGGCTTCATTCCCAAAATCATTCTTGGTTTTGATCATCAAAAGTACAAAATTCTTGCTAGAGTTAACAAGCCTCTTCATTTTTCTGACATTCACAAGTGAAAGATTTAATTTATTGCGATGTCATATAACAATGTACTCAATACCATATTTAAACAAATAATACTTGTTTTCATGGTGATGAAATATTTCCTTCCTATCATAAAGATATGGCTTTACCAAATATCTCTAGTGGAACTACATCAAATTCTATCTCATCAATCAATTTTTCAGTAATGGTAGATTTCAGTTCGTATTTTCTAGTTACCTGCTACTTTTCATTGTCACATACCGAACCTAAATGATAAGTTTTAAGTTGAGGAATGGTTTCCAAATTCAATTTCTTGACAATATTTTCAGAAATGAGGTTTTCTTGTGAACCATTATCAAATAAAGTGTCAATTTTGTTATGTTTTGATATAAATATAATATGGAAAAGCTATATTCTCTCCTTTTAATTTTGAGTTTCATTGAGGTTACTTGAAGAACTAGTACTTGCAATGGATTCCTTACCTTTCAACCCCATGTTTGTGACCTCTGTTTCATCTCTCGAATTGGATCCAAAATCATATTGTGTAGTTGAAACTCTCTCTTTTTTCCTTTTTTGTTAAATGTTTTGGGTCATTTCACAAGATGAATTTTCCAACAGTGATATTCATTATGAACTTCTTTTGAAAAATGTTTTCATGTGAGTTTTTCTCCCTTTTTCTTGATGGAAGAAATTTTATTTTCTTTTCCTTTGAGTTTTCCCTTTCTATTGTCTCCACCCTTAAATGGATTTTTTATGCCTGATTATGAAACATTTTTTCCTCTTTATTATAGATGTGTTTCCTGTACACAAAACTCATCTAATTTTGTAGGGTTAAACATGAGAATTGTGTGTCTCAGGTGGCTATGTAAACCTCCAATGTATTTGAGTAAAGTGTCTTCAGAAGATAAATCTACACCCAATATCAATGCTCTAAACTCTTGGGTATAATTTTTCACACTTCGACCCTTTAATTGCCTAAATTTTTTCCAATCCGTTATAGATTTATGCATGTATGTGAAACGATAAAATTTTCTTCTTAATGCAGCCACAAAATCCTTCAAAGAAGTTATAATATTACCTTTTTCCTTGAGATCCTCTTGTGTTTTGGCTTCCCACCAAATGAGTTTTGCACTTTCCAACCTAAATGAAGCAAGTTGAATCTTATTCTTATCTTCTTTCATCCTTTGTATCCTACAATACACTTCAAGCTCACAAACCCAATTATCTAATTTCCCAACATTTACCTCTCCATTATACATAGGAAATTCAAACTTTATGTCAAGTTTTAAAAATTGATTTTACCACTTACCTTTGGCGAAAATGGAGGTGTTTGTGAAGGGGTTGATATATAAAATGATGATGTTGAATATGAATGTGAGGAGAAACATGGAGGTAGAGGTTTTTTATCACCATTCCCTCCATTCCCTTTTGGAGGATTCTCTCTATTTCCTCCATTTCTATTTGGAGGATTTGAGCTCTCACCTTGCAACCTTGAGTTCCCTTCTTCATAAAGAAAGTTCACCATCTCATTCATGTCAAAGAATGATTCTCTGAAATTATTCTCATCCTAAACCATATTTTTAGGCTTTCCTTCATGTGCCATGACTGGTGAGGCCTTTGGTGACACTTGAGGTGAAACTGGTGGTGGATATTGTGGTAAATGTGCTCTCCTTGAACTAGCTTGAGGAAATTCTCCCACAAATTTCCATTTTCCTCTTTTGAGCTTACACCTTGTGAACATAAAAAAAATACATGCAATAGAACTAAACCCTCAAATAAAAAAAACAACCAAAGCTTTGATACCAAATTGATATGTATTTAAAAACTTGAAGGTTTTGATGAAGTTTGCAAGTGAAATTGTATGGCTTTTAATGAAAATAGACAAGTTTCCATAGCACATAAATTAAGGTTTAAACACAGTTTTACAACATAAAATAGATACAATAATACAATAATATAAACACAATACAACAAAATGATGAAGGAGTTCACCCCTCCTGGGCTACATCTCCAGGTCCATCTTCCAATGTTGGGCCTCTTTCATTATGTGCTCAAAATATGTGTTTACATGGATTTAGAATTTTTAGAATGAAAAAATGTTGTCAGTCCAATGGCTCTAGAACAGTAAAAAACACATAGCTAGGCTCTTTCTACCCTCAAATTGGTCAAAAAATGACCAATTTATGCTCTAGAACAATTTCTATACTAATTGTTCTACAATTCGCACCCACCTGCAAAGCATCCTACAAAATATGCCAATTTTGACAACTTGGAGTGAAAAAATTTCCACACGCCAGTAAGATTCACATCAATTCGGCTGAAAATTATCAAATTCGTGAATTTCTCGGTGAACCCATGAGCCGATCAAAATGGGCGAAGTGACACATTTGGGGTCATTGATTTCGGGCCGGTTTGAACCGTCGCACCAAATCCTTAACTCCAGTACACCTGTGGTTGGTGTCATGGTTAGGCGTGATGACTGTGTGTTCCATTTAAATTTTTGCACCATAATACAAAACCCAACCTGCTGAGGTGACTTTGGTCAGGTAATTGGAACCATGGTCCATGTTCAAATAACATCACCATAAACACAAACCCCAAAAACGATTGTGGTTGCAGATTTGTCTAGTTTTGAAACTGTTGAAGGTTTGAAATACCAATGGAATGCGGTTATGTTTGTCGATATGTGGTGTTGGGGCAAAGGTTAACCATGAGCCCTTGGCGCCTCAACCTGCAGTCTCATGGGTTGGGGTGGACCAAGGGCTAGGGGTTAACCACAACACTGACCCCCAACATTAATTTCGTTAAAATTTATGTAGAATTCATTGCATATAGGGGTTAAGAAACACCCATGGTGGAGTGGTAAGAATCTGCACTGCCAGTCAGTAGGTCCAACGTTAAAAATCTGTCAGGCATGATCCAGCCCATACCAAAATTTTACCATGACGTCGGGAGGCCATGTGGCCACCAATCATTGGCCCACATGGCTCTCCACCATTGGTTGACCCTTAACCAATCAAAAACCACCATTCATGAGCAAACCAAAATGAGACACTTGTCAACCAACCACTGGCCCAAAAATACATAGTCAATTTTTTGAGTCACATTCCTATTCAACGTAGAAACTGTTGACTGGGTGTACCTATAACCCTGCTTTAAAAATTTTAGTTTTTTGAGAAAAATAAGAACGTGATATCAAGAGCATATGATATCGATTTTGAGTGATTCAAGTTGCGTTGGTTTTAGGGCAATGAGATCTTCTTTTTTGTGCTAGTTTCGATAAAATTTCAATACTTTAAATTTTGAGCACTTTACTGATCCACTAGATCAGCTGAGGAGTGTAAAAGCCTTATTTATTGATGGTTGGATTGGTGATGGCACAAGAAATGTAGGATCTAATAAAACTTCCAACATCCTATCAGAGTTTTGTCCAATAAAAATAATTTTGGTGTATGCTCATAGTTTTCTCCACACCAAAATGTCCTAAAACCCAAGTATAGTGTGCCTCCCAAATTATTTTGGAATTCTTGATTGAAGGAACACAAAGGTGGCCTAGGTAGCATAGTAATGCCTCCTAGAGGTGGAAATATGGAATATTATTTCCATAGACTAGAATCTGGTATGTGGTGGCGAACTCTAGATAATGTTTGTACAATCGTGACCATCTGAAGGTCCCATGGCCACACAAGTTGGTAACAATATTCAGTGATGCAAATGGGGGCCAACTAAGGCAATATACAACATGATTGGTTGTACCATTATTGTATTTAATAAAGTGGAATTGTTGAAGATACGTAGACCACTTCTGATGCTGAACGTTCTGGAACTTCCCTGTGTCTAGATAAACTTAAAAGGTGAGTGATATGTGTGGATGACCATCTCCTTCTCGAGAATGTAATGTTTCCATTTTCGACATGCTTGCATGAGGAATAATTTTCTTTATAATAGGTGGGGTATTTATGAATCATTTCAGAAAGTTTCTCACTATGATAATCCATTTGATTCCCCTCTTTGGTGGGAAATTCACAAATAGCATCGTCGAAGGCTTCCATCTCAATTTTAAATGGTTGTTGCAGGTATAGAAATGTGAGTATATTTTTAGAGAAGAGGAAGTGCATTATCTCAATGAATGCCTAATATTGGGACATGGACTGGAAATAATTTTATTTCGCTCTTCCATTGGTAACTTGACTCAGAGATTAAGGGATATGAGAGAATCGCAATAGAAAATTCCGATAAAAATTGGTAAGGCCCAAAAATCTTTGAATCAATGTTAGAGTGGTCATGGTTGGCTAATCTCGAATGAATTAGATATTAGCTAGATACACATCGACTTATTTATCATTAATGATGTAGCCCAAATATTAGACCTGGGTCATGACAAATGTGCATTTCTTCAAGTTGGAAAATAGTTTGTGTTGTCGCAAGGTTTGAACGACCTGCAAAATATGTTGTAGGTGATCTTCCCAATTATTTCTTAAGATGCAGATATCGTCCAAATATACAACCACAAATGAGTTGGTGAAGGGCTCAAAGGTTTTATCCATCAACCTCATAAAAATTTCATGGGCATTGGTTAATCCTAACGGCATGGCCAACCACTTGAAAATTCCTTCCATGGATTTGAAGGTGTTATTCGATACATCTCTGGGTTCTATTGGCACCAAGTGATAGCCAGACTTAAAATCGATCTTGCTGAAATAATTGACCCCCTTGAGCTGGTCAAGAAGGTCATCAATCTGTGGGATTGGATACCCATTCCTCACAGTTATTTTTTTTATAGCCCGATAATTAGTGTAGAGTC
This sequence comes from Pinus albicaulis, assembly GCA_034641835.2. NCBI lineage: Eukaryota > Viridiplantae > Streptophyta > Pinopsida > Pinales > Pinaceae > Pinus > Pinus albicaulis. The sequence goes on from CM076576.1 coordinate 358,628,490, forward strand.
TCAAAGTTCCATATTTCTTCTCTACAAGTACAATTGGGCTCCCACAAGGTGAGAAACTTTGTCATATTTTCCCTTTCTGGAGAAACTCCTCGATCTACCACTTGATTTCTGTATTTTCCAAAATGTAGTGGTGTTATATCATCCCATTGGGTTGAGTTGTGATGAGACTCATATCGATCGAATGCTTGGCCTGGCAGTGAAAATGTAACCATATGGATGAGGAGAATATATCATTGTACTCTTGCACGACCTTATCCACCTGATTCTACTATGTGGGGTGTTATCACTCAGTAATTTCTCAAGGTTAAAGAAAGAACTCACTGAGGTAACCACAAACCTAATTTGGATTTTAGGATCTAGCCCTCCTAAACTTAGAGAGGGTTGTGTCTATAACGTTTAAATTTGTTTAGATTATAATATATTAGGCTAGTTATGATTGTGCAATTTGGTTTTTATTTTGGTTTGGTTTGGTGGGAAAAATCACTTAATGAGATAGATAGTGGGAAATATGATTGTCCATTGGGCTAAGGAGTCAAAAGTCAAGCAGACAAAACTAGGATCAAGGTCAAAAGTCAAATGTTTTCAGGGCAAGATAGATAAGCCTTTGAAGATCTTGGAAGGATTTTTGATGGAGTGGTATGATCAGGATAAAGAGCAATGGATAGTTCTTTGATCCGGGAAAGGGAAGTAGTAAGCAGAGGTCAAATGAAAGAGGGAGAAATTAAGGATTCCCTACTCTAGAAATCATCAGAAAACATAGAAATGATAAACAACAAAGAGAGGGTGCTTTTAAAAATTCCTAAAATAATACTCCTGTTTATTCATTCAAATTTAGAACACATAATGGATTCATGAAAGAAAGAAGATAAACAATGACAAGTAGAAGGTACTTCACTTCAATGGCTCATCACATGAATCCTAAAATATGATGCTAATTGATCTGATCCAGTCTGCTACTCAAAATTTGCAGCACAAAAGCCTTCAAGTCCAACAAAAATGACTATATAAATATTTAGCAATTTATTCCACAATAATACTTCAAAGGATGAAGTATTTATACAAATTCTAAACTAGAATATCTTGAAAAAATATCAAGATTGGTTTACAAATCTCTCAAACTGTTTTACATAAATAGAACTTAACTAAGGAAACTCAAAACTAATGAATCTATTTGGAACTATACTTATGGATTTATGGTGATAAAGAAGAGAATTTGAATTTGATATCAACTCTTAGTTGATGATGAAGCATCCAAGTCACTAACTGTATCCTTCTTTTGTGTATTTTGTTCCAAAAATTCTGCAAAATTGGGGTCCAATGATATCATTGTATATTTAAATCCGAAATAGATATGTAAAAAGTGAAAGCAGTGTTTGTAGATAAATATGTTACTAAGATAAAACTCTCTCAGTTTCCCACAATTCAATTCTAGTTGTTCACAATAGGTTCTACAAAACGATGTGTAAAACTAAATTTTACAGAATCTAAAAATTAGTCTATGAAGATTTGCATGTATCTCTCATTCTGTAATACCTGTGCATAAAGTGAGATATTTTTTTGTAGCTTATCATCTTAGGAACATAAACCTCCTTCATTTTGTCAAAATTAATCTTGGATGGACCACAATAGTTTCTGCAAAACTATGACTTAAACGGGAAATTTCTGCAAAAATGTCTCTTCATGCTCTATTTTCATCTTTTAACATTTTTGTTCTTTTAACTATTTTGACTTTTAATTTGGATAAACTTCATTGTTGTTGGTTGAAGTGTTTTCATCTCTATTTACCATTTACTGCCTCCGTATTTACTTTAATGTTTTACATTGACTATTCTGTTACTCTATTTTAACTTTCACTCTGACTTTCATCTAATATACTTTAACTCCGATGCTCTTTGACTGTTCTGTTTTCACTGTCGCTTTGAATTCTTACTTTACTTTTACCACTCACTATGTAATACCATTCTGATCTCTCTTTGACTTTGATTTAATACTTTCTTTGTATGAAAATTGTTTGTTCAATGAAGCTTTTGAATTAAAATATGAAAATTTGGAGCAAACAATTTTGTCAACTAGTATTAAAACTGTTGGCCCAATTTCATATTCTGATAATAACCTGAAAAAATCAAACAATTCATTAATAAAATACTAGTCTGAAGGGAAGCCAGTAATGACTTTAGGAAACAGGGAATATAGTTAAAGGAGTTCTAGCCATAGCAAGGTTTTCTCATAATTTTGACCTTCAGATCTTAGGAACTCTTGTTTTTAGGTTTTCTGGTTTCTTTTGTAAGATAAAATGGTTTACAAAAGTATTTTTGGCTTTGACAGGGGTTTTTCAATGAAAATAAGTTGAATATGGTTCTATCCTTGAATTTATCCTTCAATTACAATCTTCAAAATGTATTTTAGACTCTCACTAGTTATGAAATAAGAAACAAGGGTTTCTTTTACCTTTCAGTGGATAATTGGGCTAAACATTGTTTGAAATCAAGCATCGAGGGTCAGGTTACCTTCAGAGGATTTCTGGGCTTGATTTAGAGTTTTATATAATCTGGAAAACTAATAAACTCAATATTTTCCTTTATAAAATGAATGGAGTATATAACAGGGTTTTATGGAAATTTTGACAGGGTTTTGCCTCTTTTTGGACAATTTAAAGGCTTTCTTGGAGTAAATATGCTTTATACAGGTTTCAAATGTTCCTTCAAATTGATAACAGGCTCGATTTTTTTTTGGAAAAAACCTATTTTACACAGGTATGGATCTTTGAAATAGGCTATGAGGCATTTTGAAAGGTCTGCGATACCTTCTGGAAGAAATTTAGGACTTTCAGCAATCTTCAATCAGCAATAGGCGAGATTTTCACTGGTTTTGGGCATATAAATAGTGCAAAATTCTTCGTTCTCTGAGTCGGAATGGAAAATTTAGTTAACAAGTGTAGAAAAAAGGGATAAATGGCAAAATTTCGTGGTTTTTTAGGAAATTTAAGGTTAAAATTCCCAGCAATAAATATCAATCACATCGAGAAATGAGCGATTTTTAGGCTTCAAAGGATAGATACCATGAGTGGTTATCGCGCGGGTTTAAGTGGTAAGAGGTTTCAACTAAATTGGATGTGATCTAATCAAAATGAGCCAAGTGGAGGAGAGAGAAAAGGATGAAAAAACCTATTTCGCATAGAAATGTAATGTAATTTAGTCGCGTAACTAAAAATACGATATGGTTTTTCGTTCGTTAGATATTGGAGTTCGATTGCGAACGGTCGAGATTTGATCTTGAAACTGCTCGGCATTGGGAGTGGGGTCCAAGTTTTGGTATATGTAGCGGGATGGTTTAGAAATTTATAATTATAGATTTATAATGTTAAAGCCTTATGTTATATGATTGGGTGAAAGGTTATTGTAATATGTTTTTCATTAAAACATTAATCGAATGTTTCAACCAATAGCACTGGCACGGGTATGTTTATTATATGATATTTAAACCTTTTAGCAGATGTTTAAAGACCATAGGGGCAGGGTATTTTAGTTTTTTATATGTTTAAACCTATGGGAATAAAGGGCGGGTTTTATTTTTAGCACATGGGATATATAACATAGGTTTAAAATTGAAGTAATGGGTTTTTGGGGTTATTTAAATATAAAGGATTTAATATTATACGGGAAGGGTATAATTTAGGGATTTAATAATATAAGTTAGAAATTAATATGAAATGAAGGTGTAATGTATGAAAGAATTAAAATACATAATTTAACACTAAGTGTAAAATAGGAAATAAGTATAGTTTTGTTCCTTTTTTTTTATTTTTACACATAGATTTAGGATAAAAATGCATTTTATGTGTTTTTGAGTGTTTTTTAATAAATATGAAATTAATCAAGTAGGGTTTTTACTTTTACTAAGAAAACAAATGTTTTCCTTAGGAAAATGGATCATAATCTTCGAAAATGTGAATATGCTGATCAAATGGGTTTTATGTAGGGAATTCAATATTTTTAACCAATCAGTTATTGAGCCTTGGGTTCGGTCCCAATAGAAGTCAAAGAAATTCTCTCAGCCTCTTTAATTGAAGGTTTAGAATATTGAATCATTGTGGAGGATGGGAAATTAGTAATTTTTTCCCAAATGGTGCTTTATTACATGCTTTGCACAATTTCTTTCTACCTACCCATTATTATTCTAACATTTTTTACTTCATTTGCATGAGTGCATTTAAGCTTGCAACCCTAAATCCATTTTTATTTCAAAGCATAAATCTATCAAGTCTAACCTTATTTCATCTGAGGGCTCAGATTAAACTATTGAGCTCCTCATTTATTCACTAACTATCTACTGATATGTCAATTTTAAATTGTTTGAAATATCTTTATTCTCTATCTAAACATAAAATTCAAAGCATGAAAAGTTAATATTAATCTGTTTAACTGATCATGGCTTATCGCATTTATTGACAATTTGCACATAATCATTATTTTTGTAGTAAATGTAAATAGTAGTGGAATTTGGACTTGATCACTTTCAGGTCTTATTTTTATCTATTTTTTCTCTTGGGGTTCATTACTTTTTCTAAGTCCTTTGATATTTCTTTTAGGACTTTTATCCTCTTTTCATTTTTTTTATTATTTTCAAATATGGGAAAACAACTTGCACAAATCAAGGGATGTACCTATTTAGAAGACTATCAAAGTCAATTCAAAAATTATGAATCCTATTATTATAGGACCCTAACAGTGGCTCCACATGGGGATGGCATTTCCTTGTGAGATGTCAAGAACACCATCGACTAGTAGCTTGATCCATTGGGCCAATCCCAAACATGCATATGCTATGACTGAAAACTCTTGAACTGAATTTACACCTTTTTCTACAAACTGAAATATGATCTGAGACTAAAAAGTGGTGCAACTTTCAAACCAAACTACTACATCATCAATATTTTAGGGCCTTTTCCTTGTCTTTCAAATCTTAATGAATTATTTCAAACTAGCTGAAAACTGAAAATTGAAATAAGCTGAAATCCTACCTACTTACTCTAATCAGTTGTCCAACTGCTCGTTAGGTAAAATGAAATAGCCAATGCAACCATTCAAGCATTATGTACTTTGATAGATTTTGCTACATTTGCTTTTTGATTATCAAAACTGTAATTCTGCAACCTATTAGAAATTTGTCAACAAATGAGAGAATAAGGAAATACTTGATTTCCTTTGTTGACTCTAGAAATTGTACAAGAGGATCTTCTAAGGTATATGTACAAATTTTCAACTGATACAAGGAACTATACCTATGTTTTGAATGGCCTCCATGCCATGAGACTAAATTTTCATTTTTAACTTTATTTCCTTGTAAAATCAACCTATGATTGTTCTAAGATAATTTCAGATTTTCAGATAAGCTTTGTGATGATATTTCTACTGATGGACATGCATGTCTGTTGAAAATTTTATCATCTTGATACTGAAGCTTAGAGTTAGTTAATGGAGAAATAATTTGATTTCATTTATCATTCATCACATCAGTTATTTTATCACGAAAAACTTTGAAAGATTGTTGCAATTTATATATGGGTTTTAATGGAACTTCATACATTTCTAGGGGTTGTTCATCCTTTAAAAAATAAAATTATTTAGAGCATAATGGTATAGAACTTTCTTTTGAAATTTCTAAACTTTCTTCTTCACTCCCATATTTGATGTGTATTTTCAGATCATTGTATTTGAGTTGTTGAAACTGAACTTACTCATCCCACAAACTAGCTAGTGATTGCTCTGTGAAGTTAGCTTGAATTTGGAGAACATAATTATCATCATAGCGATCATACTTAGGAAAATCTTCAAAAGAAGGAATGTTATCAATCATACACATTAGATCAGCATATTTTTTTTCCAGCAATCCTAATGTATCTTGATTAGATTGGTTGCATTCTATTTGAAGGTAATCATTTTTCTCAATAGGAGTACTATCAGGCATTGGCCCTTTTTGGGAAGGTAGAAGAACATGAGCATCAACCTATTCTTTTGTCTCTTCATGGATAAAAACTTTAGTACATACATCAACATTAGAATAAGTAGAAACAATTTATTCATTATGTAAATATTTTGGGGATGGTTGCATGTTTAGAAACAAATTGATTTCTTCTTCGGTGAGGGGGGTGGGAATCTTTGAATTATTAGATTTGAATAACAATTTTTTTTTTTTTTATGTAAAACCTGATCATGAGATTGAATATTTTCTTTAACTTCATTCAAAACATTATATGAAACATCATTTTTTACTACAGAGGGGCTTTATGGATCTTGATTCATCTCTTGATCTATTTCATCTTTGATAAACTCCTCTTGATTATCATGACACTTAACTTGAGAATGAAAGTTATGGACTGCTACTAATAAATCTTCAGGATGCCAATTTCCTAAATCTTCATTAATATTTTTAAGGTAATGTATGAGATCTTCATTTTGATCACAACAATTTTCAGCTAATGATAAATATGGAAAATCTTCTTTGTAATGCTCATAAAATACCTTGTGAAAATCCTTTAAAGAAAATAAACTAGTAGGTTTGAGAGCTTCATACCATTCCCTTGCTTGTACTTCCAAGGTTTCCATGAAAGCTTTTTGAGGCAATCCTCATGCCAATCACCCTTCAATCTCCATGAGTGTATATGAAATTTAATGAGATGTAACAAAGGATCATCAATATTCTCATCTTGAAACCTAGGAAGATTTTTATCCCAATTTACCTTTAGTATATTGTGTGGAAATCCAAGTATGTGATCTTTGCTCATGGGAGCATACCTACGTTGTATTCTTAGGTTCATCTTGTAGATTAGTCATAAACAAGGGCCACTATATCTATAAAACCAAGCTAGATCCTTCTACCAGTGGAGTCTTCGATTTCATTTTTAAAATTTGTTTGGAATCGCCAGGTGGATTATTTTAACCTTTGTGTGTCTGATCAATGTCCACCATCATAGATCAGATTTGATCCTTGTATAATATTTATGAATAATATGTTCTTCCCAGTATGGTCGCCATTATGTTATCACTCAGTAATTTCTCAAGGTTAAAGAGAGAACTCACTGAGGTAACCATAACCTACTTTGGAGTTTAGGATCTAGCCCTCCTAAACTCAGAGAGGGCTCCGTCTATAAGATTTAATTTTGTTTAAATTATAAGATATTAGGCTAGTTATGATTGTGTAATTTAGTTTTGATTTTGGTTTGGTTTGGTGGGAAAAATCACTTAATGATATGGATAGTGGGAAATCTTATTGTCCATTGGGCTAAGGAGTCAAAAGTCAAACAGACAGAATAAAATGTTTTCAGGGCAAGATAGATAAGCCCTTGAAGATCTTGGAAGGATTTTTGGTGAAGTGGTATGATCGGGATAAAGAGAAATGAAGCGTTCTTTGATCCAGAAAAGGCAAGTAGTAGGCAGAGGTCAAATGAAAGAGGGAGAAATTAAGGGTTCCCTACTCTAGAAATCAACATAAAACGTAGAAATGATAAACAGTAAAGATAGGGTGATTTTAACAAATCCTGAAATAATACTCCTATTTATTCATTCAAATTTAGAACACATAATGGATGCATGAAACAAAGAAGATAAACAATGACAAGTAGAAGGTACTTCACTTCAATGGCTCATCACATAAATCTTGAAATATGATGCTAATTGATCTAATCCAATCTACTACTCAAAATTTGCAACACAAAAGCCTTCAAGTCCAACAAAAATGACTATAGAAATATTCAGAAATTTATTCTAGAATAATACTTCAAAGTATGAAGTATTTATACAAATTATAAAATAGAATATCTTGAAAATATATCAAGATTGGTTTACAAATATCTCAAATTGTTTTACATAAATAGAACTTAAATAAAGGACACTCAAAACTAATGAATCTATTTGGCAGTATACTTATGGATTGATGGTCCAAAAGAAGAGAATTTGAATTTAATATAAACTCTTAGTTGATGATGAGGCATCCAAGTCACTAATTGTCTCCTTCCTGTGTGTATTTTGCTCCAGACATTCTGCAAACTTGGGGTCCAATGATACCATTGTATATTTAAATCTGAAATAAATATGTAAAAAATGAAAGAGGTTTTTATAGAAAACTATGTTAATAAGATAAAATTCTCTCAGTTTCCCAAAATTTAATTCCGGCTATTCACAATGGGCTTTGCAAACATATGTCTAAAACAGAATTTTGCACAATCTGAAAATTAGCCTGTGAATATGTACATGTATCTCTCATTCTATAATACCCGTGCATAACGTGATATAGGTTTTTGTAGCCTAGAATATTAGGAATATAAACCTCCTCCATTTTTTCAAAATTAATCTCGGATGGACCACAATAGTTTCTACAAAACTATGACTTAAACATGAATTTTCTGCGAAAGTGTCCCTTCATGCTCTGTTTTCATCTTTTAACCTTTTTGTTCTTTTAACTGTTTTGACTTTTACTTTGGATAAAATTCATTGTTTTTGGTGAAATTGTTTTCATCTCTATTTATGATTTACTACCTCTGTATTTACTTTTATTGTTTTACATTGACTTCTTTGTTACTCTATTTTAACTTTCACTCTGACTTTCATCTGATATAGTTTAACTCTGATGCTCTTTGATTTTTCTGTTTTCACTATCACTGTGACTGATCTCTCTCTGAATTTGATTTAATCCTTTTTTGTATACAAACTGTTTGTTCAATGAATCTTTTGAATTTAAATCTGAGAATTTGGAGCAAACAATTTTGTCAACTAGTATTGAAACTGTTGGCCCAATTTCATATTCTGATAATACCCTGCAAAAATCAAAGAATTTGTTTATAAAACCCTATTCTAAAGGGAAGCCAATAATTACTTTAGGGAACATGAAATATAGTGAAAGGAGTTCTGGCCATAGCAAGGGTTTTCTCATGATTTTGACCTTCAGATCTTAGGAACTCTTGTTTTTATATTTTTCGGTTTCTTCTGTAACATTAAATAGTTTAGAGAAGTATTTTTGGCTTTGAGAGGGGTTTTTGGATGAAAATAAGTAGAATATGGTTATATCCTTGAATTTATCCTTCAATTCCAATCTTCAAAATATATTTTAGACTCTCACTGGTTATGAAATAAGAAACAGGGGTTCCTTTTATTTTTCAGTGGATAATTGGGCTAAAAATTGTTGCAAATCAAGCACAGAGGTTCAGATTAGCTTCAGAGGATTTATGGGCTTGATTTAGAGTTTTATATAGTCTATAAAAACTAATAAACTCAATATTTTCCTTTATAAATTGAATGACGTATATAACAGGGTTTTATGGAAATTTTGACAGGGTTTTTCCTCATTTTGGACAATTTAAAAGCTTTCTTGGAGTAAATATGCTTTATACAAGTTTCAAATGTTCTTTCAGATTGATCACCAACTCGAATTTTTTTCGGGAAATGCCTATTTTATGCAAGTATGGATATTTGAAATAGGCTCTGAGGTGGTTTGACAGGTCTGTGGTATCTTCTGGAAGCAATTTAGGACTTCCAGCAATCTTCAGTCAGTAATAGACGGGCTTTTCATTGGTTCTGGGCATATAAACTGTGCAAAATGCTTCGTTCTCTAAGTCGGAATGGTAAATTCAGTTGGAAAGTGTAGAAAAAAGGGATAAATGGTGAAATTTTGTGGTTTATTAGGCAACTTAGGGTTAAATTGGCCTGTAATAAATATCAATCGCATCGAGCAATGGGAAATTTTCAGGCTTGAAAGGATAGAAACCACGAGTGGTTATCACGCGGGTTTAAGTGGTAAGTAGTTTCAACCAAATTAGATGTGATCTAGTCACAACAAGCCAAGTGGAGGAGAGATAAAAGGATGAAACAACCTATTTCACATAGAAATGGAATGTGATTTAGTGGTGCAACTAAAAATGTGATATGGTTTTTCATTCGTTAGATATGCGAGTTTGATTGTGAATGGTTGAGATTTGATCTTAAAGCTACCCAACATTGGGAGTGGGGTCCAAAGTTTGGTATATGCGGAGGGATGGTTTATAACTTTATTATTATAGACTTATAACGTTAAAACCTTATGTTATGTGAATGGGTGGAAGGGTAATGTCATATGTTTTTAATTAAAATGTTAATCGAATGTTTCAACCAATAGCACTGGTGCAGGTATGTTTATTATATGATATTTAAAACTTTTAACAAATGTTTAAAGACCATAGGGGCGAGGTATTTTAGTTTTCGATAAGTTTAAACCTATGGGAATAAAGGGCAGGTTTTATTTTTAGCACATGGGATATATAACATAGGTTTAAACTTTTAGTAATGGGTTTTTGGGGTTATTTAAATATAAAGGATTTAATGATATACGGGAAGGGTATAATTTATGGTATTAATAATATAAGTTGGAAATTGATATGAAATGAAGGTGTAATGTATGAAAGAATTAAAATACATAATTTAACACTACGTAAAGTGTAAAATAGGCAATAAATCATAGTTTTGTCCCATTTTTTTATTTTTACACATAGAATTAGGATAAGAATGAATTTTATGGGTTTTTGAGTGTTTTTTAATAAAGATGAAATTAATAAAGTAGGGTTTTTACTTTTACTAAGCAAAGATATGTTTTGCTTAGGAAAAGGGATCTCTTAATCTTGGAAAATGGTGAATATGCTGATGAAATGGGTTTTACGTAGGGAATTCAATATTTTTAACCAATCAGTTATTGAGCCTTGGGTCTGATCCCAACAAAAGTTAGAGAAATGCTCTGAGCCTCTTTAACTGAAGGTTTAGAATATTAAATCATTGTGGGGGATGTGAAATTAGTAATTTTTTCCCAAATGATGCTTTATTACATGCTTTGCACAACTGCTTTCTACCTACCCATCATTATTCTAACATTTTTTACTTCATTTGCATGAGTGCATTTAAGTTTTCAACCGTAAAACAATTTTTCTTTCAAAGCATAAATCTATCTAAGTATAACCTTATTTCATCCGAGGGCTCAGATTAAACTATTGAGCTCCTTATTTATTCTCTAACTATCTACTGATATTTCAAGTTTAAACTGTTTGACATATCTTTATTCCCTATCTAAAACATAAAATTCAAAGCTTGAAAAGTTAAGATTAAATTGTTTAACTCATCATGGATTATGGCATTTACTGACGATTTGCACATAATCATTATTTTTGTAGTAAATGTAAATAGTAGTGGCATTTTGACTTGCTCACTTTCAGTTATTATTTTTATCTCCTTTTTCTCTTAGGGTTCATTCTTTTTCTAAGTCCTTTGATATTTATTTTAGGAATTTTACCCTCTTTTATTTTTTTTATTTTTTTTTTCAAATATGGCAAAACAACTTGCAGAAAGCAAGGTATGTACATATTTACAAGACTATCAAAGTCAATTAAAAAATTATGAATCCTATTATTATAGGACCCTAACATGGCGGAACCCTTCCTGGAGGCCATGGATGTGGCCATTATCTTCCCCTTTCTTTAAGAGTGAATTAGAATGAAAAATAATTTCTCATTTTGGTAGATGATCTTATTTCATTCTTAGCAAATATCAAAGAGATGGCGGTAGGCAGGGCTACCTCAGGTATTCTATATAAATTATTTCACAATGTAATAATAACAATATGAGTTCAAGAATCATATAGAGAACAACACTTCCCCGAGTATGTCTAGCTTAATAACACATCACAAACTTCAATATTAGAAACATCACCTAGTAATTCATCCATGAAGGGATTGATGCTATAGTGAAGGAGACACTACTATATGAGATGAAGATATTGTCCTTGGTGAAGCCACCTGACGGTGTACACCTAGAGATGTGGTGTGGTAAATAGGACTAACCGATTCATGACATATGATGAAATTATATTCTTTCGGCTCCTACTATCTAAAATGAATTGCAGTGGAGAACCCTTCACCAACATCTATGAGTGGAAGGGAAACTTCCCCTCCTCTGGATCTTCGACCTAACTATTTTGGACCTTGGTTGTGGGAACAGTGGGACTAGGTTCTGCATCAATAAATACATCCCATTTTGGTTTCCCTTGTTGGGTTCTGACTCATAATCAAAACATTCATCAAACTTTGAAGCTTTCATCTTGGCCACCAATGATTGCTTGTCGTGAAACTCATTTGCGTTGTTAATTGGTATCTTGTGGAACTCACACCACCTTCTTGTATATTTCTTCGGCTTCCTAGTTCCATTCTTTAGTTGCATATTCGATGGGTTATCCTGGGTCACATCACCTTGGATCTCTCCTTTTTTCTATGGTTTAGGGGCACTCTTTCCCTTCTTCTAATTCAAATATCCAAAGTCGCGCATCTTTTTTTTAATTTTTGTTCAATCTTGGAAGCATATCGCTATGTTACACTAAGAGAGGAGATATACATGAACTCCATTTATTCTTGAATTTATTTGTGCAAGAAACAACATTACTTGAGCACTAGATTTCACTCAGATTCTTTGATACCCAAATTTTTGCGTAGAATATGAAAAATATTTGTGAGCTCATGCACATCTTGGTCCCTTTGTTGTTGTAGTGTGGTCCATTGTATGTACTTATCCTCATAGCTCATGGCAGGGTAATATTATACCATGATAGTGTCTCAAAAAGAGTTCCAAGAGAGAGAGATTGTAAATAGAGAGGGTTCCTTGACCATTTTTTCACAATACGTTTCCCACCAATCCTTTCCATGGAGGTAGAATTAAGCAGTGAAAAATTTATCTTCTCCCAACCAGAGAAAATATGAACCGAAAAATAACCTGCCAATATATTCAACTATTTATGTGCAATATCTACATGTATTTGACCTTCGAATATAGGGATATCAAAGTTCACTTTTTCTTTGAAGGGGTGGTGGCTTCGAAGTGACTGTTGGTTGAAGATGTGTCTCCTGTGTGTAGTTTCCAAAGGATATCAAAAAAATTGTCCATCATCTCATTCCTTTTTCACTCGAGAGCTTCTTTGAGCACCAATTTCATAGGATCTTCAGCTCCCTCGTCTTTCTTTTCTTTCTCCATGGGAGGTCATTGGTTTTGGTGGGGACGATCTGAGAAGGGATAAACAAGTTCAAGCCCCAACACCTTATACCTCGACCTCATTGGGTACGTGCATAGAAAAACAGAGATATAAAACCACTCTGATACCATTGATCCAGATTTTTGAAGAAATTAAATTAAATAAAGATATAAACAAAAAAAAGGATATACTGCGAAAAAATAACTTCGATTCATTAATAACTGAAAACAATTTCAATGAAGAATGGAAATACAATGGCTTAAGAGATGGTAAATTATCTCTAAGAAGAAATGTGGCAGCTACATGCCTTCTAAATGATACAATGAGGCTCAAAATCCTATTTTTTATTGAGAAACAATGGAAAACCCTAAACATCCAAAAACCTAACCCTGGGAGATGAAGTGCCAAAAATCTGTGGGCCACATTAGGGTAAATTGGTACATCAACTTCCCGAGGTCGTAACTTTGGTAAATGATATTTGTTTTGATGCCTACGATATATATATATATATATATATATATATATATATATATATATATATATATATCTGAAGACTAAAAATTTAGCTAGGTATCCTTGGTGATAGCAAACTATTTTCCAATTTTCCAAAAAAATGTCGTTTAGGGCCTCAAACTGGCTGCAGAAGTTCAAGACTTGAAAAACTTCCAAAAATAGCCAAATGAGCTAAAATTATGGAAAATGAAAGAAATAATGGTCGGCGGCCAAGTGGAATAGGCGGGAGGCTACCAATATCCAACTGGATTAGTATTCTCCCATTAGGAAGAAATTATATCCATTGAGTTCAGTTCCTCCATGAGATGGGGAAACTTCTGCTGAACTTGGTCCCTAATGAGCCACTTGCCTTGGGGTAGGAATCTTCTAGATTTGGAAAAATGATATAGTTGGATATTTTGTTGGAAATTGTGCTTGATCTATGTGTATATGACCTAATCAGTTGTGGCTCGTTCCATATTTTCTACCTTTAGCTCTAGTGGTGTGAGTTGTTCTGCAATGTATGATGTGCTCAGTAATGGTGCAAACTATGGCCGAAGGTGGCCCACATTGAACATTGGGTGCCTACCAAGGAATGGACTAATGTTGAGCTCAAAATAATTGTCTCCCACAATGTTGGTGATGGTGTAAGGCTTATATCAGAAATATTCGATCTTTTGATCAGCTCCAGTAAGGGGTTATTTATGCAAATGCAACCAAAATTTGTATCGCACTTGAAACTTGTGTGGCACCTGATGTTAATCATGTCACTGCTTGTACTTGGAATTGGACTTATCCAATATGTCATGCACCTATTTTTTGATGTGTTAGATGTGTTCAATAATCTGGGTTAATTTATTAGCCTCACAATGTACATGTGTTGATTATTTCTGTGTAGTCGCATGAGGCATGAAAACATCAATCAAACACAATGGTTGAAAATCCAGACCTAATTTAAATGGAATGTTGTCGGTCAAGCTATGGAGAGATATGTTATAACTTTTTTTGACATAAGGAAGGTTCTCACACTAGGTTCATGGATTCTTGTAGTTGTACATGTGTAGTATGCACACTATCATCATGTTAACGACCTATGTCTAGCCATTACTCTAGGGATTGAATGAATTCGGCTTGGTGAGCTTATTGTCCAATAATGTCCAAATTTTTTACCAGAATGTGCTCAGAAACCTCCTATCTTGATCTGATGTAATGACATGCTGGATTCCAAAATGTACCCATACTTTTTCATAGAAGAGTTTGGCAGTGCCCTATGCTATGATACTCTTCTTGCATGTTGCCAATATATAAATTGTAGCAAATATGTCCATGAAAAAAAAATACAAAGTCATTACCATATAGGAAATATTTTTAGGGTTTGGTCACTATGATAACCTAATTGAATCATTCCTCGTAATAATTATCCTAATTAATTTTTAGTATTCTCTATTAATAAAAATTAATTAATTAATAATTATTATTGGGAAGAAAAATAGAAATTAATAAAGAATATAATTAAATATTAAAAATGAAATATTATATGAAATAATTCAATTTTAAATTTGAATTAATAAATTAATAACATTTAATTCATTACTAGATTTATTAAATAATTATAAACTAATATTTTAACACTTAATTAAAAAAATGTATGATTTATTAAGTAAGTAGTTATGTATAATATATATGTTATTAATTATATAAAATTAGGAATAATTATAAACCTTTATTAGTTACCATCTACGGTTATATTTCTTTAAGAAAAATTTTAGGAAAATTTCATACAGAAATAAAATTTAGTAACATTTAGGTTTATCAAATAAATAATTAAAGCTATTAAATAATTATTAAAATTAAAAATGTATTAAATTTAATTACAATATTGTGTACTATAAAAGTATATTAATATTAAAAAATAAAATTAATTTACTATAATTAATTTTTTAATAAAAATTTTTAGATTAAATAAATTAATAATTTATATAAAAAATATAGTAGTATTATTAATAGGGATATTATATATAAAAAATTATAAAGAAATTAAAATTAATAATAATATTATGTACTATTAAAATTAATTTATATTAAATATTAAAATTTTTTAATAAAAAATTAAATTAAATAGATTAATAATTTTAGTTCTTGTTGGCCATTGTCATTTTTTCATATTTCACTATTTATAACCTTAACTTATGCGTCTTTCTTGCACTCTTCATTCTCATCTTGTCCTGAATATGGATCCCTGTTGGGATTCGAAACATCGACCAATGTTTTTTGATACTGTGGATAATCCGGAGAGTTTTTCAATGAATAACAACCACAGAAGCCTAAAAACCATAGTCATTACCATGCTTGGTGGAAGGGATGCCCGATAGATGGTCCATAGAGATGGATTCCTAAGGTTGTCTCGGAGTAGGTATAGGAGTGTACATTCCTTGCTTCTTGATCGTTGGGTTAGATATGGCACAAGCTATGCAGGATCCGATATATTCTCCAACTTCGTGTTGGAGCTGTTTCCAATAAAAATACTTTTGTAGTACAACCAAAATTGTCTCCACACCAAAGTATCCTATGACCCGACTATACTATACCTCCAAAATCAATTTGGCGGGATCACTTAAAGGAACACAAAGGCAACCTAGATAGCATAATAATGTGTTTGGAGGTGGAAATCTAGAACTTGCTTGCCATCCACTAGAATATAGTATGTGTTGGAAAACTTTGGATCATTTTCGTACAATTGCGTCCATATGGAGGTCTCATGGCCAGACGAGTTTAGAGTAGTAGCAAATGTTGCAACTAGGGGGAAATGAGACAATAAACAACACGATTGGTGCTTCCCTTATTGGATTTAATATTCAAGCGTATTTTTTGAAATATATATACCACTTCTAATGCCAATAATTCTGCAACTTCCCTTGTGTATCGATAAAATTAAGAGGTCAGTGACCAGTGTGCATGATCGCCTTCCCCAGAATGCAATGCTTCCATTGTCAGCATGCCTGTATGATGGAATACAAATCTTTATCATAGGTGGAGTATTTTTTAGTTGTATCAGAAAGTGCTAACTATGATAGACCACCAGATGACTCTGTTTGGTTATAACTTCACCAATAGAATAGTCAGAAGTTTCTATATTAATTTCAAATGGTTTTTGCAGGTCTCACAATGTGAGTGGAGGTATAGAGAAGAAGCAGTGTTTTAGCTCAAAGAACACATCTTTTTTAGGACTCCGACCAGAGAAACTTGTGTTTTTCTTTGCCCTTCGTAATTTGACTAAGAGGCCAATTAATATGATAGAATCCCATTACAAACCTCCCATAAAAGTTGGCATGGCCCAAAAAGTTGTGAAGCTCTGTTACAGTGGTCAGGGCTGACCAATCCTGAATGACTTGGATCTTAGATGGATCCACATGCACACCTTGCTCATTAATGATGAAACCTAGATACTAGACCTGTCTCATGCCAAATGTGCATTTCTCTAAGTTGGCACATAGTTTGTGTTGTTAGAGGGGTTGAAATACCCACCGAACATGTTTCAGGTGCTCTTCCGAACTCTTTCTGAAGATGAGGATTTAATCCATATATACAACCATGAACGAGTTGAGGGTCCACAATATGTCATCCGTCTGACTCATAAAAGTTACACGGGAATTTTTCAACTCTAAAGGCATGACCAACCACTCATAAATTCCCTCCTTGGATTTGAAAGCAGTCTTCCATACATTTGTGGGTTATATTGGCACCTAGTGATAACCAAAAATCAAATAAATCTTACTGAAATAATTTCCCCCTTGAGATGGTAAAAAATGTCATCAATCTGTGGGATTGGATACTTGTTCTTATTTTGTTTAGTTCCTGATAATCAATGCTTATTCTCCAGGCTATATACTTATTATTTACAATACAATCAAGCTCCACAAAGGTGAGTAACTTAGTGGGATGTTCCCTTTTTGCATAAACCCTTTCTATTGGTTGTAATGCCTCCTCCAACATTTACTCACTTTCACCAGCTTTTCTAGGGTCAACATGAGCTGAGGGTCAATATGATATGACTCAACCTCCTATATTACTTTAAGGAAATGGAATCAACAAAACAAGACCTTACTGACTTCCCTCATGTGCCACTGGACCTCAAGGTGTAACCCAACCCCTCCAAGTATCCAACCACTATGAAAAATCACTATTTTCCTAACTTAAATCCATATTCTCTCCCTTTCGAAGGCCTCCAGGCAACTATGGGTTCCAAGTCAGCCTACATCGTGCAATTGTGGCCTTTTTCAGATAGTATTGTGCCAGCGACTGCGATAATTAAGGCTATTTTCTAGGGCTAGGGCTAGATCTCTTCCTAGAAAACTATGAAACTTACAAAACTCATAAAATACATGAAGACAATGCTTGTAAACAAAAAACTGGAACTGGGCCTTGACTTGATCATCCCCAATCAGAACTAAAATTTTGTCAAACACTTGGTATATATGTAACCTATAGGTCATGAATGCAATTCTAAACATGAGGGACTGAAAAGTCATCTAAGGTTTAACAAGAATGGTCCACACCTTATCTCATTAATTTTCTTAACATAAATTAGGTCTTGCTTTCATTATTTATCCAGTTATGAGTGAAAACATGAAAAGGGCCATGAATAAAATATTTCATAAAACTAGATCTATAACCAAAATATAACTATGTAAATAAAAATAATAGATCAGCCATTAAATCCACATAATAAAAAATACGTTTCCATACCAAAATCAATGGAAACATATATTTATTAAACATACGTAAATACCAACCAGGTTTAGTACTTCCAGGGTCCACCATAAAATAGATTAGCTGAGCCTAATCTCTCTTCATCAAATAACCCCTGTGACATATTCGAAGCATGAATGAAGGATATCATGGGATAAATAAATCCGAATAAAACCAAGGGAATCCATAGATTAAACCACCTCCACCCTATCCATACCATGATCACACCTAAATAGGTTTCGCAATCACAAAACCGAATAGAGTTTGGATGCCTCATAATTTCTTCACCATCCTTGAGAAATTTTCCCATCTCCACCCTTCGGCTGTATTGTGTATCCCACCTGTTGGGTGTGGAGCCTGATTATCTTATTTACCTTGTATCACAACATTGGACCCTATGCCTTCAAAGGGGCAGCAACACCGCTCGTAATTAATCACTGTCGTGGGGGGTCCAGGGGGGGGGGGGTGGGGGTGGGGGGCAGCACTTTTTGGAGCCCCCCCCGTGGCAGGGGTTTTCGGGGGCGCTGCCCCCAAAGCTAAAAACATATGTAAAATTGCCTTGTAAAAGTATTGTAATTTCTAGTCAATTTGGGTCGTTCATTAGGCAAATGATCTGATGGTAAAAGTTATGTTTAGATTAGGGTTTTCTTCCCTAGAAGGAAACCCCCTTGTATATATGAGGGTATTGTATTGTGGCTGTGTATGATGTGTGTATTCTCGGAGCGAGAAACCGAGAGGGAGGCTGTGAGAGAGAATAGAGGATATTACAGCGGATCTGCTATAGGTTTTGCCTCTTCATTTTTTCTCGGTAATAAAAAGGAAGGACTAGCTGTTCGGGGTGGACGTAGCCCAAACTGTGTGAACCACACATATCTATGTCTCTCTGGTTTTATGTGTTTTGTGTGCTTGTATTTTTCTGCATATTTTATGTGTTGCATTGCTCCATAATATATAATTCTCTAACACCACCAATACAGGTCAAGGGGTTCCTAGGCCTTTGGGATTTTTTCTGAGACCACCCCACCCTGGATTTTGAAACCATCCATAAATCCAAAGCTCAAAACTGAGAAAAATCATGTCACGCCATGGCTATCTAGAAATGGCAAGGCTAGGCTAAACTCCACTGTCGAATCCCAAAAAAATCCATGCCAATGATAGAAAAGGAACCATATACCAACATTCACATACCATTCATGTCAAAAAAATCTAGGAAATCAAACATGCAATTTTTACTTGCAAGTATTCCCAATGAAGCTACTTGATCCTTTCCTTGCTTTGATTTCCTAGTATTTCCTTTACTTTTCCATTCCTTTTCCTTTCCTTTCTTTATTTCCTTATTCCCTTGGTTCTATTCTCCTCTCTAAGGCTAATTATAACTCTAAACTGAAAAAAGGCTCATAATAACTTTCCAACTAATGCTCTGAAGTCTTCCTCCTCACATGCAACTAATGTTTTTTTTATGTTTCCTCTAACTTCTCCAATTTTCCATTATTTTCCTTCATTTTCCTCCTCACATGCAACCTGTGACCTTTCACCTCCCTTTTCTCCTAATTTCCATTATTTACACAAATATTGTGCCAAAAATTCATTTTTTCCTTTCTTACAACTTAGCCATTTCCTTTGCAAATTTCACTTAGCCATAAACACAACAAGTGATGCCCCCTAGGATATTTTTCCTAGCATTCAGCTTGGAATAAGTGACCCTTGCCCATGGTATTATTTTACCTTTATTCAATTTCATTATATGAACTTTTAACCTTGGGGCTATTACAAACCCCTCCCCCCTAGGGGAACATTGTCCTCGGTGTTAAACCACACCCAAACCCAACAAAACCACTGAAAAGAAAAAACATGTTACCTATGGAGCTTTATAAACAACTCATTGTAGTATTTACAATAACAAGCTTCTCAAAAACAAAACCATCATGTAAAACATGACAACCATACAACTTATTTGAGCTTTATAACTTATCTCATTGCGGTATTTACAATAGAGTCCATACATTGATATGTAAAAATACCGAAACCCATTTTCCTTCATGGGTAAAAAATGAATGATACATATCCCACATCTGATTCGCCATATTCCATGTAACTTCATCGGGCCCAAAGTGCTTCCAATACACTTTAAAATGCTTGAGTGCTTTGTTCGTGTAGCACAAGATGTTTCCACTACAATATTCATTGAGCTTCCAACTGGAATTATCCTTCTTGCTCCACCTGTAATAAAAACCAATCAATAACATGATCAACATCCTTTAAATATATTTTAAGAAATGAAACATGAAATACATCATAGACCTCATTGTCAGAGGTAGTGCAAGTCTATAGGCCACTATTCCAATCCTATCAAGGATATTGAAAGGTCCATAATATTGTGGTGCAAACTTGGCACTTGATCCAATACTCAAGGATCTCTTCTTGGGCTTGATGTAAAAATACTTATGCTCCCCAACCTGGAACACTTTAAATGCACCATGTTGGTATGAATAAATTTTCTACATCTCTTGTGTTGCATTTATATTCTTCTTTATGACGTTCATTTCCTATTCCATGTTTTCCAACATGATTGGTCTAATAAGTACCCTATTCACTCGATCACTCCATCCAATGGGAGTGTTACAACTACGCCTATACTATTCCTCAAACACACTCATTTTCAGTAACTCTGGATAACCGTTGTTGTATGAAAACTCAACCAATGGAAGTTACTCCTCCCATATCCTCTATTGATGCATGACATGAATCCTCAACATATCCTCTAGTATCATGCTAAACCTATCTATCTGTCCATCTATTTGTGGGTGATAAGCTATGTTGAAGGCCAACTTTGTCCCCAATCCTACAAATAGCTCCTTCCAATAGTTGGAAGTGAACTTGGCATCTATGTCTGACACAATATTCTTTAGAACACCATGAAATCTCACAATCTCCCCGATGAAGATGTGTGCTACCTTACTAGATGAATAAGTAGTACTCACTAGAATGGAGATACCTTTCTTAACCTATCCACCACAACCATGATAAAATCATGTTGCCTCGATCTCATAAGAAGACCTATAATGAAATTCTTGGAAATGACCTCCCATTTCCACTCGGGAACCAAAATACGCTAAAACAACCCACCTAGATGTATACACTCTAATTTGACCTACTGCCAGTCAAAAAATCTCGCCACAAAATCTGTCGTTTCCTTCTTCAAATTAAGGCATTAGTAAAAATTATCTATGGTTTTCAATTTCTTTTGAGGTGAACATGGTTTTACATGAAACTCCCTCAAGAGAAGCTTCTTGAGTTCACTATCATCTGACACATAAATCCTATCCCTAAATATCACCAAGATATCTGCTATAATATGATAATTCACTCTTGGTCACATATACCCTACTATAGCCCGTACATAAGCTCCATGTACATGTCATCCCGATGCCCTATTTGTAAGATCTCGTCATGTAAATAGTCCCATATGAGGTTACTACTGCAACATGGTTCAATTGTTCTTTCCTAGTGAGAGCATCTGTAACCTTGTTCTACTTTCCCTTAATTTATCTGATCTCAAAGTCAAACTAATTAAGGGTAGCCAATCATCCAGTTTTCCTCGCATTCAAATTTAGTTCGTCAAACAATTATTTGAACCCACTATGATCTCTCATCAACAAAAACCTCTTTTGAAAATGATAATGTCTCCATATATTCAAGGAATGAAAAATAGTTGCTAACTCAAGATCATTAGTCACATAGTTATGTTCATGCTCATTCTGTTTCCTAGACTCATAACATATCCCACGCCCCTCCTGCATAAGGACTCCACCAGGCTCCCCCTTGCAAGAATATGTACACATTACGAACTCTTTATCTGATTAGCCTTCAAAACATAAACGTACAACCATTATAATTGCACCACTTGTCAACCTGGGATTGGTTATGATGAAAGGAATATTCATCAGAATATTCCCTTTTGCTGACTATACCTCCATCCTACTGAATATGCATCCCAGTCAAACCTGTCGCAATTTTACCTATTTGGCATTTCAATCAGAACACGATATCTCCCTCATACGACATCAGTTTTTCAAACCGTTCATGGTGTTGAAATCAGGAATATGAGATCTGCGCAACCATCCTAATTTCAACCCAATCCTGTAATTTTGAATTTTGAGAAAAAATTTTGAACTCCTGATCAGTCCACACTTCTTCGTCCTTCTTCCATTCATCCCCTGCTTCGGTTACCCAATCTGGTTGGATAATATAAATGGTACAAAGAAATTTGATTTGGATTTATGCAGGAATGCAACAGAATAAACATATAACCATAAATACAAATATACAGCAGAAATAACACTTCATTTCATTAATATCAAAGAACTGAAATTTGCTTACAGATAGAATGGAAATAAAACTAGCTAGGGCGCTGGTAGCTATCTCTGAGAAGAGATGTGGCAGCTACATTCCTCTAAAATGAGTTACAATGAGTCTTGAGGGCCTATTTATTATTTATAAACAATGGGAACTCCTAAACAGCCAAAACCCTAACCCTAGGAAATGAAGCGCCAAAACTATGGGCCTCGTTTGGGTAAATTGGTGTTTCAACTTCCCAGGGATGTAACTTTGGCATACAATCTCCGTTTGACACGTACCATACCTAGTTAGAATTATTTATCCGAGGAATAAAAATTTTGAGTGAGAAGCATCGGTCCATTGACCTATGCTTCTCCCCGTTTTCCTAAAAAGCGTCGTTTAGGGCCTCAAAACGGCTCTGGAAGTTCAGGACCTGAAAAAATACTAAAAATAGTAAGTTGTGCCGAAACTGAAAAGAACTGAAAGAGACAATGGTGGGGCCCCAACTGGAATAGGCGGTTGACCACCAATATCCACCTGGATCATTCCTCCCCCCTTAGGAAGCAATGGTCCCTATTACGTTAATTTCCTCCATGAGATGAGGAAATTTCTGTTGAAATTGGTCCCTGGTGAACCACTTTCCTTGGTGCAGGAGTTGGCCAGCTTTGACAACCCGATATAGTTGAATCTTGTGTTGGCGAGTGTTCTTGATTTGCATGTCCATGATACAATCTATGGTGGCATGTTCCATGCAGTCTGGGTTTAACTCTGTTGGTGTGAGTTGTTCTGCAATGTCAGAGGTGTCCAGTAGAGGTGGGAAGTAAGGACGAAGGTGGTCCACATTGAATACTGGGTGCAGACCAAGGAATGGTGGAATACTGATCTCGAAGGAATTGTTCCCTACAACATTGGTGATGGTGTACAACCTGTATCGAAGCGGGCAAAGCTTGCGGTGGGGTCCAGTGAGGCGCTCCTTCTGCAAATGTAGCCATACTTTGTCACCCACCTGGAAGTTGTGTGGCACCCGGTGTTGATCATGGCATTGCTTGTACTTAGCATTGGCTATGTCCAATATTTCATGAAACTATTGGCGGATGTGTTAAATGAGCTCGATGAAGCTATTTTCTTTGTCAACTTTAGACTGGACATGAGCCGAATCGGCTTGAGTAGCTGCAAATGGCATGGCTACGTCAATGGGACATAGTGGCTGGAATCCCAAGGCCACTTGAAAGGTGCTATGGCTGATTGAACTGTGGAGAGTCAAATTATAACTATGTTGTACATAGGGGAGGCTCTCATCCCATGTGCGTGGATGCTTTGAATTGTACATGCGCAGAATGTGTACAATCATTTTTTTGACGACCTCTGTTTGGCCATCTATTTGGGGATGGAAAGCTGTGGAATTGGTGAGCTTGGTGTCCAGCATTGACTAGAGGCTGGACCAAAATGTGTTGAGGAACCTGCTATCCCGATCTGATATGATAGACTGTGGGATCCCAAAGTGCACCCATACTCGTTGAAAGAAGATTTTAGCAGTGGCTTCTACTGTGATATTCTTCTTGCAGGCCGCCATAATGGCCATCTTCGAGAATTTGTCGACGACCATGAAAACACTGTCATTTCCATGCTTAGTAGAAGGCGGGACTGACATGTAATCCATGGAGATGGATTCGTAAGGTCAACTAGGGTTAGGTAGCGGAGTATATAGGCCTTGCTTCTTGATGGTAGGTTTGGCAATATCACAGGCAGTGCAGGATCTGATGTGCTTCCCGACATCCTTTCGAAGGTTCAGCCAATAGAAATACTTCTGCAATACCGCTACTATTTTCTCCACCCCGAAATTCCTAGCAAATAAACTGTAGTGTGATCTTGGCATGCTCACTTGAAGGAACACAAAGGTGTCCCAGGTGACATAAAAGTGCATCTTGGAGGTGAAAATTTGGAACTTGCGTACCCCCCAAGAGTGCCTTGTAAGTGTAGCTGAATTCTGGGTCGCTCTCATAGAGAAGCAGCCAAGCAAAAGTCTTGTGCCCACAAGAGTTGAGAATGGTGGTGAGTGCTAGGATCGGTGGTTGGCTGAGGCAGTCTGCAACATTATTTGTGCTATCCTTCTTGTACTTGATGTTCAAATGAAACTGCTGTAGATATGTGTACCACTTCTGATGGCGATCATTCTGCAACTTCCCTTGTGTCTGTATGAACTGTAGGGGTCAGTGTGGTCTGTGTGGATGACCGTTTCCTTCCCCAAAATGTAATGTTTCCATTGGTGGCATGCCTGCACAATGGAATACATTTCTTTATCATAAGTGGGATACTTGCAGACTGTGTCAGAAAATTTCTCACTATGATATGCCACTGGATGCCCCTGTTGAGTAAGGACTGCCCCAATAGCATAGTCAGAGGCATCTGTCTTGATCTCAAATGGTTGTTGCAATTATGGAAATCGCGAACACTGAAAGTGAGAACAAGGCGATTTTCAATTTTGTGAATGCCTTCTGTTGAGGTTAAAATAAAATAATTTTATATTTCGCTCCTCCCTTGGTGACTTGAATCGAGACGAAGTGACTCTGAGAGGAATCCCAACAGACCTCACGGTAAGTGGCAAGACCCAGAAAGCTGCGAAGCTCTATTATAGTGGTTAGGGCTGGCCAAACTCGAATGACTTGGATCTTGGTTGGATCCAAATGCACCCCCTTTCATCAATAATGTATCCCAAATATTGAACCTGGGTCATGCCAAAATTGCACTTCTTCAGATTGGCACACAACTTGTGTTTCCGCAGTGTTTGGAGGACTTGTCGAATGTGGTGAAGGTGCTCTTCCCAAGTGTGGCTGAAGATCAGAATGTCATCCAAGTACACCACTACAAATGAGTTGGTGAATGGCCACAAGATGTCATCCATAATCCTCATGAAGGGTGTAGAAGCATCCATCAACCTGAAAGGCATGACCAGCCATTCGAAAAGGCCTTCCTTGGCTTTGAAGGCAGTCTTCCACACATCGAAGGGTTCAATTGGTACCTGGTGATATCCAGACTTCAAGTGATCTTCTTTAAATATTTCACCCCTTTGAGTTGGTCCGGAAGGTCATCAATCCATGGGATCGGGTACCAATTCTGGACAATGATCTTGTTCAACGCCCGATAGTCAATACAAAGTAACCACGTCCCATCCTTCTTCGGTACCAACACGATCGGGCTCCCACAGGGCGATGAACTTGGTCAGATGTGACCTTTCTTTAGCAGCTCCTGAATCTACCTCTTGATTTCATCGTTCTCCATAATAGAGCGTTGATATATCGGTCCATTGGGTAGTGGCGCACTTGGGGTCAGATCAATCGGGTGCTTGACCTGACAGTGCAGAGGAACCCCTGTGGGTGAGGTGAAGATGTCTCCTCTACTCCTCCACAACCTTATCCATTTGTTGTTGTTGTGGGAGAACTACTGTCTGAGGGGATTGCAGCCTTAGTCTTCTTGCCCACAAGGCGTATCATCGAGAAAACAAATTTCTGAAGTTTGGAAATTATTACCTTTTTTGTCTTAAAAGATAGTGGCAAGAGGTGGTACCTGCGGTATCTGTACAACTTATTTCCCAAAGTAACAATAACAGCACGAGGTCGAGACTCATACACAGCATGACGCTTCCACAAGTATGGTTGTCCTAATAATACATCGAAAACATCAATAGGAGCAACGTCACATAATACCTCATCTGTGAAGGGCTTGATGCTATAAGGAAGGCGGCACTGCTGGCTGACGCGGAGATCTCGTCCTTGGTGAAGCCACCCGATGGTGTATGGATGTGGGTGAGCTGTGGTCGGCAAGCCCAACCACTTCATGGTGTCTGCTGAAATGAGGTTCTTTTGGCTCCCATTGTTGACAATGAACTGTACTAGGGAGCCCTTTACCCACATCTAGGAGTGGAAGAGACGTTCCTCCTCCTTTGGATCTTCCATTTCCTCCTTTTGGATCTTCGTAGTGGCAATAGTGGTGTTGGGAGCTGCATCAATAATGTCTTCCTTTTTATGAAGTTCCATTACATCGGGTTACGATTCGAATCGGGTGGCCTCGACTCGGCCTCATCTCGGCCTGACAGCGCGGCGCTCCTTGTGTGTTGTTAGTGGAACTCTTATGGAACTCACACCACTTTTCCGTGTCCTTCTTTGGCTTTGCGGTGTTGTTCTTTGCTTGTGGCTTCGACAGGTTGTCTTGAGTCACCATGCCTTGGCTCTGTCCTTTGTTATGCGGTTTGGGAGCACCTTTCCCTTGCTTTTGATTCGCAGATCCAAAGTCTCGCTTCTTCTGTTTGAATTTCTGCTCAATCTTGGCAGCATACCAGTATGTCGTACCAAGCGAGGAGATGTCGAGGAACTCCATTTCCTCCTGAATGTATCTGTGTAGACAACTATGATACTTTAGCACCAGATGTTTCTCTGAATCTTTGATACCCAACTTGGTGCGCAGGGTATGGAACAGATTCATCAGCTCATGCACATCTTGATCCCTTTTTTGTTGCAGCATGGGCCATTATATGTACTTGTCCTCATAGCTCCCCACGGAATAGTATTGTTCCTTGATGGTGTCTCAGAAATAATTCCAAGTGGGTACGGCCGAGAACAGAGAGGGTTTTGTCTCGTCCTTTTCCTCACAGTGGGTTTCCCACCAGTCCTTGATATGGGGAGCAACTTTGAGGAGTGAAAAAATAATCTTCTCCCTGTGGGAAAAGTCATGAACCGAGAAATATCCTTATAATAGATTCAACCATCTATCTACGGCATCTTTACATCTGTTGACCTAAATATGAGAATGTCAAGAATTACTTGTACCTTAAAAGGAGTCGCACCTCAGGAGTGGCTGCTGCTAGATGCGAATGCGCGCGGTGAGCGACCGTTAAAGAATCGAGCAAAGTTAACCATCATCACATTCCTTTGTTTTGAGGGCCTCCTCGAGCAATATTTTGATAGGATCTCCTGCTCCCTCATCTTTCTTTTCGTCCCCCATGGGCGTCTGTCGGGGTTTGCGAGGCTGATCTTGCAAAGGTTCCACTAGATCGAGCCCTAGCTCCTTATACCCCGACCTCGTTGGGGACATGCAAAGAAGGATCGAGAAAAAGCAGACCGCTCTGATACCACTGATCCAGATTTATGCAGGAACGCAACAGAATAAACATATAAACATAAATACAGAGATGCAGCGGAAATAACACTTCATTTCATTATTATCAAAGAACTGAAATTTGCTTACAGACAGAGATAGAATAAAAAACTGGCCTAAATGGTATTTGACAGCTATACTAGAAGAGATGTGAGCGGCTAGAGGCCTGCGAACTGATTATCATAATGGAGGTCAGAAATTTATTTATTATTTAGAAACAATGGAAAACCCTAAACATCCAAAACCCTAACCCTAGGAGATGGAGCGCCAAAAACTATGGGCCCCGTTTGGGTAAATTGGTGTTTCAACTTCCTAGGGATGTAAATTTGGCATATGATCTTTGTTTGACATGCACCATACCTCGTTAGAAAGATCTATATGAGGAATACATATTTTGATGTGAGAAACATCAATCCATGGACCCATGTTGCTCCCAGTTTTCCCAAAAAATGTCATTTAGGGCCTCAAACGGCTCCGGAGGTTCAGGACCCAAAAAATGCTAAAAATAGTAAGTTGTGCCAAAACTGAAAAAAACTGAAAGAGACAATGGTGGGGTGCCAAGTGGAATAGGAGGGTGACCACCAATATCCACCTGGATCACAATGATTCCACCTCTTCATCCTTTCTTGAGAGTGCATCTTCAACAACATTTAGCTTCCCTTTTTTGTAGATGATTTCAAATTCATAAGCTAACATCTTTGTGACCCATTTCTGCTGCTCTTCTGAAGATATTATTTGTTAGAATTTTTTTTTAAGACTATCATGATCAGGTTTTACCTTGAAGTGCCTTCCCATTAGGTAATGTCGCCATTTATTTAGTGCATGTAATATTGCCAACATTTCCTTCTCATAAATAGCATTATGTAAATACTTTCCTTTTATTGGACGAATATCATAAAGTATGTCTTCTGTTCCATGCAACTTTCAGTTCACTATTTCAGGCATCATTAAATAAAAGTTTTTGTGGAAGTTTAGCTGGTAAATAAAATTGCTAGGCACATTGCCCCTTTAAGATGTTCAAAGGCCTTAGTTGCTTCAGGAGTCCATGAAAATGCATCTTTCTTCAATAATGTTGTTAGAGGTGCTGCTATTCTCCCATAATTCTTAACAAACTTGCGATAATACCCTGTTAACCCGAGAAATCCTCACAACTACTTTATGGTTGTGGGGACTTTCCATTCCTTAATGGCTTTAATTTTGTTAGGGTCTACCTTAACACCCTCATGAGATACAATATGACCCAGATATTCCACCTCTTGTACTCGAAAGAAACATTTGGATGTTTTTGCATATAATTGTTTCTCCTGCAATAGTTTGAGCACCCTGTCAACATGTTGAACATGATCCTTCCAAGACCTATTGTATATTAGTATATCATCAAAAAATACTAGCACAAATTTTCTAAGGAAGGGTTTTAAAATGGAATTCATCAACCCTTGAAATGTAGAAGGTGCATTGGTAAGGCCAAAAGGCATGACCAAAAATTCATAGTGACCCTCATGAGTTCGAAATGCTGTTTTTGGAATATCTTCAGTCTTCATTCTAATTTGATGATATCCTGAACGAAGATCCAACTTGGTAAAATAAATTGCTCCATGTAATTCATCCAATAATTCATCAATCATAGGAATGTGAAATTTATCTTTAATGGTGAGCTTATTGAGCTCCCTATAATCCGGACACATTCGCCATGATCCATCCTTCTTGTGTACCAATACTACAGGAGCAAAGAAATAACTTTGACTAGGTTGAATTATACCCGCCTCTAACATTTCTGCAATCATACGTTCAATTTCGCTCTTTTGGAAGTAAGGATATCTATAAGGCCTGATGTTTGGAGGAACACTTCCTGGAATCAAATGAATGGCATGATCATGATCACGAATAGGTGGGAGTCCTTTGGGAGTTTCAAACACCTTGGAATGATTGTCCAAGACTTGTTGGAGATCTGCAGAAATAGATGATTTTGATGTTGGAACTTCTAGTGAGCACAATTGTGCAATTACGCCTCGCTGTTCTTTCTTTAGAAGCTTTGTCATGACATTAGAGCTTATTATCCTTCCTGGCTTCCCCGCAATACCCCGTAATTCGACTTCCTTTCCTTCTGAAAAAAATTTCAAGAAAAGTTCTTGAAAATTAAAAGCTACCGTCCCCAAAGATTGTAGCCATTGTACTCCTAGTACAACATCAGCACCTCCCATAGGAATGGAAAGCATTGGACTAGTCAATACATATTCCCCCATGGTTAGCTTGATATTGTGGCATTTTCCAGAGCAATTTATAGTTCCTCCATTTGCAACCATCACTTGACATTCTGGTGCTGGGTATAGGAAACAATTTAATTCCTTGGCTACCTTACAATGAATAAAATTATGGGTGCTACCTGAATCAATCAACACTATTACCTTTTTCTTCTTGATTTGTCCTTCTATATTGAGATTTTGAGGAGTGGTAATTCCTGCCAGTGCATTACACGATATGGTCGGATTCATTTCTTCCTCTTCTAGGGTTGGTTCCTGGTGTATATCCTCTTCTTGTTCATTTTCTTCTTCCTCTTCACAATCTATGTAAAATAATTTCTTGTCAACACACTTATGACCTTTAGTGTATTTTCTATCACAACTGTAGCAAAGCCCTTTTGCTCTTTTTTCTTCCAATTGTTGTGGTGTCAACCTTGTAGGTTGTGGAAATCTAGGAGTAGCAACACTTACATCTTTATAGAAGTGAGTGGTAGGCTTCCTTGTCGCCATAATTTTACATTCAATTTTTCTTGCCAACCTGAATGCCTTCTCCAATGAATCAGGTTCCAAAACGTGAACTTCATGTTGGATGTTATCCTTTAAAGTGCTTATGAAGAGATCAATCCTGTGTTCCTCTGGAATATCAGTTACCTTTATATTCAATTTTTGGAAGTCCTCAATGTGCTCCCCCACTAAGCCCTTTTGTTTGAGATTTATCAATTGGCTAAAGAAGGTGTTGCTCTTTGTATCCTCATAATTTTCTATCATTTCCTCCGTAAAAATTGACCAAGTGACAATTTTTTTACGGGAGCAAAGCCATCGATACCATACAAATGTATTTTGTTCTAAATGTAAAGTTGCAATGCGTACCTTTTGTGTGTTTTGCACATTATTGAGATCAAAAAATTGATCCATCCGTAGTATCCATGTTATGAGATCCTTGCCATCAAACTTCCTCATATTGATGTTTGGAATATGGTGGGTCTTCCATCCAACATTCAAGTTTATGAAATCATGATTAACATTTATTTTCTCTCATCACGAGTTTCCTCTGCTATATTTTCGCCATTAGGAATCATTTCTTGTATCAAATTTGTGAAACCTTACTTCAAACCTTCCATGTCTTCCTTGAAAACTTCCATTTTTTATTCCATACCATCCATATTAGCTTCCATGCCATCCATATTAGCTTCCATGCCTTTCTTGAAACCATCCATCTTAGCTTCCATGCTTTCCTTCAAAAAATCTATTTCATTTTTTGTTGATCTTTGCGAGAGAGAAATTTGGGGCACTTGCTCTTGTAATTTTAATATGTCATGTTACAGTTCTCCATATTCATGAATCATATTAGAGCCTTATGAAACTTTAATTGGTATTGAATTATTTTTAAGGGGAATTTTAGAACCCAATACTGATATCTATGATTCAATATGCCCTTGGAATCACTTCAAACTGGTTTTTCAAATAATACTTATGCAATTTGAAAAACAAGCCACACATTTTTTCTTTACGCTTTTGAGGAGCTCGATATTGAAGGCGAATTATCTACGTGATTTAGGATCTTCAATATACGAAATTATATCACGTAATATCCTACGAATCTGCTTTCGAATACCTTTGTATTTGATTTGGAAGCTTCAAGTCAAATTTATGCCCAATCTCCCACAATGACCTAATTATGGAATGGTTCAGTAGAGAGAGATTTTACAGCCTGCCATGTGTGATTGTTTCCTCCTTCGGCTCTGAAATTGATACACAAGAAACTAAGGGATATGTAATTTCCAATGATTTTTACAAAATTCCAATCTAATTCTCAAAGAGAGAGTTATGAAGATTTTCCCAAGGTCACCTCTTTTAGATGAAATTCGGGAGCCTACAAAAACCCTAACTTCCAAAGATCATCTCTACGAAAATATTGTGAACTAAGATTTGAAATTTTTACACAAAGTTCCTCTGGATTTATTCGAAAATGGGTTCTATTTTTAGCTTCTTCACCTTTGTAGAACAAAATTTATAGCGAAAATTCCACGACATCCTCTTTGAAGCAACGAAACCCTAGAATCCAAAGATCCGATACCAAATGTTATGAAACAAGCTCCAAAAATAGAATAAAAGAGAGATCAATGCCTTATAAATAAGCCACTTTGAGAGGGAAACCTCCTTTACATTACATAAATGAACAATTATTGGATGATACAAATTACAAAACCTCCTTGTATATAAAGGAGTCCATGGGGTCACAAGATAATCCTAGCCGACCTAACAATAATAATGTAAGGGCACAATAATAAGAATATGGGGGTTACATGGGTACAACAATAACCATAAGGGGGTTACACTAACAACAATAAGAAAGTATACTAGTAATCTAGGGACCTAACATGCATTCAAAAATTTTATTTCATCATTAAAGCTATTAAAATATTTATCATTTCAATAACAAATTTTCCTTGGTCGCACACGACTAAATCCAACCTAGATCCATATTAACTCTTGATCTATCAATGTTTGAGAGTGATCAAATATCTGAAGGTGCTAACCTCTCCTCAATTTTCTCACTAAAAAAAGAGGTTTCCAGCTAGAGATATTTCATCCCCGTCAAGTTTTGATAGATCTGGAGTTAAAATGGATCTAGGCTAGTTTTTAAATGAGTTGCATATACAATTTAATTAAAAAAATTGTTATATATATATATATATATATGAGATAAACAAATTTTTTTTTAAAAAGGCTTTTGTTAGATGAGATAAATAATGAGTGATTTATTTTTCAATTAATGAAATTTAAATTTAAATATGATACATTTTGCAAAATCGACATAGGTTATGGAGTACCAATTTTTTTTTGTTTTCCATTTGATATACAAAACATTTTAATTTATGTTGTAGGAAGCTTTGTAAAAGGGAAATTGAATGGAAATTAAAATTTATATATAAATTGAAATCAACAATTATGTATAAGTATATTAAATAAAAATATAAATTGATAATTACACTGAAATTGATATAGAATGGAGATTAACACTGAATAGAAATATAAATTGAAGTATAATTAAAATTAAAATTAATGTTTGGATTGACATTGAAAATAATTAACATTCCACACAATTAGGAATTCAAATTCAAATTTACATTAAAATGGATGCATTAGAAATTGACTTGTACACTAAAATAATACTAAAATCAACACTTTGATTATACTATAATGTCAATTTATATTTCCATTGAAAAAAAATGACTTTTTAATGTAAATTCATTTACTAAATCAAGATGGTTATATCCATTCAAACATTGATTTAAATGTATATGCATTGAATTCAGTGTATGCTTTTCATCTTTCACCATTACTAATTTATTTATATTCAACTTATTTCTCATGTAACTTTGAAGTATACTTAATACTTTATATATTCTCAACAAATTAATGAAAGTGAAAAAATTTCACATGGAAAAATTTATTTCATACATATAAAAATATATAATTTTAAGCATTTCCAAATTATATTCTTATAATAAAATCCTAAAAGAATATATTACAAGTTATATTCATATAATAAAAACTTAAAAAAATATATTACCATTGATCCTTCTCAATAATACTATCTATACTTTCGAACAATGTAAAAAAGACAATAAATTTATAATGTTGAGATTAATATTAAGCATATAATACACATAATGTTAATCATTTATAAATTTTGTCACGATAATAAAAATTAAAGAAAATAAAGTAGCATCTAACATTCTCCATAATACTCAGTAAATTTTCGACCGACTAAAAAAGTGTGTAAATTTGAAATGATCAATTTATATATATATAATATGTTGATCATTAATAGATTATATCACTATAATTAAAACTAAAGAAAATAATTTGGCATTGATCTTTCTTGATAATTCTCTCTTGAGATTAAGTCAACTTAACAAAATTAGTAAATTTTAAATAATCAAATTAATCTTATATACATAATTTTAATCATTTACATATTTTGTGTAACCATATGCAACATAGATTTATCTTAACCTTATGTCAATCAATCATGCAAATTGGTTAAAATAAATCTAGAACTTATATTACCATATAATATTCAAAAATTTCCTAATCCAAAAATTTCCGAAGTCATAGTGCTTTCGTGGATCAATGGCAGAGAGAATAGCATTGTTGATTACTATGATTAAAACCGTGAGGCACCACAAATTACCACCAACAAATGTTGAACAACCCACCTCCCCTTTGAATGTCACGGCCCTTCTCTTTCCATCGCCATTAAACATTAAAACATTATCAAGGACATGTTTCCACGTCCCCCAATCCATTGGCTAAGTGGGACAATGGCAACTACCTCCCGAGCCCCCTTGCTGGTAAGTTATCCCTCTAGGTAATATCCTTATACCCTTGTTTTAAAGGATAATGTGAACAGATTAATGTATTTTAATAAATAAAAAAAATTAATTTAAAATTTTATATAAAAAAATGTATTTAAATAATTCAGAGGTTTTTTATTTTAATTTTTTACGAAGCAAATTATTTAATTTTTTATTTTTTATTAAAATTTAAAAATTAGTCAAAAGATCTTTGTTTAAATGATGTGGTGAATAATTGTTTTTTCCATTTGAATTCAAATCTCCATATACATATTGTAATCAGTTCAGTTTACCAACCCTCAAAAAAAATTCTTGTTATAAGTTAAAAAAAAAACAATGATATGTGATCTTTAAAACAATGATATGTAATCTTTATTTATAGTTATATAATAATAATTAAATTTTAAAATTAAATATAAGTTAGAAAATATAATTTTATTTTATTTTTTAATTTTTTTAAAACACATATGTTTAAAAAAATTCTGTAACATCTACTGATTTTAACCCTTTCTATTTACCCACATACAAAAAAAAATTAAATATACTTAGTTAGTTAACCCACCTACACACCTTATATTATCTCAGAACTGTAAGTAATCTACGCATGTGTCACATATAATACATGAATTGTTTAACACCACATACTTCACATATATGCATTGATATAGATAATTACACATCATTTACTTATAGATCTGCAATTGTACATGGGTTATTAGATATTTCCGAAACATATATATATTTGGATTCCCTTCACAGTACTTATTCATTTATCACCGAGTACTATTAATTATATTTGAATGTTTACCACCTGGATTCCGTGGTTAAGTTGACAAAGTTTGTGATTTGTAACTATGGATCTTACCTTGTTTAACCCACAATTTTCGTACTCTATTTTATTGTGCCAGTCACACATTACCTACAACATTTATTTTTGTCCTTCATTTGATGTCACGATAGCCAGCTACCATGTTGAGTTAGCATCCCCTCCGCCTCAGGATCTCTATTCCTCGAGGTCTACAGAGCTTGTGACTGATGGGGTGGGTTAGGGTAACTACCCACCCCCCTACTCTACTACCTCCAGCTCACTATTGCGACACGCCGTTGGCGCTTCGGCTCTGCATTGATCTTCTTGTTTCTGCGGAGTATCACTGGTTCTCATGGCTCGAGCTTAAAGTTTTTTTTCACGTAAAGGGTTTTCTTTGCACGTAACTTATGTCTCCACTATTTCTCCGTTTGATTATACCCTTGCGAAATCCTTTTTCCCTTCGGTGGCAAATTACCATTTAGATTCGATTCCACGGCTACATGCATCTCTCCGTCGCCGCAACGAGCTTCAACAGTCCTGTTCAAGGTAATTATTCTTTCTTTCACGTTTATAATATTTATAACAATGATATTTTCTTTTTTGGTTTTCCTTCTCATTTCAATATACATGATTTTTCTCTTACATAGTTTGACCCTTGCTCAACCCATCCTTACTTTCCACTGCAAGGTTGGCAAAGATTTGTTTGATGCTTGCGGGTTAAAGGCCTCGAGGATTTGGCTATGGTATTCTCTCTTGCTTCACTCAAATGGTAAGGTTACTGACCATTTAGTCTAAAAGCTCATTTATACAGTTTTTTTTTCACAATAGTAATGTTCGACCTCCATTCGCTACCCTGCAGGCGAGATTTCATACTCGAGGAGTCTGGTTTTTAGATTTCCATTCTATCTTATTTGTTCTTGTTATAAGAGGAGTAATAAAAATATAGAAATTTCTCCTCTGGTTCGATGCCTTAGAACATGTATAAATTTGAAAATTACTCTATTGTCCGTGTTATTTACTTCTCAATTAAGGGTTTCAGTTTCTCTGTAAAGTTAAGTCCTTCTCGACATTTGTGAATGGAATCTAAACTCCCTTCAGTGATGATATTTGTTCTGCTAAATTGTCTGAGTAATTTGTTTTGAACCATACTGGTTTTCCTAAGTAGTTCCGGTTTTTATCTGTAACGCACAAAGACTCTATTTATATAAATATATTTCAGCTTTACTGCTCATAAATATAGCTGGAGAATTACTTGGTTAAATCATAATGTTATACTCGCCGTTTCCATATTATTATAATATAAAAACCTAGTTCTGGTTTTGAGGTTCTTTGATTTTATCTGTAATACCTCTCGTTACTCCGGTGAGGAATCTTATGGGACAGGAGTTCAGAACTCTGCAATGAGTTCTGGATCTAAACCCACAGAGTCACCGCTGTCTATAAATGGGAGGCTATTTTGCTCAAGATGAACACGTTTTTTGCACAGTTATGAATTAAAATAACGTATTCAATGTTTACAATATTTACTGAGTAATACGTTTACTATTCAGTACAACCTGTTAGTTAAATCCATTCCGAACTCTGTGTAAAATTTTGGTTTAACGACTTTATCTGTGCTGTTGTTTTCTTTCTTTTCCCAGATTACAATAAAATTTATTGTATTCTCTAAAATATTTCACCAATCGAGTTTTACCAATTGGTTACAGTTCATTGTCTATGTATGTAAAATTCCTAGGAAAAAACTATTTTGTGCTCTGTTTGCTAATTTTCGAGATTGATGAACTACATGGAATTTTGCATTTTTCCTGTAATGCATTTCTATAAGTTTATGTCATTAAGAACTTCTACATTCTTTACTTGAACAATATTTAAGCATTCTTGTTCTTTTTTATAAAAGTTCTACTTTACAGAAAAAAATTATATATGTGGCTATCGTGAAATATCTTCATAAGCATTTGCATTTACTTCTTACAATCACACAACAATAATCGTCTCCTACAGAATTAGGAACTACATACATAATTATCAAAATAGTTAAACTTAAATGTTGTATGTACCTACTTCAAAAGTTAGGGATTTGTCTTAGTAACTGCTAGGTCCGCCCAACATTGAGCGAGGCAATTATGTCCTCTACTCCCCCCTTGCTCCACACCAGGTCAGAGGAAAATTGTTTGAGACAGGAAGTTCGACCTCGGGATTTAAACATATCTAGTCCACTTCTACAGGGAAAATATCTTGAGTTCCACTGGTACTTCCACCAGCTCTGGACAACTTAGAATCAACATACAATTCTTAGCCTTCTAACTCTTCTGCACAAAACCCCATTCCCTCCTAGCATTTTTGCTTAAATAATTTCTGGGAGGGTAACTGTCAGAACTGTCTCAACCTCTTCCTGGGTTTCTTGGAATATTTTACCACATAGTTACTTTCACCTTTTTACTCAAAATAAAAACTATCATTTAATTAAATTATTTAAAATAAGAGTCATGTGTTCATATCCTTAACGAATGCCTCATTTGTTAGTAATTCATAATGTGTCTAAATAGCTTATGTAATAACAATTAAAAGTAAAAGACTAAATCAGGAGGTTACATCTTTCCCCACTGGAAGGAAACACCGTCCTCGGTGTTACTCATTTCCTGAGAATAATTCCGGAAAGGCTTCAAACATAACTTTTTCGTCTTCCCAAGTAGCCTCCTCCGGGACAAAGTGCTTCCACTGCACTTTAACTTGGGGGATTACTCGCTTCTAGAGCGTTATTCCTCTTCGATCTAGGATATTCAGCGGTTCTACCAGGAACTCGCCGTGCGGTTCTACCGGAAAGCAGCAAGATTTGAGTTAGTTAAAATCAGAAAATCATTGTGAAGCAAATTGTATGTCTTGCTCGACTTACATGTATACCCTGCCAGTGTATGATGTGCTTGGGATCGGGTACATAACGCTTCAATAAAGACGCATGAAATACATTGTGCACTAATATTTGGCTTCGTAAAGCCAAACTATAGGCCATTGGACCTATCCTCTCTAAGACCTCAAAAGGTCTACAGTAGAGGGGAGCCAACTTGGCACAAGCATTCCATCGCAGAGTTCTTTTCTTTGGCTTAATTCACACATATACATGGTCCCCTACTGCAAATTCCCAAAAATTTCTTTTCCTATTTTGCTTTAACCTTTTGTCTATCTTGAGCGGCTTTTAGATTCTGTATAATTTTCTTAACCTCTCGCTCCATCTCTTCCAGCATATCGGGTCCAAGCATCATTTTATTTTCCGGGCTACTCCAATTTATAGGAGTTCGACATTGTCTCCCATACAATGCTTCGAAAGGGCTCATCTTAAGAGATTCTTGATATCCGTTATTGTAGGAAAACTCAACCAAGTGTAAATATTCCTCCCAATTTGTTGGTTGCTACATGACATACATGCGTAACATGTCTTATAGGAGTTTATTCACTCGCTCTGTTTGCCCATCCGTTTGCAGATGATGTGCAGTGCTAAATTGTATTTGCGTTCCCAAGCCACTAAATAGTGTCTTCTGGAATGTTGATGTGAACTTCACATCACGATCGGAAATGAATGCTAGGGAATACCATGCAGTCTAAAAATCTCTTTCATAAAAATATCGGCAATTTGCATAGTCTTGTAGGTGGATTGCACATGAATAAAATGTGCCACTTTGCTAAGTCTATCGATTTCCACCATAATGAAATTATGCCTCTTGTTTCAAGGTAAACCTGTAATAAAATCAAGGGAAATATCTTCCCATTTCCATTCAGGTACTAGAATTGGTTGAAGCAATCCCGTAGGGTGCTGATGCTCTACTTTAATCTGCTGGCACTCAAGGCACTTGGTCAAATATTCTGCTATGTCCCTTCTAATTTTTGGCTAAGTATAGTCCTTTATGATTGCTTTCAACATCTTTTGGTAACTCAGATGCCCGACATAGGTACTTTTATGATACTCATCCAAAATAATTCTTTTTAAACTCTCTTGGTTGGGAATACATATCCTATTTCGAAAAATGAGAAGTTGTTTTTCATTGAGTTTGTTTTCAGATTGGTTTCCCCGTTTCTCATCATCCTTTACATGCTGCCACAAATGCTGATATTTCGAACCTTCCCTTGCTGCTTCCAAAATCTGGTCTTGAAAATTGGATTCATTCTGGCTGAAATATATTTCATAAATATCTTGAATTTTTTGCTCAAGGCATCTGCCACCTTGTTATCATTTCCTTTTACATGCTGAATATCGAAATCAAACTCGCTAAGAAACACATTCCATCTTGCTTGGCCAACATTCAAATCAGCTTGTTTTAAGTAGTTGTTTAAGCTACTATGATCGGTCCTCATCACAAATCTATTTCCTAGCAAATAATGCCTCCATATCCGCAAAGCATGCACAACTGCACTTAATTCTAAGGCATATGCTGGATATCTCTACTCATGTTCCTTCAACTTCCTAGATTCATATGTTATGACTTTTCCTTCTTGGGTCAACATTGCTCCTACACCTTCTTTACATGCATCTGTACATACTTCGAACTCCTTGCTTAGATCTGCTACCTTCAAAATAGGAGCAATGGTTAACATTTCTTTTAATAACTCAAAACTGTTTTGACATTCTTGTGTCCATTTGAAAACTCTTCCTTTATTTTGTAAAAAAGTAATAGGATAAGCTATTTTGGAAAAGCCATTAATAAATCGCCGGTAGTAACCAGCCAAACCCATAAACGAGCGTATGTTAGCCACATTCTTTGTCACCTTTCATTCCATAATTTTTTTTATCTTCTCTGGGTCCACAACTATTCCTTCTGCCGAAATTACATGCCCCAAGTATTGGATCTACTCCTTAAAGAAACCACATTTACTAAACTTGGCATAGAGATGATGCTCTCTTAGTGTTTTTAGCACAATACACAGATGTTCTTTGTGCTCTTCCTCATTTTTAGAGTAAATTATAATATCATCAATAAATATTAACACAAACTTATCCAAGTACTGGTGGAAAATCCCATGCATTAAACTCATAAAGGTTGTTGGTGCATTGGTTAACCCAAATGGTAGCACCACAAATTCATAATGTCCATACCTAGTTCGGAAAGCTTTCTTTCTTATATCTTCACCCTTGATTCAGATCTGATGGTAGCCTGACCTTAAGTCTATTTTGGAGAACACTGTAGCTCCTTTGACTTAGTCAAATAAATCATCAATGTGCGGCAAGGGGTACTTGTTTTTAACACTCAACTTATTAAGGTAACGATAATCCATACACATATGCATAGTACCGTCCTTCTTTCTTACAAACAGTACAGGTGCTCCCCATGGGGACACACTTGGCCGAATGTAACCTTTATCCATCAATTCCTGTAATTGCATCTTTAGCTCTGTTAATTCTGGTACACTCATTCTGAAGGGAGCCTGGGACACAGGTGCTGCTCCAGGTATTAACTCAATAGTAAAATCAATATCTCTTTTTGGTGGCAGCCCTGGAATTTCCTTTGGAAAAACATCTTGAAATTCTTGTACAACGGGAATATTTTATAACATAGTAGTCTTGTCTTTTGTATTGATAAACCCAACTTGAATTGCATATAGCTGACATCCCTTTCTTATACATTTACTAACCTGTGATGCAGTAATGGGTCGCAGCTTCAAAGGCTTTTTAATGTCCTGTAACTCCTGCCTTGACCCATCATTAGACTTGAAATTTATAATCTTATTCTTGTAGTCCACCAAGGACTAGTGTCTTTCCAACCAATCCATCCCTAGCAATATATCATACGAACCCAATGGTAGAACATTAAGTTCCATAGTTATATGATGGTCCCCAATTTTTAATTCATAGTCGGGAACCTTTGTATGAACCCGTCTTCTAGTCCCTGTAGCCAGATGAACTAGCCATGGCTTTTTAAATTTATGTTCCTG
The DNA here is from genome assembly GCA_034641835.2 of Pinus albicaulis. NCBI lineage: Eukaryota > Viridiplantae > Streptophyta > Pinopsida > Pinales > Pinaceae > Pinus > Pinus albicaulis. The sequence goes on from CM076576.1 coordinate 358,669,586, forward strand.
CAATTTATTGTTTTCAACTACACGAGGGTTTATGTAGCTCAAACTGGCACCAGGATCAACTAGAATAGAAACAACTCGGGTTTGAATCTTACCTTATAATTCTATCATGGTCGGCTGGTAGTCTGCTTGTCGATCCTCCAATGCTGCTTTTATTCTGGGTATGTTTCGAGCTACGTCCCCCATTGTTGACGCTTCCTGCATATTTGCTGCCACTTCACTTTTTCCCCGATGTGGACAATTCTTAAAATAATGAGCTTCTCCACAACCCCAGCACTGTAACGGGGGTTTCAAAGGTTGCCCATTATCTAGTCTACTAGAAGCTTCATTGAGCCTTTCTTTCCATGTCCACTTAGTTCTGTTTGGATTTTCCCATTATGCTTGCTGAGCGGATGTCTTGCAGCATTTTTCAAATTGCTGGATTTGTTATTTATATTATTGGAGAAATTCTTTTGCCCCTTTTGAGGTGGCCAAATTTTCCTGACTTCTCCTTTCGCCTTTGACTGCTGATAGCACATTTGTGCCTTCCTAATTGCTTCATCCATAGTCTTCGGATTTATGAACTCAATCCTTTCCTTCATATGAATTGGAAAAATGCTAAAAAAACGTTGCACCTTGGCTTTTCCATCACACAAGTAGGGTACATATCTTAATAAAGACGTGAATTTTGTAATAAATTCATCCCTAGTCATTTGTCCTAATTTCAAATCATGAAACTCTCGGGTCTTCTCATCATAAAATATTTGAGTTAGGTACTTGACTTTAAAATACTACTAAAACTCATCCCAAATTACGTTTTGGTCTTCTACTCCTCTTACATTCTTCACTTCCTCCCACCACAATGTTGCATTCTCCTACAATTGGTAGATGGATAAGCGAGCTTTAAGCTTGTTGTTATACTCATACACCTGAAAGTATTTATGCATATTTATAATCCAAGCTTCTGCCATTTCCTCTGCCTCTCCATCAAAATTAGCAGGCTTGATCTTCCAGAACTCCCCCTGTAACTCCATTTTCTGTTTTTTCAACTCCTTCTCTTCCATAACATTTCCAGATTCTGCCTCATTATAAGTTCGACTTTTATGGATTTTTGGTGTTCAACTATCCTCCACATGATCATGTACTCCTTGGCGTTGATCTCTGTTTTCTTGAGTATTTCTCTCAGGGCTTGGTTGCCCACTGGGAGGATTCTGTCTATCTGACAGAATTTTCAATATTCTCTCTTGTTCTCTCATCAATCTTTCGTTGTCACTGTGAACTTTAAGCATTTTTGTTTGTAGTTGTTGAAAATTATCCAACAATCTATTTGTCTGCCACTGTTTTTATTCCAACATTCTGCTTGTCTGCCAGTGCTGGTCCAAACTTAGCTGCACCCACATCTCGGGATTGACTTCTGGATTGGTCACAGGATGAGTCTCTCCTGTGTTTCTGGGTGGATTTTGACTTGATCCTCGTTCCTCTTCTCACTTCGATGATGCGGAAACACGACACGCCTTACCCAGAATCTTTACATTTCCTTGCATATAAACATGCATCTCAGCATTTGCCCAAATCAAAACCTTAATGCCTGGCAAATTTCTACCATTTACATTCGGAAGCTAATCAAATATCTTGTTCAAAATCACTCACCATAGATTCCACACATTAATTAAATGCCATCATATATGGAATTATATCAATTCCAATATCTACTTCTCTTCAGGCAAATTCATACTTTGAATCTTTCAAGCAAACCCAATGACTCAAACATTGAATGTTCATATATATCAAACCCAATAAGCATCATTCATACATGACTTGAATTTTCTAAACCAAAATTCAATGAGACAATGCGTCCATGTTCTAATATTCAATTCCACATTATTTTAAATCAACCGAACTTCACACGGAAAACATCACCACTTTAGTATCGTTGGCCTGCACAAGATTATGTAACTTCGACCTTCATTTTACTCGAACCAAATATCAAATATATATAAATGCGCTTTTCCCATTCTGATTTACCTAGCTGGTTAACGCCTTATGTATGCTTGTTTGATATGGCAGTTTGTATACACTTTCAGGTTTTTATTAATTCAATTACATACCTTTCAACCGAATGAGCACCGGATCCATCGCTTAGTAGTTGGGCTCTTCACTATTCACGCCTCTGCATATGATAATCCACTTGGTTTTTCAACAACTCCGCGCTCTCCTTCTAAACTTGGGTTCTCACTCTATCATCATCGATCTTCCAAAGCGAACATTGTACAACACCATTTTTATGCCATCACTTCTGGCAACGGTCCATTCACCGCTTGCACTTTAAGTCACACCTTCTGCACTTGATTCAACTTGATCTCCAACTCCGCATTTTAATCACATGTCTTTGCCATTTAATTCTGCATTCCATTAACGTTTTCCCAGATACTGTCTCCTGTTATGACTTATTACAACGCTGCACATACAATCTGTGATTCAACCTAATAGTATTTGGATATATAACACCTGTACAAACATGAACCAAACCATGCTTCCAAGTAAACTACCACGCCAGTCCATTATCCATGATATCGATTCTACGCTTAGTTTTTTTTTCAGAACGTCATTCTAAAAAATATGTGAATTAACACTCCAGCAAACCCAATTTCACACAGTCACATTCAATCAACATGAATCAAGACCGTGTATATCATTAATTCTATTCGGAACGCACTTCAACCAATCGTTATTTCTGCAATCGATTCCACCTGTGGCTTCAACGCACTAAATGAATAGAAATTACTGCTATCGATCACACTCAGAATTACACAAGCCTGACAGAACAGAGTTTTACGTACAGAGTTTCACACCAAGCTGCAGACTCAAAATGTATTAAAATACTCCCTTATGCAGAGATTTAACGCCTTTTATACTCAATGATTATGCATAACGGTTTTCACATTCGCTGGTGCTCTTCTTTTTCCATTTCTATCAATCAAAGCTACAGGTCGATATATAATATACACAGACATGGATTATCAATATAATTTAACAATTGCCATATTAAATTTGATCCTTCCAACTTACACACATAAATCGAACTTACAATTCTTCTATTGCACACTTCCTTCAGTCGATCTTTCCAACGATCGATACCTCAAACCATACAACTTTCACAATCAATCAACCAATGTATATATATAATATGAAATAAAACAAATTACTCACAACTCTTGTTGGCCAGATATTCCAGATCTGTGGCCCTTTACAATCGCCGAAGGCTCCCAAGAGGAAACCTTCTCACTACTCACACTCTCAATCTATTCAAGTGTATTTTCCTCTCAAAAACCACTCATATTTATACATAGATAATGCATTTAATTCACTCAAAATATCTCTCCACCTAATCCTCAACTAATCTATATTTTAGGTGTGGACTCAACAAAGTCCCATACATAGAATTCCTAATCTCTAATTTTTCTCCTAAACTATTTCTCTCATATCCTTTTATTTAATAAAAGAATATTTACAAAATCCTCACTTTTCCAAATTATCTCCTATTTTATTAAAAATAACAAATTAATTAATAAAATAATAAAAATGTCACACCCCCCTTTTATCAAATATTTACAAATGAAAAATGGCATTGATGCTCCTGCATTAGACTCCCAACGTTAAAATTAATCATGATCACCTGATCATGTGTTCGGATCTGTGTATGCCCGGATCCCATATCTTGTGTTGTAGCTTTCCACATGTCGCTGCTTCTTTCTGATGTTCTTCTCCATGTCTCCACACTTTATGCTGCATTTCCCCACTGACTATGCTTTCACAATCTTCTGTTGTCTTTCTTTTGCTGCTTCTCCTTTGTTTTACTACTGCTGGCCTCTTCCGGGATTCTTTCATCATCATCCGCCTCATCAGTTCAATTTCTCTGTCTAATAGATTTTCTCCAGCATCTTCAATAAAACCTGTACTCACAAAACAATTGTTAGAATAAAAAACATAAGGCTTCAGTGCCCCCATAGAAGTTGCTTCAGCTGCCACCATAAATGTTGCTGCTGTCAATGTTGTCTCAGTTGTCATCTCCCCGATTATTGGTTTTACTCCTGCAGATATTACCCCACATGTTGCTACCTTCCAAACTTCCCGTCCCTCTGCAACATTCTTTTGCTCATCACCTACAATTTCATTTGCAACTTCTTTCTCAGGTTCAAATGTCTCCAGCAAACATTTTAGCATTTCATCAACATGCTGCAAATTAACTCCAGCATAACCTCCATCTTCCCCTTCAACAATCTTCAGTAATTTTCCATCATCATCTTGATTGATTTTGGCAATCAAATCAAGTTCTTCAAACACTATAGCCTCATCCTCTATCACTATAGCAGTTTCAAAAATTTTTCCACCAATCTTCTCTTGGCGATTCAGACAAGCCAAATCTTTCTTGTCACCCATGGTAACAAGCCTCTGCTTATGAGACATGATTGTCTCATCTTCTACCTGCAACAATTCTTCTTCTTCCAAGACAATTCCAAATGATGGATTGTCCTCTGCATCACCTGTAAACACAATCAAATTGTCAGCTTCAAAATCACAAGAACCAATGGTCTCACTTGTTGATTCAGTCACCAAGTTTTCCCTCTGTAGTTCCAAGTCTTCTTCAGGACTCAGTAAATTTCCACTGGCTTTCTTCTCAGCTTCCTCTGGAAACACTTCAGTATGCTGCTCTGAGTTTTCTTCCAACTCCTTTGTCAGCACATCAGTATGCTGATTTATGTTCACCATGAGACTGTCAGCTAGTCCCTCTTTCTTTCCGTCCTGTGCTTCATGACCGTCATTCATGAAAACTTTCCTGCCTTGCTTCCTCAGCAAATTATCCTATACATAAGTCCTCTGTCTCTCCAATTCTCTTCTCTGAAGATCTAGTTTCCTATACAATTCAACAATTTCATTAGGAGTAGAACTTGGAAACTTCATGCAATTTTCCATACCTTCACCAGCTCTTGATTCATCATCAGATGGTCTTCCTTCTTCTGCACCAACATTCTGATTATACTCCTTCGTCTTCATTCCCTTCTGAGATCTTGCTCTCTCAACATCGATCTGAACAACCTTCAGATTCAACTCTTCTTGAACAAACTCTAAAGCTTTCTCATCTCCCTGTGTTGTACCTGAAAACATACACAACTCATTAGTTTTAAAACCACAAGACTTTTCAGTCTTGACTGCTTCCTCCAATACTTTCTTTTGAACAGATCTGCATGTGGAATCTTCAAATTCCATCCCTGGCTCAGGAACTCTAAGTCCTTTCTTCAATAAGGCAATCACACTTTGCCTCAACTTCACCTGCAATGGTGGCCAGATCACTTTCTTTCCCTTCAGTGGAAAGATCCATCCTCTATTCTGGTTTTCCTACTCTTGCAGCCATTCTTCTAATACCTGCAATTGTACCTTCATTACTGCAATTTCTCTTTCTTGGACCTCATTAGTCGTCTTACCTCTGTGGCATTCCTCTGAACCTCTTCTATGATCCTCCATGATCATCTTCTCCATGATTTTCTCACTCATCATGAGTTGCACTAGCCTCTGCAACAGAAATCTCTCCTGCTGCCCCTTACCTCACCAAGCTCTCCTCACTCAATCTTTTGGTAAGTACTTGGTTCACCATCTCTAGAACCCTTTGAGCATTCTCCTCTGCTCTCTCTCTAGGCTATCTCTTCAACTCACTTTCTCTTCAGGACACTGCAATTGTCCTCCCTATCCAGCCTTTAGCTGAATTTCAGGTTCACTGCCATCATCTTGTCTGCAACCATAAACTTCAGTCATAAATTTCAAATCAGAAAATCATCTCACCTTTAAGATCCTGCATGATCTTGTCCTCCATTGCAATCCTGTTCACTTGCAATTTGTGTAGCTTGCATATCAGATTTAAAAATCTGATCTTCCTTTCAGTCATTCATCACACATTCAAAAATACATTTCATTTCTCAACAGAACTTTCTTGCACTCAAACAAACATTTTCCATTTCAACAGAGCCAAGCTCTGATACCAAAAATTGATACAGGGCCAACCCTGCCATACCCAGAATCTTTACTTCCATGCATATAAACATGCATCTCAGCATTTACCCAAATCAAAACCTTAATGCCTGGCAAATTTCTACCATTTACATGCGAAAGCTAATCAAATATCTTGTTCAAAATCACTCACCATAGACTCCACACATTAATTAAATGCCATCATATATGGAATTATATCAATTCCAATATCTACTTCTCTACAGGCAAATTCATACTTTGAATCTTTCAAGCAAACCCAATGACTCAAACATTGAATGTTCATATATATTAAACCCAATAAGCATCATTCATATATGACTTGAATTTTCTAAACCAAAATTTAATGAGACAATGCGTCCATGTTCTAATATTCAATTCCACATTATTTTAAATCAACCCAACTTCACACGGCAAACATCACCACTTTAGTATCGTTGGCCTACACAAGATTATGTAACTTCGACCTTCATTTTACTTGAACCAAATATCAAATATATATATATGCGCTTTTCCCATTCTGATTTACCTAGCTGTTTAACGCCTTATGTATGCTTGTTTGATACGGCAGTTTGTATACACGTTCAGGTTTTTATCAATTCAATTACATACCTTTCAACCGAATGAGCACCGAATCCATCGCTCAGTAGTTGGGCTCTTCACTATTCACACCTCTGCATATGATAATCCACTTGGTTTTTCAACAACTCCGCGCTCTGCTTCTAAACTTGGGTTCTCACTCTAGCATCATCGATCTTCCAAAGCGAACATTGTACATCGCCATTTTTTTTATGCCATCACTTCTGGCAACGGTCCATTCACCGCTTGCACTTTAAGTCACACCTTCTGCACTTGATTCAACTTGATCTCCAACTCCGCATTTTAATCACATGTCTTTGCCATTTAATTATGCGTTCTATTAACGTTTTCCCAGATACTGTCTCCTGTTATGACTTATTACAACGCTGCACATACAATCTGTGATTCAACCTAATAGCATTTGGATATATAGCACATGTACAAACATGAACCAAACCACGCTTCCAAGTAAATTACCACGCCAGTCCATTATCCATGATATCGATTCTACGCTTAGTTTTTTTTCAGAACGTCATTCTAAAAAATATGTGAATTAACACTCCAGCAAACCCAATTTCACACAGTCACATTCAATCAACACGAATCAAGACCGTGTATATCATTATTTCTGTTCGTAATGCACTTCAACCAATTGTAATTTCTGCAATCGATTCCACCTATGGCTTCAACGCACTAAACGAATAGCAATTACTGCTATCGATCACACTCAGAATTACACAAGCCTGACAGAACAGAGTTTTACGTACAGAGATTCACACCAAGCTGCAGACTCAAAATGTATTAAAATACTCCCTTACACAGAGATTTAACGCCTTTTATACTCAGTGATTATGCATAACGGTTCTCACATTCGCTGGCGCTCTTCTTTTTCCATTTCTATCAATCAAAGCTACAGGTCGATATACAATATACACAGACATGGATTATCAATATAATTTAACAATTACCATATTAAATTTAATCCTTCCAACTTACACGCATAAATCGAACTTACAATTCTTATGTTGCACACTTCCTTCAGTCGATCTTTCCAACGATCGATACCTCAAACTATACAACTTTCACAATCAATCAACCAATGTATATATATAATCTGAAATAAAACAAATTACTTACAACTCTTGTTGGCCAGATATTCCAGATCTGTGGCCCTTTACAATCGCCGAAGGCTCCCAAGAGGAAACCCTCTCACTACTCACACTCACACTCTCTCTGCAACTCTTCAAGTGTATTTCCCTCTCAAAAACCACTCATATTTATACATAGATAATGCATTTAATTCACTCAAAATATCTCTCCACCTAATCCTCAACTAATCTATATTTTAGGTGTGAACTCAACAAAGTCCCATACATAGAATTCCTAATCTCTAATTTTGCTCCTAAACTATTTCTCTCATATCCTTTTATTTAATAAAAGAATATTTACAAAATCCTCACTTTTCCAAATTATCTCCTATTTTATTAAAAATAACAAATTAATTAATAAAATAATAAAAATGTCACACCCCCCTTTTATCAAATATTTACAAATGAAAAATGGCCTTGACGCTCCTGCATCACATGATGATTTACAAATATATTGTTCCTGTACTTATCAGAATATCAAATCATTAAATTTCATAAAATTTCCATCACAACAGTAAGTATGGTTTTGGCCCATTTGGCCGAATTTTTTAACTTATGCTCTGATACCAATTGTAACTTCTACTGATTTTAACCCTTTCGATTTACCCACATAATTTATTTTTTAAATATACTTAATTAGTTAACCCACCTACACACCTTATATTATCACAGAACTGTAAGTAATCTATGCATGTGTCAAATATAATACATTAACTATTTAACACCACATATTTTACATATATGCATTGATATAAATTATTACACAACATTTACTTTCAGATATGAAATTGTACATTGGTTATTTGATATTTACGAAACATATATATTTGGATTCCCTTCATAGTACTATTCATTTATCACCGAGTACTATTAATTCAATTCACATGTACGCCATCTGGATTCTGCAGATAAGTTGACATCGTTTATAATTCATAACTTTAGTTCTTACCTTGTTTAACCCACAATTTTTGCACTCTAGTTTATTCTGAAAGTCACGCACTACCTCCATCATTTAATTTTCTCCTTCAATTGATGTCACTATCACCAGCTATCCATATTAAGTTGGCGTCCCCTACACCGCAAGGTCTCTATTCCTCAAGATCTACAAAGCTCCTCACTGATGGGGTGGGTTAGGGTAACTACCTGCCCCCCAGTCTACCGCGTCTGGCTTACTGTTGCATCCTGTTGTTGGCGCTTCAGCTCTACATTGATCTTATTGTTTTCTGATCTGAAAATGACCTGAGTTACTTAGCTCTATTTCAGAGATTGAATGTAGGGGCATTTACTGGATATGTCACCCTTAAATAAAGGATGAGATCCAGAGGCTACCTGGCCCGTTATAGACTCTGTCTATAGAACTTTATAGAGAATAAGACTCAGGTTCTTAAAATCCAGAATTTACCAAGATCTTTCCTAGTCCTTGTACAAAATGTGATTGGCAGTGTTACTGAACAATTATTATATGCATTAACTGTTTAGACATGAAATAATATATGTATGTTTAGATTTAATAAATTCATATCAATCACATAAGCAATACCATAAGACAAATAAGTTTGTGATGGAGTTTGTCCCGCCTGGACTACGTCTCCAGGTCTGCCTCAAAATTGTGCGTTTGTTGTATTCTTCAAGCCAAGAGAAATATGCTACAATGAATCATCAGTTGCACTACTGATGTTGCAGATATGGACCATCCCTTGAATAGACTAACTGATACAACTCTTTTCTTTCAACACTTAAGAAAAGACATGGATGATTGACATATTAAAACAAATTGAGGAACTGAAGCTTTATGGACCTTTGACAGGATGGTGGCTGAAAGAGTTTTAGAAAGTCGAAGTTGATCTCATCAATCATCAATGTACTTCAATACTGTCTTTATGTAAGTAGGACGGCCTTTTCTCCTTCAATAAACCTACAATGAGAAACTCTCCACCAATTATATCTTATGTCTTCTTAAGAGTGCCTACTTCTTGAAGTAGGGAAAACTCTCATCAACCTCCTCTCATGAGGTCTCTCCTCTTTTGACTTCAAGGTAGCTAAACAGAGTTTGGCACAATCAAAGTAGATCTTGTCGACCATCAATGTACTTTGATGATGAAACTTATGCAAGTATAATGAGCTTTTCCTCCTTCATATAAACCTGTAATAACCAAAACTCATTACCACATTATGTGATATACAATTTAAGAGAGATTACTTCATCTTGAAGTTAAATAAACTCTTTCTTCCTTCTTAGGTCTCTCCTCTCAAGGTGACCTTTTACAAAGAAACATACTTTCCTTTATATATTATGAGTACATACATTCATGGTCTTACAAATCTGCCTTGAATCTCTGTTTGTTGCAATTAGCAATTTGTTGGAGATTATTTGGTGATAAGGGATTCGAATCCCCTCATTCATGAACCTATGGATTAGGTTCCATTACCATAGTGTTGTATTTAAATTCCAATACCCACTTTAGACTTTGGATATGTCAAACGGCTTACTAACTAGGCAAACAATACAAAACGGGCCGAAGATTTAACTTTTCGCATGTGAACAGGCAGAATCCCCTACTGTTGCGGTCGTCTTCTCGATAGTTTTGGATTAACAACTGGCAGTTCTGACTCCAGTGGTCACTCCGACGGTTCTGGTGACATGTTTATCCGATGCGGTTTGACATCTGCAAACCTGTCACATGAAACCTCGACAACTCATAACCCACGTGGTTGCGGTCTTTACAACTCTCGTCACACGTTGTAATATTTCCTACGCGGTTAGAGTTAACACTGTGGTGTTTTAATTACAAAGGTTTTAAAAACATAACCCGAGCCTTTAAAATTTGTATATGCCCGAACTCCGAAACCCTTTGCACTATGGGTTTATTACATAGGTTTTCAAACCCATCTATTGAACCTTATATTAAGGTTTTTGACTATGGATTTGAATCCAACTTCCGAACTTTAATATAAAACCTTTGATAAGACTTTATATCATGGGTTTCCTACCCATCATCCGAACCTTTACAAAGGTTTATGGCATAAAAATTGTGCTAGGAGGTTTTAAGTCCATAAGTTTATGAAACTTAGGAATAGGACTTTAATTGACATTTTGTCCTAGGAGTAGATTTAGGCTTTTATAACAAATTAAGTTTGTTTTCATTTGACACTTAGTGCTAGCCTTTAGGACTTAAACCTAGGACTTAGGACTTAGTCATTTTTACCTCAGGATATTTTTTATCCATTAAGGTTTACAAAAGCAGACTATAAACATTTTCAACCTTTACAATTAAGACTTAGGACAAGTTTTATTACATAAGTCTTTAACAAACTTTATTGTTTCTGTTACAGGTCAACTTGAAGATGTCTTGATTGGCGCTTTTGAAACATATTTTCTAGAGTAGAAACTGAAGTCGATGTCGATCGATGTCGAACATTTGAACTCACAAATTGATGACCATCTTGATCAATACCTGAATTATTACATAATCGATAATTACCAAATTCCAAATAACCATCTTAGTCATTTGAGTAATTTCGATACAATTTTAATAATTCTAAAATTTGGTCATTTTCTGTGGAGTATCTCTGGTTCTTATAGCTTGAGCTTAAAGTTTCTTTTCCCGTAAATGGTTTTCTTTGCATGTAATCTATGTCTCCGTTGTTTCTCTATTTGATTATACGCTTCGCAAATTCCTTTTTCCCTTCGGTGGAAAATTACCATTATGAATCGACTCCATGGTTGTAGGCATCTCTCTGACACTACATCGAGCTTCAAAAATCCTGGTTCAAGCTAAATATTTTTTCTTCCTGGTTTATAATCTTTAGAACAGTGATAGTTTCTTCTCTTGTTTTTATTTTGTTTCAATGTACATGATTTTTCTGCTACCCAATTCGACTCTTGCTTAACCCTTCCTTACTGTCCACTACAAGGTTGGAAAAGAGCTTTTCGATGCTTGTGGGTTAAAGGCCCTAAGAAAATGGCAATGCTCTTCCGTCTTACTTCACTCAATCATTAAGGTTATCGGCCATTTAGCCTAAAAGGTATTTTATATAGTTTTTTTCATAATTGTAATGTTTGACCTCCATTCGTTACCCTGTAGGCAAGATTTCATACTCCAGGAGTTCGATTTTTAAATTTCCATTCTATTTTTATTTGTTCTTGTTATAAGAGGAATGGAAAATATAGAAATTTCTCCTCTTGTTCGATGCCTTAAAGTATGTATAAATTTGGAAATTACTCTGTTGTCCGTGTTATTTACATTTCAATTAAGGGTTTCAGTTTCACTGTAAAGTTAAGTCCTTCTCGACATTTGTGAATGGAATCTAAATTCCCTTCTGTGATGATATTTGTTTTACTAAACCGTCTGGGTAATTTATTTTGAACCATACCGGTTTTTCCTAAGTAGTTCTGGTATTTATTTGTAACAGAGAGACTCTATTTATATAAATATATTTCATCTTCACTGTTCATAATTATAGCTGTAGAATTACTTGGTTAAATCGCAATGTTATACTCACCTGTTCCATATTATTTTAATATAAAAACCTAGTTCTGGTTTTGAGGTTCTATGGTTTTATCTATAATACCTCTCATTACTCCAATGAGGAATCTAATGGGACCGAAATTCAAAACTTTGCAATAAGTTCTGGCTCTAAACCCACATAGTCACAGGTGTCTCTAAATGTGAGGCTCTTTTTCTCATGATGAACAAGTTGTTTGCACAATTATGAATTAAATTAGCATATTCATTGTTTACAGTATTTACTCAATAATATGTTTACTAATCAGTAAAACCTGTTAGTTAACTCCATTCCGAACTCTATGTAAATTTTGGTTTAACGACTTTATCTGTGCTGTTGTTTTCTTTCTTTTCCCATATTACAATAAAAGTTACTGTATTCTCCATAATATTTCACCAATCTGTATAAAATTCCTAGCAAAATATTTCATGTTGTGTTCGCTAATTTTCTAGATTGATGAACTACATGAAATTTACATTTTTCCTGTACAACATTTCTATAAGTTTATATCGTTAAAAACTTCTACATTATATACTTGAATAGTATTTAAGCAATCCTGTTTTTTTTTTTATCAAAGTTCTACTTTATAGGAAAAATTATATATATGGCTTTCATGAAATCTCTTCATAAATATATGCATTTTCTTCTTACAACCACACAACAATAATCATCTGTTATAGAATTTGGAACTACATGAATTATCAAAACATTTAAACTTAAATGTTGTATGTACCTACTTCAGAAGTTAGGGATTTGTCTCAGTAAATGTTGTATGTACCTACTTCAGAAGTTAGGGATTTGTCTCAGTAACTGCTTGGTCCGCCCAACCTTGAGTGAGGCAATTATGTCCTCTGCTCCCCCCTTCCTCCACACCAGGTCAGAGGAAAACTATATGAGACAGGAAGTCCGACCACAGGATTTACACAAATCCAGTGCACTTCTACAAGGCAAATCTATTGAGTTCCACTGTGCTTCCACTAGCTCTGGACAACTCAGAATCAACATACAATGCTTAGCCCTCTAACTTTTATGCACAGAACCCCATTTCCTCCTAGAATCCTTAAATCCTTTCTGGGAGGGTAACGGTCAGAACTCTCTCAACTTCTCCCTGGATTTCTTGGACTATTTTACCACGCAGTTACTTTCACCTTTTTACTCAAAATAAAAATTGTCGTTTAATTAAATTCTTTAAAATAAGAGTCATGTATTCATATCTTTAACGAATGCCTTTACTAATTCATAATATGTCTAAATAACTTATGTAATAACAAGTAAAAGTAAAAAACTAAATCAATGAATTACAAATTATTCCATTTTTAAATAATTTTAAGAAATTAATTTTCCTAATATTAAATTTTTTATTTTTATTTTATTTTTATAATCTTATTCTATTTTAATTAGTTTTAAAGTTCCACCAAATCAGAGTGATGTTATCAATCTGAAAAACATGTAACTAAAATTCTTACTACTCAAAATCAAACTAACGAACAAAAATTATTAAAAATCCTGTAAAAGCAATAAAATTCTATTATTACAATTAGAACCTAGCAAATTTTTTATAAAATAATATTTACGTAAATATTGAAGTCATCCTTACGCACTATATGACGTGAACATTGAAATTAACCCTGGACAAAGAGGAGCTGCGCTTTTGGTCTTTGGGCAAGTTATTTGAACTCAATACAACGTGAAGAATTTTTATCATGTTTACAGAGCTCAATAGAAGCTGATTGGAGGTTGAGAGAGGAATCAAATGGAATATTACATTTATGCAGGTTGTAGATTTAGGAATATGATAGATATCTACGTGTATATTTGATTTCCATATATTTTCAACATCTTTTATCTAAATAAATTCAAGATCGATAACACAAAATCAGATATTAGCTAGACAACAACCTGTATATCTCATATTTTCAAATATTCTCAAAATCAATGGCCACTGTAATTTAAGAACTTATTTAACATAAAGTCCAGAGATATTAAGAACTTATTTAACATAAAGTCCAGAGATAATGTCACCTTCAATGGAAATGGATGTTCCTTTATGTGAAAAGGAAATGAGGATAGCATGTCGTTTAAGTCTTGTGTTGAATCTATGATTAGGTTCTTTAATCCAACCAGCAACAGGGCTGAAATAACGTAACATTTGCTCTTTATCTCGAACATCTATTGCAGACAAGACATGCAGTTAATGGGAAGGTGATTTAATCCTAACTGCCATGAGATAATTGAAGTAGTCGTACATTGCATTAAACAATGCAGGTAGTAGGAGGTGACAGCATACACTGACAATATATATATATATATATATATATATATTTTGTAAATCATTATATGTCAATTGGATTGTGAGAAGTTGGCCCCTGAAATTGGCTCCAGACATGAAATTTCAACATTTGAAGGAGCGTATGGAGTTTGGGAAAAAATCAGTCGAATCGCAGAGAAGAAACGATGAGCAATTAGAGTGCGTCAATAATGAAGCCATGGATATTGAAGGACTTCCAGTTCTCAGAACAAATTCTGGTGGATGGAAGGCTTCTCTGTTCATGATAGGTAACACTTTCCATTATAATACTGCTTTGATCTGTTCACTGAGGATGCAGGATTCCATATTTTATTACAATGTGTGCATTTGTGATTGTGCAGTATTTGAACTCAGCGAGAGGCTCACGTACTTTGCGATTCAAGCAAACCTTATTATCTATCTAACAACTGTCTTGCACGAAGGGCTCACAACTTCGGTTAAAAATGTCAACTACTGGACAGGTGTGGCAGCCGTGATGCCTCTTGTAGGGGGCTTTATAGCAGATGTTTACTGTGGACGATACTGGATGATAGTCATCGCTTCAATAATTTATGTCTCGGTGAGACCAGAAATTGAAATTCTATGTGCATTTTTTTTTTCTTCGACTTTATGTGATTTGAATTACTTTCAGCTTATCTTTCTCATCCATTACATTAATATTTTTTTATTGTTTTGTTATTAACGACTGTGGTTAGCTTGTTCTAATTGTTTAAATAAATTTGATTATGTCAAGTTGTAGTTTTGGGCTTCAGTTTTATGGGCATTGAAGGTTTTTGTCATGGTATTAGGTCAAGTTGTAGTTTTGGGCTTCAGTTTAATGGGCACTGAAGGTTTTTTTCATGGTATTCATTTTAGATGTAGGTTATTTAAAGATCGATCATACTTGTATTAAATTTAAATGGTTTTAGTGGTGTTTTTAAATACCACTATTTCTCCAAGTTCTTTATAACTCTAACCTCACTTACTTTGTAACTGATCATTTAAGGTTTTGTTCATGGTATTCATTTTAGATGTAACTTATTTAAAAATCG
Organism: Pinus albicaulis; assembly: GCA_034641835.2. Taxonomy (NCBI): domain Eukaryota; kingdom Viridiplantae; phylum Streptophyta; class Pinopsida; order Pinales; family Pinaceae; genus Pinus; species Pinus albicaulis. Next base: position 358,685,176 of record CM076576.1, read on the forward strand.
ATTATACTTGTGTTAAATTTAAATTGTTTTAGTGATATTTTTAAATATCATTATTTCTCTGAGTTTTTTTATGACTCTAACCTCACTTATTTTGTAAGTAACCAATGTGATTCGTCATCATAACATTATAATAATAAATCACACTAATTAATTCCAAACATACTCAATAAAAATCTCAATTGTATGGATCTGAAAAATGAAAGTCGGAATTTTGAGATTGCTGATTTCGTTTCATAAATTATTGTTCAGGGATTGGTTTTGCTGACAATATCAGTATCTCTGTCAGCTCTGAAGCCACCGGATCATTGTCAAAATGCAATATGTAAGAAAGCAACGAGCACTCAGATTGGTGTTTTCTTCTTCGCGTTGTATTTGATATCTCTGGGAACCAGTGGCCACCAGCCCGCTCTGCAAGCATTTGGTGCAGACCAGTTTGATGAGGAAGATAAAGATGAAATGCTTAAGAAGAATTCCTTCTTTAATTTCTGGTATTTGAGTATCTGCATTGGTAATCTCTTAGCAGTCACAGTTATTGCATACGTCCAGCAGAACATAGGTTGGGGATTAGGATTTGGGATTGTCACAGTGGCCATGGGTATGGCCAGTCTTTTGTTTTTGTATGGAACCCCATTCTACAGATACAAACTTCCTGGACCCAGCCCCATTACTCGTATAGCTCAAGTGGTAGTTGCTGCTATAAGAAAGAGGAACATTAGCAAGCCTTCAGATATGAACTTGCTTTACGAGAATGAGGATGGGGATTCCATAATAGCAGGGAAGAGGTTGCTATCTCATACAGAGAATTTTCAGTAAGTAATATGTGGATTTTTAACTTCTGATTAGTTACATCTACTTGTTCTAATGTCATATCAATTTTTTTTTTTGAAAATTGTTTTAATTAATTTAATGGAGTTAAACAATTATATATAAGTGATAATATAAATTATTTATGACTGTTTTTTAATGAGTAAATCCTCGGTAGCCCATGTCAATGCAATTTTATATTTTAAAGTTCGGAAAATTAAAATATTTATAAAATTTATTGTAAATTTTGAAATGTTTCTGAAAAATGTTAATTATAAGTAAACTCTTGTAAATTCATGTGAAGCCAACCTTTCATGTTAAAGATTTTCAGAATTAAGCTTATGCTGATTATAATTTTTATGTAAAATAATTTAGTTATGGTATAGTAGATGAAATTTTTTAATTTCTATGGTTAGTTTAAGTCGCTAAATCTTTTTTTTTTAAAGAATTTTTGCTATTGAGAGGTCAGTACAATTTTTTTTGGACATGTAGGACTCAAGTTTCTTGGTTGAGTTGGCAGGAAGTGATCTCTTGAGTGGATCTGTCTGGTGCAAATATTTCAGAGTTGAGCTGAAAGGAAATGATCCCTTTTTCAGTGTTTTCCTAGTACAAATATTCCATGGAACTAGAGGTCAATAATTTCCAGGTCGCTGACTCACATAGAAAAAAAGAAAGAAATAAAAATAAAATGGTTTTTTTCATTAAAACTATATGATACAATTTCAAGTGAGATTGTGGTTTTTCTTTACTTAAGATATGTTTTTAAATGCATAAATAAATTTAGCTCCCCATAAAACCTTTAGACATTTCATTCTGCAAATTAAAAAACTTAACCAGTAAACTTTTAAATAATTAAAAAATATCAAAACAATATTATATTTATTAATAGGAAAAAACCCATTTTATCTATTAATTAAATTACCTTCACTTTAACCCACATAGAAAACAATCAATTTGTGAGCAACCAGCAATATTTTTTTGATATTTTGTTTTTGTTGGCAATGTTCTAGGTTTCTGGACAAAGCAGCGGTCTTGGTGCAAGATCCTTCAGGAGGATGGAATAATGATACACAAGGCGGCAAGAAGCCAAATCCATGGAAAATATGCACAGTAACCCAAGTAGAGGAAACGAAGCTTATATTCAGGATGGTGCCCATCTGGTTTTTCTGTTTAATATTTGGAGTGGCAGCAACGCAGAGCCAATCATTCTTCATAAAGCAAGCCACCACCATGGATAGAAGCATGGGTTCCCATTTCCAAGTCCCACCATCTTCTCTTCTGGCCGTTTCCACCGTAGCTGGGGTTGTTTTCATAATTATATATGATCGTTGTATTGTACCAGTAGCCAGAAGAATAACATTGAATGAACGAGGAATAACTATTCTCCAAAGGATCGGAATTGGCATGTTCCTTGCTGTTATGTGCATGGTGGCTGCAGCACTAACAGAGGAGAAGAGGATCCATGTAGCGAAAATTCATGGTTTACTTGACAGCCCGGGAACTACAATCCCTCTCAGTGTTTTCTGGTTAACTCCACAGTTTGTTATAATGGGAATAGCAGATGTGTTTCTTGTAGTAGGATTGCAGGAATACTTCTATGATCAAGTCCCTGACAGCATGAGAAGCTTGGGGATTGGCTTCTTTCTGAGTGATATTGGAGTGGCCAGTTTTGTGGGCAGTCTTGTCATCACCATAATTGAGAAAATAACCAAAAGAGGAGGGCATCCAGGATGGTTTGTAAACAATCTAAATAGATGCAAATTGAATTACTTTTACTGGTTTTTGGCCATCCTGAGTGCCATCAATCTCTGCTGCTATATCTGTGCGGCACGGAAATATACATACAAGAAAATCAAACAAACATCGGCTGTATCTGGTTCTTCCCGTCACTACTTGTTAAAAGATTAATTTTATGTGTAAATTATTACATCATAGAAGTACACCTATGACATATTATATACGCATACACACCAAAGGAAAGCTTTTTGGGTGTAGGTTTAAGGACTCAATTCAGTATTTCTGTGAATGTGAAAATTTTGCTCTTCTATGGATAGCAAAGCACATCTGCAAATATTGTATGATCGCATTAAAAAGCTTTGAAGTGTCTTCTGCGTCAAGGGCTTTAAAGTATGTTGTACTTAGCAATATGTTATGTTGTATTTGTGAGTAATAAGTTATTATGTATAAGAGTTTTTTATGCCTTGTTTCTGAGTTCTATTTTTCTTTCTTTTGGGTCGTGAAGCTGTTTGAATTCTTAGGGTTTAGTGATATCCTTGATGCATTCAATTTCAAGAAGAGAAAATAAATAGACATAGAAATTTGAATAAGTAATATAGATGAAAAATATTTAAAACCTATCTTCTAATAATATATCAATGTAATCTTAGCTTTTACAATACATAAGACTCGTCTCTAAAAATAGCTTAATCAAAACTTCCTACTTGCATAACTAAAGAGAGTGATTATAATATTCCAGACTTTCCGTGATTATTATTTCTAACATTACTTTTAATTATTATAACTTTACATTGAACATTCTGTTTACGAGTTTACACTCCTTACATTATTCATAACATGATTCCCTTCTCTAAGTTTTGAGCAAACTTATAACACACGAGAATAATAGAAGAAGAAGAAAATAACGTTGTTATTTTTTCTGAGTTTTGGTGCAACTGATGTTCAACTTTATGATTTACAAGCATTTTTCTCTCTTTCCCTCCAAATTTATGTTCTCCGTAATTTTTCTTTTTTTTCAATTATATTTTTCACTTAGATTTTCTTATTTAATATTTCCTATTCTTTTTGTATTTTTAATCTATTTTTTCATCTAAATTTTCTTGCACTTCATTTATATGGATTGAACATTTTTGTTAAACTTTACAAGATAAAAAACAATATCTCCATTTATTTCATCTTTTCTTTGTAAGCACTTCATTTATATGGATTGAACATTTCTGTTAACCTTTACAAGATAAAAAAAAAAAAATCTCCATTTAATTCATTTCTTCTTTATAACACTCCATTCCCAATTTTTCTTTTATCTACATAAAACCTATCAAGCATCATTTACCTTGGATAGGAAGTCTATCAAGTATCATTTACCTTGGATAGGAAGTCACATAGGCTATGGACCAATTTTATATATATATATATATATATATATATATATATATATATTCCCTAGATTACTATGCAACATCGCTAGAGGTTAGTGACTAGTTAAACATGATTTGTCAACCCTTTCTACACTTTTTATCGATTACCTTGATCTATTTACGGGATAGATTATTATTACTCATGTCACTATAAAGATAATATATGGTTAAGATCAGGTTCATGCAATGACCTTTGAACCTTCAGAGATATTCAAACCCTCTCGAGAATTCTTGGGTGTGAGTTATCTCGCCATGTGATAGTGTCACTAGTTTTGATGTTAGATCTACGGTTCAATTCAAAAGATTTAGGGTTTTGTTTCAACGGAACGCTGGTGGTTACAGGGTAAACACCCTCCCATCCTAGCATCGAAGGCCTCTCATTTGCTCTTGGCTTGTTATTGAACCTTTCTCTACAACCTTATAAGGAACAAAATTCACTATGTTGTTGTTCTTGGATTCCTCTTTCTAATTTATTACTTTACTCCTTGTAATGGTGGTTTATTTATGATGCTTTGAACCTAAAATGAGGAAGCCCTTCTGATCCGTATTTTATGCAAGAACACAAGAGAACACACATATAACCATAGATACAAAGATGTAGCAGAAATAACGCTTCATTTTATTAAAATCAAATGACTAAAATAAACATCTAGGGCGTTGGTAAGTGTATCTGTGAGAAGAGATGTGGCAGCTACACACCTCTAAACTGTGTTATAATGAGACATAATGGAAATGAGCAAGCGAGGCACTGACAACGTATCTCTGAGAAGAGATGTGATGGCTACAGGCCCCTCCACTGTGTTACCAAACTGAAATGATGGGAACAAGCGAGCTAGGGCACTAGTAGTGCTTATTTGTGACAAGAGATGTGTCGCCTACCAACCCCTTGAACTGTGCTACAATGAGGCTCGAAGGCCTGTTTATTGTTGAGAAAAAATGTAAAACCCGAAACAGCCAAAAATCTAACCTTAGGAGATTAAGCGCCAAAATTGTGGGCCTCGTTTGGGTAAATTGGTGTTTCAACTTCCTGAGTACGTAACTTTGGTGTCCGATTTCTGTTTGATGAGTTCAATAGCTCGTTAGAAAGATCTATCCGAGGAATATGAAACATGAGACTATGACCCATGTTGTTCTCGATTTCCCCAAAAAACGTCGTTTAGGGCCTCAAAACGACCCTAGAAGTTCAGGGCCCGAAAAACTGCTAAAAATAGTAAGTTGTGTTGAAACTTACAAACTGAAAGAACTAATGGTGGGGGTTCAAATGGAATCAGTGGGTGGCCACCAATATCCACCTGGATCATTAAGTCCCCAAAACGGCTCCGAGAGTGCAGGACCTGAAAACCTGCTAAAAATAGTAAGTTGTGCTGAAGCTGAAAAACTCAAAGAATTGATGCTGGGGGTCTAAATCGAATAGGTAGGTGGCCACCGATATCCACCTGGATCATTTCTCCCTCCTTAGGAAGAAATGGTCCCTGTTGTGTTAAGTTTGTCCATGAGGGGCAAATTCTGTTGAACTTGGTATTGAATTTGTCTAGGTTGTCATGGACCTCTTGGCGGACGTGTTGGATGTAGATGTGCTGCCCGTGGGCAGCCGTTGAAAGAACTTGGAAAAGTTATCCATCATTGTGTTCCTCTATTTCTCGAGGGCCTCCTCGAGCAAGATTTTGATGGGATCTCCTACTCCCTTGTCTTTCTTTCCTTCCACCATGGGGGGTCGTTGTGGTTCACGAGGTTGAACTCCTTATACCCTGGTCAGGTTGGGGATATGAAAATAAAAACAGAGAAAGAGCAGACCACTATGATACCACTGATCTGTATTTTATGCAAGAACACAATAGAATATACATATTACCATAGATACAGAGATGCAGTGGAAATAATCCTTCATTTTATTAAAATCAAATGACTAAAATAAATAGTTAGAGCACTGGTAAGCGTATATGTGAGAAGAGATGTGGCGGCTACAAGTCTTTGAACTGTGTTACAATGAGACATAATGGAAATGAGTGAGCGAGGGCACTGGTAGCATATCTCTGAGAAGAGATATGATGGCTACAGGCCCCTCCACTGTGTTACAGAACTGAAATGATGTGAACAAGCGAACTAGAGCTCTGGTAGCGCTTATCTCTGAGAAGAGATGTGTCGGCTACCAACCCCCTGAATTGTGTTACAATGAGGCTAGAGGGCCTATTTATTGTTTAGAAACAATGTAAAACCTGAAACGTCTAAAAACCTAACCCTAGGAGATGAAGTGCCAAAAATGTGGGCCCCGTTTGGGTAAATTAGTGTTTCAACTTCCTAGGGATGTAACTTTGGCATCCGATCTCCATTTGACGCACCCAATAGCTCATTAGAAATATCTTTCCGAAGAATACAACTTTTGAGTGAGAAACATTGGTCTATGACCCATGTTTCTCCTGATTTCTCCAAAAAACATCATTTAGGGCCTCAAAATGGCTCCAAAAATTTAGGACCCGAAAAACTGCTAAAAACAATAAGTTGCGCTAAAACTTACAAACTGAAAGAACTGATGGTGGGGGTTCAAATGGAATCAGTGGGTGGCCACCAATATCCACCTGTTTCATTAAGTCCCCAAAACAGCTTCGAGAGTGCATGACCCAAAAACTTGCTAAAAATAGTAAGTTGTGATGAAGCTGAAAAACCGAAAGAATTGATGCTGCAGGTCTAAATGGAATAATTGCGTGGCCACCGATTTCCACCTAGATCACCTTCCCTTTTCTTCCCAATTTTTATTTCCACTCAATGTTGGAGCTTTTTCTAGGCAGTTGAAAGCATGCAACGACAAAGATTAAGGAACTTCTCGGCATCCTTGAATGAGATAAGGGTATATTTTCCTCTTATTGATCTCAATTATGCATTGCAAAGAATTAATGACTTATTTCTATCATGCTCATTATAGCTACTGAAGGGTTCTCATTATCTTGCTTCATGTCACAGACAACAAGTTGAGCTCCTCCATTGGATAATATTGTTTGTTCTTCACTTAAGCTTATGGCTAGCCCCATTTGTTTTCCAAATTAATTTTATAATAGATTGGTACTTGAGCATGGATTTCTATGGGTCAGGAGTTGAAAATAATTAATATTATATTGTATTAATGGAGAAATGGTTACATGGTTGTAATGTAACTCCTTGAGTTATGATTAATTCTTAGGTTGTAGGAGTTTGTTCCCAACTCCCTATTATTTTGAGATGTATTTATTGATGTACCCTTGATTAATTGAATGTAGAGTGTACGCTCCAGTTTGTGCAGTCTCCAAGTGAATTTCTCACCTTAGAACTCTTTGTTATTCAATTCATTTCTTTTCTTTCCAGTTTTTATCATGGTATCAAAGCTTAGATGAGGTCAACATGATTTACCTATAGAGTCTTCGTGGCTAATCCTTCATTTCTATAGTGCGCATATGAGCCTTAATGCTCACAGTGAAGTATAGGTGGTCTGTAGAAACACCTTACTCACAGGTCTTAGTTTTCCGAGCACAAAGCAGATCAACACACTTTTTGGAGCCATAGCAGCACCGATGAGGGTGTTTTTCAGAGCCACAGCAACGCTTATCAGTATGGATAAGCACATTTTTCAGGGTCATTCCAGCGCTGGTAGAGGCAACCTTAACAAAAATTTTCTCAGCTTGGATTTTTAGCTGATAGGCATGCTGACCTCTTTTTATGATTTTGTGCATGCGATTTTTCATGATTGGTGGCAGATCTGAATAGAAAACACAACATTTTTTTCTGACCAGTGGCGGATCTTAGTTGCAGACACAAAGATCGTGCCAGATCGATCACAGATTTGTGATCAGGTTTTGGTATCCGTTGAAGATTTTTCTTGTAGCTTGTAATTGTTCACTTGGTTAGAATTGACTGAAGATGAGAGGATTTGGAATCCGATTAATGAAAAATGAACAATTTTATAGAAACTTATCTCAATGAGAGTAGAAAACTCAATGGGACCAATTATACCAATTGGAAATTCAATCTATAAACGTTGCTTAAGTGAGCGAGCGCATGGTCGATCGTTAGTGGTGATGAGCAGAAGATGAATAGTGCAACAAGTGCAGTTGCACTCATAAAAGATTGGGATAAATGGGAGAAAAATGAAAAAGTTTTATTGAATATGTATATTAAAGAAAATATTATCCCACATATTAGAGATGGTAAATCGTCCACTGAGATTTGGACGATGCTCAAGAATCTATACCAGAAATAGAACAGCAATCACATCTTGTCACTCAAAGGCAAGTTGTTTTCCATGAGGATGGAGGAGAATGAGTCTGCTGCTGGATTCATTGCAAGGGTCAAGGACTTAAGGGACAGATTGGGTGACATAGAGGAGAAGGTTCCTTATTCCGATCTTGTCACAATTACTTTGAATGAGATGACAGATGAATATCATATGTGTATCATAGGCTTGTGTGCACGCTATAAAGCCCTTGCATTCAAAGACATGACGAGAATTCTGTTACAGGGAAAAGAGCAATAGCAGAATTTGAGCCCACAGAGTGTCGATCTTGCTCTGATGGCGAAAAAGAAGTTATATAAGGGAGATAGCAATAGGGACAGAAAGATGATGGTGGATTTTAGAAGAGACCATTCATAGGTATGACTGCAAGTAACAGTGGTAATGGTTCTGGAATTAAATGTTTTTAGTGTGGGAAAACCGGTCATCAAGCTACGTTTTGTTTTAAGAGACACACAGATGAGGCTAGAAATAAAAAGTGAAAGCACACATGACACTTTGCCAATGAAGGTCACAGTCATGATTAACGACTCTTTGTAATTGATTGTGCTCTTTCAGCTTGTGAGGAGGTTGAGGCTGAAATATGGTACATTGACTGAGGTGCGTATTCACATATGATATGTAATAGAAGTTGGTTTGAATTTTTTGAAGAAACTACTTATGGAGCTAAAATTTATCTAGGTGATGACAGAGGTTATGAGATTAAAGGGTATGGTGATATTCTGGTGATGATTCGTGGTTGTCTTATCAGACATATTAAAAAGGATCAAGAAGAACTTAAACTTCATGTGAATGATAACAGCTCAGGACCTTCAAGTTGAATTCTTCAAAACATATTGTGTCATAAAGGACAACAAGAAGGAACTAGTTGCATCACGAGTGTGTGTGGGAAGCATGTATATTTTGAATGTCAAGAGCATACCACACCAAGCTCTGTTTTCAACAGGATTGACAACTGGGAATCTTGAAGGAAATAAGGAAAGCAGTCTTGAATAATGGCACATTCGATTGTTTATGGAAAAAATCAGTGAGGACAATCAACAACAACAATAGAAAGAGGAAGAGACAGGCGATGTAGTCAGTAAATCAAGCCTTCAAATGTCTAAAGCAGAGAAATTTGATGTGAGTCATTTACCGAGAAGATCAGGTAGGATGACTCAACTACCGACTAGATTAAAAGACTATGCTTTAATGTCAAACATTTTAAATGTTATAGAGCCCACAAATTATAAAGAAGCTAATCAATCTCATGAGTGGAGGGATGCATTGAATGAATAATTTGAATATATTATTAGAAACAATACTTGGGAACTAGTTGAGTTGTGTGGAGGAAAAATACCCATAGGTTTCAAGTGGCTTTAAAAACCTAAATTTAATGGAGATGCGAGTATAGAAAAGTTTAAAGCTAGACTGGTAGCAAAGGTTTATTTACAAAAAGAGGGAACTGACTATCAAGAAACCTTTTCTCCTGTAGCCAAACTAAATACTATTAGAATGCTAATTTCTTTAGCTAGAAAATATGAGTGGAAGCTAATCTAGTTAGATATTAAGTATGCATTCTTAAGTGGTGATTTAAAGGAATATGTTTATTTAGTCTAGCCTGAAAGGTTTGCTAAGCAAGCGTGAGAACATTTAGTTTGTAGATTGGAAAAGACACTTTATGGTTTAAAACAAACACTGAGGTCTTGGTACGAGAAGATTGATTCATTTTTCTTACATCATGGTTTTCATAGGAGTATGAATGATCCAAATCTATATACCATTTATGATGAACAGAGGAAAATTATTTTGATTTCCTTGTATGTGGACATAATGATTATAACAAGTAATGCACATGTATTATTGAAAGAAACCAAATTGTAGATGTCACAGGTTTTTGAAATGAAAGACCTCAGAATTTTACATTATTTTCTAGGTCTGGAAGTATGGAGAGATTCTGGATAGACTTTTTTACTCAAGGGAAGTATCTCATAGGGCTGCTCAAAAAGTTTAGAATGAAGCAGTGTAAGACAACATGAACACCTTTGCAATAGAATTTGAAAATGTGCAATAATGATGCCTCTAATTCAGTTGATGCCACTTTGGATAGGCAGCTAGTTGGCAGTCTGATATATCTAACTACAACTAGACTAGACTTAGGATACTCTGTCATTGTGCTAAGCAATTTCATGTTTAAACCTCTTGAAAGTCATTGGGTGGTAGCAAAAAGTGTGCTCAGGTATCTTCATGGTCCTAGTAATTATGTTATTTTATACACTCATACATATGATGTTATTTTAGCAGGTTTTTTAGACTTTGATTAGGCAGGTAACCTGGGTGATCGATGATCTATCACAGTTATGCATTTACAGTTGGATTTGGGGTCATAGCATGGAGCAGTAAAAAGTAGAGCACTTTGTATTTATCTTTAGTTGAAATTGGCTACCAAGCATTATGCGCAACAACATGTGAAGCTACCTGGTTCAAACAGCTTCTCCATGATGCACGAAAATATCAAAAATAGGCAACTGTCATCAAATGTGACAAGCAAAGTTCCATTAAGCTAGCAAACAATCCAGTGTTTCATAAAAACATGAAACACATTGATGCTAAGTTTCACTTTGTTGGAGAAAAGGTCGAGTCAAAAGAAATCTTTATTGAATATTGTAAAACATGCGACAATCGCTCATATTTTTACTAAACCTCTAAACCTCTTGGGAAAGTGAAGTTTGAATTGTTTAGAGGTGTGTTAAGACTATGGGATAATCCTTTTTCCATTAAAGGAGATTTTGAAAATAATTAATATTGTATTGTATTAATGAAGAAATGATTACATGGTTGTAATAAGATTAGTTCCTAAATTGTAAAAATTTGTTCCCATTCCCTATTTTTTTAAAATGTATTTATTGATGTATCTCTAAATAATTGAATGTAAAATGTACGGTTTTGTTATTCAATTCATTTATTTTCTTTCGACCTTTTATCGCCATATATATTACTGACTTGTCCCTTATAATTTACTTGTACATGTCTCTTAGATAGCGGCCAAACTGCTCGGACCATCATACAGAGTTTGCATGTGCTTTCCCCGCCATTCCTTCCTCTACTAATTATTTCGGTCAATGTTTCGAAGATTCAACAACGTAAGATATTTCTTGTGACTTTCAACTTCTGCAACCTTCAAATGGCGTAGACATTTCTAATTGGTTCAGTCAGCGTTGTAGCCGGATTCTCATCTTGGCTCATCGGGACTGAGGTAAGCAGGTTTCCTAATAATTTTGTTTTCTTTTTTATTTGCAAAATTCTTCCTATAGTTTCCGTTGTTGTTCCATGACATTCTAGGCGTTTCCTCTGTCGTCATCACAGATAGGGCTTCGCCTGCAACAGTGTTTCGAGGAGCGTTCATGCGCTTGATATTTTGTGCCTACCTTGAATTATGGTGCTCACAAGTCGATTCATTCTTTTTGGAGGGTTATTTATCTCTTTTCTCCAGCACTAACTATGACCAAGGACGTGAGGGTTTTCTTCTGTATTTGATATACTTATACTTGTAATACCCCGAGTTTCTACGTTGCCTTCCTTGGAAGTCTTTTGGAAGTCTTTATCTGACTAGCAGTGGTTATTACCTGTGTGTTCATTTGCAACTAAATATTTTATTATTTTTTGATATAATAATCCTACCAAATCAAATTCAGTATTTATGCAATTATTTGGTCACCTTGCACACTTTAGTTCTGTGAAAATTTTCATTTATAAATATTAGTTATGTGATGAATTTTCCGTAGCCACTTACCCAAACGGTTTGGGTTCAACTTTTTGTTCTATATAATAATTTAAAACTCATATTTTAATAGAGATTTGGTTATCAGGGCAATCTCTTTATTCATATAGCTTGTAACTAATATCATTAACGGTGGTGTACTCTATTGTAGTACCTTGTTATTTAATTAACATTGCTTCTTTGTTGGTATATACCTTTATAAATATATTAAAATCTCATTTAATCATTTAGCTTACAAAATTTCAGTACTTATTTAACTCATTGTATTTTTACGAAAATCTAATATGTATATTGTCTGAAGGTTTACTTATCCGGAAACCTGCTACCTCTTCTTCCGGAATTTTTTATCTAGCTATGCCTTGTTCCATACTAACAAGTTAGCTCTTGTTCGACATGGGACTAAGTGGTGTTCTTTTTTTATAAAACTAACTACTATTAAATATACATGTTCATATGTACCGAAAACAGTATTGATATTTCTATATTCAATTAGAAGAATCCGCTTCGTTCAGAACCAAGTATCAAACACCACATTTACCACAAGAACTATTCTTATCAGAAAGACTTAGTCATAGCAATATAATACTTATCTAATCCCTAACAAAGTTAGGTTTCCACAAGATTACTAAGGAGAAAAGACTGCTCCTCACCAATGAGTCCGGTACATGCACTAGCACCCCCCTCGAGCCGGGCCGCTTATATAACAGTTCTTTAAACAAGGACCCTATCAAGTCCACCTAGAACCTCTTGACCAAACCAAGTCTCTCTAGGTTGTTCATATACTTCAGGTCTATGTCTCTCTAGGTTGTTCATACACTTAACGTCTATTAGGAGATTTTCACTAGCCGACCCGTTCAAGAAATCCCTTTGGGAAAAGTCCTTCCTTGCTCCACAAAACATTTATTTAGGAGGAATCAACATATTTTCTCTTTGAGACCTCTTCTATTTAGATTCGATTCCAAGTCTTCAGGTTGTTTTGGGTTCTTTTCCCTCTCATTTTTTTTGGCTCCCTTTTCTCTAAGTAAAATATTTATTTCTAGGAAGAGAATTAATTGTCTTAATCATCTCATAAGTAAAATTTAACCTAACATATTTTCGATTCAGTAATTCTTTGGGAAGTTATAATCGATTTTGAATAAAAAATTCAAAATAAACATTCATCTTTATTATCTATATTACTGTAGTAAAAATAAAAATAAAAATAAAAATTAAGACCTACTTAGAGTGTTACACTCGTCCACTCCAAAGAACATCTTTAACAACTGTGATAGTTGTAAAAAAAATTCCTATTCCTTTTTCAAAGATAGTTATGAAATTTAGTTGCATGCGTGGCCCCAACCTTCAAAAGATGAAAAATGATAATGTTGCTTCATAATAAAATTTAACATTCATTACTAGGTTGTCCTCACATTTTGCTATTGCTAAGAAGGTAGTTCAATTTTCATTTTTAATTTCAATTTCATCATCTTTGAATAGGTTTCACTTTCTTCACTATATAGTCATATTTTTATTCAATTTTTTCCACAAACGTATTTGTAGTGTTTACTATAATTGTAGGTTTTCTGTGTTGTTTATCTTTCTTCTGCTTCAACAAGTTGTCTCCAATTAATTTTAGAATATCTTTTTCGTTTTTTTCTTCTTTTTTTATAACAATCACTTCATTAACAACTATAGCACTTTGTCAAACACTATTGATGGGTTTTACTTTACCTTTCACTATATGTCATCAATAAAATATACCAAGTTTTTTTGGACTTTGGTTGTTGCTTTCATTTCAAGAAGAGTTACTATATGGTCTTTTAAAACAATGTTGTTGCAGATCATCTTTCTTGAATTTCTTCATGTGATCACTAGTCATGATTAAAGTGAATTGGAAGTTCTTCAAATCCATTTAAAACAATATCTCTTAAATATTTTGCAAATATAAAAGCATAATTTTTATCTTAGAAACCAAAAAATATTGATAACGTATTAACAAATCTAATTTTTATTAAAAAAATTTTTATTAAAATTTGAATTTAGAATAAGGAGTTACAAAATAAAATATTTAGAAAGAAAATTGCCGAACAACTACACAGATTTCAAATTCTAATTAATAAAAATACATAGCTTCAGAGAAAAACTGCCTACGTTGACATACCCATAATAACACAATAAATTAAAAAAAAACAATAGAATAATTCTGGGATCTAAATATCAATCATCAACTATTGAAAAGCAAATTTTGAATTAAGAATAAGGAGTTACAAAATAATATATTTAGAAAGAAAATTGCCGAACATCTACATAGATTTCAAATTCTAATTAATAACAATACATAGCTCCAGAGAAAAAACTGCCTACGTTGACAAACCCATAATAACATTAAAATAAAATCTTATATGAAATCAAAAGTCAAATGCACTTGCTCCGAGTAAAAGCGGCCTACGTTGAAATACAAATCATTTAACTTAACAATTAAATTAAATTTTATAGGCAATCAAAAGGGAAACGCTAACACTCTTCCATTGAATGGAAGATGGGATTTCTTCATTCAGAACCATAAAAAATATATATCATTTAACTTAACAATTAAGTTAAATCTTATAGGCAATCAAAAATCAAACGCTAACACTCTTCCATTGAATGGAAGATGGGGTTTCTTCATTCAGAACCATCAATTCCGTTAGAGACCACTATTATGGCAATTTCTCCATAACTTCGATAAATTCATTGAGTTAAGAAGTAAAACTAAATAGACAAAGATTCTTGCAGGCATCTAGAACCTTTAACCTACGTTTAGTAATAGACAATAAAATAAGTTTTCAATGCATATTAAGAGTCCTTGAAAAAAATTAAACTCTCGGAATGCATGGCTAGAGAAAATAATTATAATGCTCCAATACAACTGTGAGCATCGTTGCAGAGAGCTCCTGGGTTTTTTCTTGTGAAGTAAATCCTCAGGGTTTAAAAGCTAAAAGCTGACCAGGAAGGTATTTGTATTTTTAAGGTTGGTTAGTAGCTAGTGTGTTGTGTTTAGTGGGTAAAAGCTTCATGATAGGTTTCAAGAATTTATTGCATAAAAATAACACCTGTTACTGGCGTTGTTGGATAAACGGGGGATATTTTAACAATATTGTAAAACTGAAATATCAGATATATCAGAAAGCGAATATTATTTTCCAATTTATATGGTATTAAATGCTGGTAGTATATGTCAATTTTTAGATTTAAATTTGTTTAATAATTTATAGACTGAAAAATATGTGTTGTTTATATCATACAACGAATTCAATTTAATTTAAATAAGTATAGTCAAATCAATTTAGACAAGTCATTGGTAAAAAAAATGGTGTTGAATAGGTGGCCATAAATAGGTGTAGTCAAATCATTTAAATGAGTAAATGGTGTCTATTAGGTGGACAAAATGCTGACCTTAAGTAGTGTGTTAAGATGTCATGCCCTTATATTAAAATATGGGATAATTATGTGTGTGGTCAAAATGGTGCCAAGCTGACCTTAAGTAATGTGTGTTAAGATGTCGGCGTGGTCAAAATGGTGCCAATTAAATGGGCATTACGTCGACAAGCAAGTGGTGTGTTAAGATGTCGGCGTGGTCAAAATGCTGCCAATTAAATGGGCATTACGTCGACCTTAATGTGATGTGAAGTTATAATGGCGGAATTACTGGTCTAGAGTGATTTGGACGTAAGATCTTATTTTTCTGCGTTAGGATTGCGTCGTCATATTAAATATGGGATATATATATGAGAGGCTATAAAATATTTATGTGTATAAGGTTGGTTGACTTTAATGTTGATGTGAAGTTGCATAACCAAGTTGCATAACCGCAATTTGGTATGCATGCTACTCTTGATTGGTGCTTTTAAGGGAATTACGCTGACATGAGCGGATAATTTTGTACTTTAATCACTGTTTTAAACGGCATTTAATTTTAATTTCTAATTTAACTCCTTGATTTATGATGTTATTGTGGAAACGGTTTGACAAAAGGCGAGTAACATGGTATTGTTGTTGAAAGAGATTTTGTTTATGAAACTTGAGAGAGATTTTTGTTTATGTTTATCTATAAGGAAGCTTGAATAAAAATAAAAATTAAATACATCGAGTAAATGGAATAGTATGAGAACTCTAGTTCTTTGTCATTTTGATTTGAAGATTTATGTGAAGAAAAATAGAAATCAAATATAGATTATATAATCAATATAGGGTTTAAACCCTATATATTTAAAACTTTCGAATAGTTATAAATACTTCGATTTTGAACCTCAAAATAAATTCACGTTTCCTTCGTTTGTCAATGCAGGATACTAAACAATCAACATGCTAAGACTGAAACTGCCTTGTCATAATTTCATCTCACAATAATCGATCTCCATTATTATGAAGAAAGTTGTTCCACGCCATGTAAAAGAGATAATCCATCTCCATATTAAGGAACCCACTATGTTGTCTCTAGGAGCTCCAAATGGCCTTCAATTATATATGACAGACCATTGCCTCCTGCCATTCCAAAGAGACTATTCTAAATAGTGTCCGGAGGTTGTGGAAGTTATAATATATATGTTGTGGAAGTTAATATATATATATATATATATATATATATATATATATATATATATTATAGCACGTTATCGCAGGCTATATATAGATATTTTTATATTGTTCTCCCACCCGCAAGGATATTGGAGGAGACTCGTCTTCAATCATACGTTTTGACTAATCCTAGCAGCTTGGACTTCTACTCCGATTAGACAATATGAGTGTCTCGGGTCACGTCAGATTGGATGAGATTTGTGCGTTATCTTTTGAGGTTGGTGGTTACATTTGAGAGATATTTTGTTTGTATTTTTTTTTTTTTTTTAGCGTAAGTATTTTTAAAATTTATATTTCATTGATTATTTTTAATTATTTTTAAAAAAAAGTAAGTTTGAGTAGTGTTATTTTTTTTATAAGTTTATTTTCATATTTAATTTGTCTAAAATCCAAAGATTTATTTAGGGGTTGAATTTATATATCTATTAAAAAAAACTAATTTAAACAACTCAAATCAAGATTTGATGACTATTTTTTTCAACAAAAAATCACACGTAAAGAGTATGTATATCAACTTTATTGATTTTTGCATAAAGTAATTAAAAAAATTGATTTTTAGTTTTAATAATATGTGTCCATAACTCATAATGGAGAATTTGATTTTTTAAGTAGCTAGTTATTGGGCCAAAAGCTTCTACAACTCACTGTAAAAGAGATATTGTAATGCTTTGTTATGTTCTGTAAACATTTTGACTCCCTAAAAAAATAGAATAAAATAACAAAACAAAATTAACAATTTAATATCGATGGTGTTTTAGCTCAAGGTTTTGACAACCCATGGTATTTGTTATGATCAATTCTATTCAAATTCATTATGAAATACGAGTCAACCACAACACACCCACTTGATGCAAAATATACAAGTTTTAATCTTTTCACCTAGTTTAGATTTTTTATAAGATAGTTTAGTTTTGTCAATGATTCATTTATTTTGATTTGAATTGATATTAATGAATTTTATTTAATTTATGTAGGTTTCTAGTGACTATGAAACTACCAAGTTGTTCATTGGGAAAGTTGTAGTCAAAGGAGAGTAGTCTCATGAGCATGGAAAGTTGTAGTCAAAGGAGAGGAGTAGTCTCATGGGATCACGATAAATTGTACTTTTGAGTTCATTTGAATTTATTGATTTCTAAATTCATGTCTATTTATAAAATTTTAATGGTTACCTCAAACTAAAAAGTATGCTTTAAGATTACAGTAATTTAGTTTTAATTTGAATTTATTTATTTCTAAATTCAAGTTTATTTTTAAAAAATTATTGGTTATGTAAGAGTGAAAGCTAATAATTATACAATGGTTTTTTTGGTATTCCTAAAGTCACATTTATTGATAAAATTTTAATGGTTTTTAAGACTAAAAGTATGTTTTAAAATCACTGTAAATGAAAAATTAATGGTTGAGTAAGACTATTAAAATATGATTTAAAATGATATTGAATAATCTAATAAGATAAAAATGATTATTCAATGAGAGAAATTTCTTTAGTTAAAAAAAAGAAAATAAGAACTAAACTCTTCAAAATTCATGAAATTAAATATATAATAAACAAATAACTTTCTATAATAAAATATAACCTATTTAATATCTTTTGAACTAATATAAAACATATACATATATTTTATGTATACATAATTAAAAATTGTATGAAGACACAAAACTTATATTACCACAAATTTGTTTTTTCAGTCCCAACAAACAAATAATAGAAAATATGTAATACATAATATTTAAATGAGCACTAAAATTAAAAAACAAATGTAAAAGGTAAATTTCTTGACGAGTAGAATTCTGTCGAATTTATACCCCGCAAGCATAGAATGTTCTTGATAATGGATATAACTAAAATCAACCGAAGCCGATGACAACAATCCAGATTCGACTTGTTAATAATGGTGGATGGCATTGTGAGATCAACTGGGATAGAAATAACAAAAGGAGAAAAACCAGGGTTATGTTCAAGTCTTTGTCTCTCTAGTGCTTGAGGATGCCTCAGGGTTGGAGTTCAGTATTAAGAAGAGGGATGGATACTAGGTTATCAAAGATGACTTCATGGTTGGAACCAATTCTCCAGAGAAGCTGAGAATCTTAAATAAGCTTTTTCTTGTTTTTGTCAATAAATGTTATGATATCTTATTTATTTGAATGGGTTGAGCAAGATATCATTAGATTGCAAAGGCAACTTAATGACATTTTGTTTGGCTTTGGCCATGGAGCGAGACAGGGCTAGAAGAAATTCCCCATCCACTTTATTCTACTCAAACCAATAACTATGGTATTCCTACAGAGACTTTCTATAACTGATATTAAGTAGTAATAAGTTAAGTATTCCATCATAGTGTATCTAGGTGCAATTAAGTCACTAAGTTTCAATTAAAGTTGAAATCCTAATTTTTTACTTTAAAACCCCGTTTTTTTGTTTTTTTTTTTACAACCCTAGGTTTTAATTTTTTTAACCATTGTAACTAAGAATGCTGGCATAACCGATGATAAGACATAACTAGTATTTAAATTAAGATATGTATCATTGCATTAATAGCCTCTATATGCAATCCATGTCAGTAACAGATCAGGCAATATATCTTGTTTCCATTTCGATTTAAAATGGGTCATGTGTTATGTACTTATAACCGATGTACGCACATGTTTATTGTATAAAACCGAGGGATAAGTGAGAGAGATGTATGCATTCTCTTTGCACGTATAACCCTTAACATCGGTGTAATAACGACAAAAATATTTCAAATAATTTTATATGTTCAAGATTCATAATTCAACATTTTATTAATCAGGAGGTAAACCTTTTGTAATTAATTAATGTCTTTGCAAATACATTTATGAGGGACATGGCAATGACCATAGCTTAAAACCTTATATAAACACTTTGTCATCCACCATAAAACAATATTTCTCCAATGTTATCAAACAGTATTTAACCTCCACATTAAATCGAACTACCAATAGTGCTACTTATATCCAAATGGAGTTCCTTTCGAAAACGAGACCTTGCAAATCGAACAATGTTTGCAACTGATTTTTGAGAATATTTGTATACCTATGCATTAAACAACCATTGAAAATACATGTATATAACAACCATTGAAAATACATGTATATGTATGCCTCTAACTGACGTCTGAAATTGAACATTGAGCATGCACTAATCTAGATCTATTTAACTTTAGATATATCATGTCCCGACAGGATCAAAAAAATTGTGAGGTTCATTTTTTTTGGAGTGTAAAATTTGATAAAGATTTTCAAGTTGAGGGATTTGATCTTTCTGGGCACATGACAGATCCCGAGTTACAGGCTTGTTCTAGTTGCAGGAAGCAATTTCACATTTTTAGATTATCATTATTATGTATATGTTTGAGGTAAATTTCATACTTTGAAGTTTACATTATGTTTTTTGGGTTTCACATGAGCATATCATTCTCTTATTTAATTTAGTACATGTTTCTTTCCTTGAATGGTTTGTACATATGTGTTTGGATGGTTTGAGTGGTTTGTGCATTTATGTCTTTGGATTTTCAATAATTGTGTGTTTATGTGTTTGGATTTTATCTATAGCCTGTTTTGCAAAGTAGAAAAATAATGTATTTTTTATTTATTTTTAATGGGTGGCTAGATTTACAAAATATTTACATTATTTTTTTCTCCAAACAATTATTTCATAACCAATTTATATATAACTTAAAAATAGATATTGAATAACATTTTCATGAAAAAAATTGACAGACAATTTGTTTTGAATGTTTATAAATATACCTTTTCCTTTAATAAATATTTTGAATATATTGTTCTATGCAATTATCTATTATTAATTTTGAAAATATGTAATTTTCAATATATGTAATTGTATATTAGTAACTACTTGGTGATGGAGAAGGGAGGAAATCTTGTCAAAAATTAATTTTCATTTTGTAGGAGGATTGATTTTACACATCTATTTCATTTTAATTCTAGGTATCACAACTTTTTACCGCTAATTAATTCTTAATAGTGTCCCTCTAACTCTGTAGTGTCTCAATTTTTCACATATTAGTAGTGGAAATATTAGTTTTTTCATCTCTTTATATTGATTATATATGAAAAGTGCAGTTGAAATCATAAACCATTCAAATATTTAACTCAAGCTATTGTAGTAAACATCATACATGGTCTCTCTTGATCTCCAATATTAATAGATTGAATTACTCTAACACAAAAATCAATGCACATTATCGATAATTTTGTTGTGATTACATTGAAATCAATGCACATTGTTAATCGAATCACTTTGAAATTAATATACCATCATATATGTAGTTACAAACAATTAGAAATCAACATCTATATTGAAATCAATGCATCCAATCCAAGCAATCAAATACGATTAGAAAATAACATCTACACTAAAATCAATGCATCTAATGCAAGCAATAAAAGAGTATTAGAAATTGACATCTATACTGAAGTCAATGAATTTAGCGCAGGTAATCAAATATAATTAGAAATAAAATTCTACATTGAAATCAATGCATCTAGTGCAAGTAATCAAATAGAATTATAAAACATCTACAGTTAAATCAATGCATATAGTGAAAGAAATCAAATAGGATTAGAAACCAACATATCCACTGAAATCAATGTAGTTAGTGCAAAAAATTAAATATAATTAGAAATTAAAATTTACACTAAAATCAATGAATCTAGTGCAAACGATCAAATAAGATTAGAAATCACCAGCTACATTAAAATCAATGCATTTAGTACAAACAATTAAATAGGATTATAAATCACCATTTACACTAAAATCAATGCATCTAGTATAAGAAACTGTCTTCCCTCTCTTCCCCTCCATTTATATCTACATATCCCTCCATCTCTGCCTATTTGTCTCTCTCTCTCATCCTCCTGCCGCTCCCCCAAACATTTGAGTGTTGATGAATACTAGTTAGACAAAGATCATATTGTTATTATAATGTGTGTTTTCTATATTTGTTACATGTAAGTATTAAGAGAAGGTATTGGAAGTAATTATTCCATGTGTCATTGTGAGTCTCTAGGTGTCAATATAGAAGTAGTCATTTTCCTATATGTAAGTAATATTAGCTATCTAGATCTATCGTAGTAAGTGATCTATATACTATAAATGTGTAACCATTGAGATAAATAAAAGAGGAATTGTGTGATTTGTGTTGTTCAATCCCTCTAGCTCTTTATGTTTTCTAACATGGTATCAGAGTCATTTTTGGTTTGATTCCAATACGATAAAGTCAAGAAGACATGAGATAGTCTTGAGTGTTATTGATTATCTTTACATAGTGTTAGTGTTAGTTTTTGCATCCTGCCACCAGTGATCAAATAAAATCTTATCATGTTTTGTTAGGATCCCATTTTAAATTTTTTTTCATTCCATTAGGTTATCATGCAAAAATTTGGTCATTAGATGTAGATTTAGGTCTGATTTCACTCCTTCCAAAATTTTGTTACTTGCTATCCCATTTCACCTCTTTGCTGAGTGTACCATCATTCATGAGTTTTCATCATCATTACATTCATTTTCATCATGGTTTCATTCAGGTAGAGTCTCCATTAGTTATTAGGCTTTCCAAGGTCATCAAATCATCATTTCATGCCATAAAGTCCAGCAAGTGAAGGATTAACAATAAATAAATTTCATTAGTAAATTTGATTTGTAAATTGGATTTTAGAGCCAAATATAATTTTATGTTCCTAATTTGTATTAATTTCTCAGAGTTCCAAGTAGATGAAACACTCAAAGTTCCATCATCAAATGAGATAATTTCCAAAAATCCATTCAGTGTTCCTAAGCCATCAAAAGATGAAGTTCAAAGATCAAATTCTAAATTTAAAGTTAAAAAGAAATGTAAAGTTGATTTTGAGAAAAGGAAATGTGGTTCCATGTCCATTTAAAGATATTTCTCCGAGTATAAAAGGCCCTCAAAGACCAAAAATTCATTCACTTTCATTCTAAAGCATCGATCTCTCAACTTCTCCAAGCAAAAAATCATTTTTTTACTGAAGAAACAGAATTTCCAGCTCCTTCGCTACGCTTTTTCCATAGGTGCTGCACCTTTTGCAGTGGGCACACTGCGCTTTTCAGAATCACGTTGTGCTTCTTGCAGGGCTTCACTGTGCCTTTCTTCAGCTCGTTGCACTTTTTTCATAGGAGAGCCACAACCCTAAATCTTATCTCCAAAGGATTATAAGCTATAAAAAAGGGTTTCTACATTAATTTACAAGTAATTCACATCCTCACAGCCCCTTCTTTCAACTTATGGTCATAATTTTATGGTGTAAACCCTCCTTTACTGTCCATGTCATCTTCTAAGTAATTAAACTGTAGTTTTCATCTTTGTGAGCATAATTTTTTTTCATCAACCCCATTTACCTCTCTCACACCCCTAATTCACTCCCCCCTACCCTAAAATCCCCTCATTTTCCATTCCTATGCTATATTTCCCAAACCCCTACCCATACGTTGCGCTTTTCTAGCAGCTAGACTACCTCCTTGTATTTGAATTTTATACCCTATTTCCATTATCATTTCAACCCCCATAACTTCCCTAAGATTCATAAATCGCGTACACACTAATATGAAAATGGTTTGGATAACTTTTTATGCTTTTCAAGAACCTCCCACTCAGTTAAACAAATAAAATATATAACTTATACTTGACTTTTGCAAAAATCAATATTTGAAATAGGTGTATTTTTTTTAACTGTTTAACTGCATTAAGACCATTTGTTTTTGCTAATACTAAACATATGCAACAGCCATATAATGCAGAAAATAAAAATCAACACATAACAACAAATTTAATCTAAGAGTTCACCCAAATATCGTGGGCTATGTCTCCTTGAGCTTTTTTCATCTTGACTTTTCTCTTTGGGATTATGAAAAAATTTCTTTTACAAGTTACAAAATCAACTCCAATGGTTAAATGAATTGAACCAATGGGTTCAAAATACCATATTTATCCCTATCATTGTTGTCATCACTTTGAAAATAGATCTAGGTTACCTTAGGATTGATTCCTTCTGTCGGTGCTCTTGAGCTTCTATGAGCTTATCTATAGCACTAAATCCTTTAGAATTATTTTTTTGTCCTTAGAACCTCACCTACTGTCTCCAGCAAATATTAGACCTCCAAAATGGACTGATCATTTTCTCAAAATGAGCATAGGCTCCCCAATCTAGGCCTCCATCCACTGATGGCACTAGGCTTCCCAAAACATCCCTGTAGGTTCTCGACCTTCAGAAATATTCAAATAACTCCAAAAATCCATTCAATCCAATCATAATGTCAAAAATATTAATAATATACTATTTACTCGCTGAAATTGGCCTTTGGTTGCTCCAGTTTCACTTCCAACACCTAGTGGCACCCCCTAGTATAGGGGTCAAAGAAATATTCTCTGTGGGTTCTCGACCTCTATAAGTCCTTGAAAGCTTCTGAAGATTACTCCATTGGATTCAGAATTCTCATTACAGTCATAAATGAATATTGGTTTGCTACATAAGGCCTCTAGCTACCTTGGCTAGGCCTTGAACTACTGATGGCACTTGGTGGCCCTAGTGGCCCCTGGAATTTCATTGAATCAACTCAGCTTTAAAAAGTCCTCTACATGCTCTGAAAACAACACCATTAGTTCCATAATGTTTGAAACATCCAAAATTGACTATTTAATTACTTATAAAGGCCTCTAGCTGCACTTGCAAAGCCTAAAACTGTTGTTGGCCCCTACGGGGCCTAGTGGCCCCTTGAACTTATATGAGGCAAAAACTTGCTCAAAATTCTTCTGATGGCTCTGCAACCCTCACCAATGAGTCTGGAAAGTCTGATATAGTCCAAATTGACTATTAGCACTCCATAATTGGTAGAGTATAGCTCAAGATAGAGCCTAAACTCATTTTTCCTAATGAACCCTAAAAACCCTCCACTAAAAATGGAGGAACTGGACTTAAATACAATTAAACTTGGGAAAATCCAAAATATTTTTTGCGTTGGTCCAAACTCTGCCAAAGAAACCGTTAGCATAAATTTCCGCCGCTTATTTTAGGCACATGTAACCCATATACATGGTTAACTTACCACAACAGACGACGAAAACTGCGCAGATAATCCATTGCATGTGACAGGTTTTCGGAGTTTTTAATGCTCATGGTTACATAACCGCGCGGCAACATTTGTTTTAATGTCCACTTGTAAACACAATGGAAAGGACCGCTAGTGGTCAGGTCGGACAGATACGCGTGGGTGCTTAGTCGTGATTTTGGGTGCTTGGTCAGTGGGGAGGGGCTCACCCCTCTACACCCCCAAACCAAAATTTGTTAACCTTTAAATACAACTGTGAGCCCTATATCGTAAAGACTAACACATAGCCCGGGTGGTTAAGGCATGGGATCTACATCTGTGAGTTCACACGATCGACTCCTGTCGGCTCCCCAAAATTTTAATATGCCATACCTGGGCCATGTTGCAACCTCCCATTGGTCGAACCATAAATTGTACATCCCACAACAAATTACATGTTGAAACTTGTCCATCACTGGTTGGTCCGAAACAAATATTCTAGGGAATATTTTGAGGAATATTTCCTGGAATATTATCTTTTTTGAATTTTCAAAATCCAGTCAAACTTGGTCAAAAGCCAAAAATTGCAGTTTACTAGACTTTTCAAATTGCGATAACTTCTTCATACGGTGTCAGTTTTTTGAACCGTTTACGGCGCCGAAATCATGAAGAAGATATATATTCGGTCGCTCAGGTTCAACACACTTCCAAACACTTTGAAATTTGAGCTATCACTTAGGCCCTTGGTCCAAATCTGATTACACCTCCCCGTTGGGAATCTTTTGGACCCAAAAAGACTGATTACCTGATCTGTTCAGTAGATGAGAGTAAATCACCCTCTTCTTTTAAACCTCCATACACTTTCCTTGCATGGCTTAGTGCCTTTGAACCACAACTTGAAGGTAGTCAACACTTCCCTTCCTGAATGCTCTTGTCCTCCCGTCAAGAATTGTCTTCCTTGAAATCACTCAGAAATTTCTGGCGAGAAATTTACAGAACGTAGTTGAACATCGCTTCCTTAATCATCGATCCAAGGTGGCTCGAAAAAATATGAGATTACAACTGAAATGCATACATAACTGAAATTTTCATATGTACAAATGAATGTATGTCTTACTGTGTTAAGAATTCAAACCACTTCTTACCAAGCCACTTCCACGACGACTTTTGCTGCTGAAAATCTTCTTCATGTGAAACATTTTTTCTCCCATCAATGATGGAATATTTGGTTCCACTTCCACCAGTCTTTCTATCATCTTGCCTCATGTTCTTAGGATGATTAGTTGGATGCAATGTCCAACAACGGTCAACAACATGTCCCCTCTTCTTGCAATGTGTGCAAGTCTTATGCACCTTCTTTGCAAGTTGCTTTTGCCACAACTGTTTCCTGTACGCCTTCATCCTCTTCTAGCATCTCGAAATATCATGGTTACACAAAACACAAAATGCTCAACAACTCTTTCTTCCATTCATGCATGCATATTTTCCATGCTTATCAGAAACATAATCAACTTGACTATGGGAAGAATTATACCTCAAATGTTGCTTTGCATGTCCATCCTTTTTACCTTCTTGAGGAGATGAATTAGTAGAGGTTCCAGCTTTCACTTGAAGACTAACATCAGTGTTCATGTCTTGAAAACTGTCCAAAATCTCATGCTCGCCATAAGCTGCATGTCTACAAACATCTTGTTGCAACATAGGCTTCAAACAAGGGCAATCAACTTGGAAACAAACTTGACAGGTTTGTGTATTAGAACTTGGAACAAAAGTTCTTCTTGAAGTTGTCTCACATGATTTCATGGCTTTATATTTTTTTCCATTAGATTGAGCATTACCAAGACCAAACTTCTTAGGTTTTTCCTCAACAAAAATAGGATCAATCATGCCTTGTGCGTGTTTTCCTAAACCCTTGTCATCATATCCCATTTTAAACATTAACTTCGACCCTATAGCTTTACTGTGCTTTTCAAATAAACCTACACATCTTTCTGAAGAGTAATTTGAAGACAAATTTGAGTTAATTACCTCTCCTTCACGCATGTTCTTGGTTAAGGCCTCTTGAGCTTGATAGATATGCATCTCTATCTCATGTAATATTTTAAGAATTCCTTCTTTCTCTTGCTTCATAGCAACTGATTACTCACGAATTCTAGTTCTTTCCTTTTTATCTTCAAATAGAATTTGCACTCAATCCTTCAGGATGTAGAAGTATGGCTTCATGTCTTCATCGAAGAATCTTGTGAAGGAGGAGTATTTTGAAACCTCAATTGAAGAAGTTTTCATTATGTCAATGACAAATCTTTCAAAAAAATTTGACAAAGCTTCTGAACAAAATGGTTGTAGAGCGAAGCTCTTCTTCAAGCAGCCTTTTGTAAACAAACCCTCTTATGCTTCATGAGTTGCCTTAAGGTCCTTTGGGTAAGGAAGATGCCTTCAACCCTTCTTCCTTATTTTCCTCTTCTGGACTTAGCTATCAGTATCTCTCCCTTAACCTCTAGCAAACTCAAGCAGCACTCAATTTGCAAACAGTCAAATTCTAACTGTTAAAACACCTTTCAAGTCAAAAAGAAAACTTGTGCTCTGTCAAGAAAGAAGAAAAGTGCTTTGATACCAAACTAAACTGAAAATGGGTTTGATAACTTGTTATGATTTTCAGTAACCTCCCACTCAGTGAAGCGAATGAAATATATAGCTTATAATTGACTTTTGCAGAAATCAATACTTGAAACGGGTGTATGTTTTTTAAGTCTTTAAGTGCTTTAAGACCTTTTTTTTTTGCTGATATTAGACACATGCAACATTCATATAATGCATAAAATAAAAATCAACACATAACATCAAATTTAATTTAGGAGTTCACCCGCATATCGTGGGCTACATCTCCTTGAGCTTTTGTCATCTTGACTTGGCTCTTTGGGATTATGGAAATTTTTTTTTTTACAAGTTACAAACTCAACTCAAATGGTTAAATGAACTGAACCAATGGCTTTAGAATACCATATTTATCCCTATCATGGCTTTCATCACTTTGAAAATAGATCTAGTATCCCTTAGACTTGATTCCTTCTCTCGATGCTCTTGAGCTTCTCTGAGCTTATATATGGCACTAACTCCTTCAGAATTATTTTTTTGTCCCTAAAACCTCACCTTATATATCCATAACATATGATACCTCCAAAATGGACTGATCATTTTCTCAAAATGAGCACAGGCTCCCCAACCTAGGCCTCCATCCACTGATGGCGCTGGGCTGCCCAAAAATTACCTGTATCTTATCGACCTTAAAAAGTATTCAAATGACATTTAAAATCCCTTCAATTGATTTATAATGTCAAAAATAGTCGGAATAAACTATTGGTTCGCTGAAATTCGCCTCTGGCTGCTCCGATTTCACCTCCAACACATGGTGGCACCCGTGGCACTAGGGTCAAAGAAAACATCTCTGTGGGTTCTCGACCTCTAGAAGTAATAAAAAGCTTTTTTAAACTCCTCCATTGGATTCAAACTACTCATTATAGTCATAAATTACTATTCGTTTGTTGCATAAGGACTCTAGCTGCCCTGGCTAGGCCTCCAACTGTTGATGACACTTGCTGGCCTTGTTGGCCCATGGAACTTCACTGAAGCAACTCGGCTTTCAAAAATCCTCTACAGGCTCTGAAATCCACACTATTAGTTCCATAATTTATGAAACATCTAAAATTGACTATTGGATTACTGAGAAAGGCCTCTAGCTACACTGGCTAAGCCTCAAAATGTTTCTAGCCCCTAGTGGCCTTGGTGGCCCCTTGAATTATCTGAAGAAAAAACCTGGTCAAAATTCCTTTGATGGCTCCACAACCCTCACCAATGGGTTTGGAATGTCTGAGATACTCGAAATTGACTATTGGTACTCCAAAATTGGTCAAATCTAGCTCAAGATAGAGCCTAAACTCATTTTTCCCAATGACCCCCTAAAAATCGTCCACTAAAAATGGAGGAACTGGACTTAACTCCAGTTAAACTTGGGAAAATCCAAAATATCTGGTGTGCCAGCTCCAAACTCTACAAAAATAGTCGTTAGCATAAATGATGACCACTGATTTTGGGCACATGCAACCCATATACGTGGTTAACTAACCACAACAGATGACAAAAACTGCATGGATAATGCATTGCATGTGATAGGTTTTCAAAGTTTTTAATGTTGGTGGTTACATAACCACGCGGCAACATTTGTTTTAAAGTCCACTTGTTAACACAATGGACAGGACTGCTGTTGGTCAGGTTGGACAGATATGCGCCAGTTCCTAGCCCTGGTTTTGAGTGCTTGATCACACAGGGAGGGGTTGGCCCCTCCAGACCCCGAAATTGGAATTTGTTAAAATTAAAATATAACCGCGAGCCTTATATGGCTAATAATAACACACAGCCCGAGCGGTTAAGGCATGGGCGTTTCATCTGTGAGGTCATGCGATCGA
Organism: Pinus albicaulis; assembly: GCA_034641835.2. Lineage (NCBI taxonomy): Eukaryota > Viridiplantae > Streptophyta > Pinopsida > Pinales > Pinaceae > Pinus > Pinus albicaulis. The sequence continues at coordinate 358,714,298 of CM076576.1, forward strand.
CTCCCATCGCCTCCCCAAAACTTTAGTACGCCATACCTGGGCCATGTGGCAGCCTCCAGGCCTGCCACGTGGCAGCCGCCCATTGGCTGAAACATAAATCGTACATCCCACAACAAATTACATGCTGAAAATTTTCCATAACTGGTTGGTTTGGAAGGAATATGCCAGGAATATTCTCCTTTTTGAATTTTCCAAATCTAGTCAAACTTGGTCAAAAGCGAGAAATTGCAGTTTACCGAACTTTTCAAATCGCGATAACTTCTTCATATCGTGTTAATTTTTCGAACTGTTTGCGACGCCAGAATCAGGAAGACGACATCTATCTGCTCACTGATATTTTGTACACTTCCGAACACTTTGAAATTTGAGCTATCACTTAGGTCCTTGATCCAAATCTGATCACACACTTCCAAAAATTTTCCATCACTTATCCCAACTCCTTAACCCTATAATCCTACTCCCTTTCCCTTCCCCTTCGTCCCTAGGGTTTCTAGACAAAACGAAACATAATGGAAGAGGAGGGAAACATCATGAAGGAGGAAAGAAACATCATTGAAGAAGAAAAGAAAACCTACAATAAAGGAGGGAGGATCTTGAGACTAGCGCCATCAGACAGTAGGGAATTGATTGCATCACTCGTGGAAGTCAAATGTTTCCAACATGTAGGTTGTTTTTAGTTTTGTGAAATGGTCCAAAGAGTGAAAATTCATCCTAATTTGACCAGGGTTTTCATCACCCACCTACAAAAAGACCAGCTGACTATTGCAGGGTTGACATCACCATTTCTATAGACATCATTGCAGCACTAACAGGGATACCCAATGATTGTGAAAAGTGGTTCAAAACTAAAGATTGGGATGCCCAATCATATGACCTTACCTCAAAGCACCTTACAAAGACAACATCAATAAAATCTTTCCTTTTGGTTAGTTTTTGAATAGGTGTGCTCCCATGATGAAGATCAACATGAAATATTTTACTTGTGAGAGCAGATTCTTGAGCTTGTACAACTATCACATCAAGTTTCTCATGCATTTCACTAGGGTGAAATTGCTAAACCTTCCATATTAGAGTGAGGATATGCCTTGAGAAGCTCCTTCATAAGTCCAACAAGGACAATTAGATGATGAGGTGTATGGGTGACTGCTACAACACCAGAAACAAGATTTGCAATATCAGGATCAAGCAATTGAAAGACATACTCAAGGAAACCCTAATAAGTCAAAAGGAGAAGGGAAAAAAGTTTCTTGTTGATCCCTGCTTAGTAGCTTGAAATACTTCATCAACACTTCATCTAGAATTTTTGAAGTTTTTTGGGCAGGTTTTGAGTTTTTGGGCCTTTTTGTAAAATTTAATAGAGTTTTTGCATAGTTAGCCTGGAAAAAGCGTAGCATGGGCCACCTGCACTTTTTGTGGAAGCCTCTAAATGAGAAAAAATCTGTATATATGGATAGATAATGATGTCTACATCAACTTTTGACTACTAGAACTCCAAAAACTTACCTTTTTCTTGGTGTGCCAAAATGTTTTATTTCTACCTCCTTTGTATAATAATTAACCTCCGTTTTGTCTCCATAAACCTTATCACTCCTACGCTAGTCCAAGAAAATTGTTTATTCCTACATAAACTTCATATTTCATGATTAAGGTTTATTAGGTGCTTAATTAATCATTTTAAATATATTTCGTGCCTTTAAATATTTCTTGTAACTTATATTTACTTTCCTAAAACTATTTATAAGATAAGTATTAATCATTATTTTAGTATGATCTAGTGTAGCCAGATTCCTGCAGTGCCAACAATCATTGTTCTGTGATCTCCGCAACAACTCGATCATTCCATGCAAGCATCTTTGTTCACGTATTCTAGTTTGGTTGTGTATTATCTGAACTTAAACATAGGCGGAGTATAGTCTGGTGTGTTTATAAAGATAGGGTCTATGACCAACGATTAACTCGTGCCTTATTATAGTTGTTGGCCAAATTTTTTAATTTTGTTTGTTAGTCCGTTCAACCGAAAGGCTTTATTTGGGAATGAATCTGTAATTATAAATCATGGCCATAGGCCGAAGGACTGTATAAAAGATAACTCTTAGATAGAACTAGGTTAGCGATAGTAGCGTGACTGTAATCCTGTTTATTTGGTAATTTCATTATCACCCTTGCTCTGGGATGGACTTGAACCATAATGTATGTTTGATGATTGAAGCTAGTACAAGGAACTGGACCATGATTTTCTCACTTTGCATCTAATCTTTTATTGATGCGTTGATTAAAGTGCTGAAGTGTTTCGTTTCCTAAAACGAGAAATGAGTTAGTTGGCCAGGGCCCAGCCAACCCAACTCATTTACCCTCATCCTTTCGTTATTTTAAAAGGATTGTGTGTCAATTTATTTACTTCCAAATGCGTGGGTTAAATCTTTATTTTTTTCTTGCTTCAGAGTTCAAATTTAATTTCATTTAATAGTCAAAGTGTGAATAGATCCATTGCATGGAAGTCTAAATTGAATTTATTTATTTTCTGCAATTTCTTTCTTGGTTTGCTTCCACTTGGATCATGCAGGAATATTCTACCTAAACCAGTGCATGTAGGATTATGCACTTTGGTTTGCTCATTTATTTACATCAAGTGTTCTTTTCCTTTTCCTGTATACAATTTAATTTACTACTGCAAGTAAGCGTTATCATTAGAAGAAAGCATTCCTAACATTAAAAGTTAAACTTCTGAAGGTTAAGAATGACTTCGTGGAATGAGAAAGAATGGAATTTCAATGTCTTAATTTATATCTACACTTCACGATTTAAGGAAAGGGATTAAAGTAATCTATAACTTTATAAGTGAACTTGTCAAGAGTTAGATTTTATTGCATGCAAATTCCTTTGACTGAAATTTTTCTTTCACTATTGGAGATTGTTTCACTTTCTAATTTTATTTTTATTCAAGTTCAGTTAATTAAATCATTATTTTCCATGTGTAATTTATCTCAGAATTTAGCTCTCAATTGAAATTCTGTTTGACACGTCCTTTGATTCTTTCAAAAGTAAATTGGAAACCTTGGTGTAGGAAGCTCTGTTGCGGTACAAAAGCCAGTGTCTTGTCACAAGAACAGAGTGCTCTAAGCCTTAAGGCTTAGAGCACCTACACGAAGACATAAGTCTTCATTATAAGAGGGTAAAATATACTTTCCACATAAGTTATGTACCTCGACTTGTGCAAGCAGATTGCAAGAGTACAAGAATGATTTGTTAGTGTAAAAGGAAATTCATTTAGAAGCCAGGTATTTTCAAGGGCCCACTTGTTAAACTGCCAAAATTTATAATGAAGATAAACATAGAGTGTTATTTAGGCATTTAAGATTGTTTCCATCTCTGTCAAAGTTCCTTTACTTGATTTCTTCACAAATACATTCTTTTACATTCCAGCACTAGAATTGGCTTGGTGTCAATTGCCTTTGAAATTTTTTTTTATTTGATTATGCAATATTTCAATTAAGAAGTAGGATTACTAATAGGAAAAGTTCATACCACTTCTGGAATTACCTGTGCTTCGTCTCTAAGTTTACAAACCCCGGGGTTTACAATTAAGTGTTGAAGGTGCTTGCTCAAGTGCATTTCCTGCACCCAAAATTTTGGCATTGTTGCCAGGGAGGCGATTTGAATTGGTAAGAATTTTCTATTTTTTTGAAATAGGGGTAAGTTTGAAAATATTTTTTCTTCAGTGTGCTTCTATGTTTGAAGGAATTTATAGGTGCTGAGTTATCTTTTAATTTAGAACATTTTATTGGAATTTCATTTTGTCATTTTTTCAAATGAATGCCTAAAAGAGGTAGGGTTCCGAAGCCCATTAAGGGAAAAAGGGAATATTGATAAATCTTAACTAAAATCTCATATTTGGCCTTATTTTTCAGGCAGAAAGTCCAAACAAACTCAGACTCATCACGCAGGAAAAATCTACTTTGGCTCTGGCAGTAGTAGTCCAGGTGTGACACAACCCACAAAGGGGAAGAAGGGGACTATTAGAACCCATAGTTAGCCTTCCCAGTTTTTTGAGAGTGGTTCGCTTGGAGGAGAAACAATGGAAGATCAAGAAGGCCATGCAGAGGTAACTGGTGAAAATCAGGTAAATGAGGAACAAATCCACTTTTGGATTCCCAATTGTGCATCCTGACATACAAGTACAAATGAAAAATATTTCACCATTAGCTCTTCCTCATTTATATGGTAAGGTACATGAAGATCCATACTCTTTATTATTTGGGTTTGATATTTTATGTAGAAGTTATGATTATTCATCTGATGCTCAGAACTTAAAGTTGTTTTCTACAACTCTCAAGGACGTAACACTTCACTGGTTCATGGGACTAGGAGGAAACACTATAGCCTCTTGGGAACAGATGAAGAAAGTGTTATTGTTGAAATATAAGGAATATTTTAAAACTATAGATCTTCAAGATGAAAATTTTACTATTGTGCAAAATGATGATGAGACTGTAAAGGACTACTTAGAGAGGTTTCTATACATTATTCAAAGGTCAAAGCACAAATTTTATATAAGTACCATTAGAACCTTGTTCTTATGTGGTCGTAATCATGATGCTAGAAATAATCTAAATTTTCTAGGACAAGGGGATATTTCCCATAAAATTTTTAATCAAATCTATGACTTGTGCAGGAAATTCTCCAGGAACAAATATAGATCTGCTAAAGGAATTCATAATAGAAATAATAAAACCGAATCTACTAATGCTATGATCATTGGATTGGAGAATAAAATGGACAATATGAAAATTGAAATAATGAATATTGTTAGCAAACAAATAAACTCCTTGAAATTTCATCAAAAACTTGTAGAAGAACATGAGTCATTATCTATTTTTTGTCCAAAGTGTAGGAAAAAGCATCTTTTAAGGGAATTTCCTCTTGATATAAAAGGAGAACCATGTCATGGAAAAATTTCCCTCCATACATGGGCTAAAATATGTATTTGAAGGAGGACAACTTGAAGCCGAATCATTGCATGCTATGGGAGCACGAAGAAACTAGCCTCAGGTAAGTGTAGGTATGGCTCCTAAATTTATACCACATTTCTTTGGTTATAATTCAGATCCATATTCCTATCCTAACACTAGCAACTCTCAACATCACCATCATTGGAACCATTATCATTATGGACAACCCTCCCAATATTGGCAACAAGGATGGAAAGGGCCAAGCCATTCACACCATTTATATCCTGCACCTTACCTAATGCCACAACCATCATTACCTCAACTGATTCAACCAATGACACCATTGCGTTTACCCCCACCGTTTCGACCTCCTCAGCTGCCTGCCTAACCTTTACCCAACTCCAATAACAAAGTGGTACAAATGATCCATTCCATGAACCTGCTTTCCTCATCCAGATATCAATCCTTGCTAGTTGGATTCAATGATCTCCAACTGAGATCGGGGAAGATAGGAGCCACAGAAAAACAGAAACAACCTATGGTGATTATCAAAGAAAAAGATGAGGAGGAAACTTTTGACCATTCTAAAAATAATTTCACCATTGAGCCTATCCCCGTACCCTCAGAGCCTTTACAATATTCTTCCAACTGGCCTCCCTATCCATAGAGGATAGTTGTGGAGAAGAATGACCCCATTCCTGAGTCTATCATGACCTCCGAGCTTAGGAACCTTTTGATAAAGGTGCCTCTAATCGAAGCTGTCAAATATATCCCCATTTGTACAAAAATCATTAAGGAACTATGTCTCAATAATCTAGGAAGAAGAATATTGGAACCTCAAACCATTCAATTTGTTGGGAGAGCAGCAGAGTTAATGACAGTGTGTATGCACATGGGGAAATATACTGACCCCGGAAAACCTGTTGTCTCTGTTCATATAGGTGATGTCCTTGTCTCTAATGTACTTATAGACATGGGGGAAACCATTAATGTTATGACCAAGAAAACCATGTATCAAAATGGATTGGTCTATATTTTTCCTACTCCCACTGTGATTGAATTGGCAGATAGATCTAAAATCAAGCCAGAAGGGGTGTTGGATGATGTGGTCGTTTCATTAGATTATTGGGAATACCCCATAGACTTCATTGTGCCACAGCAAAAGAATCCCGTGGGAGGAAAAACCTTGATCTTGGGATGACCATGGCTTGCTACAACTGATGCTTATATTGGATTTCGTTCTAGTGACATGTATATTTCCCATGGAGAATCTAGGAAGAAGGTCACCTTGTATCCACCCACTCGATCCATTCAGGAGCTTCAAGAAAATTTCTGGTTAGACTATAGTAGTGATGAGGAGACTCAGTCTATTTCCATGATACATAAGTATGTTGAGTCCTCACAGGAGGGTGAGATTGAAAACTTCCTGAACAATCTAGACACCATGCCCAATTTTGAGTCATTGAGTCAAATTTTTATTCTATATTTTCAGGAAAGTGACGACTCCCTACCTCCCTCACCACCATATTTAGTAACACCTCTGTGTACTATTGAGCCTGATACTACTCTTGTTGAGATTAGTTCGGGAAAATATTTAGATATTAGTTCAGAAATGGATTCATCCCAGCAAGAGTAGCTTGTGAATTTGTTGCAAAACCGTCTTGATGGCTTTGCATGGGGTTATGAAGATATGAAAGGCATCCCTCTTGAAATTTTACTCACCATATATATATTCAGGATGGAGCTTGACCTATCTCACAACCCCAAAGGCATATGAATCCAACTCTAAGAGATGTTGTAAAAGAATAATTTAAAAAAATCTTGGATGTTGATTTTATCTATCCTATTTCCAACAGCCAGTGGGTCTCTCCATTAGTATTTGTCTCGAAGAAAGATGGGAGATGGTGTATTTGCATTTAATATAGAGAATTGGACAAATCCACTCTTAAGGATTACTTCCCCCTTCCTTTTATCGATCAGGTACTCGACACCCTTGCTCATAAGAACTCCTTTTCTTTTTTAGATGGCTTTAGTGGTTATAACCAGATACAAATTACACCCAAGGTTCAAGAAAAAACCACTTTTACATGTCCATGGGGCACTTTTTCCTACCAAGTGCTTCCCTTTGGGCTGTGTAATGCCTCGAATACCTTTCAAAGGGCAGTCTTGGCCATTTTTGTTGAGCTCGAGTGTGTGGAAATCTATATGGATGAATTTTCTGTGTTTCGTGATTCATTTTAGGGAGCCCTCAAAAATATAGAAAAAGTGCTTCTTCGCTGCATGGAAGCTCATCTTACCTTAAGTGAAAAAAAGTGTAGATTAATGTGCAAGGAAGGAGTGGTTCTTGGCCATCTTATTTCAGACAAATGTATCGAGGTTGATGTTGCAAAAATTGAAATTATTCTGAGGCTTAGTGTACCCAAAACTCAAAGGGAAGTGAGAGGTTTTCGAGGACATGCAGTATACTATATGAGATTCATTGAGAATTTATCTAGGATATCTACCCCCCTTTTCAAATTTTGGCTAAGGATAGTGAGTTTTCTTGGTCAAAGCTTTCCAACAGTTCTTTAAGACATTGACGGAAAAACTAGTTTAGGCACTAGTTTTAAGAGGACCAAACTGGTCCCTGCCATTCATTTTCTCTAATGCCTCAGATACTACTATTGGCACAGCTTTAGGACAGGAATAATATAAACAATACTATTCCATTTAATTCTTCATTAAAAATATGTCACCCACTGAACTGAATTACACAGATACTGAGAAATAGTTTTTAGCTGTAATATTTTCCATTAATAAATTCAGACACTACATGACAGGATATGAAGTCTTTGTACATACTGATCATTCCGTGATAAAATATTTAATGTATAAACCATTAACCAGTGGTAGAGTTACTAGGTGGTTATTATTTTTGCAGGAATTTAATATTACTATTATTGATAGACAAGGAAAATCTAATGTGGTAGCAGATTTTCTTTCAAGATTAAATAATCATGGTGAAGCAATTCCTATTGATGATGATTTTCTTGATGAACATCTCTTTTCTGTGTCAACAGAATCCCCGTGGTTCGCTGACATAGCTAACTATCTAGTTAGTGGGAAAACACCACCTCATTTATATACTTGTGAAAAGTGGAGTATCATACATAAAAGTGTTGCATATTCTTGGGTTCAAGGCAACCTATTTTACACAAGACCAAACGTTATTATATGTGGATCTGTGAGAGAGGAGTAAGTGTTTGATATTTGAAAATCTGCCCATGATGATCCTTGTGGACGCTACTTCACTGATAAGAGGACAACATACAAAGTTTTACAAGCTGGTTATTTTTGTCCGTCCTTATTTAAGGATGCCAAATAGTATGTCAAGCGATGTGATAGTTGTTAGCAAGTTGGAAAATCTAATAAAACCAATGAAATGCCCTTACGTCCTTAGGTTATGATTGAGCCTTTTGAAAAATGGGCCATTGATTTTGTAGGACCAATAAATCCAACATCATTAAATAAAAAGCATATTTTATTTTGTACAGATTTCATTACAAAATGGGTAGAAGCTAAAGTTCTTTCTTTAGCTACTGAAAAATTTGTTGATGATTTTCTTTTTACCGAAATATTTACTAGATTTGGTGTGCCTAGAGATATTGTTTCTGACAATGGTTTGCAGTTTATTTCTAATCTGGTACAGGGTGTGATGGAGCAATACAAAATTCGGCACAGGAAATCTACACCGTATCACCCGCAAGCAAATTGTAAGGTGTAGTCCAAAAATAAAGTAATTGAGTCCATCCTAAAAATGATAGTAAATATCCATAGAAAGGATTGGGCTAATAAATTACGGGAAACCTTGTGGGCATATCGAACAAATTGAAGGAACAACACATGACACACACCATATGAGCTGGTGTATGGGAAACAAGTCCTCTTGCCGATAGAGTTCCAGATCAAGACTTTCAGAACTACACCCCAATTGGGGCGAGATCTCTCTGTAGCACAACAAGAACGTCTCCTACAGTTGAATGAGTTATATGATTTCCGAAGGAATGCTCTTCAACAGAACATATTGGTTCAACAACAGCGCAAGAAGTGGCATGATAAGTCTGTCCGGAGGAACCAGTTCTAATGAGGTGATTGGGTACTCCTTTATGATTCTAGATCTTGATATTTTAAACGGAAATTCCATACACGCTGGATGGGACCTTATAAGGTTGTTAAAGTGTTTGAGAATGGATTAGTAGAAATCAAAACTATTGATGGAAGAAATTCCGTGTTCCTGGTAAATGGGCATAGACTAAAGGGGTACTTTCAACCCCTTACTAAAGGAGATTTTATGTAGCAAGTCTAGCAACAATATAAAAAGGATATGGTAGGTGGAAACACCGACCTGTTGAATATTTGATTCTTTCTTTTCCTTATATAATAGAATGAAGAAAAAGAGAAAAAATGACAAAAATAAAAAATATATAATTTTTTTTTTCCTTTAATTATGAAAATCAGTTGATTCACATGATTGTAGAAGGAACAACCTGAAAACTAGCATGCTGGTAGGAAGATCAAAATTTTAATAAAATGGTAATGTTGCTTTATTTTTAGATATGTTGGCTATCACCAAGAAGAAGTAGGTTCAAGGAACCAAGCCCTTACCCAAGTTTGGGATAACTAGTGTTAGTGTGAATTCTAATCGCAAGCATACAGAAAAAGCTCATTTTAGTTGTGCATAACAAACATCCGTAACATCAAAGATGCCTGTCAATTTCCTTAGATATGAAGTTGCTGATCAAAATAAATGCTACAAAAATGCATATCTATGCAGTTAAAGACATTAAACAACAAATAAAAAGCAAGATTTTCTCCATGCATCGAAGGAACAAGACACAAATTTTTTAAATAATTTTTGTATTATAACACGTTGGAACAGAACATAGAAAGTTGTTACCAATGCCCCTCAATGGGATGGGTTCTTGTATGTCCTCAGTGCTTCAGATCTAAGATCTCTCTCTCTTGATGGTGCAGAAAACCTAGACAAAAATGGAACTCAAGGGGAGATCACAAGCAAAAAGTAGAAAAATATGACAATGATGGAGGATCAAAGTCAGACCAAAAGTATAGAACTAGAGCGATCTTTAGGCAAAAAAAGGTAGTCAATGAATGGAAAAACCATTGTATTTATAACAAAATATTGAGTTAGTCTAGATATTGGTGCATAATTAAGATATTATTAACCAAATCTAGATCTAACTTTTATGGAATATTTTATTGCTTTTGTTGGAGGGAAAAAGAACTTGAATTTGGTCAAATCCCTTTATTTGTAAATAATAAATAAATAAATGATTTATTTATTATTTTAAGAATTTGGTTGAGTAATAATTAAATAAATGATGATTAATTTAATTATTTATAAATGATTTAGTCAAAGTTAACAAGGAATATTATTTATATATTGTTTTAAATAATTATTCCTAGAAAATAATAAGATAAATAATGATTTATCTAATTAAGTTTCCTGTTTTGGGTTAAATACAACTAAGAATATTAATTAAACTGTGGCTTAATTAATTATCCCTTGAGGAAAATCAAACAAATAAGGATTTATTCAATTATTCCTCATGGGGTTTCCTATTTAGACAGGAAACTACTTAATAAATGATGGATTACTAAGTTATTTTTCATAGTGAAAGCAACTTTACTAGGGTAAAATTGGTCTTACACGGTGGAATTTCGTCCATCTAATAGTAACAGGTTAGATGACTAAAAATTGGTGTAACAGATTTCCCCCCAGCGTGCAAGCGTTATGAGCTAATCGTATGACCCAAGTATGCTGTAAGAACTCAATCACTACACACCAAGGGGGAGCTAGAGAGAGAGAAATATAAGGTAGACTAAAGCGCGAGAGAACAAGACCCTGAGGAGGTGAGACTTACAGGTGTGACAAGTCTCTTTTATGAGTGAGTACATGTTCTACATGAGCCGGGGGAGGCATACCTATGCCCACCGAGATAAAAAAGTACAAAGATTGATGCATGAAACAAACAAGCGACTAAACTATATAGTACATGAGGGCATGAACATGGGCCAGATAAAAACATGATAATATATCCCACATACATAATGTGCCTGGGACGAAATCCAAGACTTATAGAATGATATCTGATTACATGAGATATAAGTACAACCAAAGAGGCCCTATAAGACAAGAAAGGGCTCTGTAATATGAATGATACATACAAACTAAAAGGCGCTGCAAGTGGCTGAGGCCAGAACCATCAAATCTATGGAGATGCATCAAAGGCTGTAGTATAGAGGTCATCCAAGCATTTGGGGGGATACTTGAAGGACCACCCCCTCATGAGGTTTGAAACATCTCACACACACGCGGGAATCACCGATAAAATATGCTGCATCACTGAACCATCAACTATACGGATCTTGATCATGCCATGAGGATATGGAGCTGAGAAACAATCAAGTCAAAGGGAAATAAAGGGTCCCTTTACCTGATCTGAGGTACCAAACAATAGTGGAAGCTGGAACCAAGGTACACTTCCCTCTAGACATGTCTTCTGGAATGAGTAAGTTGATGTCGACAAAAGGAGGTCCTCCATAGGTGAGGCAATATGAGATCCTCAACTAAGGAACAAGCGATAATAGTAGAGCAACTGATAGACTGACACCAGGGATGATGGTGGAATGGGGGGCAGTGAGTAGCATGCTGACGACTTCCCTTGTTAGAGAATAAAGGGCATGGATGACCTAGCAGCTACTGAATCAACATCCTAGGGGATAGGGGATAATATTACTGAAGGAAAAAATGTGCAACACGAGAGAGGAACAAAGCAATGAAGGATGGAGGATTGTAACGGGATACAACGAGACTCGAGACAGAATTCATGGATGCAATGATGACTCAACTCAGATGCTCTAAACAAGGGTGAATTGACGATGTTGCCACATAGAATAGGTCCGTTGGGGACCATAAAGGCATGATAACAAGATGGCTACTCACCACAAAAATTGACACGAGCATGGACAAGTATGACGGCAAGGTGGTGCAACAAGTAAAAATGTTGCAAGTGAAGAAATTTGATTTTGCGGAGTGGTGAAGTGACCCTTGGAAAAAATGTGTCTGGGTGAAGTATCGAATCACAAAAAAATGAAAGGATACCCCTTTGAGAGCTTGGTGAGAGCTTCCCAATGATGATGATGGTTTGTCAAATCGAGCTATGGTTTGTTCGCAATTGGAGAAGGAAAAATCTAGGGTTTCTCTTTTAATAAAGAATTTTCCCTCTAGTTTGATTCATTTGCAAGTGTATCTGTGGTGAATGTAGAGAGGAGAAAAGGCCCTAAATATTCCGGTGATCGTAGCGGAAAAAACGACCGTTGGAGTTGACATCTATCAGTTGCAGGTAAGAGGCCTAAAAATAATCTTTCAATTCTGGGGATTAAAGTTTCAGATTAGGCACCTAGAGCCTAGGAACAGGCCATGTCGCATTTTTTGGGTCTGTTCTACAACCTGGGTAGCAGGTACTGAGCAGAAAACTGCGACCTATCTGAGGAAATGACCTGAAATGTATGACTTATTAGAGAAAGGAGGTTTTAGTGTTTTTTTTTTGGCTCAGAGATGGGATTTTTATGGTTGAGGGGCATAGGTGCCCCCAAGCATGTTATGTTCATGCCAAATGTATTTAGGAAAGAATAGATATATTTTCATTATGGTTATCTTCTGAGGGAAGAATGTATAGATGCAGTTCGAGAAAGGGAATGGAGGATTACCAATATATTTCGTTACTACATATATGAAGAAAATGAAATAAATTTCTGGGTTTGCATACATACTGTAACTATCCCAAGGAGTGGATTTGGATATAATAAACTATTGCTCATATAGAAAACACATAGGTTGGTCAACAACAATGTCTAAGGGACTAGGTTGTTGATGTAAGATGAAGGAATGATGAGGGGGATCATCCCTAGAGTGATCTGAAGTGATATGGGACTCCAGAGGTTCTTCTAAATGGAGAAGAATAATGATACTAGAGTGAATAATAACAGATGCACTAGGAGAGTTGCGGAAAATTGCTTCTCCTGGACTCTCAAATATGGGTTCCCCCTTACCAAAACATTTGGTGTCAATGTAATGACCACAAGGTGTATGTGGATTGAATGCATGGGATCGATGTAATGGGGGGTAGATAAAGTCAAGGGTGGTAAATGCTTCCATAATGTTACCATCGCAATAGAAGATGGGGTGACTAATGGAAAAAGACCACCTGACACGGTGAAGCTACCTAACTTATCATCATGAGAAGATAGGTTCACATGCCCATCGTCAGGGAGGGTGACAAAAGAACAAATAGATAAGGGATCCAATGATGTTGAACCCAGAGTGATCACTGAAAGGTGGTCAGGAGAAACAGAAGGGGAAGTCCTGGATTGGTATTCCACTGTGGATCTCATAGATGATGACAGTTAAACGATAGTGGCTGAAGGCTCCATCATCTAGAAATTAGGAGTTGGAATGTAAATGGGACACTAGTAAAAAATGATGAAATTAGTGACTAGGTGACTACAAATTTTAGTCACTGCAATTATTTCAAGTGAAATACTACTAAATTTGAGCAATTTTAAGTGATGGAACTAAAAATGACTAACTTAAATGACTAATTTAGTCTAGGACTAAAATATACGACTAGATAATAAGTGACTAAATTAAAAATGACTAATTTAGTCTTTGAATAAAATATACGACTAGATAATAAGTGACTACACTAAAAATGACTAACTTAAATGACTAATTTATTCTAGGATTAAAATATATGACTAGATAATAAATAAATTAATTAATAATGATTAACGTAAATGACTATTATAGTCCAAGAATAAAACTATGACTAAATAACAAGTACAACAAGTATATGAATTAGTCATTTATGTTAGTAATTTTTAATTGTGGACACACTATTTGTTATGGGTTTTTTGTGGCATTGTTACATACTGTGATTGATTATTGCACTAGATTCATAGAGAATGATTTCATTTATTTGAATTCAAAGTATTTTGATTTATACATGGTCAATTGATATAAATATTAACTCCAAATTGGTGTATGAGATCCCTTGTTTGTGGAACAAGGGACCCACCTTCGGGCAACGATTTGACTACTAAGTCTACGAAGACATACATTCTTTACCCCTCTGATTTTATAGACACAACTTCTTGAAAGGAAACACACACTCTTAACCATTAGACCACCTCAAACTATATAATAATTTATAAAATATAATAATTTTATACTAATCCTTCTTCTCATACCATTGTAGCATTGATTTATTACACTATATATATAATAGTTTATAATATATAATTAGTTTATTACACTATATATAATAGTTTATATACCATTGATTTATTACACTATATATAATACTTTATAATATATATAAATAGTTTCATGCATTGGCAATGTAAAGATTTGGATATATGACATTCATGCGCATTTGTTTTAACTTCAGAATTTTGGTTTGTCCATAGGCGGGAATATCCGATTTGGTTGTTTGGTAGGATATTAGGAGATTTGGTAGGGCCATTGCTTTCTATTAATTGGAAATTATCAATTATTTGGTTGGGGGAGCCTTGTGGGTTGGAGGAGTAGTTATTATTTAATATGTGGTATTCTAAATACAGCTCATACAGCTCTGTAGTTCTGATCCTGTATTCCATTCTGAATCGAAAAAACAATATTCTTAAAGAGTCGCTGCATTCTTCTTCCAGTTACAGATCGAGATTGATTTATTTACCTTTAATTTGTTTACTCATAACCGACCTAGTTTCCTGAGCAAAAGCTATAGGTTTAGACATTGAACTAGTTGAATTCGAAGCTCATTCAATACCGATCATCAATCTGTGTAATCTACGCAAAGAAAATTCAAGAAGCAAGGATATATTTGTTCTTATCCGGAGAAGAGAGAGCAACGCAAGTAGGAGAGCCCAAGCAATAGAGCCACCAGATGAGAGCTACTACATCTGGTTCTTTGAGATTTGGTATGCCCGGTGCTTAATGTTACAAGTATGTATCTGTCTGGATGCTAACTTAGCTCTTTAAGCGCTAGTGTTGAAGGATCTGCTCTCACGGGGATTGATGATTTGATTGGGATCTTGGTTCAAGTACGTGTTACCGACTTGCAATTCAATGCGTGATTTTTGATTTGATTGGGATCTTGGTTGAAGGTTCAAACCCTTTGTGTGCCTTTATAGATGGGAGGATGTCTCATTTTATTGAGCCATCCGCAACTAGCATCAGATAGTCATTGCCCCTACAAGTTGTCAACAAACCTAAAGGAAATCCATTGAAATTGACTCTCATGGTCTACTTAGGATCGAAAGTAGAGTATACTTTCCCAATTTATGTTTTGTTGGTTTTGAAATTATATGAAGGGAACAAATTCTTATGAATTTATTATCAACACTATCAATCCGATTGCTAGTGGTCATGGAAGGTAATGTGCTAGTTTACTTGTTCTTCCTTTTCAAAACTTAATTGAAATGCAAATAACTGGACCACTTAATGCGGTGTGCATTCTTGATCTGTCTCAATGTTCAAAGGTTTGGTGAGACTTGTGATTTCTATGAATGGCAATCTCTTTTCCACTCAAACAATGTCTACAATGATGTGTTGTTTGAACCAATGTGTACATCTCTTGGTCATATATTGTGTAATTAAGAATGCTTGAAAAATTATTGGAGTGGTGTGAAACTGGTCTTCATGTTGCATCAATGACGTACCCATGGAATTTTGCCAAGAATCCATGTGGATATCGAGGGCTTGTTGAATGTAAGGCAAGGAAAGAATAGTAGTAGTCACAATTTGACACTTGATCTCTTTGAACAATATTTGTTGTGAATTTCCCTAGCTAAAACTGAATTGGTCATTTTAGTGCATTAAGAGGTTGTGTGACATCGGAAAACTACATAAGAAATATCTTTAAATAATTCTCCATTTCCATGAAGCTTTGTAGGTTGTGAATGTTCTTTAGTAGTGGTCAATTGGCAATAGCTGAAATATTTTTTAGAACAATGTTGAGTCAATCTTGGTTCTTACAAAATCTAATATGCACTAGTTTTGTCTGCTTGAATGTATGTTGCTTTGTATTGATTAATTCCTTTTCTATTCATAATACTTATAATATTTGATCCAAGTGTTTGAAATGGTACTCCCAAGTTTTACTAAAAAATAGTATGTTATTCAAGTACACAATCACAAAATAGTTAAGATACAATGTGAGCACTTTGTTCAATATCCTTGTGACTGTCATAAGGGCACAAATTATATTGAATGACTTCCAACCATTGAAAAAATACTTGTCATGGCTCAAAAGTTTTCTTTCATATATCTTCGAGCTTGATATATATTTAGTTGTACTCAAACTTTAGGTTAAGCTTACTAATATAATTACCTTCATGAATATAATCGATTAGGTTCTTGGTGCATGACAATGAATACCATTTCTTGATGGTGTTTCTATTCAATAGAGAATAATACATTATCCATGTGTCATCCTTCTTTGGAAACAAAAAAATAAAAGATCCACAAAGCAATGAGTTGGTTCATATTTGGCCATTATTTATTAAGTCTTGTATCTACCTCTTGATCTCCTAGTTTTCCAACAACAAATCCTTGCACAGTGACTCATTCAATAGCACAAAAACTTGTTGCAACTCATTGATGTGTTGGACTGCATGGCTTGGAGGCATCTTGTGTAGTTCTCATAACAACTTGAAATAGTTCTACAATAACTTGTCCAACTTATTTTGTTCTTCTAGCTTCTCATTAGTGCTCGATATGCATGCAACAAGGCCTTGGGCTATTGTTGTTGGTTGACCACCAGAGAGTGGCACTATCCTATGCTCACAAGGATATTAAAGAAAATTGTATTGAAGATTTTTATTAGCCTCTAGCCTTTAGTGGCTGAATTAACACCAAAGGAGTTGGATATTTTTTGTGTGGTCATTGAGTATTTTTGGCCTTTTTTGACTAGGCTTTGTTTAGGCATTGACGATACACTATCTCAATCCTAGAGATATGAATAGTTGAATATTATATCACAGAAATCGAATGAAACAACATTAAACTCCACTTCATCTACATTATGTATCGATATGGGGAACTTCATCCACTTTTACATGCACATTTAGCAAGTACTTGTTCTTGCTAAGAAAAACCAAGGGATAGGGTTAAGTATGCATGATTGGATGTAAATTATGCTTCTTTATCACTACTTTTGAAATGATGTCTCATTGGTTTCCAATGTCAAACACTAAAGTCACAAGATCCTTCCCGAGTTGGATATTAATGGAGAATAGTTTCCAACTCTTTATGTAACTAGGATGTACAATTTTCATCAAAGAGATGCAATCCATCACACTGTTAGACATCGATATCTATTTCACTCATGACTCTATCATGATCGACATTTGATGCTTCTCTATAATGTAGTGACCAACATCCATCTTTGGAATGTCCATTGCACTTATCGATAGTGATAAAAGGGAAAATTTGTCTTCTGCTACAAAATTTTGTTGAATGGATTGATGGTCCTACCATCTTTTTCAATGGTCACCTTTCCTTAATTGGAATTAGTGGCAACAACATTATTAATCTTCCTCCAATTCTTTGCAGCCTCTGCTAACCTAGATTTTTGACAGGCATATGCAAGAATGCAAATGTCGAGCATCTCAAACTCCATCTAAATAAAATGGTATTGATTGAAGGGCAATTACCTGGAACACTATGTAACCTGGTTTGGTCAAAATTCCCTTCTCTCAGGCTGCTAGTAACGACATCTGCATGTGAAAAGAGTTTAGTTGAGGATGGAAAATGAGTTTTTTGAGCTGAAATGCCTCGTTATAAACATCAATGCTGTAATCAAGGGTTGTATGCATCATTCTTGTGTCTTTTGTCTACCATATTTTAGATAAGATATGTTGTAGAATTTGGTGTAATAATATTGTGTATTAATAGTTAATGAATTGAAGGTTCAACTAGGATCAGATTTCCCTTACACATAAGAATGCCATCAAGTATATTGAGATGATTAGTTTTGATATAATTCATTTGTATATTAATTGTGAGAACTATTACATAAAACAGGGAATTCTCTTGTCTTGAGTAGGACCAAGTTTCCTATATCTAAATGTCGATATTTGCAACACCATAGGGACATGCTATCTTCCCTCTTAGACTAATGAGAACCCCATTGACTCCTGCGAGTTGAGGGTTTCTTTTCAAGGCACCATCAAAACAAAAAATGAAGGCTTTTTGAGTTTGACTCCACTAATGAAATTCTTGTGGAGTTATATGAAGCTGGCAACATGATTGTGGAAATACTTACCTGGGTCCCTGGGTCGGGAAGAAGAAAAAGAATATTTAAAATTAAATTGATCTAGCAATTGAAGTTCTTACTTGTCTAGATCTAGATATGGAATGAATTTAATCCTTTTTGAATTAGTATGTTTAGATAGCAGTGCTTTAGCTTTAATTTCCACCATCTCCATTTCACTCATCATCTATTTGGGAGATGGCATGATTTTTTTCCAGCCAGATTTCCAACATGTGAATTTAGACAATGCAAACTAGACCCTTTCAAAAGAGCCTTGCAAAGAAAGGACCATAAGTAATGATTACGACACGTCCAAAATAGTTGCTTCAGTGAATTGACTACTTGAAACGACTCTCAAGGCTGTTTAACACCACTAACCAAGCCGCCATAGTAAAATGGAAATCCAAAAATAGGCAATGAGAAGATTCCAAACTAAAGGCAAAGAGCACACTAGGAGGGACCCTGAATCCCTCTCCTTTTCATATTTTATGAGGTTAATATGTTGCCATAATATAGGTTCCAATAGAAAATATTAATCTTTGGCAAGGCATCTGAATGCCATATTTTTCTCAAGATTGAGGCTTTGTGGAGAAGTGAGCAACGAGAAAGTTGTTGGGCATAACTCTGCTTAACTGGATACTCAGCTAAACCCCACCCGCTATAGTCTGATTCCTCTAGGTTCTTAAGGGCACAACCATGCAATTTTTGTTCCATTGAGGCCACCAAATGGAACAAGTGAGAAGGTGGAACCCCAAAACCCGACCCTCTCAATAATCCTAAAGCTCTGTCCAATGAAGAAATGTCAAAGCGGGAATTTTCTCCTTGCTGTCCAATCATATCTTCAAAGGAGTGAGATCCTTGAGAGTCAAGTAGTTGGTGACCCATGATGTTATTCTTCCAAATATTAATATTTTATGATTTCCTAAAATCCGGGTAAACAGATCCATTATTATTGGAATGTCATATTTCATAAGTCAAACATTTCTTAACCATTCAATAAATTTAGCATATGCTAGGAAAGATGGAATTGCCTTGTATCTTTACAAGAAGAATTCGGTGATTACAAGGACCGAGTAATGTTGTGGTTGGTCTTCAAAAGTAAAAATTCATTTTCTTTCAAGAGTCTGTTTGGGTCTTCAATTGACCAAGCAAGACATGGCTTCCAAAGATCCACTCTTCCTTGATAATATATTCCTAAAGTTCCATGTGAGTAATATCCAAGGTCTGTTGAAACTTGAAGAAATACCCTATGACCATTTATCTTTGTTGAAAATTTATCAAAGTATCCATAATAGTAATTTTTCAATTTTAGTTCCTTAATCTCTGTATGACAATTCCCTTATCGAGTATTACAACAGTGGCAACATTCTCTGCAATTATTATTTGTTGTTGGAAGAATGAAGCAAAATGACTGAGATCCACATTCTCTTGTTCGATTCTTTACATTTATTGACTCTGGCAAAGACTCTTAAGAGACAACTACCATTTTTTATTAAAGAGTCCAAAATAATAGAAATTTGTGTGACAGGATTGAGGGACTTGTCTAGAAGTGAATTAGCATCAGTATTGCAAATGGAAGACTTAAGATTTCTAGGTTCTGCCTATTCTTGAGCTGTAAGTTGATTTTCTTCCTGGGTCACATTTACGATGTGTATTCCACCTTCTACATTCATTTTTTTTTTTGAAGCACATCTTCTCTATCTAGATTGGTTGATGGGTTCAATTTATATGAATTGGGAAAAATTTGACTTGACTAAGTTATAATGTCACAATTTGGGAAACTAATTGCATGAGTTGACCAAGGGTTGGTAATAGTGTTTGGCTCTATTGACTTGGAACATTGGAACTACTGCCAAAGATTCTATGAGTTCCCAACATTGGACTTGACTGACCCAGACTTAGTCAGGTCAACGATATGGTGTTTCTAGGGAAACTCATCGCTTTGGCCAGGGTCAATTTTTAAGGCTTGTATGTCCTTCTACCTTGTCATTCATTTTTTTAGGAAATGAATTAGAGCTTTCTTCATTTTTCTTGGAATTAATAATTATAACATCCTAATGTGTGAAGGGAGTCTTTGAGCTTATTTATCTGGAAATAACAATCAAAGGGGTTGACTGACATACTAGTATGACAGGAAAACTCATTCAAATTGGGTGAATATGTTGCCTTATCCCCATTATAACTATAAGACCCCTTCTGGAATGTGTAAGGTAACTTGAAACACGAATAGCTTCCTATTTGTGCAGCTTCTTTTTAATTGAGCTAATTTATAACCCTTTGGATTTCCTACCATCTTCTTTTCCTAGGGATACTTATTTTTGGTAACCATTTTAGTCTATGCACTCTGTGTCTTGGAGCTAAAGGATATTACCTTGAAGTTTGAAACCTTGTAAGCAATATTTTGATGGCTTCATTCGTTTGTCCCTGGAGTGCTGGAATTTGTGGTATGCTTAAGCTCTAAGATGTTCTTGTCTTCACTAAATTATCAACTTCATCACTCTAGTATGGATTTGGGGGTTTTTTTATGAATAATGACCTTCCATTGCTCAACCCTGTGCATGCTGATAAATCATCCATAAATTTGTTGCAGGTCTTTCTCTTAGTAAATTTGTTGTGACCCCATATTCATGAATGAAACATTCAGATAAATTGGGCTTAGATCAGGGAATTTTGTTGGGATCTTTTTAGTGAGCTTTAGGATCCCATATTCAAGATGGGAATACTCTTGGACAGCTAGGGTATTGATAAATATAGCATCATGTTGTGGCAGACACTATTTAAGGAAATCTGAGGGGAGCTAATACTTGACTTCTTCAAGCCAGAGATCCATCGTTATCCTCAAGTTCATAAGTTCCAACGTTTCTAGATCAAACATAGGAACAATTTTATGCTGGCCATGAGCATCAGTGTTGCAGACAGGGAGCTATTTTATATGAGAAATTAAAGCTACCCAAATATAATTTATAGTTAGGAGAAGGAACTCCTTTGGAGATCAATTATCATACCTATGAACAATAAGAGACAAACTTGGAAATGATTTTTCTCACTGTGTAGTTAACCAATTATGGGTTTGCATGAGTCCTCTTATTTTCCTAGATATTGGTTTGTTCTTTCAATATGAAAAGACTATTCATCTTCAATAAGGATTCCTTCAAATGGAATGGACCTTTCCGCCTTTGTATCATATGGTTCACAAAACAACTTGTTGATATGATCAACCTTCTTTTATTCCTCATTAGATTCCATGTCATATGTAGGATGACTATCAAAGGAAAAATATCAAATCTTGCGCTGCTATGTTCAAATTTAATATGCAATGTTGATTGGAGATGCACATAATTAAGTGTGCCAAAGTTTCTACCATATTCAAAATCACAAATAGGAGTGTTGGTATCTTGAAACTTAAGGGATATTCAGGATTTCCCTTCATTTATGAGTGTCTTACTACTCTCATTCTCAGAAAAACTAAAACTACAGTTTAGTGCATTATCTCCATCTGCGCTCAGGATTTTGTCATATGTTGTTTGAATTTCCATTTTCCAGTGCAGAAAAAAGGCATGGCACGATACCCATGTCATCATGTGCTAAGTATTCTAGGGTGATTCAAAGAGTGGTAGAAATTTGTTTCTTACCCTCCTGCAGATATTCCTCCTCTACATTCAGGACCTTTTCTCCCACTATCAATCATCCAAATCATTCAATAAATTTAGCATATGATAGGAAAGATGGAATTTCCTTGTATCTTTATAAGAATAATTGGGTGATTACATGAACCGAGTAATGGTGTGGTTGGTCTTCAAAAGAAAAAATTCATTTTCTTTCAAGAGTCTGTTAGGATCTCAATTGACCAAGCAAGACATGGCCTCCAAAGATCCACTCCTCCTTGCTAATATAGTCCTAAAGTTCCATGTGAGCAATATCCAAGGTCCGTTGAAACTTGAAGCAATGCCCTATGACCATTTATCTTTGTTGAAAAACTATCAAAGTATCCATAATAGACATTTTTCAATTTTAGCTCCTTAATCTCTATATGAAAATTTCCTTGTCGAGTGTCACAACAGTGGCAACATTCTCTGCAATTATTATTTGTTGTTGGAAGAATGAAGAAAAATGACTCAGATCCATATTCTCTTGTTCGCCTCTTTATATTTATTGACTATGGCAAATACTCTTAAGAGAAAGCTACCATTGTTGATTAAAGAGTCCAAAATAATAGAGATTTGTGTGACAGGATTGAGGGACTTGTGTAGAAGTGAATTAGCATCAATATTACAAATGGAAGACTTAAGCTTTCTAGGTTCTACCTATTCTTGAGCTGTAAGTTGATTTTCTTTCTGGGTTGCATTTACCATGTGTATTCCACCTTCTACATTCATGTGTTTTTTTTGAAGCACATCTTCTCTATCTAGATTGGCTGATGGGTTCAATGTATATGAACTGGGAACAGCTTGACTTGACTAAGTTATAATGGCATGGTTTGGGAAATTAATTGCATGATTTTACCAAGGGTTGGAAATAGTTTTTGACATTATTGACTTGGAATGTTGGAACTACTGCCAAAGATTCTATGAGTTTCCAACATTGGACTTGAAAAAAGGTAAAATGCATACCTTGTCAGTCCCAGGGGCAAGGGCTACAACATGAGTCACTTCGTCATCAATTTGTGTTATGCATACTGCACCAAATTGTTCAGCCATCTGCCACAAAGGGTGAAGATCCGGTTGCGCTTCTCCAACTGCAAAAACCCTACTGAAAACCACTTTACAATATTTTAAAATCTTTTGTTGTTCAGCTGCAAGAAATTCTCGGACATCCACTTCATGCAACTGTTTGTTTGAGAAACAATTATGGTGAATTTTCTCAATCAACTTTGTTTGAATTGAGGGTACATGTGTTAGAAATGCAACCATACAATGAACTCAGAAAATATATCTAAATTGTGAGAAGTCACAAAAGCAATTTTTGTTATAGATTAATTTTAGCATCTCACTGCTAAAGAAGATGCCAGTGTTCCATCTTCTAGCCTCTCATCAACGTCTTCTTCTAACATTGACGTTCCCTTCAATCCAAATTGGCACCTACTACAGGGAAAATACATGTATATGTACATGGAAGTCTCCAAATTCTTGGGAATAGTCACATATATCTTTAACTACCAATTTTTAAAGATAGAAATTAACAGTTGTAAGGTCTTGATTGGACACTGGAAAAGAATTGAAATGAACTTACCTTTCCACCACAATTGAATTATGTCTATGATGAGGCAAAACCCTTGCAGAATAATCGATAATTACTACTGCAGATTCCATTCCCAAAACTCTGTCTAGATCTTTACTTTTAGGTAGCCTATCATCTCCATCTAGGTCGGCCTCATCACCCTTTGAAATAACACTTCCTGCAATTAAAGTTCCTGTGGGATCAATTACTTTGACCATATCTGTGGCATAAACTCTGTTTTCCATTGTATAAACATGTAGTTCATACAACTTTCTTGCGTGCAACATAAACCATCACAGAATGAATTAGATGAAAATAAGAACAGATCCATCTATTGGCATACAAGGAAGTTGTCAATTCCACATTGTAAATCAAATGTTCCCTGTAAGAAACTACAGTTTTCAAAGATCATAATATTTCAATTCAAATTTTACTAACCCTGTCCAAAAAATTCTAGATGCCATGCCACAATTTAGTCCACATTCCCATATGAGGAAAGCGAAAAAGCTGACGTTGAGGTTTCTCTCGATCTTGCTCCTCCTTCTTCCTTAGCATTTCCTCGTGCACATGATCTATTTCAGTAAACTGTTGGAAAAACAACATCGTGAATTAGAAACATTTATATAATCATATTATCATCAGGTCATTTACTTCACGTCCCTCTTTATCTAGGAATCACCAGAAGTAGAACAAGACGGTTTTTATTTTTATGACACCTTAGTTGAATTTAGAAGTGTGTGATCAAGGTCCAAAATAATGCAAAGTTTCTTTGTGCTAAACATCTTATTTTGTTCATTAGTTCTCTATGCTCGTTCCTGTTGGATTGCAATTCGTTGTTCTTCACTTATCCCTTCCAAGAGATGATTCACATCACCAAAAGGATTCATATGATTTTGTGTGATCGTGGTAATTTCATTTGCCAAACTCTATGAGAGGGGAATAACCATGCTTGAATCCTTTGGAAGTGCTATGTCTTGTTTAATATCTTCTTCTAGAGATTTAGAATATTTAGTGAATTCCTGCTCCAAGTCAACAGGTCAGTTTCTATAATTGATTGGCCAACAGGCATCTGTGATGATAGAACTCGTAATGTTTTCATGTCATAATTTTTTAGCATTTCAGCAATTTTTGCAAGCGTTTCCATGAAATTCTGTTCAATATTAGGCAAACAAGGAGCCTGTTGCAAATTTGGACCCGACTCTGTAGTTGATGGTCCTAAAGCCATATGTACCTGCCTGCTCATTGGGACAAAATTTTTATCTGTCCCACTCAAGTTCACATTATCATTAACAAATTCATGTGAAGAATATGGCGGGGATCACGAGGTTTCATTCGAGGCTTCCCAGAGTCTCCAGCCTGCCCAACCAACAGATAACATGAATAATTTATCCAAAGGAATATTGGAAAACAATAGAAGAAACGATTAAACAGAGCAACAATTTACATTTGAAATGCTTAGAATTAACGGCATAGGTGTCTCTTCCAACATAGAAACAATGATCCAAAGTCATTTTCAAAGACCACTAGTTAATCCAAGACAAATCACCAAAGCTAGATTCCTTAGGACAATTGCTTCAATCGACATATAGGGAATGAAATGAAAACAAAATGAAAGAAAAAGAACTTTTCAACTGTTACATCTCTCAAACACTCATTACCCGCAGGATACAACTCAAACTCTACTGAATTAGTAGCATGTCTTACCATGGAAGTTCCTTGAATGGATGGTTTGGAAGCAATTGCTAGTGCGTGTAATGTCGTTTTATGTTGTACATTAGAATTCTTTAGTGTTCTTGGGTCAGCTATGATTACTTTCCCAGATGTGGTAACAAATGCTCTACTAAGACCTGAAGGAGGATTTGTATGCTAACATGATTAGTCTTTTGTGCAGCCTGTGCTGACAATCTCTATTGTTCTTGCTTAATTAGGTGCATTAGCATAGTTGGGTTTACTGCTATATATTCCAATACAGAAGGTATTATATTTGAGTTATGACAAGACTATTCATCTTTAATAAGGATTCCTTCAACAAATGGAATGGACCTTTCTTCCTTTGTCTCATATGGTTCACAAAATAGCTTAATGATATGATCAACCTTATTTTACTCCTCATTAGAGTCCATGTCATATGTAAGATTACTGTCAGAGGAAAAATGTCAGATTTGGCACTTCTTTGTTCAAATTTAATAGGCAATGTTGATTGGAGATGCACATAATTATGTGTGCCAAAGTTTCTACCATATTCAAAATCACAGATAGGAGTGTTGGTATCTTGAACCTTAAGGGATCCTTAGGATTTCCCTTCATTTATGAGTGTCTTATTACCTCATTCTCAGGAAAACTAGAACTACAGTCTGGTCCATTATCTCCATTTGCGCTCAGGATTTTTTCATATGTTGGTTGAATTTCCATTTTCCAATGTAGAAAATAGGCATGGCATGATACCCATGTCATCAAGTGCTAAGTCTTCTAGGGTGATTTCAAGAGTGGTAGAAAGTTGTTTCCTACCCTCCTTTTGATATTCCTCCTCTACATTCAGGACCTTTTCTCACACTATCAATCATCCAAATCATTCAATAAATTTAGCATATCCTAGGAAAGATGGAATCGCCTTGTATCTTTATAAGAAGAATTGGGTGATTACAGGAACCGAGTAATGGTGTGGTTGGTCTTCAAAAGAAAAAAATAATTTTCTTTCAAGAGTCTATTAGGGTATTCAATTGACCAATCAAGACATGGCCTCCAAATATCCACTCCTCCTCGATAATATAGTCCTAAAGTTCCATGTGAGGAATATCCAAGGTTTGTTGAAACTTGAAGCAATGCCATATGACCATTTATCTTTGTTGAAAATTTATCAAAGTATCCTTAATAGACATTTTTCAATTTTAGTTCCTTAATATCTATATGACAATTCCCTTGCCGAGTGTTACAACAGTGGAAACTTTCTCTACAATTATTATTTGTTGTTGGAAGAATGAAGCAAAATGACTGAGATCCACATTCTCTTGTTCGCTTCTTTAAATTTATTGACTCTGGAAAATACTCTTAAGAGACAACTACAATTGTTGATTAAAGAGTCCAAAATAATAGATATATGTGTGACAAGATTGAGGGACTTATCTAGAAGTCAATTAGAGTCAATATTGCAAATGGAAGACTTAAGCTTTCTAGGTTCTTCCTGTTCTTGAGCTGTAAGTTGATTTTCTTTCTTGGTTGCATTTACCATGTGTATTCCACCTTTTACATTCATGTGATTTTTTTGAAGCACATCTTCTCTATCTAGATTGGTTGATGGGTTCAATGTATATGAACTGGGAACAATTTGACTTGACTAAGTTATAATGGCATGGTTTGGGAAACTAATTACATGATTTGACTAAGGGTTGGGAATAGTTTTTGACATTATTGACTTTGAATGTTGGAACTACTGCCAAAGATTCTGTGAGTTTCCAACATTGGACTTGACAAAAGGTAAAATGCATACCTTGTCAGTCCCAGGGGAAAGGGCTACAACATGAGTCACTTTGTCATCAATTTCTGTTGTGCATACTGCACTAAATTGTTCAACCATCTGCAACAAAGGGTGAAGATGCAGCTATGCTTCTCCAACTGCAAAAACCCTACTGAAAACCACTTTACAATCTTTTAAAATATTTTGTTGTTCAACTACAAGAAATTCCCAGACATCCACTTCATGCAACTGTTTGTTTGAGAAAAAATTACGGTGAAGTTTCTCAATCACCTGTGTTTGAATTGCAGGGTATATGTGTTAGAAATGAAACCATACGATGAAATCGGGAAATATCTCTAAATTGTGATAAGTCACAAAAATAATGTTTGTTATAGATTAATTTTAGCATCTCACTGCTAAAGAAGATGCCATTGTTCTATATTTTGGCCTCTCATCAACGTCTTCTTCTAACAGTGATGTCCCTGACAATCCAAATTGGCACCTACTACAGGGAAAATACATGTATCTGTACATGGCAGTCTCAAAGTTCTTAGGAATAGTCACATATATATTTAACTATTGATTTTTAAAGGCATAAATTAATAGTTGTAAGGTCTTGATTGGACACTAGAAAAGAATTGAAATGAACTTACCTTTCCACCACAATTAAAGTATGTCTATGATGAGGAGAAACCCTTGCAGAATCATCGATAATTTCTACTATAGATTCCATTCCCAAAACACCATCTAGATCTTTACTTTTAGGTAGCCTATCATCTCCATATAGGTCGGCCTCATCACCCTTTGAAATAAGATGTCCTACAAATAAAGTTCCTGTGGGATCAAGTAATTTGGCCATCTCTGTGGGATAAATTCTGTTGCCCACTGTATAAACATGTAGTTCATACAACTTGCTTGCCTACAACATAAACCATCAAAGAATGAATTAGATGAAAATAAGAACAGATCCATCTATTGGCATACAAGGAAGTTGTCAATTACACATTGTAAATCAAATTTTCTCAGTAAGAAACTACAGTTTGCAAAGATAATAATATTTCAATCCAAATTTTACTAATCCTATCCAAAAAATTCAAGATGCCAGGCCATAATTTAGTCCACATTCCCATATGAGGAAAGCGAAAAAGTTGACGCTAATGTTTCCATTTGTCTTGCTCCTCCTTCTTCCTTAGCATTTCCTCATGCACATGATCTATTTCAGTAAACTGTTGGAAAAACAACATCGTCAATTAGCAACATTTATATAATCATATTACCATCAATTCATTTACTTAACATCCCTCTTTGCCTAGGAATCACCAGAAGTAGAACAAGACGGTTTTTATTTTTATGACACCTTAGCTGCATTTAGAAGTGTGTGATCAAGGTCCAAAACAAGGCAAAGTTTCTTGGCGCTAAACATCTTATTTTGTTCATCAATTTTCCATGCTCGTTCCTGTTGGATTGCAATTCGTTGTTCTTCACTTAGATCTTCGAAGAGATGATTCACATCACCACAAGGATTCATATGATATTGTGTGATTGTGGTATTTTCATTTGGAAAACTCTGTGAGAGGGGCATAACCATGCTTAAATCCTCTGTAAGTGCTATGTCTTGTTTAATATCTTCTTCTAGAGATTTAGAAGATTCAGTGAATTCCTGCTCCAATTCAACGGGGTTAGTTTCTCTAATTCATTGGCCAACATGCATCTGTGATGATAGAATTCATAATGTTTTCATGTCATAATTTTTTAGCATTTCAGTAATTTTTGCAAGATTTTCCATGAAATTTTGTTCAATATTAGGCAAACAAGGAGCCTGTTGCAAATTTGGACCCGAATCTGTATTTGTTGGTCCTGAAGCCATACGTATCTGCATGCTCATTGGGAGAAAATGTTTATCTATCCCACTCATGTTCACATTATCATTACCCAAATTCATGTGAAGAATACGGCGGGGATCACGAGGTTTCATTCGACGCTTCCCAGAGTCTCCAGCCTGCCCAACCAATAGATAACATGAATAACTCATCCAAATGAACATTGGAAAACAATAGAAGAAACAGTTAAACAGAGAAACAAGTTACATTTGAAATTCTTAGAATTAACGGCATAGGTGTCTCTTCCAACATAGAAACAATGATCCAAAGTCATATTTTCAAAGACCACTATTTAATCGAAGACAAATCACTAAAGTCAGATTCCTTAGGACAATTGCTTCAACAAACATATAGGGAATGAAATGAACACAAAATGAAAGAAAAATATATTTTCAACTGTTACATCTCTCAAACACTCATTACCCGCAGGATACAACTCAAACTCTTTTGAATCAGTAGCATGTCTTACCATGGAAGTTCCTTGAGTGGCAGGTTTGGAAGCAGTTTCTAGTGCTTGTAATGTCATTTTATGTTGTACATTGGAATTCTCTAGTGTGCTTGGGTCAGCTGTGATTACTTTCCCAGATGTGGTAACAAATGCTATACTAGGACCTGAAGGAGGATTTGTCTGCTGACGTTGATCAGGCTTTTGTGCTGACAATCTCTGTTGTTCTTGCTTAATCAGGTGCATTAGCATAGTTGGGTTTACCACTATATCTTTCAATACAGAAGGTATTATATTTGAGTTATGACAAGATTATTCATCTTCATTAAGGATTCCTTCAACAAATGGAATGGACCTTTTTGCCTTTGTCTGATATGGTTCACAAAACAACTTGATGATATGATCAGCCTTATTTTATACCTCATTAGAGTTCATGTCATATGTAGGATGACTGTAAAAGGAAAAATATCAGATCTTGCACTGTTTTGTTCAAATTTAATAGGCAATGTTGATTGGAGATGCACATAATTATGTGTGCCAAAGTTTCTATCATATTTGAAATCACAGATAGGAGTGTTGGTATCTTGAACCTTGAGGGATCTTCAGGATTTCCCTTCATTTGAGTGTCTTATTACTCTCATTCTCGGGAAAACTAGAACTACATTCTGGTCCATTATCTCCATCTGCGCTCAGGATTTTGTCATATGTTGGTTGAATTTCCATTTTCAAATGTAGAAAAAAGGCATGGCATGATACCCATGTCATCATGTGCTAAGTCTTCTAGGGTGATTGAAAGAGTGGTAGAAAGTTTTTTCCTACCCTCCTGCTGATATTCCTCCTCTGCATTCAAGACCTTTTCTCACACTATCAATCATTCAAATTATTCAATAAATTTAGCATATGCTAGGAAAGATGGAATTGCCTTGTATGTTTGCCTCTTTCTTCTAGGTTGTGATTATGAGTAGGCTTAATTTATCGACATTATCCACCCAAACTGAAGTCAGGGTGTGCTTGGGTTCACTAGGGGAGTATAGTTTCTATGACAACAATGTCAATGTTTCTTCAATAGATGGTTAGATCACCGCCTTTGCTACTATTATGAATTCATTGTACTTGGATGCTAAAAGATTTTTGACACAATCCTTTCCCTTATCTTTAGTTTCTACAACCCCTAAAGGGAATTTTTGGAGGTTACCGTGGTCTAGCTGTTCAAAACTTAGAAATGTGAAGAATAAAAAATATGAATCAACAAGCGATAATGCTAGACAAAGTTGCAGCAATAATTTTGTTAATTATGTAATTGGAGAGAAGCAAGATCTCGGAAATGTTCTCCATCCTGAGCATGTGACTGTTACTCCATGAGGTCTTTAGCTACTAAAACGCATACAAAAATGGCTACTGGAGTAAGATGCGTATAAGAGTAATGGCTAATTAGTTACTAAAAAAGCATAAGATTAAAACCAAAGCTAAAACATTGGACTATTGCCTTGTTGTGTAATATTCCACATTAACGAGTTCTACAGAATTCCTGAAAGTTGATGAAAAAGGTCAGAATGATGACAATAAAATTTAACAGAAGTGTAAAATAACTTGTAATCATGATTTTTTTGTTACCCAGCCAGTCAGACTTTTCTGATTTAATGATAGGAAATTCATTCTATCGTGGAACTGCACTTTGTGATCAGATGGACCAACCAGACATATGCCACTGTTGTTTAAACAAGTTTTATTATTTTACGTCTGTTGTCCAGGTCTAACGCATTAGCTTAGATGATGAAGTTTTTAACAAACCCCGGGACTGCATTTTCCCGTACAAAACGATAGTTAAAAGTACATTCTAGTTTTCTTATGTAATATTTAACTCCTGTATGAGACTGAAGTGATAATTTTGTTGCTTGAAACGTTTTATGTGTAAAGAGATTTTCCCAGTTTGTTAACTGTAAGCAGGTGCACATTATTTTTCTTTAATATTACTTTAGTTTTGTAGGTGAACATATTTAAGGATGCTGCAGTTCTAATGATCCAGTATATTGACCAAATACGTGGTCAAGGATTTGAATATTGGAGGAGGTTTAGGCATTGATTACTATCACAAGGGTGAAGTGCTTCCTAACCCTAAGGATCTTATAAATTCTATAAGTCCTTAAAGATTTTAAGCATTGGCTTAAACTAAGTTACTTTTTATTCAAACTTATACTCTTTTGCTGCCCAAGTTACTGTGTTGCCCTTGTTACAACTATTTTGAGAATATATATAGACACTTTAAAGATGTATATTTGCACCATTGGCTGTTTCTTTAGGTACGAGAGCTGGTATTATCTGGAAATCTTACACTCATTGTTGAGCCTGGGAGATCTCTTGTTGCAAACTCTTGTGTTCTTGTGAGTCGAGTTGTTGGAGTCAAGACAAATGGTAACAAGAACTTCATTGTAATTGATGGTAGCATGGCATAGCTTATTAGGCCTAGCCTTTATGGAGCTTACCAAGTTAGTACATAAATTTGACTTGGGGCAAACCCAAGTTTTTTTGATGATGCATGATTGAAGGGATGATCATTTCCAAATGAATATAGAAGGGATAATTTGTCCTACTTTTGTAGTCTCTTTGTTGACAGGAAATATTACTAGTATTGGGATTCCCAGATACTAAATAGGCCATTCTTTCTCAGGACAAGCACACAGTCTGAAAGTTGTGATATGAATCATAAAATGATTTTGAGATTTCGAGACGTTTCTAACTGATATTATTCTTGATACACAGCACATTGAGTTAATTTCTCCACCTACCCCAAAGGAAAAAATTCAAACTTTTGATGTTGTTGGGCCTGTCTACGGGTCTGCAGACTTTTTAGGAAAGGAAAGGGAACTTCCAACTCTAGAAATGGTGGTTAGTTACAGGACAATAATTATCACACCTAATATACATGCATGATGAGAAGGAATTGATTTTCCAATATGATATTTAATTGTTTCTAGAATTATTTTGTGATGCTTCTTTGAAGGCATACAGTTGTGGCTTAAATTTGAGTGGCCATCCTCTTTTAGTGGGTAGGAATGGTGGTCCATGACGCGGGAGCTTACTGCATGAGTATGGCATCAACTTACAACTTAAGAATGAGCCCAACCGAATACTGGGTAAGTTGAGTTGTGAATGCATATTTTTGTTTCTAGATTGGAGTGAATGCTATATTTTTAAAGCTTGACAATGCTGATTTTGACGATTGAGAGAATGCTAGACACATTCAAGATGATGGATCAGTTAAAAAGATAAGAGATGCTGAAACAATTGTAGGTGCTTTCTATAATTCATGACATTGTTGACCATCTTTTCTTATAGCGTACAAGAATAGTCAAGGTCTTCTTGTCAAGTTTGCTAGGATGTTGGGCAGTTGGTGCTGAACTTAGGATCTTGAAAATTACAAAATTTTGGTTTGACGTTAACAGATTTTGATTTGAATATTTTTTAGAGTAAAATAACTGCAGATAAACTTTTCATTTTCCTCTTCTGGGCTATTGGTGTGTTCTTTATATGGATTACTTCATAGAGTGTATTTGTATAGCATTTTATTGAAGGTGTTTGTATGACATATTTTAAAGTTGTTAGAAGGTAGTTTTGGACCAGCTTTAGAACAGTCTTGTAGTAGCAATTGAAAGTTAAAAAAAAAAAAAACCTTTAATACCCCTTTGTAGCACATTGAAAACCTTTTGATGATGGATTTAGAGCAGGTTTGAATATTTAGTTTTGACAGTTATTTGAATCATTTGAAGAGCTAGAGAAATCTCCTTAGAGCGACTGTTGAAGGATCTTTGATACCATCATTACTATGCCATTATTCTGGGACAATTATATTAGTGTTCCTTTATGTTAGTGTAACTTTATTTTAAATTTTAACCTCCTATTACATTCTTTGAAAGATATATAGGAACTAAAATCCCCATATATTTCACTTAATTATTGTTTTCCCCACTCCCCGACGTTACTTTGCACCTCTCGGTGCAAATGCTAGTTACATAGTCATTATAAGGAAGACCTCACTAGTTACACTCTTCAACATTATAAATATATATAATTTTGATGGTTCTAGGTTGGAGATTGTATTATTTTCATTGGAGGATGCTACTATTGATGCACACAAGGCTCTTGAGTTACATGGTAGGATGCTCACAAAATTGGTTGTTGAAGGGATATTCTTTATTCAATATATAACAAGGGAAATCAAGGATGGAGGTACATAGCCAGGAAGCTTATTAGAAACGACGGGATTTTGAGGTATTTCTCAAGAAGAAAATTTCAAGGTAGTCTGCTCACAATTTTAATGCCTGAACAATTTTGTGGTTTATTTGTGATCTCTCATGTTGACTAGTGAATGGTTGGTTAGTTTTTAGCTCGTGCTCACATTTTTTGGTTTCTGAAGCTCGAGCACTTTATAACAAAAATAGGCAAAGTCAAACAACAAAAATGGTCCACTAGCTCTCTTTTCATTTGCTAATATTATAATGAAGTTTTATTAGAGGCACTGTTTGTTTGTTTATTTTGGTTAGAAAAGGGTTTGCTCTTGGTTTTATGTGATTTTCAATTTATCGTATGTAGCATGTTGAGAAATGGGAAAGAGTAACGTGACATTTATTTTGCAGAAATTGATGTTGAAGGAAAATTGCTTTGACATCGTTGATGTTAAGGTATATGTTGTATAAACTATTTATAGTCTAATTTATGTTATATTCTAGTGTTCATTGTCTTTCATTTCTTACAGTGCATTGTATTTTATTTTGTTTTTAGAAAATGAAATCAGTATTGATGGTAAGAAGCATGAATTGAAAAAAGAGAAGAGCAATAACATTGGAGCGACAAATGCAAAAAGAGAGAGGAGAACTGGTTTGGTGATACCCTTAGAACCAATATCTCGCATAAGACACACATATAAGGACTGATGATCAAGTCTTCAGAGTTGGTGAATTCACCTGTAATGCCTTGACAACTCAACGATAATGTTTTGAAGTGATGAAACATCATTTCATGTGTAAATTGTAGTCCAACTAATATAAAGTTGGAAACTCATATTGTAATATTTTAACATTTCATATAATATAATTTATGTGGTTGAAATTATTTATAGTTGCACTTGATGTTGTTTAGTATTGTAATTAAAATATGTGACTTTGTGTTTTCATATTAGATGAACATGCACATTGTATGACATTTTTTAAATCATACAAATTAATTTATGTTGACTAATAATGAACAAAAATAAAATGAATATGCGACTAAATTAATCATTTATAATGATTATTAATGAAATGAATATAAACTACTAAATTAGTCATTTATATAATGAATAAATGGCTACTGCAAATGGTAAATTTGTGACTACAAATGATGACTAAATTTTGCATATATACGACTATTAGTAGTTAATTTACAGTATCTTATAACACGACTAAAATTTAGTCACATTTCTTCAGTCATTAATTGGTTTCAAACAATGACTAAAATTTGCATATATATGACTATTAGTAGCTAATTTACAGTATCTTATAACATGACCAACATGTTGGTCATAGTTCTTCGGTCATTAATTGGTTTTCTGGGTTGATCATATAGTAATATATTTTGTTGTATATTTGGTCATTAATTGTGACATTTAATGACCAAATGAATGACTAAATGAATGACTAAATCAATGACCAAATGAATGACTAAATCAGTGAAAAAATGAAAGACCAAATGAATGACTAAATTAGTGACCAAATCAATGACTAAATCAATGACCAAATCAATGACCAAATATACAACTAGATAACAAAATTGAGATAAGCAATTAATGACTAAGCTAAAAATGACCAAAAGTTGGTCGCGTTATAAGATACTGTAAATTATCTACTATTGGTCACTGACCGAAAAATAGTCGTTTATATGCAAATTTTAGTCGTTTTTTTAGTAACAAATTAGCCATTTTGTACTAGTGGGAGTGAATGTGTCCTCTGGATCGCCTGTGGCATAACGCACAAGTAGAGGGGAGGCAGAATCATGGTGGTCGGTCTCGTACTGGCAGACTACTTCTAAGTCGGTCCACTAGTCTTTGAGGCAGGGACACAGGTGGGTATACTGGCCATGGAGATCATACAAAGCACAAGGGTGGCTGTTCTGCATAATCTTAGGGTTCTTGGTTGTAGTCGTGGAAGAAAAAAAGGCTTCAGGGACGTTAGAATTAGGAAATGTGACATTACCATGGGCTTGATAAGAGGCAATTCAGGTCAATTACGGGTGGCATGACTGACAACATCACATAATGCACATAGAGGGGTACGATTTGGAGGCCGAGGAGGAGCAGGGTTTGTCTGGGAAGCCTTTTCCTTGGGTGCCTTCTTGCGGGCTTTGCCCCCATCACCTCAGGCATTCGCAAAAGGAGTAGGTTCCTATTGAGGTGGTTGAGGCACAAAAGCAAAGGGAGGGGTGATGGCAACCAGTTAGACCGGGGTAAAATAAGTATAATTTTTGGGCTGACCAGGCGGGATGGTGATTGGGGGATCAATGTACCATAATGGGATCCCCAGGTTCATGTTTGGAAGAGACAAGGTAGCCATAATAGGTACAAAAAATACTTTGGGAGGGGGAGCTAGAAACGATATTTGACCAGAGGGGTAATGATGAAGCAAGACGTCTCTGAGATGGTTAAGGATAGGGGGAACCATTCCAGGAGGGTAGATAGGATCATGTTCACCAGCTGCAGATGAGGGGCCTTGAGGAGAGGGTCCTGAAGGCTGAATCGAGGTGCTTGGAGCAGGCTACGGAGGGAGGGGCTGCTGACTAGTCAAACTGGTTCATTTAAGGTCGGAACGAGATGATTGCATCATGAAAACATTCGACGAGCTAGGGTAAGAGATAAGAGGAGGGAGAAAAGGGAATGAACCAAGAAAATAGGAATATTTATAGACTTCGGGTGATACACTAGTAAGAGGTTTGACTATTTCTTTATTGGCCATCGAAGAGATGATGGACTCGGGGGAGGTATGACACTTCGGTTCGTAATATGTCAACTGATCAATGGTGAAGATATTTCCATTGTGAGGAAAGCACATGCTATGGTGAACCGCATATAGGACAACTAACATCACATAAGTGTAGCTACGATCGAATAGAATGTTGTAGTCTAAGGGGGCATCAATGACTTCTACGTCAACAAAAACAATCTTACTCGCAATAGTAATAGGACAATTGTGGAACATGCCAAGGGGCTGGGAAGAGTGGCCATCCCACGCTCGGAGGGTGATAGTTGAAGGGGCTAACTTAGTAGATATGAGTTTTTTCCAAACCGAAGCAGACATCACATAGGTGGATACCCCCTCGTCAATGATACAATGGGAGACGTTGGCATTCTAGATATTGGTAGGGATTTAAAAGGCGATGAAAGAAGGAAGGGGGGATGTTCTAAATAGAAAACATAGAAGAGAATCAAAAAATCATCTCAAGGATCCACAATACCCATGGAAGTTACTAGAGCTTTTCGTTGTGAAGGAAATGACTAGAGGACTTCCAGCGTTGACATGCTGGTAGGGGATTTCGCCAAGTCATGTATTATACTATAGGAGTGGGTGGCTTTACTGCGAGGATAATTTCAGTGTAATGGTCCCTTGGGGATCTTGGTATGAATCTCAAACTTAGGCTAATAGATCAATATTGGGCCATTGTTTGTCGAAAGAGGCTCTTTGGGACCTGAAGAAGGGGGTTCGGTAGCAGACGTAGCAGGGGGCTTATTGTACTGACGGGACCGAGTCTGATTGTTGAGGTCAAAAGTAGTGGGTTGGAAAGAGTTCATCATGAGGATCTAGTAATCATAGATACCAAATGGAGGAGGTTAAGTGGTCGCCTGACTTTTAGGGTGTTGGGCAGTCACATATCCTTGCTTGGGGAAAGGATTGGTAAACACAACCGTTTGGATAGATGCAACATTGGGAGGAACTGAAGGGGGGGCTTTTTGTCCTCGGGATGCTACTTGAGCTTCCCACATCTGACACATCTGAGGTAAAAGAGGACAATCATGGGTGGGTTGAGTGCCCTGTTGTTGGGTTGCAGTATTAGGTACATTCCCTTGGGGGTTGTTTCCTGGAATAACTGGGGAAGATTGGGTTTGGTTTCCTTTCCACTTATTTTTGGAAGTACGAGGATTAGTCGTGACCTGTAGTGCATATACCTGACCCTGAGGGGGTCGTGTCTGCTATTACAGAGCTTGAGAAGGAAAGGGAGGCTAAGGTGCTAATGCTGGAGGAGCTGGAGCAGTAGGCTGCGGATACAGATAATAGGTAGGTTGGGCAACATTGGGGTAAACAAGTTGGGAAAAAGGAGGAGGCATGTCGTATCCTGGATACATGCTACTGGGAGGGGAAAAGTGCTGAAGGAGCTAGCCCCTCCCTGAGGGAAACCATAACCCATGGGAGGATGACTGTACGGATGTGAAAGGTCTCCAATGATACCGTCAGCGGCATGGGATGCCCCAAGTACGTTGGCACCACCAGGTCTAGGGAGATAAGGTAAGACAGTATAAACGTAACCAAATTATGCGTAGATCATTTCATATTTCAACGCAATCTGGAGGGAAGCTTCCTCGGTTTGAGGGAAGTGAGATGCGACATATTTTCTAGTAGCAGGAAAAATGGATCTGAGAAACCAGTCCATGTAGAAACGGTCTTCGAAGGCAGGGGCTCGACATAGGCTCTTTCTTCTCTGCCATTCTTGGACATGGTTAGATAGGCGGGTCGCAGCTGATTTTTAGAAAGAGGTTAAGTGTTCTGTACTGGTGTCATACCAAAGGGGAAGTTGGAAATAAGACAGAAAATCTCTGGCAAGAGTCACAAAAGTAGTATGAGAGGAGGAGGCCTCATCGACATACCACTTGGAAGCTTCTCCAATAAGCATATGCTGTAATAACCAAAGGTAGACCGAGTCATCGGTGATGGAGTTAGATGAACACCACATGTGGAAAGGATGAACATGGTTGGTAGGATCCTCTCTAGAAATCCCTTCAAACTTGGGGATGTCTGAAGGGAGCTCGGTTAGCATAGTAGGCCAACCAGGATCATGGTGTATGGGGTCATTAATCAACTGGCTAAAATTGGGAACACTGAGGCCTGCCATATAAGGGAGCAAGGGAGCAGTTGGGATAGTTCCTGTTGCGACACCACTAGTAGCATTGCCAGCATTAGGGTCGGGGCTGCCACCAACTTTAGGTCCTGAATCAGACATGGTGAAGGTGAAAGGTGGAGGAGAGCCGAGAATATAACCAGAAAGGGAACCTGATGAACTAGAAGCAGAGTCAAAATGGGGACTCGGTGGAGGACGAACTCAAATCCTACGCGGAGAAGTAAGTCTTCCTAACAGAAACTGAGGATGAGGGCCTAGGAGTCTCTGAGATAGATGCCTTGGGGGCGCAATTATGGAAAACATACATGGATCACGGAAGGAAGAGATACCACCAAGGGCAAGGAGGTGAAAGATCAAATGATTACAATGTCAAAACAATGGCAGGGGGGTGCAGGATCAATTAATTACATTGTTTTAGTCTTGGCCTGGCGGTGTAAACCATGCGATCTTCACCTATCATGTGTGTGTGTGTGATAAGTTTGTTAATTTTAATTAAGCCTAGTCGTGTGTAGAGAAAAAAGAAAAAAAATGATGTTGTATAACTGTAAATAAATCTAAAAATGATAGTAAAGGAAACTGAATAAGATAGAAAATACACAGCTAAAGATGCATCAATTTAAACCCAAGGAGGAGGGCTTCCCAAAAAATACTCTATGGGTGGGTGAAATCTAGTCAAAACAAACATAATGGCCAATGGAAATAAATTTGGGAGGGACAGGGCTCTAAAGGCCAGTTCTGCTAGAAAGGTGTAGAAAAGAACAAAAAATCAGAAGGAAAAGTGTTGCAAAAAAGGTGGCGAAAGGTTACAACGTGAAGGGAAACAGAGGGGACCCTAAAGGAGGACCAAAAAATAATGAAAAGAGGTGTTTTGGATGGATTAATAAATGATCTGAAATGGATCTAAAAGTATAGGTTCAAATATGAAAAATGGTTGAACACACTGAAATCTCAAATTAACTGCTTTAGCTAAACTCCTCCTAAAAAGGTGAAAGCATACTTAAGCCTAAGGGCTTGGTTCCTACTTTGACGAGTAGAGAGGGAGGTCATACAACCCTGAATAGTAGCCTAGACAAACCTAGAAAAATCACAGAAAAATTCCTAAAAAAAGTACAAGTCATAGGTTCTGACCCGTTTTCAACAGAGGTCATAGGCTTGAGGTTGTTTTCTGCGTCCTGAAGGTTGAGGTCACATGTTTTAGCCTAAAACGTGTGACCTGCAATTTCGGTTATCTAAAGAGCACACTTCCGAGAAAGTTTTCGTCTCTCCTATAGATGATACCTATTAACTGCAAAATAGGCCCAGAAACACACAGAAGTAAGAATTTTTATTGTTTTAGGGTTTTAAAGGTTAAAAACAACATCAAGAAATCCAAAATAAGAAATTGAAGAAAGCCCCTAGGGGTTTAAGAAGTTGGTCATGCAGGGATCTGAAAAACGACAACGGTCATAATTATAAACCCTTGTGGAGTCGCCAGTTGTTAATGTGAATTCTCATTGCAAGCGTATGAAAAAAGCTCACTTTAGCTCTGCGTAACAAAAAACCCTAACATCAAATATGGCTATGAATTTACTTAGATCTACAGTTGGTGATCAGAATAAATGCTACATAAATCCAAATCTATGCACTTAAAGACATTAAAAAACAAATAAAAAGCAACAGTTGCTCCATGCATCCAATGAACAAGACAATAATTTTTTAAAGAATTTTTTGTATTATGACACCTAGGAAGGGAATATAGAAAGTTTTTACCAGTCCCCCTCAATGGGATGGGTTCTTGTATGTCCTCAGCGCTTCAGATCTAATATCTCTCTCTCTTGATGGTGCAGAAAACCCAGACAAAAATGGAACTGAAGGGGAGCTCACAAGCAAAAAGTAGAAAAATATGACAATGATGGAGGATCAAAGTCAAACCAAAGGTATAGATCCAGAGTGGTCTTTAGGCAAAAAAAGGTAGTAAATGAATGGAAAAACCCTTCTATTTATAACAAAATATTGAGTTAGTCTAGATATTGGTGCATGCTTAAAATATTATTAACGAAATCTAGATCCAAATTTTATGGAATATTTTATTATTTTTGTTGGAGGGAAAAAGAATTTGAATTTGGTCAAATCCCTTTATTTGTAAATAATAAATAAATAAATGATTTATTTATTATTTTAAGAATTTGGTTGTGTAATAATTAAATAAATAATGATTTATTTAATTATTTATAAATGATCTAGTCAAATTTAACAAGGAATATTATTTAAATAATGTTTTAAATAATTATTGTTAGAAAATAATAAGATAAATAATGATTTATCTAATTAATTTTCTTGTTTTGGTTTAAATATGACTAGGAATATTAATTAAACTGTGGTTTAATTAATTATCCCTTGAGTAATATCAAACAAATAAGGATTTATTCAATTATTCCTCATGGGGTTTCATGTTTAGACTAGAAACAACTTAAGAATTATGGATTGCTAAGTTATTTTTCATAGTGAAAGCAATTTTACTAGGGTAAAATTGGTCTTACATGGTTTACTTTGGTCCATCTCATAGTGAGCAGGTTAGATGACCAAAAATTGGTGTAACAAATAGCCTGGAAAGTTTTATCCAAGTAACGCCTAATTCCCACTACATTTACTTTTTCTGGCACCAGTGCAGGCGGATTTTCAAGGTAAAAATTTTCCTTTATTCTATTTCCCGTTTCATAAATTCCCACTATTTTTATTTTCTTAATCCCATAATTAATTACCCTCATTTTTCTTCTAATAAAACTACCCTTACCTGATTTCGTAAAATCCCTCTTTATCCCTTGAATTTTTTTCCACATCCCGTTTCGTTTGTCCCCCTTGGTCGTACTATTCTTGGAACCCCTGTCATAATGTTCCTTCCCATTCTAAAAATTACCCCCATCCAAATTCTTTATTCCCTCATAAATTTATTGTTGGATCTTATGTAGTCAAATCAGAAGGCATGCTCATGAAACACAAAAGGATGGGAAATAAAACTTCTCTTGTATATTCAAGAATTTTTTTTAGTCCAGCCAAAGAATTGTGTTCTATCATAATTTTCTTATTCTAGTGAAGTTCCTAGTGCAGAAACGCGTAGTGAAAGTAGGTTCAATGCAAGCACGATACAGTTCAAGTAGGTTAAGTGCAAGCATGTTGCAGTGCAAAAAGGACCAGTGCAAGCACGCGCCCTACTATGAAAGCGCAATGTAAACATATTTAACACAGTACAGGTGCGCTTGATGCAAAATGCCTCTAGAATTTTTTTATATATGAATGACTACTACACTAATAGATCATAACATTACATTGTTTAAATTTTGGTTAACACTCGGCTTTATCATTTATTGACTTAGGGAGAAATTATTTAAGTGTGAGGTATTTTAGGTTGTGAGGTATAATATTTTTAATAAGTACCGAAGTACATCTTAAATGTTTTATGAGGAAAAATATGGAATAGTACAGATCCACTCGAAACCCAATACTTACCTCCTTTTAAAATATCCTTCATCACTTGTTCATCATAACCTTACCTCATAACCCAATCATCCATGACTGTTACACCACCACCGTAAAAACCTCTGCTTCCTCCAATTATTATTGCCTACCCATAAAATATTAATAGGTGTATGTATCCAATCCAAGGAGTCGTTTTTAATGATTGAATGTAAGTGGATGGGTGGGACCAATAAGGCGGTGGACAGACAAACCTCCGCCATAAAATTCTCGTCAACATTTGATATTTATCACTGTGAAATCATTCTAAGGCTGTGACAGAGAATTGAGGCAGATTCAAACAAATATGGCACCCATGAGAAATGAACCATCGTCTTTGAGGGAGATAGAGAAGACCGTGGAATATCATAATAACATTACACTATTGCAAGAATCAGGATTTCTCCCATTTTTGCAGAAATTTTATGGGTTCGATATGGCCATGGCTCTAGATTTTGCAAAGTCATTTGAGGGAGGTTGAGCTAAAGTCGTCTCACTGGAATTTGAGGTCATGGAGGAATTTATAGCGCGAGCTACAAGCTTGTGAACCGCAGGGGAAAAATGGTTCAAAAAGGAGAGGATTGAAAATAAAAGATGGCATAGGTTTGTGGTCGATCAAAAGCTGAAAGTTGATTGGAAGAATGGGCTTCCGCGTAGATCCATGCTTGGAAAATGAAAAGACCTCCTGTTTATATTAAATAAGTTTCTGGCCTGTGAGGGACGTTATTATTTAACATTCATGTACCACATTCAGTTATTGCTGCACTTCAAATCAGGGAAACATATCAATTTTCCCTATTACCTACTCCAAAGTTTAGAGAAGATGGTGAAAGGCGTGCAGAAAGGGGATCCAAGCCAGGTTCAATATAAGCTATACCATCACGGGCTCATTGCAATCCTGGTCAAGAAACAAATGGAGGAAAATAATCTGACTTCGGAGGCGTTCCTGAAATAATTTTGGGCAAGAAGTGCAGTGAATTCGGCCGACATGAGTGCAAGCAAGAAAAGGAAGGTAGATAATTCATCCCCTGCCAAGAAGAAGAGAAAAAGTAAGCAGGTGCAAGTAGAGGGAAAGTCTATCGAAGGCACTCCATCCTCAGCAAAGAGAAAAGAGACCAGGACCCCGGCTAAGAAAATGTCTGTCTCTCTAGGGACAAGTCAGCATTGGTCGAGCTCCCCGATTATGATTGACGAATCACCCCAAGTTTCACCTGAAGATCATAACCTTTTAGTTCTTTCAGATGCAACAACCCACACCGTCCTGAATGAAGAGAATGTAGAGAAGTAGGACAACATATATTTGTCGACCTTCATTCAAAAATTAAGGAAACAAAATATGACACTGAGTGCAAGAGAAAACTCGGTAGAGGGTCAAGAAGATGACAAGGCACAACAAATAGATACCCTCGACAATTTTCAAGAGCATGGTACTGAATTCCCTGATGGTTTGAATGTACAGGGTACTGAAGCCCCTGGCGAGTTGGATGAACAGGGCACTAAAGTCCCTGATGAGTTAGGTGTGCAAGGTACTGAAGCCCTTGGCGCAAATTATGTGGAGGGTACTGAAACCTTCTGTGACCTAAGAAACCCTTGGCGATATCGTGATGCAGATGCTAGATGACCAAGACAGCTTCAATATTGGTAATGATGGTAAATGCTTTGAATCCATTTCAGAAAAGGTGCTTGCACCACATGATCTAGACACAGAGACCTCTACCCTCTACCTCAATAACCAGATAGTAGACGTAGAACAAGAAGTTCACGACTTGGAGGCTTTGAACTAGGTCAAGAAGGAGAAGAACTCGCAAAATCAAGGCAAGGTAGAGTTGGTCGCAAAGGTCAAAGAACGAAAAAAGAAAGTGAAAATATGGAAGTTTCGAGCTTCTAAATGCTACAAATGCCTCAAGAAGGTGTCCAAACAACTTAAGGAAGCCCAAGGTAAAAAGACAAAGGTAGTGAAATCAGGAATCAATATTGAAGTGCAGGATTGAAAGATGGCTACCTATTTTAGAAGATTGTTTGCAGCAAGTAAAACGTTGTGTGAGGACACACAATAGCTTAGGGATGGGAGGATGTTGGTGTACCAAAATGTTCTATTTTTATCCCCTTCCTATAATCATTAACCTCTGTTTTATCTCCATAAACCTTCTCATTTCTGCACTAGTCCAAGAGAATTGTTTATTCCTACATAAACTTCATATTTCATGATTAAGGTTGATTGAGTGCTTAATTAATCATTTTAAATAGATTTCATGCCTTTAAATATTTCTTGTAACTTATATTTACTTTCCTAAAAGTTTTTAATAAGCTAAGTATTAATCATTATGTGAGTGTGATCTAGTGCAGGCATATTCCTTCACCGCCAACAATCATTATTTCATGATCTCCACAACAACTCGAACACTCCACACGGGCGTTTTGATCCACGTCTTCTAGTTCGGTTGTGGATTATCTGAAGTTAAACATAGGCCGAGTATAGTGAGGGATGTTTCCAAAGATAGGGTCT
Organism: Pinus albicaulis; assembly: GCA_034641835.2. Taxonomy (NCBI): domain Eukaryota; kingdom Viridiplantae; phylum Streptophyta; class Pinopsida; order Pinales; family Pinaceae; genus Pinus; species Pinus albicaulis. The sequence goes on from CM076576.1 coordinate 358,758,752, forward strand.
ACGACCAGCTATTAGCTCGTGCCTTATTATAGTTTTTGGCCCAATTTTGTAATTTTGTTTGTTAGTTCATTCAATTGAAAGGCTTGATTTTGGAACGACTCTGTAATTAGAAATAATGGCCATAGCCGAAGGAATGTATAAAGTATAGCTCTTAAATAGAGCTAGGTTAGCGATAGCAACGTGACTGTAATCCTGTTTAATTTTTAATTTCATTATCACCCTTGCTTTGGGCTGGACTTGAACCATAATGTATGTTTGTTGATCGAAGTTAATACAAGGAACTGCACCATGATCTTCTCACATTGCATCTAATATTTTATTGATGCGTTGATTAAAGTGTTGAAGAGTTTTGTTTCCTAAAATGGGAAACGAGCTAATTGGTTAGGGCCCAGAAAACCCAGGTCCTTTACCCTTGTGCTTTAGTATTTTAAAAGGTTTGTGTGTTGATATATTTACTTGAAGATGCATGGCTTAAATATTTTTTTTTTTATTGCTTCAGAGTTCCTATTTAATTTTATTTAATAGTCAAAGTGTGAACGGATTCGTTGTGTGGAAGTCTAAATTGAATTTATTTCTTTTCTGCCATTTTTTTCTTGGTTTGCTTCCACCTGGATCGTGCAAGAAGATTCTTCCTGCACTAGTGCATGTAGGATTTTGCACTCTGGTTTGCTCATTTATTTACAACAAGTGTTCTTTTCCTTTTCATGTATATTATTTAATTTACTTTTGCAAGTAAGCGTTATCGTTAGAAGAAAGAATTCCTAATATTAAAAGCTAAAATTTTGAAGGTTGAGAATGACTTCGTGAAATGAGAAAGAATGCCATTGCAACGTCTTAATTTATTTATGAACTTCACAATTTAAGGAAATGGATTAAAAGTAATATGTAACATTATAAGTGAAATTGTCTAGAGTTATATTTGAATGCATGCAAATTCCTTTGACTGAAAGTTTGCTTTCACTGTTGAAGATTGTTTCACTTTATAAGTTTATTTTTATTGCAAGTTCAGTTGATTAAAGCATTTTTTTCCGTGTGTAATTTATCTGAGAATTCAGCTCGCAATTGCAATTATTTTCAACACGTCCTTTGATTCTTTTGAAATTAAATTGGAAACCTTGGTGTAGGAAGCTTTTTCCCGGTTAAAGAGCCAGTGTCTTGTCACATGAACAGAGTGCTCTAAGCCTTAAGGATTTTAACACCTACATGAAGACATAAGTCTTCAGTATAAGAGGGTAACATATACTTTTCACATAAGTTCGGTACCCGCACTAGTGCAAGAAGATTGCAAGAGTACAGGAACAATTTCTTAGTGTAAAATGAAAATCATTTAGAAGGCTTTTTTTCAAGGGCCCACTTGTTAAATTGCCACCATCTATACTAAAGATAAACATAGAGTTTTATTTTAGCATTTGAGATTGTTTCCAGCTGTGTGAAAGTTCCTTTACTTGATTTATTCACAAATACATTCTTTTAAATTCCAGCACTAGAATTGCTTTGGTGTCAATTTCCTTTGAAATTGTTTTCTATTTGAATCTGCAATATTTCAATTAAGAAGTGGGAATAGGAATAGGAAAATTTCATACCACTTCTTGCATTACCTGTGCTTCATCTCTAATTTTACGAAATCCCTGGGTTGACAATTAAGTGTTGAAGGAGTTTTCTTAAGTGCAATTCCTGCACCCAACACTTTTGACAGGTGGGAAAGTCCAAAAACCTTCCAAAAAATACCTTTCTACCTCCTTTTTCAGCCTAACATTGCGATTTTTTATCAGTCTTTGAGATTTCATTTTTGTGGAGCTTCGCTCCATCATTCTTAGAGCTTCAGGACATTTTTGACAACTAGACTAGAATAGATTTCCAATGAGCCATATTGGGCTCAATTTAGACTTCAGGAAGGCACTCAAAATTCCGTTTGAAGGCCCATGCTATGCTTTTTACCAAGCACATTACACTTTTCTCAAGCATGCTGTTCTTTTTATAATTAACTGATTTCTTCAGAATTTTCACTTTTTATCAGTTAATTGATTGATTCCAAGGAGATTTACTGATGTGAATGTACAAATTAAATGTAAATATTTATTTTATAGTTACTAGAGGTAGATACATCAAGTAAATATGTAATTCTGGGTCAAGTGAATTAGTTTCATCAAATATAGGGATGAATTTTTTGACCTCCCTAGTCATTGGGATTCTAGTTGAGGACTTTGGGGATAAAATCCAAAAGTCTTGGATTCGACCCCTAAGAGTGGGAAATTTTTTTTTTGGTAGATATCTTTCATTTTCTTTCTCATTGCAAGGGTTGGATGTTGTGTAATTAATCTTTGAACACTAGTGTATTCAGTCATTTTGGTAGGAAATAATAAACAGAGTTGCAACTATTTTGGTAGGATTCCTGCGTAAATGTTTTTTAACAGTGTTGCATATTATGAATGTATTATGATTTTCATATTGGTGCCATCTCTGAATGTAAATTGTCCCTAAGTTAGATAGACATAATTCATTATTTGATTCTCTATTTTGGAGGAATTATTACAGTTGTGTTTCATTTTCTTCTGATTGAAAATAATTCATGATTTCCATGCTATTTTCTGAAACCGTGGTAGTATAAATCCACTCATCTTGATACCTGAATGTGTTAAAGCATGTTCCTACCTTTCCCCATCACATCTCTGTAATTATGATCCTTTTTTCCCTCGCCTATTTGTTCCTTGACCTATTCACCATCTAGCACCCAAAATCAATCAACCAAACCCTAGTTCCACAACACCTAGCCTAAAATCCCCATCATCAAATTAATTTGAGTGAGATATCTTGGAGAGAGCCCTCTCCTGCCTAGAATGTCTAGATACTTGGCAAGAGATTGGTTTGTGGTTACCTTTGCTGGTCTCCTTCTCAACCTTCAAAAATCTGGTGGAGTGATAACATCTTGGCGACCATATTGGGGAAAGAGGTGACATCTATTCCTTAGGCAATAATGAAAATGATCATATTTGATTTTTTATGGTGAAAAAGAATCTGGTAAGAAGGTTATCCATCATTCACCTGGTGACTCCAGTTTCGAAGAATCCAAAGGTTCATAATTTTCATGGTGGCTCCACTTTTCAAGAACCGGTAGTTTGAAAACTTCTTGGCGACTTCATTGTTTCCAATATGGATTAAACTAATAGAAGGCATGCTCCTTTAAAATGAGATCACATTCGATGTTTTCTGAACCACATGCCTTCTGTAGATTGGCATACTTATCTCCGAAATTTTAGAGAGGAGAAAGGAGATGATGCTTCTCTGCATCTCGTTAAATTTCACATGCATGCACACACGTTGATTTTTCAATTTCCTGAATATTGTATGATGAATATGTTCATGTAAAACTTAGAAGGAAAGGTGAGATCTTGGTATGAAGGTGTTCCATTTGCTAGTATTTATTATCTTAAATATTTTCATTCAACATTTTTTGAAAAATATAGAGAATCTCATCCTTATTTGTCATTTTTTGAGGATTGTTGTGAACATTTTGATGTTTTCATTAAAAATATAGAGAATAATTGGGGTAATGAAGAGTTCATGGATGAAGAAATACTTAAGGATTTGTATGAGAACCCTTTCCATCACCAAGAAAAATAGGTATCTTATCCCTTAGATGAAATAAACCGGGAACAAGAAAGAGAAATGCTTATTCCTGATCTTGAAAATGAAAATCATCAAGCCAGTGTTAACTACTATAAAATTCAAGTTTCTCCTATGTATTAATATGAGATAGATAAGCTCCTGAATAGTCATGTTACAGCCCAAGCTAATGTAGGTTTGTAGTGTTCACATAGTCAAGAATGTGTTAGTGAAACTTCTTCCATTATTGCAAATGAAAATCTCAGTTTAAATGATAACAATAATGAGACTGATGAAACTATACAAGAAGTTGTGGTGAGTAAGCCAATTTGTGATGATGTTTTCCTATAAGGAGATCAGCTAACATACACTCTTGTCTTTCATGAAGAGGATAGGGTTGTCATGTTTGACAATATTGAAGAATGTTTTCCGTTCAAGGATGATTTAGACTATGAATTGGAGTATGAGCCTAAGATAGACAACGTGCAAGAGATAGAGTCAGAGTTTCCCATGCTAGAGGAATTTATAGCCAACACTCAGATAGCAGAAGGTCAGACTTCCCTATGCCTTCCTATGAATCAACAATGAAGTGTACTTATAGATAGAAATTAAGGGTGTGATTGCATTTTTTCTCAATCTCGAGACAAGGTAACATTTAAGATTTTTGAAGATCACTTTACTAATTTTCTTCAGTCAATAGGAATGATATATTTTCTTAAATTTATGGACCATGAGGACATGTTCAATAGACACTTGGAGTGGCCTAGATTTTGTTTTTTCTGCCTACTCGATGAAAGTGAGAGCATAACTAAAGTAAGTAGCCATATGTTGGATTGGTTACACTCGAAGGATCACTTCACATGTTTGTACATATGTCTTCAGCAGGCAGGTGGTTTTCATGAGGATTTGAAGCCCTCAATTCTCGGTGATATGCTGCCATCAATAACTTTTGTAGTTTTTATTTCAGTCAAGTCAGCCCAGTTTTGAGTCAACTTATTATATCAAGTTTTCAGTATTGAGACTAGTTATTAGCTTTTGAATCCATGCCCAATGGTTAAGATACTTGGTTTTCGATGTTCTTGACAAGTCCAAGGAGCTTCCATCCCCAACTGAAGCCAATGTTAGAGTCAGTTTTTGCATCCTCCCACCAATGATCAAATAAACTCTTATCATGTATTGTTAGGGTCACATTTTTAATTTTTTCTCATTTCATTAGGTCATCATGCAAAATTTTTTTCATTGGATGTAGATCTAGGTTTGATTTCACTCTTTCCAAAATTTTATTACTTGTTAGCTGACTTCACCTATTTTTTGAGTGTACCATCATTCATGAGTTTTCATCATCCTTACATTCATTTTCATCGTGATTTCATTCAATTAGAGTATCCATTAGGTCTTAGGGTTTCCAAGATCATCAAATCATCATTTCATGCCATAAATTCCACCAAGTGAAGGAGTAACAATAAATAAATTTCATCAATAAATTTGATTTCAAAGCCAAATGTAATTTTATGTTCCTAATTTCCAATAATTTCTCAGAGTTCCAAGTAGCTGCAACACTCAAAGTTCCATTAGCAAATGAGAAAAGTTCCAAAAAGAGATTCAGTGTTCCTAAGCCATCAAAATATGAAGTTCAAAGATAAAATTCTAAAGTTAAAGGTAAAAAGCAATGTAAAGTTGGTTTTGAGAAAAATAAATGTGGGTCCATGTCCATTTAAAGATATCTCTTCAAGTATAAAAGGTTCTTAAATACCAATAAGGCATTCATTTGCATTCTCAAGCATCGAGCTCTCAGCTTCTCCAAGCAAAAAATTGATTTTTTCCTCAAGAAACAAAGTTTCCACCTCCTTCGATGTGCTTTTTTGATAGGCACTACACTGTTTGCAGTGGGCATGTTGTGTTTTTTAGAAGCACACTGCACTTTTTGCAGGACTTCGCTGCGCCTTTCTTCAGCTCGCTGTGCTTTTTGTAGAGGTGAAACACAACCCTAAATATTGTCTCCAAAGGGTTCTAAGCTGAAAACAATGCTTTCTACACTAATTTACAAAAAATTCACATCCTCACAGCCCCTCCTTTCAGCTTATGGTCATAAGTTTGTGGTGAAAACCCTCCTTTACTATCCATGTCATCTTCTAAGTAGTTAAACCCTAGTTTTCATCTTTGTGAGGATAATTTATTTTTCTTGGACTCCATTTAACTTCCTCACACCCCTAATTCCCTCCCCACTACCCTTACATCCCCTCATTTCCAATTCCCAAGCTATATTTCCTAAAACCATACCCCTACGTTGCGCTTTTCTAGGCAGCTAGACTACCATAAGGGGAATTTTGAGGTCTAAAATGGGCCTCCTGAGAAAAATGTACAATCAAAATTCACTTTATGAGAACCAATCACATTTTAGGGGATGACATCATCCCCAATGGTTGAGGTGAGATTTATTGAGTTAAAGGTACTTACTTGTAACATTCTCAATGGTGAATAAAAATTCATGGTTAACCATGGTAGTGCTCTAAGTAATTTTAAAGTCATAAAGTAAACTACTAATAATAAATGTGATTTCACACTTTTGGAATAAAATATTATTATTTTCATTTTATAGTTTTTGAAATAAACAATGCATATCCTTACATAATCTTCATGTTTTTACACAATTTTCAATAAATATTATATTTGTATATTTTCATGTATTTATTTTTAAGTTAAATATTCATCCCATTTGATTTAATATTATAATTTCAAATTAATTATAAGTTAATATATGTACATATATATTATACAAAAAAATGTACATTAGTTTTGTATGTTAAAAAAAGATATATTAGGTTCAAGATAGTTTGGGGCAAAAAAATATAAATTTCAATATATATAAATCTTGTATTATATTTATAAATATAAATTAAATCTATTTCAATACTTTTTTTTTTTAAATTTTAAATACAACTAAATTAATTTCATTATGATTATATTAGTATTATATGGGCGGAAACGTGAAGCTGGGTTACACTTTTGTGAGAATCAGGGGCCGAAAATTTTTTTTCGGCAATAGTTCGGCCGAACTTCTTCTAAAGTTCAGCCGAACTCTGTACTTGATTCCGTTAAGATTGACGACACACAGACGACGCAGGAAAACATAATTTTTTCCGGAGATTGGAAAACCGGCAACAAAAGTTCGGCCGAACTCTTAACAAAAGTTCGGCCGAACTATGAGTTCGGCCGAACTTTTACTTTTAAAATACTTCGGCCGAACTAATTCCTATAAATAAATCACCCGCGAAGATTTTTCGTTTACCTGTTTCATTATTCCCGCGAATTTGTGTTAGCGTTGCTGCTGTTCGCGTGTTCCGGCTGCTCCCTTCAGCACTGTTGCTCCTCTCGTCGGCGTGTGCTTTCATCAGGTATGTTTTCTACCAAAACCACAATGTATGTTTTCTTTTTAATTAGGTAACCTGTGATCTCTAATTCAAAAGATTGTAAATTAGGAAACCTGTTATCTCTATTTCAAAAAGATTGTAAACTGACAATAGCATGCATTGATCAACGTCTTTATTTTCCGATTTTGGGTATGATTAACAACACTTCTAGAGCATTGAAGAATATATAACTACATCAAAATGAGTAATTATGTCATTGCATTTTGGATTTGTCCGTCTGTTAGAGCAGAATCTCCTCTCCACTTTATCCTGTTGTTACTGCTGGACAGCTTTCCTGAACGTTGAGCTTCTAGAAACAAAATAGATTTGTGCAGAGCATCTTTGTAATCCAAGTCACCCAACACAAACTGAGAACCAGCAAAGAGCAGTGTGGCAAGAATTATTCCCACAAATCTCTGAACAGTAAGCCTGAAAGCCATTTCTGCCGCAATTGATTAATAAATTAAATTAAAATATTACAGAAGTTGATGCGTATATATATTTATTCTCAGGAAACCAAAGGACGATTAGAAACATTTTGGACATAAAAGGGAATTATTTCTCTTCGTTTTGCGTGCATGTTTAACATGGGGCTTATTCTGAAGGCTATAGAAGTCTTGCGGGTGTCCGTTGGACATGAAAAGAAGAAAATTCCATGAAAACATCAACTGAATCACGAGTCACTGTATATGATGGCCTCATCGCCATGTCCTCACTGTACTATTAACGCACAAATGTTAAATTTTCTGAAACCAAAAGAAGCTAGTTGCACGACACAAAGTCAATATTTCTTATCCGAACGACATGATCAACATTAGAGAAAACATTAACTTTTTAGAACCAGTAAAATAAAAAAACAAACTTAAATTTATTTAATTAAAGTTATTATTTTGTAAATTAAAATCTGTAAAATAATAAATTTTTATTTTAAAATTTTAATTAATAAAAAATTAGAATTTAATGAAAGGTTTCTAAGAAGAGGTATAACGTTTAATTTCATAGTTCGATATATTTTTGGGATGAATATTTAACGAACAATTTATTTCCAAATCATTTTAGGTGTAAGTTTTGATTAAAGTAACAAATTTATATAGGTCTACAGTCTTGATTAAAGTCACAAATGTAAATATGGATGCAGAGGCTTATTTTATATTTTGATTAATTTTGTTTTGATGAATTTTTAATTTAATAAGTTTTATGTTGAAATCATTTGAGTGCAGATTTTTATTGATTAAGGTAATCAATGTCTATTTTTTTCATCAATTTTTTTATTATACTTTTTAAAAATTTGTGTATAGTAGTTTTTAAGTTTCTGGCTTGGGTATAGTTATAAAATTTCTAAATCCCTAATTTGTTAATATTTTTGATATGTAAAACTTTTTTAAAATAAAAGGCATGTGCTTGTTAGCTAGGACCCTAATTATTGTATATAGTATTTAGTAGTTCATACCATAAGGATTGGATAATTAAATGTATCCAAAAGTAAAATATGTAAATATTCAAATTTCCTAAATGCTAAAGATTTAGACATAGTTCTCTACATTAGTACCTAAGTTTCATGATGATGATGATGATGATGATGATGTCACAAATGTTAAATAAGGAAAATTCAAAAAATCCATTCTTAAGAGATACTTTATGCATTTATTTCATCTATGTAGGGACCCAAAGTGATAATTTAGAAGGTCATCACAATTTAAAAGGTACTCTATATAGCCATTAATAATTTATCTCTTCATAGGTCGATTGTAACTAAATAAGAAAGTATTTAAAGAAATAGTAACCATAATTCACCTCACCTAACAAATCTTTACCAACTTCTCCTTTATAAGTTCTTGTTTAGGTTACCCTTGTCATAAAGGAACTTTCTAGGAAATTCTAGCCCAACCCATTGCTTTATTTTTTTTCACTATAACTTCATCACATATCTGCACTTGGGACCGAAATATTCCAATAAGTGTATTAAAAAATAAATCAATGTAACTCTAAATGATCATCCACAAACAAAAATTACATATTTGCAACCATATTGATATACATGAGGAGTTTTCTCCAGTAATAATTAATTTTCAGTGAAGATACCTTTTCTTTTTAATTAGAGAGATACAAACTCCAACACTTGTCTACAAGCTGACTTTTCTTATGGCAATGAGTAATAAACAATTGCAACTTATTTTCAACATCATTTTCCTTGTCCAATGGGCCTTGGAACTTTTGCCTCATTTATTTAGAAAGTTTCATACATGCATGGATATCTTCTTCCAACATCTATAAACATTATGATTATTCAAACCACAAAAGGAACATGCAAGTTCTTTTCCAAATCTTATGTGAATATTTACCATATTTATCATAATCAAAAGCAATTTGATTAGAGGCAAATTTATACCTTGAACATTCATCGTTGTCGCCTTCTTGAGGAGGTTAATTTGATGAGGTAGTGGCTCTCCTCTGAATACTAGCAATGAATTCAATGAATCTAGAGCTTTAAACATCCTCTTCTTTTACATTCTCATTAGTTGCATGATTATTAACATCTTCTTGCAAAGTGGGTGTCAAACTTTTCCATTCGACATGAATACAAACTTCATAAGCTTGATGCACCCCTTTCATGTATAAAAAGATTACCTGTGCTGGGAGTGGCCTTTTACAACTTTAGAAAGCATTTGGTTCCACATTCAATCCTCCGGCAGACGCTGTCTTGTAGATACCATACATTTTTCTAAGGTTAAGATCATACAAGAAGAGCTTCATTCCGGGCTTCACCTTTTCTACAAGCTCCTTTTTGGTTGGTGGCAACCCAAACACTTTGTATCGGAAACACTCTTGCTTTGTTTGAGAATCACACATAAAAATAAAGCCGACAAACTTATCTTTGCCACTGCCATCTTCATTGTTTGCTTCCTTGTTGCCTTCTTTTTTCTTCTTATTTTGATCAACCTTTGACACAGCAGGGTCAGATAAACCCTTGGGTTTGTTCTCTGTCTCTATTTTAACAGTCTTATCCACAACATTAACCTTTGACACAACAGGGTCAGATAAACCCTTGGGTTCGTTCTCTATCTCTATTTTAACAGTGTTATCAACAACATTAGTTGGTGCTGCATCCTGCAACATATATCCACAGATTTTTTTCAGGCATTTGTAATCTTCCTTAGACTATCCGCAATTTGCTTCACACTATACGCAATCTACTTCATACTATACTATCTGCAATCTTCTTCAAAGATGACTGAACAATAAATCCACGCTATTTTCAAACTCTTTAAACTTCACACTGAAATCCCATCAACATATTCGTACTGAATCTTACAAGAATCTGTAAACTGTTTTCAGAGATTGTCGAGTTATTCCTTATCAAAAGTGCCATAGACAAGGTATATAAATATAGATAGAATTACTTCCTTTTAGGCCGACCAACACTTTGCCATGTAGGCTGATTTGTAACACATCATAATAGTTCAATTTTTCAACGTTGATGTAGAGCTGAAATAAACCATTGGTTCATGTTTTCTTTGACTAGGTCTGGGTTTCTGGCTGAATATATATGGACATTTTTGTCTAGTTAAATACCCTTCTGTTTGCAAGATTGATTTATCTTTTAAGATTTTGCATTTGTGTGTTGTATGTATCAAAGATATCTATTCCCAGTTTTTCTATGCACATCAATTCAACTGCACAAAAAATTAAATCTAATTTAATATTATTGTTTGCTAGAAGTTAGTTTATGTTTTAAAAATGTTCAGTGTTGTATAGATAGCAAAATATTCTACAAGGTGACCTTTCTTATGGTAATTAGTAATAAACAATTTCAACTTATTTTCAACATCATTTTCCTTGTCCAATGGGCCTTTGACTTTTTGCCTCATTTATTTAGAAAGTTTCATGTGCATGGATATCTTCTTCCAACATCTATAAACATTATGATTATTCAAACCACAAAAGGAACATGCAAGTTATTTTCTATATCTTATTTGAATATTTACCATGCTTATCATAATCAAAAGCAATTTGATTAGAGGCAAATTTATACCTTGAACATTCACCGTTGTCACCTTCTTGAGGAGGTGAATTTGATGAGGTAGTGGCTCTCGTTTGAATACTAGAAATGAATTCAATGACTCTAGAGCTTTCAACATACTCTTCTTTTACATTCTCATTAGCTGCATGATTATTAACATCTTCTTGCAAAGTGGGTGTCAAAATTTTCCATTCATCATGAACACAAACTTCACAAGCTTGAGGTAATGAACATGAAATGAAATTCCTTCTTGGAACAGCTTCATGTGCCTCCTTGGCTTTGGAGCATTCTCCATCATGTTTTCCATAACCAAGACCCAAATAATTAGGCCCTTCCTCAAGAACATTTGGCTCAACTATGCCTTGTACATGTTTGCCTTTAACCCTTTACTTTCATAGCAAATTTTCATCAAAAATTTGGACCTTATTCCTCTAGTGTGTCTCTCAAAAGCACGTACACATTCATTTTGAGAGGAAATTGAAGACAGAAACCAATAGCTAATTCTTCTAACTAACCTTGAATAAAATGAGCTAAATTATACTTTGATACCAACTTGATTTGAATATGGACAAACTAGTTTTGTTGGGCTATCTCCCTCATTAGTTAAATAAAAATATGTTTAGGATCGTCTAAAGTTAGCCAATTGGGAAGGGGTTTATGTGTCAAGATTTAAGTGTATTTTGTGAGAAATTATGAGTTAATTAGATTTTAGAAACTCATGTTTACATATTTATAAAATGCAAAATTTTTATTTCTAGGAAAATATTTTCCCTCAATCCAGATTCTGACCATTGGAAATGTAAGAGGAAGAAAGAGGGAATTCACTTTTCAAATTCTAGACCTTGTCTAAACCAAAATAAACTAAAGGTTTGGTTTTCAAATACATTCACTTATTTGGAAAAGTTCTAGCTACCAAAATTCCATATGCCAATCTACCTCCCAAGAAATCCATTTAGTACACCATTGGTTAGTTTTTTGTCTTCCTATACTCTTTATCAACCTCTTCTAGTGATTCTTGAAAGGTGGATACTTAAATCCTTCCTAAAATTTGAGCTCTAAAATGAGAAGACATACAAGGTCATTTTAAGTCATTCTTCTATCCAATTATAAAAACCAAGTGAATATTGAACTACATATTGATTTCTGTCCCATAAACTGTGTACAATATATGTGGAGTTGCCTCGCCCTAAGCGAGATGTTTAACAAACATAATAATAGAGAAACAATTAGTGACGTCACCAAAATATGTAGCCTCTTCAAGGTATCATATCCTCTCATCAAGGTCAAGAATATATTCACCAAAAATGTCCTATGGAAATGATGGTGTAAGAAACAAAACTAGACAAAAACCTTCAGTGAGAACAACAAAATCTAAAACCTCTTCAAGGTCTTCAATCTGCTCGTAAAGTTAAATTACATGTCTTGATCAAGTCCAACAACAAAGAAACATTTAGTGACAACACCAAAATCTACAACTTCTTCAACATCTTCTAAACCATATTCAAAGTCAATATTGTGTGCATAAAATTCCTCAGAAAGGTCATCAATGGAGTCATCAAAACTACTATTTCAAACTTCAATGCCAAAAATAAGTTGAAAGAATTCAATTTCTCCTCCAAAACCTTCTTCTCTAAGCAAAGTCCGCATGATGTCGCTGAGAAATTCAGTAATTCCATGAGGAAATTCTATAAAATTTAAAACAAATCCCTTTCATCCATATTTAATGCCTACTTTTTCAGGTGGAACACCTCCAAATTTAAGGACCACAATGACATAAAATATGTAACTTTACCTAATAGGTGTAGACCTAGATCCCCCAACTTTGTGTGACATGTACAATTGAAGATCTTATATGGTAAGGAGTGTAAGAAGAGAGTCATGGTCACTGAGTTGAGCAAGAGAAATAGTTTGGTATGACAACCTTATTTGTGATAGGTCTAGCTAGCAGAATACCAAATTACATGGTAATGGCATTCAAAATGTGAAAATTTCCATTTCACTTGGAAATAAGATGGTAGAGAAATGTATATATGAAAGGAGATATCCATCTATGGTAAAGAAATCAAATAGTTATATCAATTCCACCTTGCAACTCTAAGAGACATTGAATTAAATTTCATCTCAAGACAGGGCTTTGAGAGGACACTCTCAAAGCCAACCTTCGTTATGGCTTTGAAACACATGGTAAGTATCAAGAATTAGCAACCATATTTGCATAATTTTTTCTAGCATGGACCTTAATGTCATAGCCTTCTTTTGCCTAAAATGAATGTAAATTTCCTTGAAATTTGGCTTGCGACATTCATAGTTCATGCTCATGGAACATGATTGTGTTGCAATTGTGATAACATCTGCTATATGCAGAAGCTAATAAAAAATGATCGAAAATGACATTTTTGCTCTGTTTTTTTGACGATTTAAGGAAAATTACACCAAGTAGCTTCCAACCTCATATGACCATCATGTCAAACTATCTCAAGATATTGTCCAAGTAAGAGCCACTTAAGCAAGCAATCTAGTATACATGACTCCAATTTCAATTAGCAACAATGACAGTTCTAAGTATGGTGCAAACATTTCTCCAGATCCTCAATGGGGCATGTTTGATGACAATAATTTGGGGAGTGAGAGAGGAAGATGGTAAGAGAAAAAATTCAAGGAATCCACAGGAAATTGAAAAATATATAACTAATAAGGTGGAAGACATTTGTAACCTAAGAGAGAAACCTGTTAGGAAATGGGTGAAGTTGGTATTACACACCCAATTGGACAACCTTGAGGAGAAAACATTTCTGCCACTTTATTTGTTGGCATAACCTAGTAACTGTTATTCACTAGCATGTATTTTGTAAAGGCCTTGACCTAGTTCCCATTCAACTCCATCCACCAGGTTGTAGAGGATTCCAAGCCAAATTTCATGAAAAGTAAGTTGGGGATGATCACATTGACCTGCTTGATGACGTGTCTATGAAGATTAACTACCTTGAACTATTTTTTTGCGTAGTGAAAGAGACACATTCCCATGTCTGAGCATGAAAACGTTATTTGATATTGTTAATGCCTCTAGTGTTTACTTCTACAAGTTCTATAGGCAGATTCTGTAAAGGGCCAGGTAGCCCTTGGATCTCATCTTTTATAAAAGGTGACATATCTAGTAAATGCCCCTATAGTCAATCTCTGGAATGGATTTAAATAGAATTTCTTCATTTTAATATCCATAAAACACAACAACTTTAAGGTAAACTATGTACCTGTGTCATTTCTCCCACAAACTAAAGTGTATAAGTGGTAAATTTTATACCAAGTGTGCTCCCACCATGTAAAGTGCAATTTGGTGAACTTATGATTTTTATAATTTCTTTTTCGATTAAATTTAGTTTCACACATGATCACTTATTTCTTTGAAAGTTGTGTTCTACATAATTTGTGTACACTAAATTACAAATTGATTTTTTGAAATCTATTTTGTGTAAATGTCGACCAATAGATATATGTCATGGAGGATGAACGACGAAGATCAGTCGAATCCCATATGGAGGTTCAGGGATCGGGGGATGTTCACGGTATTTAAATATAATCTTAAATCTCCATACATGTGTGTACATATGGAATTGATTTTTTATTAACTTTGTGAGTTAAATTAGTTGTTAATAAGTTTCATATTTTAATTCTTAAGAGGTAAGAGGAGAAGGGTTTCTACTCCATCCATGGAGCGTGGCCAAGGTTCAACCGGTCGAGGTATGAGTGGTAGTAGGTTGTGGGAAGGGGGTGATATTTATTCCTCCGAAGGCCAATCAATGGTTGTTGGTTCTCAACAAGGTCATTGTGGGTCTGGTTCTCAGCAGCGTCATTTTGGGTCTGGTTCTCAGCAGGGTCATGTTGGAGAAGATGTTAACCAACAACATCAAGGTTGCCATCAATTTCAATATTTTTTCATTAAATTTGTACAACTTTTTTTACACGTGTTTTTTCTAATATATGAAATTTTATATATGTTGATACAGAGGCTGAAAATGTTCGAGCTAGTGGTCAAAATAGACGCAGGGCAGCTCGCTACATTCAAGAAGAAGGCTGTCAACCCAGCACAACTTATCCGACCGAGATTACTGATATACCATGGGAAACCAACATGGCGTAATGCACCTTACAAAGGTGTGAAAGCCTTCATGCAAAATTGCAAAGAGATCTCGTGGCTTTGTCTCTACCTGCTGAGAGTCGACAAAGCCTTGAAATAGTTACACATTCATTGGGTGAAATGGTAAATGTGTACAGAAATATTGGGCCAATAACTGATTCATTTGTAGAACTGATGAGAAAGAGAAAAGAAACAGTGTTGGGTCCTGATAAATGGGAGGACATTAAACAAAAAGTTACAAGAGAGGTGGCCAAGTCAATGTTTAATTATAAGGAAGGGCCAAAAATAAAAATGTTGAAGGTGCAGTATTTCAAGCACCGAGACATAGCTGGTTATTTGTATGATCGGCATCTTGCGGCCTTTGGAAGGCTTCCATGGAATAATGAGGTTCCTATTTATTTTGCACAAATGTTTTATGAAGAATTATTTTTGGGTATGAAACCCAACTACAATGACCTTCCTTCAGAATTTTTTGGCCCGGGGAAAGGTCGATTATATGACCGTAAGGGCGCTAACTGAGATGCGGAGTTGCCTCGCCCTGAGACGCCATTGGTGATTCGACCGTTTTGAGTCGAAACTCTGCGATCAGAGATGGATGTGACTTCTCAAATAAGTTGAGAAGCAAGAGATGTTATGATCGACAATGTTCATAGCGGATTGAGTGGAGTCAATCTTTGTTTAAATCGAAAAAGAGCACATGAAAATGCACATGCCAATTTTGTTTATTATACAGATGAGGAGATTTACAACATGAATGTTGAAGATCTCCGAAAATATGCAATAAATTGTCGCAATGGTTTGCAAG
This sequence comes from Pinus albicaulis, assembly GCA_034641835.2. Taxonomy (NCBI): domain Eukaryota; kingdom Viridiplantae; phylum Streptophyta; class Pinopsida; order Pinales; family Pinaceae; genus Pinus; species Pinus albicaulis. Next base: position 358,774,726 of record CM076576.1, read on the forward strand.
AGCTAATTTTTCATGAGGAAGAGGGCACCGGAACGGTATGTGTTAGTGACCTTAGGGTTTGAAATTATTTTTACATATACATGTGTACAATTTGTAATAAATATATGTGTATGTACATGTATACATTTATTTGTATGTGTACATTAATCTAACAAAAATGTATGATTATATGTTAAAACACCATTTGCAGTTCTCAGGCATGATGCGTGACGAAAATGTTAATATCACGTTCGGGACCTCTGGTTCAAACGATGCAGATGGGTTTGACCATCATGATATGTTGGCAAATGTTAGTGTTTTTTAAGTGACTCTAAAATAAATAATTGTTGCCACACATGTACATGTATGTATATATATAATTTGATAAAATGTTTTAACAAGTACTGATTCCGTCTGATGTTTTTGGGATGGCGGTACCTTCTTCTTCCTTGGGAGATGTACCTTCTACTTCCTTGGGAGATGAGCCACAAGTATGGACAATTTTTCACAAGTTTAAAATTTATGTTTAAAAGTTATATATATATATATATATATATATATATTCCACCTCAAAAAGTTCCATTAAAAATTGAGATATATATATATATATATATATAGAGAGAGAGAGAGAGAGAGAGAGAGAGAGAGAGAGAGAGAGAGATCTATATTTTGAGTTATTTAAAAAATTTTGAATTTAGGTTCCTATAGAAGATTTCTTTAATCCGCGGACTCTAGCGATGGAGATAGGAACATCCACAACATTTGAACAAGTTGCCTTTAGTTCCTTTTTTTAATATTATTGAAAATAAGTTTATATATGTACACGTGCATTTTCATTTGAAAGTTTTTAATATATATATATATATATATATATATATATATATATAGATATATAACTGTACATGTATATTGTACAGTTTACCACTGCAGATGTTCCTATGGGAGAACCTGTTCATCAAATGGAGAGGGAACCTTACGAGGTATTGCATGATTTTTTTGTTATATTTTATTTTTTACATGAAGTTCTAGATATATATATTCTCATTCATTTTTAAAACATCAAATTTTAATGTTCAAGTACATGTGCATTGTGTATGTAGGTTTCCCATTCACAGGATAGGGCGCAGACTGAGACCCTAGTAGGGAAGACGCTAGATCTGTCTCCATTTGATGGACATGATTTACAGTAGATTTGATTTCAAAATTTAGATGGTTTTAAAATTTGTTAAACTTGATACAGTTTGATATTTGTGAGATTTACAATTTTTGGACATATTTTATTACATTGTTATTATATAATTTGTTTTATTTAATTTTTGGATGGTTTTAGTACTTTTGGCATGTGAATGTGAAGTAATGTTGTAATCTATAAATTAATGTTGTCATCTGAACTACATTTGGCATGTTATGTAATGACATGTGTTATAATTTGTTTTGTTTTTAAAATTAAAGTGTTGGATGCTTGGAGTACATTTGGCATGTGAAGTAATGTTGTGATCTATATTTTTTTGTTAAATTAAAAGTTAAAAGTTTTGGATGGTTTCAATCTACATCTGGCATGTGATATTTAATGTTAAATGTTTTTGTTGGATAGTTGAATTATAATTGGCATGGCATGTGAAGTTTTTAAAACTCAAGTTTTGGATGGTTTCAATCTACATTTTGCATGTGATATTTAATGAAATTTAAATGTTTAATGTTTTAATGTTGCACAATATATAATCAAAAGGTTTTTAAAAATTAAAGTTTTGGATGGTTTCAATCTACAACTTAAAGTTTTGGATGGTTTCAATCTACATTTGCACATGTGGTATATAATGTTAAATGTTTCTATTGGATCTAGTTGAACTATAATTGGCATGGCATGTGAAGTAACGATCTATATATAACTTAAAGTTTTTTAAACTCAAGTTTTGAACGGTTTCAATCTACATTTCGCATGTGATGTTTAATACTTTAATGTTGCACGATATATTATCAAAATTTTTTAAAATTTTAAAGTTTTGGATGGTTTGAATCTACATTTGGCACATGTGGTATATAATGTTAAATGTTTCTATTGGATAGTTGTTCACTATAATTGGCATGGCATGTCAAGTAATGTTGCACAAATCCCTTTTGGATGGTTGAAGTACATTTGGAATTTTAAGATTGCTTTTGATCTCTCCATGTAGTTTTGTTTGAATGAAAAAATTTCCAATAGGAAGAACATAGCTTTTCAATGCAACTAACCATCTATCAATTGAGCTCTAATTGAAAATAGAGTTTAAAGAAGTAGATATATGTAAAATTATCCCTTTAATTTTGATTGGAAATATAAGTCTCTAGTACATATATATGTTTTTTGAATTTGGGTCAATGTCGTTAATGCACTCAAATAGGTAGCATTGTCGATTTATTTACATTGTTGAAACTTTTTACCAAAAAATCCGACTAGTTTTTCATCAATGCACATAGAAAAACTACTTGGAACAATTAATTGTGCATTCTAGAACATATCTATCCAAGACAAGTAACATTTTTCATCAATGCACATTGAACATATCCGACCATTAGACAAGCAGATTTTGTACTAGATTTTCAATCAGGATTAGAGATGTGGGTCAAATCCCACCAAAAGTAGAAGAAGTGCTCTGAGTCTCTTGTCTGAAAGGAATTTTCGTACAAAAATATACTGCAGATGATTTATTTACATTGTGTCCATAATTTTTACCAGAAAATCCAACTAGTTTTTCATCAATGCACATAGAAAAACTAGTTCCAGTTAATTGCATTCTAGAACATATATATTGAGTACGTAAATAATTTTTCATCAATGCACATAGTAAAACTAGAACAATTAATTTCATTCTAGAATATATATATATATATATATATATATATATATCCAATACATATAACATTTTTCATCAATGCACATGTATAGAAAAACTACTTTCAGTTGATACTAGAGCACGTGCTTGTACCAAACAATTTGTACATGTGCAAACACTTGCACAAATAACATAAGCAACTCAATTTTTAGTTGGGTACTGGAAGTTCTAAAACATATTTAATCCAAATATAATAAATTGTTGGAAAATTCACTCAAAAAAATTCTAATGGAATTCCATCCTCAATAATCCGTTCATGATCGGATTTTGACATTTTCCATCTCTTAATTTTTGAGTTTTTCTTTGATTGAACTTCTATTAACTTTATGCGCGCTGCACACACCAAGTGACTATATTGACAACTTATGGAATCAGGGTCATAGTCTTCAATGTAAACAAAGTCTCCACTTTGATGTGTTTGTTTGAAAAAATAACCTTTCAGTATAATAGACCCTCTGTCATACTGAAATCTGTGATCATAGTTTTGTAATAATTTCATTTTTCGTTTAGTGAAACGCATCAAATAATAATTCACATTTTCATCGTTGTCAATAAGTGAAATTACAGAAAAAACATCTCTTGCACAATAAAATGAATTTAACAAAATTACGCATATTTAAATTTATTTCTAGATCTTTAAATCATTAGAAAGTAATTCAAATGTTACCTTCTCTAACAAGATCAGAAACTCGATCTCCATCGGATGATATTGTAGTTTCCTCTGATTGCATTTCTTCAAACATTGCAACAGACATTTTTCCCTTTTTATTTAGCTTTGTATGTTTCCAATCGTTCACATACATTTTTTTTTCACAAACGTCATTGGATTTTGTGTTGTCTATGCAAACATCACAAAAACAAGAATATTTTCTTTTATCCAATGCAAACACATTTCTGGACGACTTTGCTTGAATTGAATGCAATTTTCGAGTCCCTTTTATTGTTTCAATGTCATTTCCAATTGATCTATCTATGTCTTCGATTCCAATATGCCAGAAAACCTTTATATGGAAAATTAGAAGAAGAATTTGTAAATATGATATCAAAATACAATCAAAGATAATCATTGCATGATAAATGTACAATGTTTAAAATTAGATTTCCAATATAAATTAAATTGAATGTACCTTTGCACTTCTCTTGATGGGTTTCTCTCATGGCTTAGAGAAAGGATGCACCATTGAACAACTTCTTCAGCGTTCACAAGTCAACTTGCAGAGTGGTTCATTTGATATCTTTGAAGTACTCGTTTTATGCATGCTCCTGCACTGTCATGTTCTCCTTTTCCATGGCCAGTTTCAAATAAATTCCAACAATGTTTAATGCAGGTTTTATTATGAAGACAACACAACCAAAAGAATGATCGTGCAGATTTGAATTGACCTGCGCATCCGTCTGACCATATCCAATGTTCATTGAATGTTATTCCATGATTTTTCAATGAATCATAAATTTTTCCAAAACAATGTTGTACAAAACATGTATCATGTGTACGATCGTCACTGATATAAAAGTGATATTATTTAATGATATGTCGATTTTCACTCGTGCTTTCTATATGATCGACATTTTGTTCAGCATGTCTATATAGAATATGGACGAGCATGGAGACTTGGTCAGAATTATAGTATTCACTCTGAATTTCTTTTTGTGGAACAAATGTGTAGTTTTCTACAAAATCAATCACTGAAAAAATGGTCCCTGGTGGAAAAACTTCACAAGATTTTTTGAATTGCAAGTCTTTCCATCTAGCTCTATTTGAATGCTTGGTATATTTGTAAATTTATGTCTCAAACTTTCTCAAAAAGTCTATCAGAAAAATTTCGTCTTCTAGTAATTCAATTCTTTTAACACTATTTGCACCTTGAATTGATGTATCAATATATTCATATCTCTTCCATTTCAATTTCATGTTGGACAATGATTGATCATTTATATCAATACGATATTTGTTTTGAAATTTAGTCAAATGTCCATAATCATCGCATTTTTTACCACCAACATATTTCTTTTTGTAAAATAGTTCATCGCTTTCTCTTTCACATATAATTTGAGATATGAAATCACGGATAGTGGAAGGAGGAGGTGAATCCTTCCATAATGTTCTACCGAAATCAAGGAATGTGTCATAATATAACTCAAATTCCATATGATAACGGCAACAACAAGTTTCGCGTACGGTGATAGGTTTTACATACCATGGTTTTTGTTGAACAAAAGCACTGAGTGAAACATGAATTTGACGATTCTCTTCTTTGAACTTGTTGAATAACTCTATCTGAATGGTTTCCAAGAGATGTTTTTCATGTTCTTCTTACTGATTTCGTGCTATTCTTCTTCGCATCACATGCCTCGCAGTTGGTGAAACACGCGAATTGTTCTTCCAATATTCATATATTATTTTTTTAACATTTTCTCCAAGTATATCTTTGTATGGTTGCCTACAAATAGCTCTCCAACAAGAAAGTTCATCATTTACATCTATTTGCAACCGAAATTTCCGATGTTTGTGCAAAGTTTTTCGCGAGGTTCCCAGTGCTCGTGCCATAGATGTTACCAAACGATTCTCTTGAGTACTTGAGGAAACCATTGCCATCTGTATTCCTCTACGTACAATTGAAACATCTTTCTCTCTAGATATCTTCATTGACTTTATAGAACTACTCATATTTTTTATCACTTCTTCCTTCATTTTTTTATCTTTGGTTGATTTTCGAATACCCAATAGTGTCGTAGCTTCTTTTAATTTCTTTAATGATAGGAGACCTTTCAACATTTGAGGCTGAACTGTCACTCGCTCATTTAAGAAATACTTTTCAAAAATGCAGTTAACACGATATCATATAACATGGTCAGCTTTTTTATCTCCATATGTGTGAGTGTCAACATTTTCTAACATCTCATTATCGATAGTGATTTCATCTGTACATATTCAAAAAAATAGTACATATTAAATAAATAACTAAACTGATAAATATATCTAAAATTTCAAATATTTTTCAAATTAGTTCATCAAATAAAAATTAAGCTTCACATTTTACATTAAGAAAATTTTAAATATATCAATAGATCATAATATTTACATTTACATACCTGCTTCAATTTATGCTTGAGGTTGATTTTCTTCTTCAATATTTTGAGGAATATCTCTGTCTGTTTACATTAAACAAAATATTTTTCAAACTAGTTCATCAAATAAAAAATTAAGCTTTACATTTTAGATTAGGAAAATTTTAAATATATCAATAGATCATAATATTTACATTTACATACCTGCTTCAATTTCTGCTTGAGGTTGATTTTCTTCTTCAATATTTTGAGGAATATCTCTGTCTGTTTACATTAAACAAAATATTTTCAAATTAGTTCATCAAATAAAAATTAAGCTTCACATTTTACATTAGGAAAATTTTAAATATATCAATAGATCATAATATTTACATTTACATATCTGCTTCAATTTCTGCTTGAGGTTGATTTTCTTCTTCAATATTTTGAGGAATATTTCTGTCTATTTACATTAAACAATTTTTTTTTCAAATTAGTTCATCAAATAAAAATTAAGCTTCACATTTTACATAAGGAAAATTTTAAATATATCAATAGATCATAATATTTACATTTACATACATGCTTCAATTTCTGCTTGAGGTTGATTTTCCTCTTCAATATTTGAGAGGGCTTCTAATTTTCTTTTGCGATATTGTCTTGTCTCTTCTCTACGTTCGTCAGGGTCTCCTTTTCGATCATATTTTCTCGCACAAGTTCTTCGATTTCCCATGATAATAGGGTATGAAGTTCAAAAAATTTCCTTCAAAAAATTAGACAGTAACTCAATTACAAAAAATAACACAAAAGATTTAATTTAAAAAAATTCAGTGTAAATTTTTTGCAAAAAATACATACTCCAATCCAAAACACTTAAAAAAATTTGAGAGAAAAATGTTCTATAAAAATGAAACGAAGCTCAAAATATTTACTTCAACTCAAAACACGTACATACCTCCAAGAAATGTCTTTTGAATGTATGTCCAAGAAATTTTTTTAAGTTCAAAACAATTTTTGCCAAAATCAGGCCACCTCCAAGAAATGTCTTCTAAAAAAATTCTTTGTAAAATGAATTTGCTTCCAAGAAATGCTCTTAAACCCAAACTTTGAAGATAAGTTTTTGAACCCAAACCAAGATCTTTATAAAATGAGATGAAAAATATATTATTATACATAGTATTATGAAAACAAATTTAAATGTTATATATTGTATACTATATTCCTTTTTATATTATATATTATTTTCTCTTATGTTATAAATAAAATCAATTCAATATGTAATATAAAAAAATACATAAAATAATATATTATATTTATTATATTATATTATTTTTATATAGTATATTAATTACATGTTATTATACAATTTAAATAATATAAATTTTAATTAAGAGTATATTATATAATTAAGAATTTATGAATTTGTAATTATAATTTATTTTAAGTTATTAGAAAGAAAAAATGCATTAGTTTTTCAATGATAACGACACTTTACTGAAAAGATCATTCTTATTTATAGTCACATCAATACAATTTTTTTATTAATTTTATTTTGGTACACCTTTTCAATTGAATTTAACCATAGTTACATGGATTGTGGTGCAAAAAGTAAAATGCAAATTCAAAAATATTATTGTATTGGTTTAGATATTTTTTTATTATATCCTTAGAAGGCCGATTTTAGACCTCAAAATTCCCCTAATGCTCCCTGTATTTGAATTTTCTACCCTATTTCCCTTATCATTTCAACCCCACATCACTTCCCTAAGCTTCATAAGTCCCTTACACACTTCCCAAAATTTTCCCTCACTTATTCAAACTCCCTAACCTTATAATCCTACTCCCTTCCCCTCCCCCTTCTTCCCTAGGGTTTCTAGACAAAACTAAATATAATTGAAGAGGAGAGAAACATCATGGAGGAGGAAAGAAACATCACAGAAAAAGAGATGAAAACCTACAATAAAGGAGGGAGGATCTTGAGACTAAAGCCATCAGAAACTAGGGAATTGATGGCATCACCCTTGGCAGTTAAATGTTTCCAACATGTAGGTTGTGTTGAGTTTTGTGAGATGGTCCAAAGAGGGTAGAGCCATCCTACTTTGACCATTGTTTTCATCACCAACCTGCAAAAAGACTAAGTGATTATTGCAGGGGTGACATTCACCATTTTTACAAACATCATTGTAGCAACAACACAAATACCCAATATAGGTGAAAAGTTGTTCAAAATTAAATATTTGGATGCCCAGCTGTATGAACCTTACTTCAAAGCACCTTACAAAGACAACACAAAGAAAATACTTCCTTTTGGTTAGTTGTTGAATATTTTTTCTCCCATGATGAAGATCATTATGACATATTTTACTTCTGAGGGCATATTCTCCACGTTTTACAACTATCACATGAATTTTCTCATGCATTTCTCTAGGGTGAAATTGATAAATCTTACCTATTATTTGTACAATAGCATTGATAATATGGCCTAGATAGTTTCGAATAGAGAGTATGATATTCAAATGAAGAAACTCTTCTATCATTCACTCTTTAAAATCATTGTCCTTCATCACCTCAAACAACATAACATTGCATGGGAGACTTTCATGGAAGAAAACTAAAGAGGAAAAAGAGTTCAAAACCTACCAGAGAGGACATAGGCAAGTGTTCGCTCCATGGATTGTGGAAGGGATGTTTCCTTCTACATCAGCAAAACAGGGATATCAAAAGCAGTAGGAGGTAGTGGTTCAAGAGAAGGAAGACCTTCATCATGAAGAAGAAAAGGAATTTGACCTGGTGGAATTTGATGTCCAAGATGATCATGAAACCAAAAACCTGGTCATCAAAGAGAAAGATGCCACAATCAGAGAGCTGCAAGATAATCTGGCAAGAGCAAAATTTGGCATTTATTTCCTTTTTAAGAAAACAAGTAGTTAAAAGAGAAACAAGTACTCTTGGAAATAGACTTGTTGAAGGCCAAGAGGATAGACACAAAAGGCAAAGCAGTGATTGCACCTGCTGAGTATGATCATGATGAGACTCAAATCACCAAGAAGAGATGAAAAAAAGGAGGTATTAAGAGAGCATTGGAGTAGGAAAAACATGAGGAAGAAGAACTCACCTTTGAGGAATGAATTGCAAGAGAAATCAATGATGACAAAGAAGTGTGGCTTGATAGAGTGAAATTACACCTTGAGAATCTCCTTCATAATGCCAAAAAGGAAAATCAAAAGCTAAGGCACATGGATGATTGCTACAACACCAGAAACAATATTTGCAATATTAGGATCAAGCAATTGAAGGACAAACTGAAGGAAACCCTAATCATTCAAAAGTAGAAGGGAAAACTTGAGTTTCTTGTGGATTCCTCCTTTCTAGCTTGAAATACTTCATCATCACTTCATCTAGCAGTTTTTAAGGTTTTCGAGCAAGTTTTTGATTTTTTGGGCTTTTTGGTAAATTTTAACAGACTTTCTGCATAGTCACCCTGCAAAAAGCACAGCATGGGCCACACTGCGATTTTTTTTAGGCCTATAAATGAGAAAAAATGTGCATATATGGATATAAAATTATGTCTACATAAACTATTGACTACTGGCACTCAAAAATTGACCTTTTAACAGGTGGAAAAGGCCAAAAACCTCCCAAAAAACACCTTTCTGCCTCTTTTTTCAACCTCACGCTGTGATTTTTCACCAGTCTTGGGATATTTCATCTTTTAGGGGCTTCACTCGATCCTTTTCTAAGCTTGAGGACATTTTTAACAACTATATTGGAAGAGATTTGCAATAAGACATCTTGGGATTAATTTGGACTTCAAGAAGGCACTTAGAATTTATTTTGAAGCCCCACGCTGCGCTTTTTATGAGGTGTTAGTATGAATCCTTTGTCGATGTGTACGAAAAAAGACCACTTTAGCTACACATAACTAATAGCCCTAACATGAAAAGTGGCTGCCAATATCCTCAGATCTGTAGTTAGTTGATCAAGACAAGAGCTGCAAAAAACTAGATCTATGCATAGAAAGACATTAAGCAGTAAAAAGAAGGGTTTGCTCCATATATCCGATAGACAAGACAAGAACAATTTTTTGAAAGAATTTTTGTATTAAGGGCACCTGGGAGGAAAACAAGAAGATGTTTCCAATTCTCCTCAATGGGATGTGTTCTTGGAAGTCCTCAGCACTTCAGATCTAGTATTTCTCTCTCATGTTGGTGTAGAAAACCCAGACAAAGATAGAACTCAAAGGGAGCTCACACAGCAAATAATGGAAAATATGACAATGACAATGGCTCAAAGTCAGACCAAGAGTTTAGATCTAGAGTGATCTAATAGGCAACAAAAGGTGAAGAATGGTAGGAAAAACCCTCCTATTTATAACAAAATATTGGGTCATTCTAGATCTTGGTGCATGATTAAAATAACATTAACCAAATCTAGATCCACCTTTTATGGAATATTTTATTATATTTGTTGGAGCGAAAAGGTATTTGACTTGGGTCAAATCCATTTATTTGTGAATAATAAATAAATAAATGATTTATTTATCATTTTAAGGAAGTGGTTGGAGGATGATCAAATAAATAATGATTTATTTAATTATTTATGGGTGATTTAGTCATATTTAACAAGGAATATTATTTAAATAAGATTTAAATAATTATTCCTAGAAAATAATAAGACAAATAAAGATTTATCTAATTAATTTCTTTGTTTTGGGTTAAACATGACCAGGAATAATAATTAAATTATCGTTTAATTAATTATTCCATAAGGAAAATCAAACAATTATAGGTTTGTTTAATATTTCCTTTTGGGGTTTCCTGTTTAGACCATAAACAACCTAATAAATGTGGTTTATTAAGTTATTTTACATAGTGAAAGCAATTTTACTTAGGGTAAAATTGGTCTTACATGGTGTATTTGGGTCCATCTAATGATAATAGGTTAGATGACCAAAAAATGGTGTAACAGATTGCCCCCCAGTGTGCGAGTGTTAGGAGAAAATCGTATGACTGAAGTACGTTGTAAGAACTCAATCACCAGACATCAAGAGGGAAGTCAGAGAGAGAAATGTGCTGAAGAACTAGACCCTGAGGAGATGAGACTTACAGGTGCAACAAGTCTCTTTTTATGAGAGGGTACCTATGCTAAAGGCGGCGGGGGAGGCATACCTATGCCCGCTGAGACAAAGTACAAAAGAATAGTGCATCCAGTAAACAAGGAACCGAACTGTAAAGTACATGCTGGCATAAACATGAGCTAGATAAAAGATATAATGAGGAATCCCACATACATGTTCTGCCTAGGATAATAGCCAGGACTTATACAATAATATCTGAGTACATGAGATACAAATAAAACCCAAATTCCCCCTATAAACAGGGAAGGGCTCGCAAAATTTGACTGATACATGCAAATGAAAGAGGTGCTGCAAGCGGCTAAGGCTGACATCATCAAATGTATGGAGCTGCATCGAAGGCTGAAATGAAGAGGTCATCTGGGCATGTGGGGGGCTACCTACAGGGCCACCCCCTCATGAGTTTTGAGACATCTCACACACACACACCCAAGAATCACCAATATCTGTTGTGGCATCACTGGACCATCAAGTATAAGGATCTCGATCATGTTGAAAGGAGTTGGAGCTAAGAAACAATCAAATCAAAGGGTAATGAGAAATCCATTTGCCTGATCCGAGGCACCAAACAAGTGTGGAAGCTAGAACCAAGGTACACCGCCCTCTAGACCTGTCTTCTGGAATGAAGGAGCTGATTTCGATAGAAGGAGGTCCGCCATATGTGAGGCAATGAGAGATCCTCAACTAAGGAATGAGAGAAAATAGTAGAGCGACGGATAGACTAATACCAATGATGAAGATGGAATGGAGGGGACTGAGTAGCGAATGGACGACTTCCCTTGTTAGAGCATAAAGGGCATGAATGACATGGCAGCGACTGACACAATATCATAAGGGATAGGGGACAGTGGGACTGAAGGCCATAATGTGCGACACAAGAGAGAGACCAAGCAATGAAGGATGGAGGACTATAGCGGGGTACAAAGGGACTCGGGATAGACTCCATAAATGCGATGATGACTCAACTTGGATGCTCTAAACAAGGGCGACTTGATGGTGCTGCCACACAGTAAAGGTCCAATGGGGGACCATAAAAACATGAGTACAAGATGGTAACTCATGACGAACATCAACACGAGCATGGATAAGTATGGAGGCCAAATGGTGCCCCTAGTATGAGTGTTGCAAGTGAAGAAATTCGATTTTGAGGAGGGTTATGGTTGAGGGGCATAGGTGACCCCAAGCATGGTGTGGTCATGCCAAAATGTATTTAGAAAAAGTGGGATCTAAACACATTTTAATGATGTGTTGTGCCATTTGTTTTTGTTATGGTTATGCAGTTTGAGAAAGGGAATGGAGGATTACCAATTTCTTTTGGTACTGCATATAGGAATCAAATGGACTTTAAGTTTTCGGGTTGGCATACCTGGTGTCACTATCCCAAAGAGAGGATTTGGAGATAATGAACTGACGCTCTCTGAGAAAACCCATAGGTTGGTCAACAACAATGTCTAAGAGATTGGGTTACTGATGGAAGATGAGGGAACGATAAGGGGTATCATCCCTAGAGTGATCTGAAGTGATATGGGACTCTAGAGGTTCTTCTAAATGTGGAAGAATAATGGTACTAAAGTCAACACGACCAGATACACTAGGAGAGTTGTGGAGAATTGCTTCTCTTGGTCTCTCAAATGTGGGTGCCCCCTCACCCAAACATTGGGTTTCAATGTAATCGCCACAAGGTGTATGTGGTGTGAACGCATGGGTTTGATGTAAGGGGGAATAGATAAAGTCAGGGGTGGGGATTTTTTCCATAATTTCATCATCGTGATAGAAGATGGGGTGACTGGTGGAAGAAAGACCACCTGACGTGGTGAAGCGACCTGAATTATCATCATGAGAAGAGCGGTTCACATGCGTATTGTCATAAGGGGTGACAGAAGAGTAAGTAGATAAAGGATCTACCGATGTTGAGCCCAAGGTGATCGCTGAAGTAAGGTCAAGCGAAACAACAGGGGAGGGTTCAAAGGGAATGTTCCCCAAGGGTCTCATGGATGATGATAGGTAGAAAATGCTGGACGAAGTCTCCGTCATCTCGACATCAGGAGGGGGGATGTCAATGGGAGCAGTCATGTCTGGTAGTTTTGTCAAAGAAAAATGCGCAAATATGGGAGAGGTGGACTCATTGTGCTTGGCCTCGAATTGGCGGACCACGGCTAGAGAGGTGCGGAAGTCCGCGAGGCGGGGACAGAGGTGGGTGTAATAGCCATGGAGGTCACACAAAGCACAGGGGTGGTTGGTGTGAATAGTCTGGGGGTTCGTGGTTGCGATCGCGAAAGGAAAAGAGTCTTCTGGGACCGGGGACTCAGGGAACGCAACATTAACCATGGGCTTGAGGTGAAGCAATTCAGGACAGGTATGGGTGGCGTGACCAACAATATCACACAAAGCACACTGGATGGTATGCTTTGGAGGCCGAGGAGGGGTAGGGTTTGTCGAGGAAGCCTTGTCCTTTGATGCCCCCTTGTGAGCTTTGCCCTTCTTACCCGAAGCGGTCACAACAGGAGGTGGTTCCTGTTGAGGTGACTGAGGCACTGTTGTGGTGGGAGAAGTACAGGGGACCGGTTGAACCAGGGTCAAAGCAAGATAAGGTTTGGGTTGACCAAGCAAGGTTGGGGCTGGAGGATCAAGGTACCAGACGGGAATCCCAAGGGTCAGGTTAGGAAGAGAGAGGGTGGCCATGACAGGTACCGTGTACACTCCTAGTGGGGGAGCTAGGAACGGTATCTGACCAGAGGGGTAATGGCCAGGTGGGACGGCTCCTAAAGGACTAAGGCTTGGAGGAACCGTTCCAGGAGGGTAAAGAGGCTCATGAATACCAGCTGCAGGTGAAGGGCTAGGAGCAGGTTTCGGAGAGCACGGTTGCTGACTAGCCGAAGCAGGTTGGTTGAGAGCAACCCGAGACGATTGCATCATGCAAACATTCGATGAGCTGGGGTCGGAGACAGGAGGAGGAGGAAGACGAGGGAAGGTTCCAAGCAAAGAGGAGTCTTTGTAGACGCCGGGAGAGACACTGGTCAAAGAATCGACGGTTTTCTTATTGGCTACAGAAGAGATGGTCGTCTCAGGGGAGGTCTGAGATTTTGGCTCATGGTATGTCAACCGGTCAATGGTGACTATATTTCCATTGTGAGGAAAAGACATCTTGCGAAAAACTGCGGATGGGACAGCAGACATGGCATAGGTGTAGCTTCGCCCCAAGATAATGTTGTAATCGAGAGGGGCATCGATTACTTCTACGTCAACGCAAACAGTCTTGCCTGCAAGAGTGATAGGACAATTACAGAATAGGCCAATGGGATGGGAGGCGTGGCCATCCCACGCTTGAACGGTGATCGTGGAAGGGGCCAACTCAGGAGATCTGAGTTGCTTCCAAACCGAAGTGGACATCACGCAGGTGGATTCCCCCTCATCAATTATACACCGGGAAACGTTAGCGTTCCGGATTTTGACTGGGATTTGGAAGGCTACGGAAGTAGGAAGGGGAGAATGTTCTGATTGATGGGTGTCGAAAACAATCATTTGGTCATCAGCAGGATCCACAACGCCCATGGCAGATAGTAGAGCCTTCTTTTGGGAAGGGCACGATTGGAGGAGTTCCAATGTGGAAATGGCAGCAGGAGACTGCGCCAAATCATCTACTATGCTATACGAATGAGCATCTCGACCAGGAGGAGCATTTCGACATAATGGTCCTTTAGGAATCTTGGTATGAACCTCAACTTTGGGTTGAGGGATATGCAAGGGACCATTAGATGTCGAAAGAGGCTCGGTGGAACCTGAAGAAGGGGACTTGGAGGTAGACTGAGCGGGAGGCTTAAGGTACTGGCGAGGCCGAGTTTGAAGGTTAAGGTCAACGGGTAGAGTTGGATCAGAGTTCATCATGAGGATCTGGTAATTGGAGGAACCAGAAGGGGAAAGTTGAGTGGCCACTTGTCTGTCAGGTGGTTGGGTAGCCACGAATCCCTGCGGTGCATCCACCTGTGCTTGAGGGGGCGGTGATTACTGTGGCAGGGGTTGAGAAGGCAAGGGAGGCGGAGGTGTTGATGCTGGAGGAGCTGGAGAACCTAACTGCGGATACGAATAATAAGGGGGTTGGGTAACAGTATGGTGAACAAGAGGTTGGGCCAAAAGAGGAGGCATGCTGTATCTTGGATATGTGCTACCGGGAGGGGAACAAGTGCGGGAGGTGCTGCCCCCTCCCCCAGGAAAAGCATAACCCATGGGAGGTTGGGCATATGGATGAGAGAGAGCTCCAACGATTCTATTGGCAGCATGAGGGGCCCCCGGTGTATGGACACGACTGGGTCTGGGGAGATCAGGTAGAACGGTATAAACATAACCTGTCTGAGCGTAGATCAAGTCATATTTTAACGCCAGTTGGAGGGCGGCTTCTTCAGTTTGGGGAAAATGCGATGCGACATCTTTCCCAATAGGGGGCAAGAGAGATCTAAGGAACCAGTCCATGTAGACACGGTCTTCGAAGGTAGGGGATTGACATAGGCTCTTTCTTCTTCGCCATTCTTGGACATGATCGGATAGGCGGGTCGCAGATGATTGACAGAAGGAAGTCAAAAGTTCGATACCAGTGTCATAACGAAGGGGAAGATAAAAGTAAGATAAAAAATCCTGGGCAAGAGTTGCAAAGGTGGTATGAGAGGAAGTGGGCTGATCAACATACCACTTAGAAGCCGCACCTGTAAGCGTTCGTTGGAACAACCGAAGATGGACAGAGTCATCGGTAATGGAGGTAGATGAACACCACATGTGGAAATATCGAACATGATTTGAAGGATCTTCTCCAGCAAGGCCTTCAAACTTTGGGATGTCGGAAGGGAGATTTTTCGGCATAGCAGGCCAGCTAGCGTCATGGTGTATAGGGTCGTTAATCAATCGGTCCAAATCAGGGAGGCTGAGGACTGCCATGAAGGGGAGCAAGGGCGCAGCCGAGGTAGTTCCTATGGTGGTTCCGCTAGTAGCAGTCCCGACATTAGGGCCGGGATTACCGCTAGCATTAGGCCCTGGACCAGACATAGTGAAGGTGATAGGGGGAGAACTGGAAGTAAAAGGAGAACCCAATGAATCAGAAGAAGAGTTGAAGTTCGGACTCGGAGGAGGACTAACTCGATGACGACGGGACGGAGTAGGTAGACCGACCGGAAACTGAGGGTGAAGGCCAAGAAATCTCTGGGAGGTGCGCCTGGGGGGCACAATGATGACAACACAAACATGGCACAAGGGGAAGAAGAACGAACACAAGGGCAGGGAGGTGCAGAATCAAGTGATTACAATGTTGAAACAAGGGCAGATAGGTGTAGTGTCAATTGATTTTAAAGTCTTTTCCTGGTGGTGTAAACCAGGCTCCTCTTCGCTTAGGGTGAGTGTGTGGCGTGCGCTAATTTTAATTTTTAAACCCTTTTCGTTTTGAGATCAAGAGAAAAGTGTGCTGCGTAACTGAAAATAAATCTACAGAGAACAGTGTATAATGCTGAAATAACAGAAAATTAACAGCTAACAATGCATCAATCTAACCCAAAAAGGCAGGTCTCTCAAAACTAGTCTAACAGAGGGAAAAAATCTAGTCAAAACACACTAAAAAGAGGCCAATAGATCTAGGGTCAAGAGGGACAGGGATCTAAAGAAGAAATCTACTGAAAAGAGGTGCAGAACACAGCCAAGAGGCAGAGGCAAGGTGGCTGGAAAAAAAGGAGGAAATCAGCAAAAAGCAGAAGGGACAAGGAGGAGGCCCTAAAGGTAGATCCAAACAAAACTTCAGGAGGTGATTTGAAAGGGAGAAGAGTCGATTAAACAAAGTCTGGGCAAGGAGGCATCGTATCCTGAAAAGGTACCGAAACTCAGAAAAACAGACGGCTGAAACAGCTAAAAACTCTTCCAATTAAAAGTGGAGGGTACTGAAGCCCTAGGGGCCTAGGTTCCCACTTAGATGAGAAAAACAGATCAGGAACAGGTCGAAATGGGCTGAGACAGAGGCTGGAAAACCCTGACAGGTTTTAAAAACCTTAAAATTTGAAGTATAAAAATAGTGTAGCATTACAGGTCGTGTGTTCCCGACCGCTTTCGCGTGTGTCGCGAGAATGGTTGAAAAGTGCGACCGGACGTCTGGTGTCACGCTTATGGGCCGAAAGGCGACCTAAAGCCTCGGGTGTCCCAGTCGCGGTATTTCCGTAAAAGTCGTCGTCTCGGGGCCATGCTGATGTCTCCGTCACCCTCGCGTAATAGCTTAAACATGCGGAAGAAATTTTAATGTTTGAGGGTTTTATAGGGGAAAAACACCATGAAAATAGGAAAAACAAAAATCTGAAAAAAAACCCTAGGGTCTGAAGTAGCTGGATATGCAGGAATATGAAAAACGACAGCGGTCGTAATTGAAAACCCGTGTGGAGTCGCCAATTGTTAGTATGAATCTTTTGTCGATGTGTACGAAAAAACACCACTTTAGCTACGCATAACTAATAGCCCTAACATCAATAGTGGCTGCCAATATCTTCAGATCTGCAGTTAGTTGATCAAGACAAGAGCTGCAAAAAACCAGATCTATGCATAGAAAGACATTAAGCAGTAAAAAGAAGGGTTTGCTCCATATATCCAATAGACAAGACAAGAACAATTTTTTGAAAGAATTTTTGTATTAAGGGAGCCTGGGAGGAAAACGGGAAGATGTTTCCAATTCTTCTCAATGGGATGGGTTCTTAGAAGTCCTCAACACTTCAGATCTAGCATTTCTCTCTCCTGTTGGTGTAGAAAACCCAGAAAAAGATAGAACTCAAAGGGAGCTCACACAGCAAATAATGGAAAATATGACAATGACAATGGCTCAAAGTTACACCAATAGTTTAGTTCCAGAGTGATCTAATAGGCAACAAAAGGTGAGGAATGGTAGGAAAAACCCTCCTATTTATAACAAAATATTGGGTCATTCTAGATCTTGGTGCATGATTAAAATAACATTAACCAAATCTAGATCCACCTTTTATGGAATATTTTATTATATTTGTTGAAGGGAAAAAGTATTTGACTTGGGTCAAATCCATTTATTTGTGAATAATAAATAAATAAATGATTTATTTATCATTTTAAGGAAGTGGTTGAAGGATAATCAAATAAATAATGATTTATTTAACTATTTATGGGTGATTTAGTCATATTTAACAAGGAATATTATTTAAATAAGATTTAAATAATTATTCCTAGAAAATAATAAGACAAATAAAGATTTATCTAATTAATTTCTTTGTTTTGGGTTAAACATGACCAGGAATAATAATTGAATTATTGTTTAATTAATTATTCCTTGAGGAAAATCAAACAAATATAGGTTTGTTTAATATTTCCTTTTGGGTTTCCTGTTTAGACCATAAACAACCTAATAAATGTGGTTTATTAAGTTATTTTACATAGTGAAAGCAATTTTACTTAGGGTAAAATTGGTCTTACATGGTGTACTTGGGTCCATCTAATGATAATAGGTTAGATGACCAAAAAATGGTGTAACATGAGGCACTCTGCACTTTTCTCAAGCAGGTTGTGATTTTTAAAGTTGACTAATTTCTTCAAAATTTTCACTTTTTATCAGTTAATTGATGGATTCTAAGAAGATTTACTGATGTAAATGTGAAAAGTAAATTTAATTATGTCTTGTATAGTTAATAGAGGTAGATACATCAATTAAATATGTAATTTTGGGTCAAGTGAATTAGTTTCATCAAAGATAGGGATGAGTTTTTTGACCTCCATAGTCATTAGGATTCCAGTTGGGGACTTTGGGGATCAGCTCCAAAGGTCATGGATTCGACCCCTAAGAGTGGGAAAAGTTTGTTTTGCTATATATATATTCTATTTCCTTTGTCATTGCAAGGGTTGGATGTTGTGTAATTGATCTTTGAACACTAGTGTGTTCAGTCATTTTGGCAAGAAATAATAGACAGAGTTGCAATGATTTTGGCAGGATTCCTGTGGTAATGTGTTTGAGCAGTGTTGCCTCTTATGTCTACATATTTTTGAATGTATTATGATTTTCATATTCATTCCATGTCTGAATGTAAATGATTCCTACGTTAGATAGACATAATTCATTAGTTGATGCTCTGTTTTGGAGGAATTATTACATATGTGTTTCAGTTTCTTATGATTGAAAATAATTCATGATTTCCATGCTATTTTATGAAACCCTAGTAGTCTAAATCCACTCATATTGATACATGAATGTGTTAAATCATGTGCCTACCTTGCCCCATCAGATCTCTGAAATTCTGATCCTTTTTTCCCTGACCTAGTTCTTCCTTGACCTATTCACCATCCATCGCCCAAAATAAATCAACCAAACCATAGTGCTAGTATACCTAGCCTAAAATCCTCATTATCTAGTTAATTTGATTGTGATCTCTTGGATAGATCCCTCTCCTGCCTAACAACACTAGCTACTTGGAAAAATATTGGTCTGTGGTTACCTTTTTTGTTCTCCTTCTCAGCCTTCAAAGATCTGGTGGAGTGATAACACATAGATTAATTTAATACAGTGTTTGGTCTATGGTTAGTGTGAGTGGTGTGAGTAAATTTTACTTTTTGTGTGTGTATATATTTTAGCTATGTGATTTGAGTTGCAGGAGCAACCACTTTCATCCTAAGAAACTTCCTTGTAGGAAGACAATTGTCATTTTCAATGCAATTGGATCTGTCTTAAGATATAAAAAAAGAGCGACGTTTTTTTCCTTTCAATTATAGTAGTTTGAGCTCAGGGAAATGATGTTCAAACTATTGAATTTTGTTTCCATTTTTCCTTTTGTAATCTTCCCTTCAATGCATTTCTTCAAACAAGATCGATCTCTTTTGAATACTCCTCAACTATGTCTAAGGTGCAGTGACTGCATGGAAGGAAATTTGTCCAAGGAGTAGTGACCGCATGCAAGGATTCTGGATCGTTGAGGGTCGTTATGCCAAGATGGATATATCTGTGAAATCGCATGGACATATCGAATAGACATAATCGTGTAAGATGAAAAAACTCCATGATCATGTACACTAGTACAAAATGGGATATTAGTGACTTCGTGACTAAAATGTTAGTCACCACAACTATTTCCAGTGAATTACTAATAAATTCGAGAAATTTTAAGGGACCCAACTAAAAACGACTAACTTAAATGACTAATTTGTTCTAGGGATAAAATATACGACTAGATAATAACTGACTCAACTAAAAACAATTAACTTAAATGACTAATTTAGTCTACGACTAAGATATATGACTAGATAATAAGTGACAAAAATAAAAATTATTAACGTAAATGACTACTATAGTCAAAGAAAAAAAATATGACCAACTAAGAAGTACAATAGTATGTGGATCAGTCATTTATGCTAGTCATTTTTAATTGTTCCACTCTAGAAATGGAAAATTTCAATTTGGATATTAAAGTGTTATGTTTTTTTAAATATTAACACTACATATGGGGGTCTTTGAATCCATTTGCATTGTTAAAATTTAGAGACCCCATTGTCAAATATGAGAGAGATATAGTCGAGAGTGAATTAGCATACATTGACGAAAATCATCATCAATACGTATCTTCATCTGATCTACGTCACATAGACTAACTCTTTGTAAATATTTCTTTTGTTTTCATGCTTATGCGAGTCTTCAAATGACTGCATGACTAACTTGTGGCTTGATTAGTCGTGACCTAGGGGAATCAAAGCCATCAACATCTAGATCGCATTTGTCCTGGGCTATATCCACTAGCTCTAAGCATGAATGGATTTTTTCACACAAAGTTTAGAATCGACGACCTTTACACCACAAATTTCCTTAAAAAACACCCTGTCATCCTCTATTCTATGGCTTATAGACAACTCTATGAAAATATTAATTTCATTGTTAGTTTTGGGTTTTTTCCAATACTTAAATTTTGTAAAGTTTTAACTATGTGTAAAGATCAATTCAAAAGTATTTTTGGTTATATTTTCAATACTTAAATTTTATCAATTTTTTTAAAAAACCGAAAAACCTATCAAAACACAGTTGTCAAACCAATAAAGGGGACAACCATCACTCGTTGATATCCATTAATGAAAATTTGACTCATCATTTTTATTCAAGGAAAACCATGCCACATGTCATTACCCGCTGGTGGTTTGTAAGGGGGCATGCTTTCACTCCTACTAGATGCCTCTAGGTGGTGGGTCGTTAGCTTGTTTCCTCACATCCAAAGAAAATGAACTCTAAGCCAAGAAAAAGTAGTTTTAGGACATACTTGAGGCTCAAAATTTTACCCATTCTTATATTACTTATATTTTCTTTAAGACTACATATATGAATTTTAAAAAACATTTAAGTTAATTAATATTCCATTTACTAAATTTAAAAATTATATAAACTATATCAATATTCTTAAATTCACAAAATAGAAAAAAAAAATTCACATGATAAGGAAGATAACTAACCATTTAAAAGTTATATAAAATAAATAAATAAATAAATCCTCTCGCCACAATTAATTGTCTTTTTGAAACTGTATTCATGGTCAGGCTACAAATGTGTAAATTTTGCATTAATTTTTTAGAAATCAGATTTGTGGTGAGGCTACAAATGTGTAAATTATGCATTAATGTTATTGTATACAAAATAGACCAACTCCAACTTGCATAAAATCCTTATATACCATCGAATTTAGGAACTGACTGCAATTTCAGATTTCAGGGACTCACAGGCTTCAAATTTTAATATTTCCCTAAGCTACAAGAGACATTCACATCTTTTTTCCGGTTCCATTTGAAACAAAATTCCTTAGAAAAGGAGGGTATCGATATCGAAAATCTCTACATCGAAGGTTTCGAGTGTTAATTCCTTATGTCATATCCCTCGCTATTGAATCACCTTATATCCAATTGCATCCTTTTCAACATGAAGGACTGCATCCTTTTTAACCTGATGGTCACTACATAGTAGAATGAGGAAATATCATACAAATCCATGTAGAGGGCCAAAATGGCCACTATTGGTGTGACATAGGAAATCATAGACAAAATGGTGTGTATCCTTCCACACTTACTCCTTTAAATTTTAATAATTTAAAATTTTTGAGGGGTAGGGAGATGAAATAAATCTCTGCTACAATAATAGAAATCAGGTCAATACGTTTGTCTTTGGCATTATGACATATGATGTGTTAGCAACTAAAATGGCCCCAATAGATTCGAAACCCTGACTTGTTTTGATTTTACAAAATCCAAATTTCTGATGTCCATCATATCATTTGATTACGAAAATAATGCATCTAATCTTCCAATTCGGAAAATAGAAAAACTTGTTTTTTCTCTTAAACTTAAGTGTTGCATTAACTCCTTGTAGTATAGCGGAACTAAATTCTATTTTTTTAGGGCTTTGTACTTTGTGACGGTTCCACTTAGGGTCACAGTCGGTTGGTAATTGTGTTCTACATTCACCTGCAAATGGTATATGGTGGTTCGAGCTCCCATTGGATTTTTTGTTGCATGCCACCCAATGGGCCAGGATATCATATTGTTTGGGCCATCATACCCTTCGTATTCAGTTTCATCCTAGTTGCTTTGTCAGTGATCAGGTTTCTCATTTATATGTTATTGTTTATGATGCATCGATCATTAACCATTTTTCCAACTCTCATATTGTGGTTTCCTTGCTATTGTTTATCATGCATGTATTTGTTAGGATTAGATGGAAATATCAGATTTGTTTCTTCTTTCAACATGTTTTTCCCTGCACACTTCTATGGTAGTTCATGAGAAATGGAATTCTTCCTCACCAAGCATGTCTTTTTCCCTTGTGAGTCATGGATATTTGAGTCTTCTTGGCCAGGTATCTGCTTCTCCCTTGGATGATGCCTGAATAGTTATGAAGGCGTTATTTCCTTTCAGGTTTCAACCAGGCTCTCATTGCTCTTGTATGAGCATATGTGATCTTGAAAAGGGTATTATTTTGCATATGTGTAACCCTATACAAACCTTCTTTGTGCTTTGCAGGTTCTTGGATCTCTTGTTTTCATTCTTGTACTTTATGTTTTCTTCCCTTTGTAGCTTTCTACGGATACAACCTTTCTGATGTCCACGTTTTTCTGTAACATGATCTATGCACTCTAAGTTTTGTATCAGTTGAATTTTGAAGCACTCCAGATTGAGGTTACAACTTTTAAGTTTCCAAAGACCTCCTTCATCTCCAATATCATCATCCGCAATCTAATTCAGCTGAACAATCAATACTCGCACCTCTTATGCACATACTTGCAGTCACAATTTTTTTATTTACAATTCACATATTTCATATAATTTATTATAATTTTTTAGTGTTTGTATCTTGTGAATAGTAAGGAGTAGGTGGAGACCTTACATAACATATTCAATAAAATACTTTCCCTATACAATTCCATTGGAAATCCTCAGCACCATCCACATAAAGGCAAGAATCCCAAAAGGTTGAGTAATGAAGTGATTTCCTATGATACCAAGCTAGTAAAATCAACCCCCAAATTATGACCAAACAAATATCTATACTTGCCCCAACTTCTTAAAAATTTACAAAAAATAAATCCCATGCTTTGTGTCACATGCATAAGAGCTTATCTCTCATCCCAATATCAATTATGCTCCTTTTATGTCTAGATATCAACATACATAGCTCTCTATGTAGGGAAAACTGTAATAGGGTTTGGGCTAGGGAAAATTAGTCAAAAAACTCTCAGGAATATCTTTGTTTTTTTTTATGATTCTTCTTTTATTCTTACAAAGACGAAAAAAATGATAAACTAATGAGAACATTGAAGCTTTGTGCAATGGACCATGATGAAATATAATTGAATTTTTGAATTATTTATGAGGTATGTTTGTCAATTAAAGCAATTTCTAGAAAAAAAGGGGTTAAATTAGACAAAATGAGACACATTAGCATCTATTGTAGTCCGAGAGATATGGGGAGTCATGGCATGGTTTTGAATCAAGCGCCATGGATGCTATTTTGGAGCAAGTTGAGGAAATCAAATATCTCCACTGTAACTTGCATTGGAAAAAGTCCCAAAAATTAGCATTGTGCCTGATTCCATCACTGCAATTTGAACACTAACTTGTTCTAACAAACAAAGACATAGTTTAGATTCTATTGTGAAATATGAAGCCAATAATTTTTTTAGGGTGTAGTTGTTGTGAAGGAAATATTCATATATGTCATCAATTTATATAGGTTTCCAGTTAAACGATGTAGTCTTATAATAAATAGCATATAATGAAAGGGGGATTCGTAGTTTCCTTTATTCTTAATTAGTTAGCACTACAAATACTAACCAAAATTTCCATGATAACTTCTTTGTATGTATCCCAACATATGTTGGTGATTCGAAACGTCTATCATAATATATTGTGTCAATACTCCATAGAGAAATATGCACTAGTCAAACTAAATTCCAAGGTGGAGGTTAACACCATGGTTTTTATTGTTATAAAGAGGCTTCAATGCTCTCAATGGAGGGAAGCCCATGCACTTAAGATGTCTCTGCTGGAAACACCCCACAAACTAATTCTTTTCTCCTCTCTAGAAATAGTGTTTATGATTATGAAAATATGGATCTTCCACCTTTAGAAGATACTTCAGTCTCAAGAAAAGTTGAAAATGGAAATTTGGAGGTCATTTTGTTGGGTGTGGATGGCCAAGTAATGAAAACACCTACATCATCATTTAAGCATGTAGAGAGTGACAATTTATGTGAAACTCTAGTAAATATTGTTTATGGTCAGGATTCTTGTAAAGAATATAGAGAGAGAATCAAACCTAGAGGATAGGTAGTGGATACCCATAAAAAGTTCATTATGCACAAATATCAGTTCAATGGTACATAAATAACCTTAAATATATAGAGTGGCTTATGTATATATTTTTTCTACTATTTGAAATAGGTCCATGCTAGTTTACACACACTTCTTTGACTAGTGGGTACATTGTCAACCATTTAAGATTCAAATTTAAGGATGAAACTTATACAGAAAATATAAGTCTTGTTGCTACATCAATTCATTTTCTGTCGTAACAAACCAGTAACAACAAACCGCAAATTATGACCAAACAAATATCTATATTTTCCCAAACTTCCTAAACATTAACAAAAGAGAAATCCCACACTATGTGTCATAGACATAAGAGCTCATCTCTCAGCCCAATATCAATTATTCTCCTTGTATGTATGGCTATCAACATGCATAGATTTCTATGCAGGGAAAACCCTAATAGGGTTTCAACGACAATTGATCATAAAATTCTAAAGGATATCTTTGAATTTTCTTATGATTCTTATTTTCTACTTCCAAAGATGACAAAAATGATAAGATAATGACAACATTAAGGCTTTTTGCGATGAACCATGATGCAATATAATTGGATTTTTGAAATATTTATGAGGTATATTTATGAATTAAAGCAATTGATAGAAACAAAGGGGTGAAATTAGAAAAATATAGACACGTGTGAATTTATTGTATTCCCAAATATATAGGGAGTCATTTCATGGTTTTGCATTGAGCACCATGGGTGATGTTTGGGAGCAGGTCGAGGAAACCAAACATCTCGTAAAATTTAGCAATGTGCTTGTTTCCATAATTGAAATTAGAAAACTAAATTGTTCTAACAAACATATACATAGTTTAGATTTTATTGTGCAATGTGAAGCCAAAACTTTTTGTTAGGATGCATATGTTTTGAAGGAAATACTGCTACATGTCATGAATTTGGATAGGTTGTGAGTTAAACGATGTAGTCTTGGAATAAATATCATATAATATAGGGGAACAATTTAGTTGTTGAATTTACGGTTCATTAGTTATGACTACAAATACTCAACAACATTTCCATGAAAACTTCTTTGTACCTATCCCAAAGTCTATTGGTGATTTGAAACGTTTATCATAATATATTGTATTAATACTCTAAAGAGAAATATGCACTAGTAAAACTAAATGCCAAGGTGAAGGTTAACAAAATGGTTGTGATTGTTATAGAGTGGCTTTAGTGCTCTCAATGGAGGGAAGCTTAGGAACTTAAGATGTCTTTGTAGGAAACACCCACAAATTTATGCTTTTCTCCTATATTTCAATAGTTTTTATGATTACAAACATATGAATCTTCCACCTGTTGGGCATGTGTTATATTCTTTCCATGACTAGCCCCACGTGCTGTACGTTGCACCGAGAGCAGCAGGGGGGTCACAAGGGGGGAGGCAACCCCCACTGTTGGGGTCCGGGGCAGCGCCCTGGCGAAATGTTTTTTGGTGTGCGGACCCACTCATAGGTGGACCCACCCATGTTTTGTGCTTAAGTTTGCACATGGTTTTGGGGTACGATGGTTTTCGGCCCCTGGTATTTTGTAGATCCGGTCAAAGGAACTACGGTTATGTTCTAATCCAGGGTTAATGGATTGGGGTTTATGTATGCTTCGGCATGTATATATATGTGTTGTAACACTAAAAGGAATATAATGAAAAATCAAGCTGGTCGTCCCGATTTGGGATCCAGGGGAAAATCTCTGTGTTGATCTGTTTTATGTTTTATGCTCTCGCTATTGTTTATTTTCTGCTATAAGATTCGTGTGTAGATAATTTCTGTTCAGGGTTAAAACCTACATTTGGTATCAGAGCTGTTTCGGCTTCAAGGGGACGCCTTTGTTGTTGAGGGTTTTTTTCTCGGGCCTGTGGTAGACCCTGTGCAGTGGGAGATCTACGGGATCGATTCTTGCGGTGAAAGAATATGGCGAGTGGCGGAAAGATAGAGATCGAGAAATTTAATGGTCAGAGTTTTGAGTTGTGGAAGCTCAAGATGGAGGATCTGCTGGTGGATAAAGATCAGTGGATCGCGGTAGATCCGGGTACTAAACCAACGGCAATGTCAGATGAAGACTGGAAGAAACTGGATCGGAAGGCTAAGAGCACAATACGGTTGTGTGTCTCAGATTCAGTATTGTTGAATGTATTTGGGGAAGCTACGACGAAGAATTTGTGGGAAAAACTTGGGACTTTGTACCAATCTAAGTCTCTGGTGAATAAGTTGTTCCTGCGGAAAAAGCTGTATAACCTGAGGATGAAGGATGGAGACTCGGTGACAGAGCATCTGAACACCTTCAATACTGTGGTAAGTCAACTGTCATCTGTTGATATTAAAATCTCAGATGAAGATAAGTGCATCAGTTTGTTGTGTTCTCTACCAAACTCGTGGGATAGTCTGGTTATTGCAATAGGTAGCAATACAACTACCTTGAATTTTGATGACATTGTCTCAGCCTTGCTGTCGGAGGAAATGAGACAGAGAAATATGGAGGGTCAAAATGGAGATGCCTTATCTGTACGAGGAAGGTCCCAAAACAGAAACAAGAATAATGTTTCGAGTGGGAGATCCAAATCTAGAGGGAGATCTAAATCTCCTGGAAATTTTGTAAAGGTATGCTGGAAATGCGGAAAGGAAGGGCACTACAAAAAGGAGTTCAGATCTAAAGCTCCTGAGAAAGGAAAGCGATTTGATGATGCTGCCTCTGCAGAGGCAAAAACCACCTCGGATGAAGGTGGGGATGTGTATTTGGCTTCTTCTTCAAATACACATGTAGATCATGAGTCATGGTTGATTGACTCAGGTGCATCCTTTCACTTCACTCCCCATAGGGAGTGGTTCTGCGAGTATAAAAAATATGATGGTGATGTCTTCCTAGGCGATAATAGGAAGGCCATAATCGTCGGACGTGGAAAGGTAAAGCTAAAACTGCAAGGTGGAAGGATTAGAGCACTTCTTGGTGTTCTTCATATTCCTGCATTGGCCAGAAATCTGATTTCTGTAAGCAAGATGGATGATGCGGGTGTAAAAACAATGTTTGAGAAAGATTCCTGCAAGATGGTTCGAGGAGCACTGGTATTAATGCGGGGAGTTCAGACTGGAACTCTGTACAAACTACAAGGTAGCACTGTTATTGATGGGTGTAGCAGTTCTGTGGTTCCTGAAAGAGGAGTGGAAAGCCTAGCTATCTCTAGAGAAAATACCATGTTATGGCATCAAAGGCTTGGACATATTGGAGAGAAGGGCCTTCATATACTGCATAGAAATGGTATGGTAGAAGGTATGTCTAATTTCTCTGTGGATTTCGATTTCTGTGAACACTGTGTATATGGGAAGCAGAATCGGGTGAGTTTTACTTCTGGTGCTAAGAGGGAGAACAAGATATTAGAACTTGTTCACAGTGATGTGTTTGGACCTGTGTCAGTTCCATCACTGGGAAAGTCTGTGTACCATGTTTCATTCATAGATGACTTCTCAAGGAATACATGGCTATATTTCTTGAGGAAGAAATCTGAAGCTTTTGACAGATTTAAAGAATTTAAGGCTCTGGTGGAAAACCAGATAGAGAAGAAGATAAAGGCGCTGAGGACAGATAATGGTGGGGAGTTCTGTAAGAAGGAATTTGAAGAGTTTTGTAAGAGGTGTGGTATAGCATGATAGAATACTACTCCATACACACCTCAGCAAAATGGAGTTGCAGAAAGAATGAACAGAACACTGATGGAAAAGAAAAGAAGCATGCTCAGTGGTACTGGGTTAGGACAAGAATTCTGGGCAGAGGTAGTGGAGACTGCATGCTATCTGGTTAACATATCACCTTCATCAGTGTTGGAGGATAAGACTCCACATGAGGTATGGGCTGGTAAGAAACCCTCTCTTTCACATCTAAGGGTATCTAGATGTGATGCATATGTACATGTTCCAAAGGAGAAAAGGACCAAGTTGGATAATAAATCTGAAAGGTGCATCTTTATTGGGTATAAGGATGGTTTAAAAGGTTACAAGCGTTGGAACGCGGAAACAAGGAAGGTTGTGTATAGCCGAGATGTGGTGTTTAGAGGGGTGAAATATGTTGTTAAACATACAGAAATCATGTAAGAATAAAAAGGAACACGAGAAGATAGGTTTAAGCTAAGGGTATGAATCGAGACTCTACGGAGAAGAAGATTCGAGAAGAGGAAGTGCTACAAACTCCGACTTTGAAGATCGGTTCAAGAAGAAACCTTAAAAAAAGGTATAGTCCATCTGCTTTTTGTTCAGGTTTTTCCTTAACTATAACTAATGATGATCCCATAACTTTCAGGGAGGCAGTAGATTCCGAGGATGGAAAACTCTGGAAGGAGGCCATGGTTGATGAAATGGCATCCTTGCACAAAAATGAGGCATGGGATCTGGTGGAGTTGCCGGCTGAAAGGAAGCCCATTGGGAGCAAATGGGTGTTTAAGAAGAAGATGAATGTAGAAGGCAAGGTGGAGAAATACAAAGCTCGGTTGGTAGCGAAAGGTTATTCCCAGGTGTCGGGAATTGATTTTGGTGATATTTTTTCTCCTGTTGCCAAAGTTACTTCTATTAGATTACTTTTATCTGTTGTTGTTGCATTTTATTTTGAGATAGAACAGATGGATGTGAAGACAACATTTCTTCACGGGGATCTAGAAGAGGAGATCTACATGAAGCAACCTGAAGGCTTTATGGTGAAGGGTAAGAAAGAACTGGTATGCAAGTTGAAGAAGTCTCTGTATGGGTTAAAACAGTCACCAAGGATGTGGTATTAGAAATTTGATACCTATATACGGGGACTTGGCTTCACCAGAAGCAAGGAGGATCACTGTGTTTATTTTAAATTAATTGGTGACCATGTTATTTATTTGGTCTTGTATGTGGATGATATGTTGTTGATTGGAAATGACAAAAAAATTATCCAAGATTTGAAGACCCAACTGTTCTCCAAATTCGACATGAAGGATCTTGGTGCTGCAAACTATATTTTGGGCATGGAAATTAAGAGAGATTAGGCAAAGAGGAAGATCTGGTTAAACCAGAGGAAGTATGTCGAGACTATATTACAGAGGTTCAATATGCAGGATAGTAAACCGGTGAGTGTTCCTATTCCTGTAGGTGCAAAGCTGTCTGCTGAACAGTGTCCCAAGACACAAGAAGAAGAAGAGGATATGTCCCGTGTTCCATATGCAAGTGCAGTGGGTAGCCTGATGTATGCAATGGTCTGTACTAGACCAGACATTGCACATGCAGTGGGAGTATTGAGCAGGTTTATGTCAAACCCAGGGAAGGAGCATTGGACAATAGTGAAGCGGGTTTTCAGATATTTACGTGGCACTAGTGATTATGGCTTGTGCTACCAGGGAAGACCAGGATTGGAAAGAATGTTAGACATTCGTGGTTTTGTTGATGCAGACTGGGCTGGAGATCTAGACCAAAGAAGATCTACAAGTGGGTATGTGTTTAGCCTATTTGGAGGTGCAGTCAGTTGGATGAGTAAAAGACAGTCTGTAGTGGCGCTTTCAACTACAGAGGCAGAATACATAGCAGCCACTCATGCAAGCAAGGAAGCAGTTTGGTTGCGGAGATTGTGTTCAAGTATGGGGTTGGTACAGCAAGCTATAAGGATAGACTGTGATAGCCAAAGTGCAATTTTCTTGGCTAAGAACCCTGCTTACCATTAAAAGACAAAGCACATTGATGTTCAATATCACTTTGTTAGAGATATGGTTGAGGCTAAAAGGGTGTTGCTGGTAAAGGTGGACACTTTGAAGAATGTTGCAGATGCATTGACGAAGTCTGTGAGCACTCAGAAGTTCTCTTGGTGTAGAGAAACAATGGGTGTTGAAGAATTAGCCCAATTACTAAGCTCTCCTGTGGCCCCCTATGGAAAGAAAACAACAAGTGGGAGAATGTTGGGCATGTGATATATTCTTTCCATGACTAGCCCCACGCTCTGTACGTTGCACCGGGCACAGCAGGGGGGTCACAAGGGGGGAGGCAACCCCCGCTTTTGGGTTTTGGGGCAGCGCCCCGGGGAAATTTTTTTTTGGTGTGCGGACCCACTCATAGGTGGACCCACCCATGTTTTGTGCATACGTTTGCACATGGTTTTGGGGTACGATGGTTTTCGGCCCCTGGTATTTTGTAGATCCGGTCAAGGGAACTACGGTTATGTTCCAATCCAGGGTTAATGGATTAGGGTTTATGTATGCTTCGACATGTATATATATGTGTTGTAACACTAAAAGGAATATAATGAAAAATCAAGCTGGTCGTCCCGATTTGGGATCCAGGGGAAAATCTCTGTGTTTATCTGTTTTATGTTTTATGCTCTAGCTATTGTTTATTTTTTGTTATAATATTCGTGTGTAAAAAATGGAAGATGCTACAGTCTCAAGCAAAGTTGAAAATGGTAATTCGTACGTCATTTTGTTGAGTGTGGACGATCATGTGATGACAATGCCTATCTCATCATTTAAGCATATATAGAGTGGAAATTTATGTGAAACTCCAATAAATATTGTTGATGATCGAGATTCTTGTAAATAATATAAAGAGAGAATCAAACCTATAGGCTATGTGGTGGATATCATAAACAAGTTCATTAGGCACAAAAGTCATCTCAGTGGTACACTTATAACCTTACATATATAGAGTTACTTATGTATATATTGTGTCAACTATTTGAAATAGGTCCATGCAAGTTTACACACACAACTTTGACTAGTGGGTAACTTGTCAACCATTTAAGGTTTAAATTTAAGAATGAAACTTATACAACGGATATAATGCTTTTTGCTACCTATGCTTCAAAAAATGGAATGGAAACACTATAGTTTTATCTCTGAGGATGATTTGTCGACATATTCTATCTAGCATATTGCATATGACATGAGTTTGTTCAGTTCTAAAATGGCTCAATGAAGGATTGCCCAGAATTGTTAACTTATCAACCATCTAATCATCAAATGATATAGGCCATATGTAGCCTCCTTATACAAAGTCATTTAGTTGATATTTCTGATTATAAGTTGCAAAAAAGTAGATCAATTTGTGGTATATTTTTTTTTCCATGTTGGTATGTCTATACAATATTGTGAAATGTGAAGGCAGGTCTTTTTGTTAGGATGCAACTCTTGTGAAGCCAATACACTAAAATCATTACATGTAATCAATGGCTAAATCTTCAACTTTTGTTAGTGGTGGTTGAGAAATCCACTGGTTGTGATGGAGTTGATGAAATAGGGGTTGATAAAATTAGGCTATCATGGAATATTAATTATTTGGATAGCATTTCACGTGTTAGTTAAAGCAATGGTGAATTTTTCATTTCCTTTTTCTAGCATAGTTTCATATTTTCACATAAGAAAATGGGGAACAAGTTGCTAAGTAGCAACTAAAATGTTTCTCCTATTGGTGAAGATAATGATGCAAAACTAAAGCTTCATATGGGATCTGATAACATAGTGGATTCATTGTTTTCTCAACAAGAAATTCCAGGAATCAACAATAATCCTTATATTATTCCCTTTGTAGAAGAATTAGAAAAATGGAAGTGGTATAGAGAATGCTTGTATTCACATAATAGTCTTCAGTAATGGAGACTATTTCTAGTGCTATTGTAGCACTAGATTCAATGAGTCAAACTAAATACCAAGGTGAATCTTAACACAATGATTGTAATAATTATGAACAGGCCAAATGTTTTCAATGGAGGGAAGCTCAAGAACTTAAGACGTCTCTACAACATCGTTCACTCAGAGAGATATTGGAAACGAAATAGTCATTTTACTGACACTTCTCGTGAAGTAACAATTCAAGGTCACCGAGAGAATGATGTCGACTCATTTTGGTGACAATTTGCTGAAAATTGCTGATAATAATACTCCATAGAGAAATATGCAACATCCTTGAATTATAGATAGATTTGAAAGGAAATAGTAATTTTACTGACAGTTCTCGTGAAAAAAAAATTCAGGGTCACCATGAGAATGATGCCTAAGATTCCAATGAATGCTTCCTTCAGACATATGTAAATGTAATGAAAAAACCTATTTTGTGAACCCAACGTGAATATTGTAATTGTTCAAGATTATTGTAAAGAGTATGGAGAGAGAAGAATTTGTAGGCCAGGTGGTGAATGGGTCCACTAAATATGTTTGTAACAACACTACTTACCACAATTTTTTTTTCTAAGTGGAGTTGCTACAATATTATAGATAATCTCATAACCATGATTTGGAATGGAGAGAAATATCTAGTCAAAAAAAACAAAATTAGAATAAAGGGATTATTCATTCCAGGGACAATGTAGTGAATATTACTATTACTAAAAACACAACAAGAAGAAAATGCTTAAACAATTTAGAGGCTATAGAATCTGGAAGATGAGAAGAAGAAAGCTAAATATAGTTGAAGTCAAATTTTTAAATTGTAAGCCTTGTTGAGACTTAGACTATAAGGTATCTTAATTAAATTTTTATGTGGTTGTAATTAAGGGGGAGTGTTGGAGAATCTAATTCCAACCACCTGCTAGGAGTCCAAACCCTCCATCCAAGTGTCCCTATTCAGTTTCAATTAGTCCAGTTTTAGTTCAGTCTCACTAAAGTCATTTAATGTTGATGTTTCCAATGTAATATTATTTAACTCATTCGTAATATTGAGAAGAGAAAATCCTCTCCTCCACTTCTTTTATTTTTTCAATTCTTGTCAATTTTTATCTCATTTTGATATTCCAGACTAACATGTTAGTGCATGTTTGAATTGGGAATAACTGGTGCCCTTGATAGATAAAACTGACTACTATTGAATATAGATGTTTATATGTACATAAAACAGTACTAAGATTTTTATATTCAATTGCTAGAATCGAATTCGTTCTAAACAAAATATGAGACACCGTAAGAATTGTTCTCATGAGAAAGACTTAAGTCATAGAAAAATAATACTTATCTAATTCCAAAGACAGATAGGCTTTCACAGGATTACTGAGGAGAAAAGACTACTCCTCTTGACCAATGAGTCTGGTACCTGTACGATCACTCCCCCCTAGCCAGTCCATTTCTAAAATAGCTCTTTAGATAGGGACCCAATCAAGTCGACCTAGAGCCTCTCGATCAAACCAAGTATGTCTAGGTTGTTCATACACTTAAGGCCTATCAAGGAATTTCCACTCACTGACCAGCTCAAGAAATCCCTTTGGGCAACATCCTGCCTTCCTCCATAACGTTTTGTATGCAGAATCAACTTATTTCCTCTCTAGGACCTCCTCCATCCAGATCTTAGGTCTTCAGGTTGCCTCTGGTTGTTTCCCCTATCATCCTCTTCACTCCATTTTCCCTAACTGAGATATTTGTCTCTAGGGAGAGGATTAATGGTATAAAATCCCTCGTAAGTGAAATCTTGCTTAGCATATTTTCCCTTTAGTAATTATTTGGAGGACCATCTTTAACAACTGTGATAGTTGTAGTAAATTTTCCTATTCTTTTTTTAGATATAGTTATGACATGTTTTTTATACCTACTTTAGTTGCATTCTTGGCCTCAATCTTCAAAAGATGAAAAATGGTAATTTTGCTTCATAATCAAATTTAACATTCACTACCAGGTTCTCACATTTTTCTATTGGTGAGAAGCTAGTTTACTTTCTTTTTCAATTTCAATTTCATCATCCTTGGATGGGCTTCACTTTCTTCACTATATAGTCATATTTTTTTCAATTTCTTGAACAAACTTATGTGTAGTGTTTAGGATAAATGTAGTCTTTGTGCTTTGTTTATCTTTCTACTGCGTCAACAAGCTCTCTCCATTATTTTCACAATATATTTTCATTTTTTTCTTCTTTTTTATAACAATCACTTCATCAAGAACAATAGCACTTTGTCTAACAATAGCAGTGTGTCAAACTTTCTTGATTGGTGTTGCTCTACCTTTCACTATGTGTCATCTATAGAATATACGAAGGGTCTTTGGACTTGGTTGTTGCTGCCATTTTGAGAAGAGTATATGGTATTTTAAATCTAGTTGAAAGAGAAACAATATTGCTGAAAATCATCCTTTTTTAATTTTTTCATCCAGTGATCATGAATTGATTTGGAAATTCTTCAAATCCATTTAAAATAACATTTCTTAAATATTTTTCAAATATAAAAAGCATATTTTTTATCTTGAAAACCAAAAATTGTTACACAATAACTAATTAGCAAATCTAATTGTTATTAACTTTAAAAAATCCTAAAAAAAATAGTACACACTAATTTAAAATATATATATATATATTAAAACATAAAATAATTCTGGGCAATAAATATCAAAAGCAAATTTTGAATTAAGAAAAAGGAGTTACACAATAATATATTTAGAAAGAAAATTTTCTAACATCTACATAGATTTCAAATTCTAATTAATAAAAATGCAGCAGGTCCAGAGGAAAACGGCCTAATTGACATACCCATAATCGAACTTAACATTTAAATAAAATCTTATATGAAATCAAAAGTCAAATGCACTTGCTCCAAGTAAAAACGGCCTACGTTGAAATACACATCATTTAACTTAACAATTAAATTAAATCTTATAGGCAATCAAAAGTGAAACGCTAACACTCTTCCATTGAATGGAAGATGGGGTTTCTTCATTCAGAACCGTCAAAAATACACATCATTTAACTGAACAATTAAATTAAATCTTATAGGCAATCAAAAGTCAAACGCTTACACTCTTCCATTGAATGGAAGATGGGGTTTCTTCGTTAAGAACCATCAATTCCGTTAGAGACCACTATTATGACAATTTCTCCATAACTTTGATACATTCATTGAGTCAAGAAGTAAAACTAAATAGACAAAGATTCTTGCAGGCATCTACAACCTTGTTTTAGGAACCTACATTTAGTAATAGACAATAAAATAAGTCTTCGATGCATATTAAAAGTCGTTCAAAAAATTAAACTCTCGGAATGCATGGCTAGAGAAAATAATTATAATTCTCCAATACAACTGTGAGCATCGTTGCAGAGAGCTCATGGGTTTTTTTCTTGTGAAGTAAATCCTCATGGTTTAAAAGCTAAAAGCTGACAATGAAGGTATTTGTATTTTCAAGGTTGGTTAGTAGCTAGTGTGTTGTGTTTATTGCGTAAAAGTTTCAGGATAGGCTTCATGAATTTATTGCATAAAAATAACACCCTTACTGGCGTTATTGGATAAAAGGGAGATATTTTAACAATATTGTAAAACTGAAATATCTAACATATCGTACAACTAGGTAATAGTCACTTCAATTTAATTCAAATAGGTATAGTCAAATCAATTTAGATAAGTCATTGGTAAAAAATGGTGTCAATTAGGTGGCCATAAATAGGTGTAGTCAAATCATTTAAATGAGTAAATGGTGTGTATTAGGTGGACAAAATGCTGACCTTAAGTAGTGTGTTGAGATGTCATGCCCTTACATTAAAATATGGGATAATTATGTGAGTGGTCAAAATGGTGCCAAGCTGACCTTAAGCAATGTGAAGCAAGTGGTGTGTTAAGATATCGGCGTGGTCAAAATGGTGCCAATTAAATGGGCATTACGTCGACCGTAATGTGATGTGAAGTTATAATGGCGGAATTACTGGTGAGGAGTCATTTGGACGTAAGATGTTATTTTTCTGCGTTAGGATTGCGTCGTCATATTAAATATGGGATATATATGTGAGAGGTTATAAAATATTTATGTGTATAAGGTTGGTTGACATTAATATTGATGTGAAGTTGCATAACTGCAATTTGATATGCATGCTATTCTTTGCAATCATTGATGGGTGCTTTTAACGGAATTAAGTTGACATGAACGGATTTGTGTACTTTAATCACTGTTTTAAAAGGCATTTATTTTTAATTTCTAATTTAACTCCCTGATTTATGATTTTATTGTGGAAACGGTTTGACAAAAGGCGAGTAACATCGTATTGTTGTTGAAAGAGATTTTGTTTATGAAACTTGAGACACATTTTTATTTATGTTTACCTATATGGAAGCTTGAATAATAATAAAATTTAAATACATAAAGTAAATGGAATAATATGAGAACTCTAGCTCTTTGTCATTTGGATTTGAAGATTTATGTGAACAAAAATAGAAATCAAATATAGGTTTTATAATCAATATAGGGTTTAAACCCTATATATTTAGAACTTTCGAAGAGTTATAAATACTTCAATTTTGAACATCAAAATAAATTCACGTTTCCTTCCTTTGTCAATGCAGGATACTAAACAATCAACATGTTAAGACTGCAGCTGCTGCCTTGTCATAACTTCATCGCACGCGACGTAAAAACAATAATCGATCTCCGTTATTAGGAAGAAAGTTGTCCCACACCATGTAAAAGAGATCATCCATCTATTTTTTTCAGAAGAAAAGGAGATCATCCATCTCTATATTAAGGAACTCACTATGCTGTCCCTAGGAGCTCCAAAATGCCTTTCAATTAAATATGACCGACCAATGCCTCCTCCCATTCCCAAAAGACTATTCTAAATCTCCGGAGCTTGTGGAAGTTATAAAATATATGTATAATTAGCACGTTAAGGTATTTTTATATTTCTCCCACCCCAAGGATATTGGACGAGGCTGGTATTTATCATAGTTTTTGACTTTCACTAGCAGCTTGGATTAGACAGTATCAGTATCTCTGGTCACGACGGATGGTATGAGATTTGTGCATTATCCTTTGATGTTGGCGGTTAAATTTGACCGATATTCGTTTTTTAACTGTCATTTATTTCATTTAATTAACTTATTTAAAAATAGTAGTTTTTAAGTGTTATCTTTTTTTTATAGTTTACTGTTTATTTTCACAACTAATTTAAAAAAAAAAAATCAAATAGAGATTTACTAAGGATGCTAAATCTATATATATATATATATATATATATATAAACCAACTTAAACAATACAAAACGAAATTTAACCATTAATAAAAAACAAATCATTTAAAATTAATTAATGTTTTTACAAATACATGTCTGAAAAACATGGCAATGACCGTAGCTAAAAACCTTATATAAACACTTTGTCGTCGGCCATAAAACAATATTCCTCAAATGTTATCGAACAACATTTAGCGTCGACATTAAATCCCACTACCAATGGTGGCTACTTATATCCAAATGGAATTCCTTGTGAAAGCGAGACCTTGAAAATCGAACAATGCTTGCAACTGATTGTCAAGCATATTTGTATACCTATGCGTTAAACGACCATTGAAAATACGTGCATTCGTATGCATCAAGATGCCCCCTCAAATTGAACATGTACTACTGAAGAGAGATTAAAGATTAAATTTTTGGAGGGGTAAATTTTGAGTGTAAAATTTGAGAAAAACTTGTATTTATGGGGATTTGATCTTTTTCTACCTGTGATAGATCTGATTTTAGATGTATCTAAGTTGATTTTAGTTGAGGGAATCAATGCCATATTTTTAGATTATCATTATTATGTATATATTTGAGATAATTTACATGGTTCTAGTTGAGGGAAGCAATGTGATATTTTTAGATTATTTTTATTATCTATATATTTGAGATAATTTACATTATGTTTTCCTCGTTTGACATCAGCATATCATTCTCTTCATTAATTTAGTACAATTGTTTGGATGTTTTGAGTGGTTTGTGCATTTATGTGTTTGGATTTGAAAGGTTTGTCTGTTTTTGCAGAGTCAAAAAATAATGTATTTTTCTTTAATGAGTGGCTAGATTTACAAATCTTTACATTATTTTTTTCTCCAAACTATTATCACAAAATCAATTTCTATATATCTTAAAAATAGATCTTGAATAGCATTTTGATAAAAAAAATAGAGACACAATTTGTTTTGAATGTTTATAAATATATTTTTTCATGAATAAGTATTTTGAATACATTGCGGTATGCAATTATCTATTAGTAGTTTTTAAAATATGCAATTTTCAATATATGTAATTGTCTATTAGTAATTAGTTTGTGATGGAAAAGGGAGACAATCTTGTCAAAAATTAATTTGCGCTTTGTAGGGGGATTAATTTTTCACATATGTTTCATTTTAATTCTAGGTATCACAACTTTTGACTGCTAATTTATTCATAATAGTCTCGCTCTAACTTTGTAGTGTTGTAACTTTTGACATATTAGTAGTGACACTATTATTTTTTCCATCTGTTCATATTGATGATATGAAAAGGGTAATTGAAATCGTAAACCATTCAAATATTTAACTCGAGCTATTGTAGTAAACACCATACCTTGTCTCTCTTGATCCCCGATAATAATAGGTTGAATTACTATAACACAGAAATAAATACACATTATCAATCATTTTTTTGTGCTTACATTGAAAACAATGCACATTGTTAATTCATTCACCTTAAAATTAATGATGATGATGGTTAACGTCATCTGAGACAAGAATTTGGTCTATCAGACCTATAATTTTCTTAGTTCTTAATTGTCTGGCTTCTCATCTTTCTTGGCGAGATTAGTGTTGTAGCTTTCTTTTTCTTCTCTACAGTCTTCCAACTTCCTTTATCTTGCAACTCATTCATCTCTTCTGATTCTTGGGACAATGGTGTCTTATCTTTGGGATCTGGGAGATCTACTTTTTTGCTAAATGAAGATTTCTTTTGCGTGGTATTCGAATCCACATAATTTTTTATGCTTGAGGGGCTCTCGAGTTCATTTTTTTGTTGTTGGGTGGGGCTTTCCCCTTGCTTGTCTTGAGGGTTGTTTATTTCTTGCCCGATTTCTTGCGATTCAGAGTTTTATAGATAGTATTCTTCCTTGATGATAGTGTAATGTTCCTTTTGCACTCCATCCCACCATGTATATCTATGGTGATTCTTTCTAGCAGAATTTTTTGGGAGACTTTTGGGCAATTTTTTGACTAGATGGTCTGTCTCAAAGTACGAACAACATCTAAACAGGACACTTTCATAGTCAAGTTTCTGGTTCCATACATAGTATTTTCTTGTTAGGATTTTTTCAGCTGGGAAACCAGTGCTGAAGTCCATTTCTACACAGATGCGTGCACTGGTGGTTCTGACATATTCCTCTGTTTGTTGTCACCTGCAGTAAAATTTCCCAATTTCATTTCCAATCGCTTTTAGCGAGGATAGGTTCCAGAGATGCAAAGGTAGGTTTGGAAATCTGACCCAAACTAGTGCTGAGGTTATGACTATTGTTGAGGGATCGAATGTTTGGTTCCATAGCTTCATGAATAGCCCGAGTTTCCCTCGAACCAAGGGTCAGAATCTAAAATGCATTGTATGCTTTCAGATTTTTCAAAATCTACTATAAAGAAACCCTTAACACAAGGGTAAATATTAATTTCATCAGAAATGATAGGCTTCCATACCTCCGAGATCTAACTATTGAGAGTTGTCAGCCGCGGCCGAAAGCCATTGAACCAGCAGATTAAGGAACTTTCAGAAAACTTTAAGGCCTCATCCAGTGAGGCCTTGACCACCTGCATAGTGGGAGCTGGGGCTTCACTGACAATATGGGTAGGAGCTTGACTCTCAGAGGCAGACGAAACTAGGCTGGCAATTATCTTAGCGAAGCTGGAAGCCATATTGCGGAAGAGATGCTATCAAACGATGCAGAAAAGATAACATACACTTCTATACTTTCAACAGTTTCGCTACAATAGTTCGAGACTATTATAAACAGGACCCTCGCACTTCTTAAGTAAACCTCGTTATAGGACTTTGCACTTCAATTCTAAATTTCAGATAGAAATTAATTGTATTCTTATGAATATTTGATCATGCTAAAAACTCCACATCTTGCTCAGAATAAAACCACAGAGCCGAAGCCACAGAGATGTGCGATCTGAAGAATTAAATTATTAGCATAGTTCCTACCGAATCCACCGAAGAGGGCGATGAAGCTGGGAAGAGTTGCATCCAAACTCGAAATCGATTCTAAAAGCTGGCTGGGAAGAGCTACATCCACATCTGAAACCGAATTTGAAAGCCCTGGGGAGAGAGACAACGATGCAACAGATTCAGAACGCAACAACACAATTGAAAGCCTGACTTTATAGTTGATGGAATTTTGGTGATCCATGAAAGAGAGAAAACCGCAGAGCTGAAGCCGTAAAGACTGAAGAGCCGAAGCCACAGAGACCAAAGAGCCGCAGAGGTGCCGAATGTACCATCATACATCTAGTTACATCAAATTAGAAAACAACATCTACACTGAAATCAATACATCTAATGCAAGCAATCAAATAGGATTATAAAACAACATCCACACTGAAATCAATGCATCTAATACAAGCAATCAAATAGGATTAGAAATCGACATCTACACTAAAATCAATGCATTTAGTGCAAGTAATAAAATATAATTAGAAATCAACTTCTACATTGAAATCAATGCATCTAGTGCAAGTAATCAAATAGAATTAGAAGTTGGATATAGTGAAAGAACATTCTTGCACTATTTTAATGAACACTCAATTTTTTTAAGATCCCACTGAGTTGAAACACCCTTGGAATTTGAGTTAGAAAGGGTATCAATTCTTCCAAACGAGATGTTATTAAGAATTCAAGGAGAAGCATACGACGGTATTAATCAAAGTCGATTTTGTAACATACAATTTTCTTATTGGATGAAGAATTAAAGTATGGTATGTATATAGCGGGTCAATGTTTCAATGTTTATTTTGGGTCTTTTTTTATGGTTTGGTATGTAAAATTATCATGGTTTTATTGTAATCATAAGAAATACAAGTTAATGAACATAAAAACATCCTTCAAGTTAATTGCTCTCAACGTGCTTCAGTGTCGAGAGAATAGATTATTGAATTGTTTATGTGACTTTGTTATAAGTTGATGAGTCTTGTTGCGCTTCAGACTTCAAGAGCATCAGTTACAAGATATTTTTATGACTATGAAGTGTGTATGTAAAAAGGTCAGTTGTATGATGGACTGTTGGATAAGCTCAGTACATAGATAACTTACCTATATAACTAGAATTATGTATTTCAATGCATACTACTAGGATGGAAACATGTCCATATATATATTCAGTATCTAGGGTATTCTTCAGAGTATTAAAGAAGCGTAAATTCTACAAAGTTCGTTAATGATGGGGCAAAGGAAGTTATGATTTAAATGGTGGTCAAGTGATAGTTCGAAGATGTGGTGGTGAATAAAGAGTGATGTTTTCAAGATTCCATAGTGGATGTGAGTGCTAATGAATACCAAATAGAAAGAGATCATATTGTTATCGTAATGTTTTTTTTCTATATTTGTTACATGTATGCATTAAGGGAGGGTATTGGAAGTAATTATTCCATGTGTCATTGTGAGTCCCTAGGTATCAATGTAGAAGTAGTTGTTTTCCTATGTGTGAGTTGTAGTACCCATCTAGATCTCTCATAGTAAGTGATATATATACTATAAATGTGTAACCATTGATATCACTAAAAGAGGCAATGTTTGATTTGTGTTGTGGAATCTCTATCGCTCTCAATGTTTTCTAACAAAACACATATTCTCTTTCTCTCCATATTTATCTATCTCTCTCTTCCTCCCTGCATCTCTCTATCTCTCTATTCCTCCCTCTCTTCACCTTCCACCTATATATCTATCTCCCTATATCTCTCCTTTGTCTCTCTATATCACCCAAAAACATAGACACTATTTCTCCATATCTATATATATCTCCCTTCCTCTTCCTCTTCCTCACTCTCTCTCTCTCTCTCTCTTCCCCTTCTCTCCCCCTCTCCCCCCTCCTATCTATCTTCCCTCCTACCCTCCTCTCTCCCTCTCTCTCCATCTCCCTTATCATTATATCTCCCTCCACCTTTCTCCCTTTATGTTTTTATTCTTACCTCCTCTCTCCCTTTCTCTCCCACCTCTCTCTCTCTCTCTCTCTCTCTCCCTCTCTCTCTCTCTCTCTTCACGCTCCAACTTTGTCACTATATTCCTCCCTATCTCCTTCTCTCCCTCCTTTCTCTCAATTTCTCCCTTTTTGTCTCTCTATTTCATTCCCAAACATAGAAACTCTTTCTCCATCTCTTGATTTTCACTCTCTCGCTCTCTTTCCCTACCTCCCTCCCCCTCTCTCTCCTTCCCACCCTCATCCTCTCTCTCAAATCCTATGTCTCTCCCTTCTTCTCTCTCGCTTTCTCTCATACCTCCTTCTATCTCCATTTATCTCACTCGATCTATCTCTCCACCTCTATCACTCTATATCTTTGTTCTTACCTCCCATATATATATATATATATATATATATATATATATACAGAGAGAGAGAGAGAGAGAGAGAGAGAGAGTCAATATCTATCATGATTTATTAATATATATTATAGTATAAAAATTTCAATATTATATTAAATTTAATATTGTATTAATCCAAAGTTATTAATTTAATAATATTAATCCTATGATACATTACTATTAATATTTTATTTAATAATAATATTAATATGAATATTAAACTTTTAATATTAATATTATATTTAAAAATGTTTTTTAAAATGGCATGATTATAAAATTTATAATAAAAACTACAATAAATTAATATTTTCATATATTACAACTTTGATGTGGAAATATTTATATTGTTAAATATTTTAATATATCCATAACCTATGATTATTCCTTTTAAAGATGCATTTTAAAAATATTTAATTAAAGAAATATCAAAAGATTTTGGAGCAAGATTTTTTATTCTCTGTTGAATTAAACTTTCTCCTTTGATTTAAGAAATGATATTGGCTTTAAAGATGTTTAAATTTTTATCTAATTTGGAATTTTAATGTGGTAAAAATTGTGTTGAAGGAAAATTTGTGATCCATTCAAATTCAACTTATATTATAAAATAATTATTAAAAACATGAGATAATTGTATTACAATTTTTTTATTTATATGATTATTTTCATTTTTGTTTAATATCAGTGTTAATTTTTCTTTTATTCTATTGAACATAACATCTTAAAAATCCCCTCATTCTAATATATAGAATGATCATCTCAATACAATAACATTAAATTGAATAAGAAATATGCATCAGGAAACTACATCACTACCTATGGAATTAGTGGCATTAGTGGAAGTGAGCAGTGAACCAAGAGAATGACCAACGAAAATATTAATATTGCAAATCAGAGTGAACTAGGAACATGACCAACGAAAATATTAATATTGAAAATCAGAGTGAACTAGGAACATAACGTGTAAAAATGACATACAAATTCCTCTAAAAGAAAACTTAATTCGACTACAAATAAGCAATTTCTGTTTTCGAGGATGGATAAATAATCTGTAGTCTAAAAAAAATAGAATAATTTATAAATTTAGGTAAGATTATGAAAATATTAGGCAAATATTTTTGAAAATTTTGGTTACATTTGTTAAACTTCAGTATTTTGGGTGTCTTAACGGATTTTGATGATACTGAATCTGTTTTCACCATAAAAATA
Organism: Pinus albicaulis; assembly: GCA_034641835.2. Taxonomy (NCBI): domain Eukaryota; kingdom Viridiplantae; phylum Streptophyta; class Pinopsida; order Pinales; family Pinaceae; genus Pinus; species Pinus albicaulis. Next base: position 358,819,072 of record CM076576.1, read on the forward strand.
CAATTCAAACACTCCAACTACCTGATTTTATGAAAATTTTTAAGTTGGTAAATAGCTAAAAATAAAACAAAATAAACCCAAACAAAAACAAAACAAAACATATTTTTACAACGTTGGAACATGAAAACTGACTCGCAAGCAGTGATCAAATTTGAAGGGCAGGTCTGAATTTCAATTAGAAGGGCATATATTTATGTCGCCCTTCCATGATGAAAAGCTTAAAAAAAAAGAATTTCAATTGACCACAATATATTATTTTTACATTTCATTTTTAGAAAGAAAAAGCCATCAATCTTTATGTTAATAAAATACCGTTACATATACAACAGTGAAGGAAGCTCCATCTTGCATTGCTTAAACCTCTCATTAATAATGCCAACATAAGTATTGAAGACACTATTATAAGAATTTGGATGGATACCACCGGGATATAGGATATTCTGATGTGTCAGATTGTATAATGCAATTTTGACTTTGTTTGACAAGGAGCAATAGCCTGGAGGTCTCGATATTTCTTATAGAACATTTTTTTTATTTGAAACATTGTTTACAGATATGAATACAACAATGAAATTATGAGCATGGTGGAAAATTAGTCAAGCTCATGATGCCAAACCATGATGTTGTAAGTTTGACATTTAACATGTTTAAATGTTAAAGACAAATAGTCAAAATCACTGACAACTTAGTATGCCATTATAAATCATCATTCCTTTTTCACTTTTGTTAATAGGGTTATGTCACATGATGATCTCTCTTCTCTGGCATTTACTTGTATTGAAGATAACCATTCTAAGAATGAGGATTCATTTTCTCCAAAAATAACCCTAGATGAACATTGAGAATGCATCAAGGATATCTTTCTATGCTTCATAATTACATATGTTTTACTTTTAAATCATGTCTTGGGAGTGGTCATTTTGTTGGAAATTATTCACCAGTTGGTTTCATACCAAACTCTTTTTCTCATTTTCAGCATCCAAGACATGAACTTTTGAAAGATAATGGTTTAAAACAACATAAATATTGAAATTTTACAAGAATTGACTGGAAGAATTTGAATATGAATTTTGAAGTCAAGTGCACGATGCTGTATAGGATCAAGTGTCATTTTGAAATGTAACACAAGAACATTGTTAATATTGATTTGGGAAAGTTTTAGATTTCGACTTTAACCATTCATAATAGATGTCAAATTCTAGATTTTCCTTGTGGTTGAATGAAATGTACCATATGGTTTTACTTTGGGAAGAAAGCTTCGTCTCATATTTGATTTCCCAAATAGAAAAATTGGAGAAGAGTCTCCATAATTGAGGTCTAGAGCAAGCAAAACAATGTCATATTGACTATATCTCTTATTAAACATGGTAGAGATATTGTACAATTGAATACCCATAGAGTGGGCCGCACACTTGGCTTTCATACCCATTAGCATATTTTGTAGAAATGTGAAATATGGCATGTCAGAAGAAATGGAACCTAGGTTTGCGAACCTGATTAGGGGGCATCCTAGAACCTTGGTTATTGTTGGTGTAACCTGGAGTGGAGAAGGAGGTCACATGTTGTTGTTGATCCATGGCAGATGTTGCTGATTCACTTTCAAAATATATTGCACCCCAACATTGGTGGGGATACAAGGAGACTCCAAAAGTGGAGGTAAATTTGGAGAATCAATATCAAGATAACTTGAGCTTATCGAAAATTTAGCTCTAAAATATTTCTGAAATATAATCACATCCCATAATATTTTGTCACTCTTATGAATTTAAAATAGGAACCAAAATAAACATATAGAAACCATTACATCTTAATGAAATTGAAATAAGAAAAAAATATGACAAAACATAAATACTTATAGTAAAAGTATATGAAAGGTCTTATTTATAAAATTAAAAATAAATTCTAGCTTATATAAGAGGTATCAATGGAGTTATAGCTTATAAATTTCAGGTTTGATCAAATCATTGTTCTATTTTCTATTAAAACTCTTTTGGAATGCTGAGACTTCCAATAATTGCACATCTCAAATAATTGGAACAACGGTCCCTTGACTTGGCCACAAAATTGATCGAAGGTAGATTTTTCTTCCAGTTATAAACTTTTGACAGTTGTGGTCCTATAGCTTAACATATCTTGTGTGATATCCTGCAATTATTAAATTCAATATGTTAATAAAAAAACATAATAAAACTTGAAATATATTATAAAACAGAAAGTAAAAGTCAAATAGTATAAAACTAAAAAAATTCACTTACATTGATGGTAATAAACACTGAAACTTACTAGTTCTTTCAATCTATTCTCATAGTGGAAGAGTTTTTCGAGTTTTCATCTCCTTCCATTCATCATAAATAGCACTCCAATCTACCTCATTTGGAGCATGAGGTGCACTGAGAGAGAGAAACATTAACATGTCCACTGTTTTTAAAGAATGTTTTGACCTATCATCATTTTTAATTCGATTTAATTTTGAAAATCCTCTTTCGCATACTGTTGTACTAGCCAGAATAACAAGAATTGCTTGCCATAGCTGCATTAAGCATGGAAATATTTCAAACCATTCAATTTCACCTTCACATAGATCCCATACTCCAAACATATGTTTTTTTGGGTAATATTTATAAATAGTACATATAAATTCATCCATTTCACCCATACATTTAATGCTGTCCACAACAAGCAAGCCTCCAAGACTAAATTTTTCACATAAACATGTCAACCATATTCTTGTTTGAGAGTCTCTATCATCCATATCGTCATAATAATTACGAGGACTAAAAAACTTATCCGCATTAAAAATAGGCAAACTTGTGAACCTTGCATTTAGAGAGTCAATCAGCTTCATTACACAACCTTTTCCCAGCATTATGCAGTCATCTAGTGTCCTTGATCTTTATGACTTCGGCAAACTCTCAAACCTCAATTCATGTACATGTACTATATCTATGAAATCTGCAACCTCAAGAGTTCCTTGTTGTGTTTTAATTAAAAAAGATGATGTGTGCATTGCACCTGCCCCAAATGTGCCTCTTAGAAATCGCTTCTGAAGTAAGATAATAGTGATATCCAAAGTCGTTCCAGTAGATGTAATGTCAACATGATCCTCTTGAAACATTTTATTCAACTTATTTAACTCAATAAGCACATCTGCAAGTAAGTGGATGAAAAATTGAACTTGAAATATTGTAGCCATCTCATACATTTTTTTCTCCACTAACTCCCAGTCTCTTAACAAAGCAGACATGAGCTTAATGAGTCTTTCCATGAGTTTTCCTCTAGAAAGCCATCTAATATGATGAATCTGTAACACTTCTAGCTTTGTGATTTGAAATGACTCCATTAGCTCTTTCAATTCTCCATGTCTTTTAGTAGATTTTCCTAACCATGAATAGATCTTGTTTGCAAACTTATCAATAGCTTGCAACTCTTCAAAATATGATGAAGCATCATTTGCTGCTAATGCTTATCGATGAGTGATACAATGGATATCTAATAAATGAGGGGCATGTCGACGAAGCTTAGTAGATAAACCTTCACGAATTCCCCTCATGGATGATACTCCCTTAGATCCAAATCCAACTAAATTTTTCATGGATAGATTCATGTTTTTTAAAAGAGATGTCACAACATCATACATAGATTGTGATATTCCATCCTTAATCTGTAGCAAGTCTATGAATTTTGTAGCACATGGACCTCTTCCTTCATTTGTCAAATATGTAATATAAATAATCAAATGTTGCACCATAGTTAGATTAATGCTTTCATCAACTAAAAGTGAGTAATATGGGCTTTGTAAAATCTCATCTTTTAATTTTCTCGAGTCTACCTCCTTATCAGCTTCTAAAAATTCTTTTGCAGATGTTGTATTTGTATATGCTGAGTAATCATCTGTTAAAGGAATGTGAGGAGTGTTTTTATACCTGTTCAAGTCACAAATTGACTATATATTTACAAAGGTAAATGATGTATTGCAACAAAATACATGTTCTCAATAACTGATATAACTCTCTCTTTCTCAGCATCAACCATTAGCTCTACATGTTTTGTAACTGGAAGAGTACTCCATTTTCTTTCTCCCTCTAAAAGTTGCAAAGAAAATTTATAAGCCTCTGATGTTGCATGGATGTTTAAAGCACTAACTTGAAGAGTTGTGCTTCCATCTTTAGCAAATGGAGTTTCCCTTTTAAATTTTACACACCATGAAAAATTTATCCTTTCAACACCATTACAATATTTTACAGCATAAGCCCATGGAAATATCATCTTCCATTTGGAATTGAATGTTATTTTTTACCTCTTGGATGTAATTTCCTCTTAAAGAAGTTATGCACTATCTGATTCATGGTCCTCATCTACATGATCATATACTTCATTTTCAGAAATGTGTAGTTGATTAGAGCATCGAGAGATACCAAATGCATGAGCAAGTGAACGTTTTTTAAATCCTTTTTTGGGCGACCAAGAGGTGGCATTTTATACCTATAAATCATAATCAATCAACAACACAAGAAATATAAAAAAACATATTAATATAAAAACACGCAGATTGTTTGAAAACAAGATAGTAGAAAACAAACTTCATATGAAAACAAATGAAATGAAAAGAAACAAATAGATCTCACACACAGAGGTTTGTTGATCATTGAAATTAAAACTAACATTGATCTTCATGTTCTGAAAAGAGGAAAAAGGGAAAGCTATGCTTGTTTTTCACACCCAAAAGTTATCCAATCTGTTATTGCATTTCATATATTGTTAGGACTAACTATAGTCTGTTAGGAATTAAAGACAATTAACAAAATCTAAAATAATATTTCTTTCCTACATAAGAGCTTTATCTTAATATTCCCTACCTTAAATTTGTTACTATATATATTATAGAGAAGATGCACGCATACTTTGTTGAAGATGCACATATACTTTGCTAGATATTACTTGTTTTTAATTGCAATTTTTACACAGAGTTTTTTATTTATTTAAATTGTACTTAATCCTGCTCTGAGTTCAAATTTGTATATTGTTGTCATCAACTCCTTTTTAGTTTGACCATTGAAAGGGAGACATAAATACTTCAAGTATACTTTACTCCTTTTCAGTTTGACTCATCGCTTCACATAAATGTTCAAGAACTTGATTGCTTCTTTTTATTAGTACATCAATTGAAGTTCCAAGGCTTCCCCATGTGGGTAAAACTATTGTCCCTTATCCTTAGTCAATTACGTGTAAGAAAATCATAACAATCAATTCCAAAGAAAACACACAAATTGAAATATTGGTGAATCAATTATGACTATATTGTTAAAGAACATACAGAAGAAAATATAATTGAAATATTGGTGGATCAATTATAACTATTGAAACAGAATTGGATTCATAATAATGGGCTCACTCTGATGAAAAAAAATCCACAACTACAACAAAAAATACACTAGAAAGCATGATTCATGCCAGCAAGACCACTTGTCCTACAAATATGCATTTATATACAATAAAAGTGTGGATGATTGTGTTAGCCTTGTCAATATTCAAGAAAAGGGTATATAGTTGGGATGAATAATCCTAGATGCAACCTTCTCAGTAGAATTGACATGATTGTGTGTTGAATGTATTTGCAATTATCGTGTTATAGAAATTAAGAGTTGTAACTAAGAAAAGGAGTTGGTTGCAAATGCACTCACACACCATGTAAACATGGCCACCTACAAATAGTTCTTTACTTGAAATGGAAATTTCCCATATCCCTTATCCAACGAAGACACAAATATATTGTATGAAGAACCTCTTTATGATATATATGACACAGTGATAAGAAAGCATGATTTTGAGGGTTGGTTGATTTTGTATGTCTCAAAATGATTCCATCTTTGGCTAAAGGGTGTTTCTCTGCCTTTGGTCACGTTTTCTAGGACAAATTTAAGAAGAATGAAAGTGAGGATCATGGGCCCCAACTGTATGTCAGGCCAGAAGAATGATTCATACACATATAATGTTCAAAATACTGTGTTAGAGATGGGAAAATGACAAGAATCTATCAAGGATGTACCTTGTGTAAATACAATGGCTATAGTTGGGTTAAACCATCTCATCACTCCAAATTTTGATTTTCCAAAAGGAAAAGAAGCCAAATTCAGTTTGGGAATATTAGAGCCAAAGTTATGCTCTCAAATTTCTGAAATTCGGAGAATTCCCTCTTAAAGCAATTATGGTGTAGCCTCTTCATATTCATTAATAATATCAAGGAAGTGGACTTGGAGAAAGTCCCATCAAGTCTTGGGAATAGTTATAGTAGAGCCAGAATAAAGAGGTCAATAGAGTGGATGAAACAATTTTATAGTCCATTAGTCTTCTTAATATCTTGGACAAAGAGATAAATACATTCTGCATGAGAATAAGAGAGTGGAATCCATAACATTTTCACAGGGTGGTGAATATTATCAATGGCAACTATATCTATGCAGGAGTAGAAGAATATGTGAAGAACACCTCCACTTTGTTAACGAATGCTTGATCTAAGTTGACAAATGTAAATCGTGATTAATAAAAATTTAAATCATCTCTCGACTTGGCTTAATGAATGTTGAGCACTCACACAAAAGGTTATAAAACTTGTAGAATGTTGAAAGTTGCTTCATTATAATATTGTATCCAACTGAAAGATACTGCTACAAGCCTAGCATATTTAACTGGTGAAATATGAATATACAAGCTTGAATCAAATTGACGGACCGAAGGTTTATGAATCTAAGGAATTTTAGATTTAAGATCAATAATCACACCATCTGTTGTTGATATGCATGGAAGATCAGGGCATAATAAGAAGTGGAAACATTTTTTTTGGATAAGGAAGGAAAAGATCCAAATCTTGAAGGCGAAGACACTAAAACTATATTATCAAGAGTATACAGAAAAGCATAGCATCAAGACCTCTTAGATAAAAAACTCAGGCCAGCTCGGCATTACGATATTCAAGGCTCAGGGTTACATCCAATTGTTAGTGGAGTGGACTCTTACACCCATGCATTTCTTGATATTGGTTGATATTTACATAGAATCTCCATTTATTCATTCATGTATTAGAGCTTTGTTAACCATTTGCAAGACACTAAAGGAAGTTAAAGCCTCAAAATTATGTTTTTACAAAACTCCTTTTTCCTAGCATGCCGAATCATGACTATTCGTTTAGTTTTTTATAATTTTACATATTCCACAACATATTCCTGTGCCTTTGCTATTTTTGCAGGGATTAGATTAGAGATCTGAATTTCTTAACACTAAGAAAAGATTCCTTAGATGAGGGGAACACACCTTTGTGTCATTCAAAGGATTTGACTGGAAAATGGTAAGGTGAATTGAATTATTGCCCCTATCAAGCTGTGTAAGGTCTTGAATATTAGAAGTATTCAAATCTTCCCCTTCCCCTGCTCGATTGGCCTATTCCAAGTGGAAAACCCTTATGTATGTATCAATAAAAACAAGATCACGTTGCAAAGCTCTTGTATTGATTCTAGGTGTAATTATTATACATAAATTCAGGCTAGCTTTGGACTGTCTTCAGTTTATATGAGATGAATCTGTGCTTCATGTGGCTTGTCTGGTATTCCCTTTTTCATATTTTTCTCTTTTGAATAGCGTTGCTGAGTTGGGACTAAGTTAGAGACTCGATAGAGAAACATTTGATCACAAATTGAGATTAGTGTGCCCTTCAAAGGGAAAGCTGAGTATACGGGCTCAAAAAATTCATGAGTCAATGTATGTTCGATGCCTAAAATGTCCATAAGAAGGGCCAGGTTCAGGGCAGAAGGAAACAGTTTGATTTTTTATTCACAAGAGGCAACGAGAGGCAACGAAGGATGTTGAAATCTTGTAAAAGAAGGCTCAAAAAGGTAAATAGACATCCTAATCCACCTATAAATTGTAGTCTAGCTAGTAGCAGGATTCAGGGATTCTGACAGAGCACCTGGTTGTTTATGCATTTGATTGATGAATATTCTTTTCCTGAGTTCTGAGTCCCGACTCCCGTCCTGAGCAATGAGGAATCCCAGGTAAGGAAGAGTAAAAGTCATTTAACACCCATTTTATACAATACAAGTTACTTTATATTAGCAAGAAATAAATCCCTCAAAATTGGGCGATTCTGGCTCGAAAATTGCCAAATTATGGGTAACAACAGGATTAAAATTTCATAAAGACCTGCCAAAATGTTAAAGAAGCTTCAGAGAGCTAAAACACTGGCAAGTTTCTAAAATATATGGAACCAAATCTCTTGTAATTCCTCGTTCTCTCTTAGAGTTTGGATGATCAATCTGTTTAGTCTATAAATCCCAAAACCCTTGCCCTTGTTGGCAATTTCGTGTAACAAAATCAAAATTGTAGAATGTTAAACAATAATGAAAACATCGCTTCATGTAAAAAAGAAATGAAGTTTCAACAGGCTTGATGGGTATTTATGTTTGTGTTAGTTGACAAGAGTTTAAAATGAACTAAATTGTAAATTAAATAGAGGAAACTTATAAAAATTTAATAGATGTAGAAAATAAAAAACAGAAACTATGAAACTGTGCATGCAACTGTGTAACTCGACATGCCAGAGGAAATTATGATTTATTGCAACTATCTTATATTTTTATTGCAAGTGCAATTTGTAACACCGATATTGAAAATAAGGAAAAAAACACCTTATTCAGAGTTTCTATTCTCCAAAGTCGATGTATCTTGAGAACTCCTTCTGCGAGCAATCCCTCCGTCGAACTCCTCATGCTCAAATTCAAATATGAGTGAAAAATCTGGATCCATGATACGGGTAAAACATATAGTCGGTTAAACTGAATTATCAGTTCCCAATAACATCATCAAAATAACAAATTTCTTATAAAAATATGACTATTAAAAATTATCGTGGATGTAGAAAGAAAAACCTTAATACCTATTCCCGACTATTGTCTGGTTACCGCCTTATGTGAAATACTGGTGCAGGAATGCTTTGTTAAGGCGTTAACCACTGGTCCCTATGCAAAATGTGTTTGGAGAGCGCTGTTAACTGGTCCCTATGGAAAACATTCAAATACCACGGTAAGGAATGGCTTTTTCGTTGTAGGTTGCAATTGCAAAGCTAGACCTTGAGTCCAGGAAAAATATCAACTACTAAGTTACTAATTAGGCAGGCAGTTGCACAATGCAGACTTGCAATTAATAGAATATGGAAACTCAACAACCTTTCCTTTGCAGCTGCAACTTGCCATTAATCTCCTTCAATGCTGCAGCCTACAAAAACCTAAGTCCAGTCAGTGACTATACTTACTATACTTAAGAATTTTAAATAATGTGGCTGGCTCTCATAGGCTATAGCACTTCTTCTGCTAACATTTTATAATATTATTAATTTTTTTTAAGTTGTAAAAATCTAAATTTAAATTTTTTTTGACTTGTAAATTATTTTCCCTACTTCTTTGACATGCCAAAGGCCCTTTGTAAGGCTGTGACGTGTTCAATTTTGTTACGCGCGACAATAAACATGGCCATTTTCCGAAATGATTGACCGCCATAGCTTGATCTCCGTAACAATTCATTAGTTGTCAATTGAAGCTTTCAACATTGAAATGAAACTAGTAAACATTTGGATGGGTTTTTAATTTAAATATCTAATCATTATTAAAGAATGTAACGGTAAGAGTAAAGTGTAAAATCAATTTCAACCTTGATGTCGTTAAAATGAATATTCTATCAAACTTAAATGTAAACCCCACATTTATGTTTTTCGAAATAAAATTTAAAATTTTGAAGGTTTGTTACTATAGGTGTAATTAGTTGCATCATTTTCTTTGTTATAATTAGATTTAATTATTAAAATAAAATTTTAATTTAATTTAAAGTTAAAAATCTTGAAGGTATATCATAATTAGTTGCACCATTTTCTTTATTATAATTAGATTTAATTATTAAAACAAAAATTAAATTCATTATTTTGCAACACTTTATTTAAATAATTAAAAAGTTTTTTATTTTATTTTATATACAAAGAAAATTATTTAATTTAATAATTTTCCCTCAAAGTTTGAAAACTCAATTTAATATTTATTTTTTATTTCTAATTATACTATAATACATAGTTGAAATTTGAAATTAATTATATTTTAGAATATATTAACACAACTATATTTACTAATATAGTTCATATAGATTTATAAGAATATATCAACCATATTAATAGTTAATAGATGTATGATGTTAAAAGTTTATTAATTGTATTTAATAATAATTATATAAATATCTAGGGGATTTTGGATAGAAGGTGATCAAATGCTTTGTTGAGGCACTCGTTGATATGAAGTCATTGATTCAATTATATGATGAAGATGTAGTCCTACCAAACTTTAAAATATATATTATTATATAAATAATAACAATTATATGGGCACCAACTTAAATGTATTTTCTCTCGATGACGTTGAGTCTAGTATTAATAAGCTCGCTAATGGGAAAGCTAAAGATAGAGAAGGATACCAAGCTGAGATCCTTAAAATGGGAAGATATATCCTCATTTCTCATCTCGACATGTTTCTCAATTTGGCTGTAACACATGACTTCTTTCAACTTTAGACACAAAGCCTTATTGTGCCTATCTTTAAAAACGAGGATAAAACTGTTCAATCTAACTATAGGACCATTATGATTAGCCACATCCTAGTGAGGCTTTATGAGATCATTTTGGTAAAGAAGCCTAGCGTTTGGCTTGAAATCCAAGGTAAAAAAAACTAAAGGGAAAATTGTTTTTAGGATACATCACTCGACTATTGACCATCTTGTCACTCTCAGAATCATTGCAGAGGATTGTTGCAATAGTAAATCCAATATCTTTTTTGTTTTGTGGACTTCAAAAAATATTTCGACATTGTTCCTCATAATAAAATTTGGGAGTGACTTAAATAGATCATGGTCCCTTTGAGTTGAGGATTGTTGGGATACGTGTCTACAAGACTGTCATTGCCAAGCTTAAGACCAACGAGCAGTGGTATAAAGACATTAAATAAAATATCGGAGTTAAGAAAGGGTGTCCCCTATCCCCTACCCTTTTTGGCATATACATCGATAATCTAGAGGAGTGTTTGGAAACTATGAGATGCAATGGCACCAATCTTGCCGCTGGTCTCATTACTCTTCTCATTTATGCCAATGATATCGTTCTTCTTGAAAAATGCCATGATGACCTTGACATGTAGCTTCAGACACTTCGAGACTACTTCTCCAAGATGGGTATGACAGTGAATACCGACAAGACTAAATTCATGATCATTAAATCCAAAAATATCACCAAGGGTAGTTTCGTGTATAATAACCAGTGCTTAGAGTAGGGTTCTTCTTATAAGTATTTGGGCATTTACTTCCCTCGTCAACTCAACTGGAATTAGAACATCGAGAAAATGATTATTGGAGGTTGGAAAGATTATATGAGTTTGAAAACAATTGTAAGTTGGTCAATCTTCACATTTTGAGTAAAAATAGGTTCCTCTTTGAGACTCTTAGCACCCCTATTGTCTTATACATATGTGAAGTTTGGGGTTGCAGTATATCCAAAGAGGCATAGAGGAAGATTAAGATGATTCAAAACAAATTCATAACCTACAACCTAAATTTCAAGGGAAATACTCCCTATCCTATCCTCTTGATCGAAGCTCGTTTGTCCCCCATTCAAAGTATAGTAATGTTTAGATATTTGATGTATAAGAGGAAGCTTTACAAAATGGAATCCAAAAGGCTCCCAAAAATTGCTTCTAACTTTAACCAAAACCACCACCTTCGAGTCAAGCGCGGGTGGCATAAGGATGCCCAACCTTGACTCAACCGTTGGGGAATTAAGGAGGAGGTCACTATGGGAAACAAAGATAGTGCCAAAAATACTATTACCTCCAAGTTTAAGGACAAGTTGTGGGAGGATCAGGAGGTGGAGGGTAAAAGGAAGCTAAGATACTATAAGGACGTGGTCAAACCCACCTTTGATAATCAAAATTAACTCTTTATGTTTACCAACAATAGGAAAAAAATGAACATCTCTAGGATAAGAACTAATTTTCATGAGCTTCGGAGTGAGACAAGGTGGTCTTCTATTACCAAAACTCCCCAGAACAATAGAATATGTCAGATTTGTGATACTGAGTTGGTGGAAGATGAAAAACACTTCCTTTTAGACTACCCGACTGTTGCTCACATCCACTCTCAATTCCCTAACATATGCCACACGTCTAATGTTCTTGACATATTAAACCAACCCACCTATAGCAATCTTGGAGTGCTTCTTTCCCTTCTCTTTGGTCATAGAAACAAAATTTTGAAGAATCAAACTTAGATTCTTTTTTCTTTCTTGAAGTCCGATAGGCCGCATTGATCTTAGCGAACGATCATCATCATCATCATCATCATCGTCATCGTCATCGTCATCGTCATCGTCGTCGTCGTCGTCGTCGTCGTCGTCGTCGTCGTCGTCGTCGTCGTCGTCGTCGTCGTCGTCGTCGTCGTCGTCGTCGTCGTCGTCGTCATCATCATCATCATCATCATCATCATCATCATCATCATCATCATCATCATCATCATCATCATCATCATCATCATCATCATCATCATCATCATCATCATCATCATCATCATCATCATCATCATCAATAGTTATTATATTATGTTAATATATAATATCATATTAATAGTTATATTTCAAACTATAATATAATTAACATATAATATAATAATAGAATATAGTTATTATTCATAAGTATTAATAATACTTATTTATGTGTTACCATTATATCGTGGTAAAAAATTAATATATATTTATTAATATTACTTTCAATATCATATATATATATATATATTACAAATTATATTATTATATACTAATTTTTTATCTTAACATAATAACATAATCGTGATATATAAATAAGTATTACTAATAACAACTTTATGTTATTATTAATTTATATACTAATTTTTTTATCCTGCCATCATAATAATAGTGAAATATAAATAAGTATTACTAATCATATATATATATATATATATATATATATTATTTAAATTCAAATTAATTGCATATTTTATAAATGTTATTTTATGACAATCATGTTATTACATAATAATTTTAATTAATTAACTAATTTTATAAATTTATTGAATTTGAAGAGGTAATAAAATGTATATGTAATATAAAAATATAAATGTGTATAAAAAATCAGAATTTTCATCAAATGTTTATCTCTCTCATTATTATGACAACTTTAATGTGAAATTACGTGATCATAAATTCAATGCAATTATTAAATCATATAAATTTATCTCTTTTTCTTATTAAGACATTCAATTATGTTCTCCTTGCATATTTGCATTCATAATGTAAATCCTCATATTAAACCCACTTTTATAAACCCAATATTAAACCTCAATATTAAAAACTCTATTAATATAACTCCAATATTATAAACCCTACTATTATAAACCATATTTTTAAACAAAATAATGTGAGGTATAATCTCCACTATATATTTACTACCTCATTTACTTCTTTATAGTTGTTCAAACTTCATTGTCGAAAATGAGGTTTGGGTGTTACATTAATATTAATAATAACATTAACATTTATATTAAGAGTAATGTTAAATGGATACTACATTAATGTTAATAATAACACTAACATTAAAATTAACCCTATTATTTAATATTAACAATATTTAAAAATTTAATATTTAAAAATTAACCGTGATATTATAAACCCTATTATAAGCCCTATATTGTAAACCTAATATATATAAACCCTAGATATTTCACCCTAACTTATACAAATCCTATATATTAGGGGTCAGTATTTGTTGAATCCATGACGCAAGAAATTGAGACAACATGTAGGGAAAGAGGTGACCAAGCATGGTGTTGCATGCATGCTGCGTGGGATGATGGAATGTTTGAAGATTATTTTGTTGCATGTGCGCGTGAAATATGAGTTTGCGAACTATAGTAAAAATGGAAGTTTTGAGTTTTAATTTGACGTAAAATTTGAGTATCGCCCAAGGTTTACATATGGGAGATGGTCCAGTGGTATAATTTTTAGAGCTTTAAAATAGTCTGTTGGTTTATGTGTCTTTATTTAGCAATATCTTCGAGTTGATGGTTCCAACGTGAATGGGGAATCTTACGCAGGGACAACCTTTTTGTGTTAAGGGAGGATACATATAAACTCTTACATTGATTTCAGGTCATAGTGGGTTTTGTCCACTATGTTAGATATTTTTAGGTTAAATTGGATTGCTCCCTACGACTAAGGTGTGGAATTCGATAGTTTCTATTATAAACTGGTGTTTTCTTGGGATTTCTTGTATCCCTTCTTATATATTATTTATTTTCGTGTTTGGCACTTGGTATTGGCATTGTTTTGAGAGCCTACTTTCTTTACATCCCTCATGTTATTCATGACTTGGGATATGCTCTTGAATCTTGTTGCGTCTCTTTTATGTGGATTGTGGTTTCGTGATTTAGAAACATCTTTTAGATGTTGAATATTGGACTATATTTACGGCTTGGGATATGCTCTTGAATCTTGTTGCGTCTCTTTTATGTGGATTGTGGTTTCGTGATTTAGAAACATCTTTTAGATGTTGAATATTGGACTATATTTACGGGTTGCTTTTTTTTATTAGCACTATCAAGCTTGTTTGTTAGATGTTGAATATTGGACTATATTTACAGGTTGCTTTTACTTATTAGCACTATCAAGTTTGTTTGTTTGTCGTTGCCGTTTTTTTCTTTAACTATCCTCAATGCCAAACATACACATTATTGACACAATGGATGGGGTGGTTTTTCAAATATCTTTTGTCTAGGTCAGGTTTTTAATGTATATTTATTGCTCGATGAGATTATCGATCTTCGGTTTCCCCATACAATCTTTCTGGACCGATCTGGTGTCTATGGGCGTGATTGCTCGAGTCGACCAACTCGATTTTTAAAGTCTTCTAGCTATCATAGTTGCATACATTAAATGGTCGATTGGACAGGGTTACTTCTATGTGTTATGTGGTATGTATATTAAATATTTCCTTTAACCAATGTTTTGTCCACTTCGGATATGCAGGTGTCCCCCGTTCTTCTTAGTAGTCCGGTTAGGTGTCTTTCTTGGCTATTTTTTTCATGCAACAAGTGGCATGTCTATTTTTTAAACCTTATTATAAGCCCTAATATTAAAACCCTAACATCTATAAATCCTATATATTAGGGCTCATTGATCGCTGAATCCATGAAGATATCAAAGGAATTTGAGACAGCGTGTAGGGGAAGATGTGGCCAAGCATGGTGTTGCATTCATGCTAGTGGGAGGATGATATGTTTGAAGATTATTTCGTTGCATGTGCACGTGAAATATGAGTTTGTGAACTATAGTAAAATGGGTGTTTCGGTTTTTAATGTGACGTATAATTTTATTATGGCCCGGGGTTTACATATTGGAGATGATCGATTTGTATACATTTTGGAGCTTTAAAATAGTTTGTTGGTTTATGTCTTTATTTAGAAATATCTTGCACGTCATGGTTGTGACATTAATGGGGGATCTTACATACGGGTCACGTTTTTTGTTTTTTTGTTTTTTTTTTTTGGGTCAAGAGAGGATGTATATAACTCATAGTAACACATGTATCGCTCCTAGTCATTGGAGAGCATGTATTCCACGCTCTCGCACTCTTGGGCACTCCTTGGAGCTTCGGAGCTTGTAATAAATTTTCCAAAATCGCAGGGAGCTTTAAAGGTTGCTTTAGAGCTTTTCGGGAGCTTCACTACAACAAATTTTGACGCTTCAGGTACCTATTCTGAGCAGAGAAGTGACCATTTGTTTATTTTCTAAGTGATACATGATAGTTAGGTGGTTTCACTGCATGGGCTCTGTAAATCGATAGAGATGTGGAGATGTAGCAAAAGTTTCAACAAAATATAGACAGTTGCTAGTCATTCCTTGGCAGCTTCTACTAAAATCTTGAAGTTCAACAATTGCAGATAATTCTACTTTCTTGAAGTCTATCTTGAAGCTTTAATGATAAGATTCAACAAATTACAATGATGATTAGAACTAGAAATAGTAGTGTGTTAGTAAGTTTCATTTTATAAATTTCCAAACATTAATATAATATAGTGTTGCATGAAATCACATAATAATCAAGTAATAATAGCCTTTTTTCAGAGTACTCATGTTTCTTTGTTGGCAAGGAATTTCAATGGCAAGTTGTTGATGGATTAATATTTCGATTTTTTCTAGCAGTGTTTCCAAGTTCAATCTTTTACATATTTCATTGCAAGATGGAATCTGCAAGATGAAATTTATGGAATTTAATTAACAAGTTTTGAATAGAAATAAATAAATAATTTTATCTTCACTTTTAATATATTATATTATCGCTGCTGCCAACTTAAAATTTCTGGGAAATTTAAGCAAAGCTTCTGACCGTACCCGATAATTGCTCTCCATACCCAAGTACCAAAAAATTGTGCAACATAGATATAACTCCTCCATTGATTTCACATCATAGAATTCTCCGTGATTTCTTGCGGTGATGATAGGTTTTGTGCACTATGTTAGATATTTTCAGGTTAAATTTGATTTCTCCTATGACTAAGGTGTGGCAGTCGATAGTTTCTCATATAAAGTTGTTTTTTCTTGGTGTTTCTTGTATCCCTTCTTATATATTATTTATTCTCGTGGTTGGAACTTGGTATTGGCACGATTTGGAGTATGTTGACTTATCGCCCGACTTTCTGTACATCCCTCATGTTATGTCACATGTGGCTCGGGCTATGCTCTTGAACCTGGTTGGGTCTCTTTTATGTGGAATTTGGCTTCATGATTTAGAAACCTCTTTTATATTTTGAATATTGGAAGATATTTACATATGCCTTTTTCTTATTCGCACTATAAGGTTTGTTTATTGCTGTTTTTCTTTAACTGTCCTCGATGACAAACATACATTATTGGCACAATGGTTGGGTGTTTTTTCAAACTTACAAACATACATTATTGGCACAATGGATGGGTGTCTTTTCAAATATTCTTCGTGTAAGTGAGGTTTTTAATTTATTTTATGGTCTGATGAGAATATCGATCTCTGGTTTCCCCATACAATATTTATGGACCGGTCTGGTGTCTATGGACGTGATTACTCGAATAGACGGCCTCGATTTCTAAAGTATTCTAGTTGTCACCTTTGAGTACATTAAATGGAGGATTGTACCGGGTTTATTTATATATCTGTTATACGGTATGTATATTAAATATTAAATGTTTTTTTCCACTTTGGATATCCAAGTGTCCCCGATTCTCCTTAGAGAACGGGTTAGGTGTCGTTCTTGGCTATTTTTTCATGCAACAAGTGGCATGGATTTGAATGAGCTCAAGTACCTGAATATGGAGGAGTTGATATGTGTTACGTTGGAATATGATGCAAGGTACATGCATGATGTCTAGGACAATCTTGCATGGGGAAAGGATTATGTGTCATTTTTAGAAAAATTTGGGAAAACACTTCCATAGACATATTGTTTCGTTAATGGAGTTTGATTGTAGGGAGATGGATAAAAGGAAAAGGCTTAAGGTGAGGCATGGGAATAAATTTAAAGCTTTCAGGGCATCAAATAATATTTAAGAATTGATCCTTGGTTAAGATATATTTTGGAATAGGACTTCAGACCTTGGGTGCTAATTGACCACTCAAATCCACACACATGGACGGGGATACAATGAGGGCACGGGTTGAAACAAAATGGTTTTCAATTTCATAGTACAAACCAAAGATCAACATGATAATGAACAATTTTTTGTACTTTCATTTCTTTCATGAGAAGGATGCTAAAAAAATCACGATATCCCATGGGTTTGTGGATGAATTTTCTTGAACTTCCATCACTAGTATGTGGGTTTTAACCCTCTTATTGAGGTTCTTAGGCATCACTTCATTTGGGTTAAACTCTAGAGTATTCCACTTGAGCTCAGGCCATGAATGAAATTGGAAATTTGATTGGGAAGTTTATATATTTGGATGAAAGTTTTATGTGGTTTGCACACACATTTCTTGGATTTTAGTGGAATTGGATTTTTCATGGGGACTTCTGGGGAAATTGGACTTTTTTGGGGTTATTTCATCTTTTTGGAATAGAACCGACTATTGGGACATTCCATTTGAATGCTTATAATGCCATTAGACATGTTACTTTCTCAAAAAAATTTCTTGGTGTGCTAGGGGTTATGCTTCCAACAATGAGATGGGGGTTGAATTGCAGACAAACCATGTGTTTCCTACCACTTTGGATGATGAAGGATCAAATCTTTTTAATGTCATGTCTCCACATACATCCCCAGGTACTACAGATGGTTCGTTCTCTACTTTCCCCCATTTCATTTCTAATGGTTATGCAACATAATATATGCATATTGATTTGCATAAAAAATAATCTAAGAAAATGTTTGTAGCTCCTAATTCACCTTTATAGAAATATGGTGGTCATATCTACTTCTAAGTGTATATCTAATCTTTTCAAAACTCTCCCTCAATTTCAGTCTTGTCCTTTAACTCTAGTTTTTGTGGTTCCAAAGAGTTTTATGGGGGAATGAAGTCTTAGTGATTTACATCCAATTGTAAAATCTCCTTAAGTTTACGAATCTCCAAAACATAAATTTCGATCCTATACTGGCATCCCATTCCCTACTAATTCAATGGGTAGTGACCTTGAGTTTCTTTTCCAAAACCCAACCATGGATATCTAGTTGCTTAATATCCACTAGGTTATTGTATCCCTGACATGTCTATCCATTAGACACATTTCTACTATGAATGTCACTATTCGTAAGAAACAAAATGGGTTTATTAAGTTGAATCCTTCAGGGGAAACAATTCCTTTTTGAAAATCCTTATTTTTTTTCGGAAAGGCTGGATCTACATTATATATCTATCCTTGAAAATTTTGATATGCTTGTCCTCAATTCTTTCTACATGAATATCATGTCCCTTAATATTTGGGCATTGGGGAATGCTCCTAAAAGGTATTCCCTAAAACATTTGATCATGTCTAATAGAACATCGGTCATTTTGATCCAAGATACTATGGTTTTGGGTGAAAAATATTGGTCATACTTCTTGAAAATTTTCCCTAGATGGAATTTTATTTCGATCGATGATATACTCCTCTCATGGGGCTATTCGCTTTGTGGGATCCCCATATGGTTGAATTCACAAATTCTATATTTTCTGTAGGGATCCTATTAAATTGTTTCATAAGAGGACCTATGGTTAGATTTCAAATTCTTAATGTATACATGACATATGATTGTAGAAAGGAATAATGAGCATATATTGGATGATAGTGGCTTAATGAAGATTGGATCCCTAATTGTGGCTAGGGTTTTGAACTTAAAATTCTCCAAGGATAAAATTTAGGGATCTCATAGTCAAATGGAACCTATGGGGTCTTATTTCAAGGATTTGATTCATCGAAACAATATTGTGGATATTCTTCTGAACTTGCTCATCCCAACATGGAGAAATTGGCAGACTAGCCCTAAGGGTATTGCTAAGATATTGGATCGATATTTTTTCCATCACAAGTTGGCAGAGTAATTTGGCTTAACGCATTCATGGGTATCTTCTGCTTTACAGTATAATCATTCTAAAATCGTTTTACAATAGAAATGGGATTTTTTTTGGAAGGGACTTCCTTTCAAATTTAATCATTCTTTGTTAAGTGAATAGGAATTTGTGCAATTGGTTAGAAATACATGGGCTAGTATGGAATTTAAAAATGGTACTTCTAGGATGGATGCTATATGTTATAAATTAAGAGAATTGAAAAAGGTGGTGTGTGGATGGGAAAGAGAAAAAAAACAGAGACATATAATTGAACTTATTGAAATTGATCGAGCCATGTCAAGACTGTCTACCCCCATAGGTATTGGTTTCCTAATTAAATCACATCAAAAAAATATCATGGATCTGGAGGCCCTTTTAAGAGACATATTTCTAAATTTCAAGTGAAATAGTCGAAACTCAAGAGCCATGCCATTTGGATTATGGGTAGCTAAAAAAATACATTTTTTTTCACAATTTTGCTTCTTGAATGAGGAGTAAAAATACTATTGGGGACATATTAGATGGATAGGGTAGACAAATTAACAAACTCCAAGATATCCATAAGGAGGGCTTTTTTATTTTAGGGTAATCTTTCGTGCATGGGAGGAGGCAGACATTGATAACCAACTAGAATTCATTTAGTCATATCGTCAGATGTTCACCATAAATGATGATGACTATGTTGGAGGGTCAATCACTATTGAAGAAGTAATTTTTTTTCTTAAATATTCTTCGAAGGGCAAGTGCTCAGACATGAATACATGGATAATGGAAATTTTTATTCATTTTATGTATATCATGGGCTCTAATTTACTAAAATTAGATGAAAATTTGAGAAAAGAGAAGAAAATATATGATGATTTAAGCTCAACCTTCATTTCTCTAATTCAAAATAAATTAAAGAAAAACACTTTCGAGGATTATCGACCTATTTCTCTATCCAACATTACATATAATTTGATTTCAAATATTATTGTGACTAGTTTGAAGGTAAACTCTCCTAATATATGACTCATAAACAATTCAAATTTTTAAAAAACTACCAAATATAGGATGTTGTGGCCATTGCACATGAAATCATACATTCCATAAAAGTATGAAAGAATTAGGATATTATATTAAAACTATATTTGAACAAAGCATATTACTATGTGGATTGGGATTTTCTTCTAATGATTTTGCACAAAGTTGGGCTTTCTATTGGGGTTGTTGAATGGATCATAGTGTGTGTATATTTGGTTAACTATGAAATATTGATAAATTGTGGCCCTTTGAATTTGTTCAAGCCATCTAGAGTGTTGTGACAGGGTTGCTCACTATCCCCACTTCTATTCCTGTTAGTAGTTGATCATTTGAGCAGGAGGATTTCAGATGAAAAACATGGGTTTTTTTTAATGGTATAAAGGTAACAAAAAATATCTTTATTTGTCATCTAATGTTTTTTGATGCCATTCTCCTCTTTGGGTTGGTTCCCATAGTTCAATGGATGCACCTTTTTCAAATAATCTCTAATCTCAGTGAAGATTCTGGGTTGCATATGAAAAAAACAACATATTTTCTCATTCAAGCAACAAATGATCAAGCTCAAATATCAGAAATTACTGATTTATTTTCTATGATTTCACTCAATTGGATTTTGGTTTCAAATACATTGGTTTCAATATAAAACTAAACATATATGTAAACCGGGATTGGTAGTGGAATATTAATAAGTTTGAAGGTAGAGTGACTACTTGGGAACACAAATGGATGTCGCTTGGGGGAAGATTGATTTTATCCTAGTTAGACCTACAAAATATCTCTATTTACTGAATCTATTTATATATTATTCCAAAACAAGTCATCAATAAAATCAAATCCATTATATCGAATTTTATCTAGTTTAGAGAAAGAGGTGATTACAAGATCAACTTTTTACGTTTGGAGGATATCTCCTTAAGGAAAGAGGATGGTGGATGGGGAATAAAGAACACTGAGAAATTTTGGTGGCCATTAGTTATAAATAGTTTTTTTCTTGCTATATTCACATTTGGTTGTTGGAAACATAACATTAAGTGAAAATATCTTAAAAACACTCACTTTACGAATGGATCAAGTCTAGGGTTTGGCATTCCAAAAATTTCTTACACATATGGAATTGCTTCATGATATTGAAACATTGTCTACTTGGTAATGTGCCTTGGGATATTAGTTCGAGCATTCCAGTGGAATTTTGGATGGATATGGTTAGAGATTTTCACGGAAATCATACTCTTCCTATTACTATCATCAAGTTCCTCCAAGGCAAGGGAATATTTTTCCTAAACAAAATTCATATTGAAAATAATCCTAAGTACCTATATCAAACTTGGATAACCTCTCATGAGTTGGGATTAAATGGATAATTAACAGAGATCTAGGAAAATTTTGTTTCTAATTCATACATGGAAGGAATCTAATTTATGGATAAGGATAGTTATTTTAAATGGGAAGGAGAAAATGCAGGGACTTATCTCTATTGAGGAGGTATATATACATATAAATCTTGCACATCAGGTTTCATGGTATGCAACCATGTCACAAAACAAAGGAAAAAATAGATCAATGACATAAAAAATAACCACTTTGAGGGGGAAACCTCCCTTACATCACATAAATGAACAATTATTGGATGATACAAATGAAACATACTCCTTGGTATATATAGGAGTCTAAAGGGTCACAAAATAATCAAGGCCTACATAAAAATAATAATGTAAGGGCACAAAAATAGCAATTGTGGGCTTCTATGCAACAAAAAAATATTTTTCCTCAACGATTGATTAGTTTTAGAATCTTCTGTATAAAATTCTCATTCTCTCATGTGGAATCTTCAATGTGTAATTTCTTCCACTTAATGAGATATTATGAAATTAAACGTTTTCATATCTGTCGGGTTCTTGTTTCCATGATTTATTTACTCTCTAATATGATTTTTGTTTTGTTTTCTTGTTCTAGTAATATTTTTCTAATTGGGATCTTGTCACCGATAACCTTGTTTAAGAATGAAACATGGAAAATTGGGTGTACTCAGGAAGATGTAGGAAACTTCAATTTTTATGCGATATTTCCAATATTTTGTAACATCTTATAAGGACCATAGTACTTAGGTGATAATTTATTATCCTTCTTAGATTTCCTTAGGAAATTTTCTTGTATAGTTGTAGTCTTAAAAATACCCAG
Source organism: Pinus albicaulis (assembly GCA_034641835.2). NCBI lineage: Eukaryota > Viridiplantae > Streptophyta > Pinopsida > Pinales > Pinaceae > Pinus > Pinus albicaulis. The sequence goes on from CM076576.1 coordinate 358,841,916, forward strand.
TCGCCTACGTCAAAACTTCTTTCACTGCGATATTGATCCGCATGTTGTTTCATTTGATTTTGCACCATAGTGGGGTTATCCTTTAAGAGTTGGAGAATTTTTTTCTAATTCTCGGTCTTATCTTCCACTTCCTGAAACATACAATTTTACTGCGATATGGAAGGAAGTGTTATACCACGATTCAGGAAGAGGTAACCACTCAACCCATTTTGTTTTTTTTTTATCATATACAAAGCAAAAACGATATCCTTCCAAATATTTATTCACTAACTTAGTTTTCCCATCAGATTGAGGATGAAAAGATGAGCTATGAGCTAATTGAGTACCCAGACAAGAAAATAAAAATTTCCAAACATTTCGAGTAAAAATGTGATCTCTATGAGTTACAATAATATTTAGGTTTCCATGTAGATTTTTAATTATTTCCATACATGAAATAGAAATTGTATTGGCTTTAAAAGGATGAGATAATGCACAAAAGTGTGCATACTTGTTAAGTCTATCAACTACCACCATGATGACACTTTCTCCTTCGGACATGGGTAAACCTGTGATAAAATCCATTGAGAGCTCCTCCCAACACTGGCATGGAATGGCTAATGGTTGTAACAAACATGGGGTCTTAATTGTCTCGAATTTATTTTTTTGGAAATCCAAACATTCTGTTACAAACCTGAATATTAGATTTAGGGCCATCACAAAAAAATTCCCTCTTAACCTTGTGGTAAGTTTTTAAAAATCCTGAGTGCCCTCCTAATAGATACGTGTGCAATTCCAAAAGAATATTTTGTTTTAGTTGGTAATTCATACATAGATATAAGGGATCTTTGTACAACAATGATTCATTTTTCTAGATAAATATATTATATGTGCTAGGATCTTGCTGCAACGTTTGACTGAGTGTCCACACCTCTTCTTCATTATTCCATTCCTCCATTACTTCAGTTATCCAATCAGGCTAGATAATAGAAATTACATAGAGGAATGCTTCCACATCCTTGTCCCTTCTTGACAGTGCATGTGCAACAACATTTTACTTCCTTTTTTAGATTATTTCAAACAAAAAATCTTAGTGAATCATTTTTTTTGTCTTCTGAAGATAATATTTGCTCCAAAAATTATTTAATACTACGATGATTTTTTTTACCTTGAAGTGTCTTTCCATTAGGTAAGGGCACCAGCACATGAGGGCATGTAGTACTACCAACATTTCCTTCTCATAAATAGCTTTTTGTAAATAATTTACCTTTATTAGATGATTGTCAAAAGAAAATAGTCTTCATCCTTGCATTAAAACAACAGAAATTCCATTTCATTACGCATCACATTCCACCATAAAGGTTTTTGTGAAGTCTAGTGTAGCTAAAACCAGAGCTTGGCACATTTCCTCTTTAATATGTTCAAACGACTTAGTCACTTCCGGAGTCCAAAAAAATTCATCTTTCTTTAGTAATGTTGTTAGAGGTGATGTTATTTTCCCATAATTCTTAACAAAATTGTGACAATACCCTACCGACCAGAGAAATACTCGAAGATGATTTAGGGTTGTGGCGATTTTCCATTCCTTGATGGATTTAATTTTTTTAGGATCTACCTTAACACCCCCATGAGATACAATATGACCCAAATATTGTAAGACCCTCCTCTCACATTGACCCAAGTTAACCAACCCGTTGGGGTAAACACGTGACGAGAGGCTACTATGATATGATTCAAACTATTAGGTCAACTTAAGGAAACGGAACCGAGAAAACACAAAAAAATCGATCATCCACACAACCAACATAACCCCCAATATCTACCCCACCTTTCCAAGTTACCAACCCCCGATGGAACTCAACAAATAAAGGACCTAGAGCTCTATTCACTCCATTTCCAAGCCCTCCAAGTTCCTATGGGTCCCATTCATGCCCATGATCCTACATGAGTGATATTTCATCCTTTTTCTTCGAGTGTTATGCCATTGAATGCGAGATTTAAAGCTAAATTTCAAGGCTAAGACTCATTCACAGCCCAAAACATCATGGAACTGAAAAAAATGGAATAAAACACAAGGAAAATGATACCAATGGAGGTTATTGAACCAAACCTTAACTGGACTCTTACTAGCCATGACAGGAATTTCATCAAACATGTCACAAATATGCATTCTACAAGTTTAAACAACAAATATAAGCATAGGGGTCTCATACTTATCTCAGAATCGCTAAAAGCACTGATGCCTTATTTCATTTTTTGCATTATCATCTATTAAGTTATATATTCATTACTCATTCATTTACATATCAAAACATGATGACAACCATATATTTTCACTATCATAAAATCAATCCATAATCAACATATAAACAACAAAAATAATAAGGATACAATAGCTATAAATGCTATATAGAATCCCATACATTTACAAATAAAATACCAAGGAGTAGAAACTCTTACTAATTAATACAAAATCCAACCCTATATGGGACTACCAAATTCCACCCGACCATAGATTGACTGAGCCAAATATCTCTTTAGCCAATAAATCCTGTGCCATATTCTAAGCATGAATGTAGGACTCAAACCAAAATAACCAACCACGGATTTCTGAGGCTAATCCAGCTCACCCTCATTAATAGAAGAATATTTACCACAATCCTCATAGGAGCGCTTGGCCATAAAAAAGCATGGATGACACCGGATTTCTCCACCTACACCGTGAGGAATTTTCTCGTCTCCTAGTCTCTAGGATTTACCGCTATCCACATTCCAATCCAGGGATCACTAGGCCATAACCAAGACACTACCCTCCAAGATTTATTGTATATAATGCCATTTAATGGCAAGGATTCCTATGTCTGATCAAGGGAAACTACCTCTAGATTTACCGTATATCCCACCATTCACTAGTTGAGGACTCCTCTGCCCACTGAGGCACACTATAACTTGATTTACCACAACCCGCAGTATCATTGACGGGTCACTAGGTAAGTTTCTTTACCACAATTCAAAGTCTAGTTTAGGTATTACTATTCCATTTGTTATTTTATTCATATATCCACCTCACTCAGTTTCAAATCCATCTAGAAATCCATCTCAACCAAAACATGAGAACCCCATCACACCATAATTATCCGGAAATGGAAAGGGAAGTCTTAAGAACACTGTCACACTTGGAAAAACCCATGCGAATGCCAACAAGAGAGCCAAGAACACACATGCATAACCGTGCATGCAAAATCTAGCAAGGAAATCACACATGCAAATCGATACCTGCATGTAAAATTGATGTAGATGCTTGATCCTTCTCTTCTTGCTTGAATTTGGCTTCCTCTTTTCCTTCTTTTCATTTCTTCATCCAAAGATGAAATGCTCCAAGAAAAATCTAAGTGTCTTAGAGTATGAGAGAGAGAGAGATCCAAAGCTTTGCTGACGAAGGGTACCAACTGATCCGTATAAGCATTTTTATTCATTAGGCCTCTATTATCTTCATTTTCCATTATTTTCCTTGATTTTCATCCTCACATGCAACGTGTGACCTTTCACCTTCCTTTTCTCCTAATTTCCATCATTTGCATAAATAAATGCTAATTATAAATGCCACTTTTCCCTTCCAAATCCTTTTCCATTTCATTTTCCAATATCCTTAGCCATAATAACCGAAATGAACACCCACACTAAGATTTTTTTCCAAACATTCAACTTGTAATAAGTGTCCCATAACCCGTTCTTATTATTTTTACTTTATTAAAGTTTATTACATGGAATTTTCATGACAGTTGTTACATAACCCTCCTGCTTGGGGGAACAACGTTAATAGTGTTCAATGACACCTATAACCAACAAGATTGTTCAAAGAACATCATACTTCCCATGCAACTTTATAACTTATATCGTTGCAATATTTACAATGATCAACCTACTGAGAAACAACCAACATGACAACATAACAACATGAAAACCATAATGACAGGACACCATACCACTTATTGGATCTTTATAGCATAGCTCATATTTCTATTTACATGCATATACATATTTAAATATACCAAAACATCACATCAAACATATATCAAAATGCATATCAAGGACATTCACTCAACCAACTAATTGAGAAGGATACATAGCCTTCATCTAATCAACCATCCCTGATGTAGCTTCATGAGGTCCAAAGTGCTTCCATTACACTTAACCTACTCGATTTCTTGATTCCAGAGCATGAGCAACTTTCGTTGCAATATACACTAATTTTTTGAGTAGAATTCTCCATTTGGATCCACCTACAATATAGGCCAGTCAATCATATTATAAAAATATTTATCATACTTCGCAAGCAATGAAACTTGGAAATCATCATGGAATTTCACTATCGGAGTCAGTGCAATTCGATATTATACTGGCCCAATCCTTTCAAGAATATTGAAACTTCCAAAAAACCAAGGTGCCATCTTGGCACATGATCCAATATTCAAGGATCTCTTCTTGGGCTTGATGCACAACTACACATTTCCCCAACCCGAAACTCCTTAAACAAACAGTTTCAATCTGTATAAATTTTATTCATGTCACGTGCTACTTTTATATTCTTCTTCATTACCTGCATTTGTAGTTCTATTTCTTCTAACATGTATGGTCCAATGAATACCTTGTTCACTGGATCACTCCAACTAATGGGAGTATTACAACTCTGCCCATAAAAGGCCTCAAACTGAATCATCCTGAGTGATTCCTGGTAGCCATTGTCGTAGCTGAATTGAACGAACAAAAGCTACTCCTCCCATCTCCTTTGTTGATGCATCACATACATCGTCAACATGTCCTCCAATATCATGTTGACCCTCTCAATATGTCCATATTTCTGCATTAGGGGAATTTTGAGGTCTAAAATGGGCCTCCTAAGGAAATTACAAAATAATGGTGGAAATAATAAAATAAGATTTGATTACATCATCAAATTTTAGGATACAAAATTTAATTCTTCATCCAAGGAGTACTCATGTTGCATACTTCCGATGGACTCTACTACATGAAAAATGAGAAATACATGAAAAACGTGATTTTAATCACCTTTTTTCCATGTATTTTTCAGTTTTCGCATAGCAGGGTCCATCGAAAGTATGAAACATGGGTACTAATTGAATGAGGAATTAGATTTTGCATCGAATGAGTACTCCCACTCGAAATTTGAGTAAATATTTTTGGAGATAAGTTGAAAATACGAGTTGAAAAAGTAGCTTTATTATTTTATTATTTTATTATTTTTTAATATTTTTACCATTTTACTTCAAAAATGGTGAATCATCCCCCATGGTTGACATCATCATCTTGAATCCTATTGGTTCCTATAAATTTTATTTTTGTTGTACATTTTTCTAGGAGGGCCATTTTAGACCTAAAAATTCCCCTAATAGTATGATAAGTTGTACTGAAGGAAAAATTTGTACCTAAACATGCAAACAACTCCTTGCAAAACTTGGAAGTAAAATTTTCATCCCTATATGACACAATTTTCTTCGAAATACCATGCAATATAATCACATCTTTGATGAACACCTGTGCCACGTCATTAGATGAATGTGTAGTCTTCACTGGAATGAAGTGTGCTACCTTAGTCAACATGTCCACCACAACCATGATGGAATCATGCTATCTAGATGTCTTCAAAAAAAAATTTAATGAAATACATGGAAATGAAATCCCATTTCCACTCAAGAATCACAATCGATGTTAACAATCCATATGGATTCCTACACTCTGCCTTTACCTGCTGGAAATCCAAACATCTAGCCAAAAAAATTTCCACATCCTTATTCAAATTCGGCCAATAATAAAACTTCTTTATTTTCTTCAGATTCTTCTAATAGCTTGGGTGAATTGAATATGGTTTCACATGAAACTCCCTCAAGATCACCTTCTTGAGCTCACTAATTTTTGGCACATAGATCCTATCTCTAAATCTAATCAATTTATCGACTCAGAGATGATATTCTATAACCCTAAGTACCTTTACTTGTACCACTAGCTATACATGTACTTGTACCACTACATGTGCATGTACATGTACTCTATTGTAACCTATGCATGAGATGTCTATACCTATCACCCTGCCTAAATTCCTATAAAATCTTATCATGTAAGTTTGTCCCATATGAACTCATAACTGCAATGTGATTTACATGTCTCCACCTCCTAAGAGAATCTGCATCCCTGTTCTCTTTTTCATTAACATAACTGATCTCAAAATTGAACTCACTTAGTGTGGCCAACAATCTAGATTTCTTAGCATTTAGATTTGGATAATCAAAGAAGTATCTCAACCCATTGTGATTAATCATCAATACAAAGCTCCTGTTAATAAGATAGTGTATCCACATCTTCAACACATGAATGGTCATTACTAACTCAAGATCATGTGTCGGATATTATTGATTGTGTTCATTTAATTTCCCCAACTCATAACATACTACCTGCCCCTCCTGCATAGGGACTCCACCAAGCCCTACCTTGCAAACATCTGTACACACTACAAACTCTTTGTCTGGGTCTGAAATCCTTAACACTGGAGCATTTTTCAACAACTACTTCAACTGTCCAAAACTTGTTGTACATTCCTTTGTCCATTTAGATTTCTTACCTCTCTTGTGCAATGATGTAATAGGATATGTAGTGTGAGAGAAGTTCATGATTAACCTCTCATAGTAGCCTGATAGCCCCATGAGTGATCATACCTCATCCACATTTCAAGGATTTTCCCACTCCATGATAGCTCTTACCTTTTTTGGATCCACTACTAAGCCTTCTTTCGAGACCACATGCCCGAAGTAATGTACCTTTGTTTGAAAGAAACTACATTTACTGAGCTTAGAATACAACTGATTCTCTCTCAATAATATCAATACTGCTTCCAAATTATCGACATTCTCTTCCTCATTCTCAGAATATATCAAGATGTCATCAATGACTACAATAACAAACTTGTCTAGATAAGGATGAAACACATTATTCATCAAGCATATAAAATTAGATAGAGTGTTATTAAAACCAAATGGAACTACAACAAAATGATAATTCCCATACCTAGTCCAGAAATTTGTCTCGTAAATTTCCTCTTCCTTGATCTCAAATCAATATTTGAGAACAATGTTGCTCCCTTCAACTGATCAAATAATTCATCAATCCTTTACAACAGATACTTGTTCTTGATGTTCACCTTGTTCAACTTCCTATAATCAATGTATAACCTGAGAGTACCATCCTTCTTCTTCAAAAACAATACTGGTGTGCCCCACGATGATACACTTGGCCTAATGTATCAATTTTCAAGAATTTCTTTCAACTGAAACTTCAACTCTACTAATTCTCGAGTTCTCATCCTATATGGTTCCTTTGATGTGGTTGTTGCCCCTAGTACAAGTTCAATAGAAAATTCCACTTTTCTATGAGGCAACGACTCTAAGATATCTTATGGAAACACATCGTGAAACTTCTATAAGATCGAATACCTTCTCAATATCTCTACATCCTCATCCTTCTTACCTTTCTAACTAGAAATGTGCACTGCAAATAACACACACCATTTCCTATGAATACGCTTTGCCTCCATAGCTGTCACCATCATAACTGATGTTGCTTTCTTCTTACCCAGTAATATTATTTGCTCACCTTATCGTCCAATAACTCAATGGATTTTCTCTAACATTCCACTTTGGTCCTATCAAGATACAACCAACCCACACCCAAAAGCATGTTATACAATCCCAACGACAATGGATTCAAATTTGCAGATGTAGGCATAAAATTCAACTCAAATGAATAAGCTCTTACCTAATGATGAACTCATTTCTTTGTACCTATAGCCAAATGCACTAAAAAATATTCTGCATGCACTTCTTTATCCAAGTCACATTTATCTACCAATTCAGGTTTAACATAACTATAATTAGATCCAAGGTCAATCAAAATAGGAAAAAATTGGTCACAAATCTTACAATCCATCTAAATTATAAATAAATGATGATCCACCTGCCTATTAGCCATCGATGCATAGATACGAGGAATGCTTTGCCAAACATCCACAACATTTTGTGCGTCCTCTGCACTATAGATCTACAGCCTACCACCCGGATTCTGCAAACAATCCATTTTAAGATGCTCCTTACCAGATTTCCAACACTGCAATTGTCTTGTACCATCACCTTTATTTTCTACTATGACCCATGTCCCTATGTAGATGCATTGAAATTCTTATGTGGTAAACATTCTCGTTCTCTTTTTCATTCTGAGGCCTTAATATTATTTTTGGATGCCATTTACCTTTACCTTTATCTTTATCTTTTACTTTACATACTTACTGAGATTAATTCTTACACTTTGAATGCTCATAACAATGCTTCATTTTCCCAATAACTTCCTCAAGTGAATGAGTCTCATCATACTCAATCCAATCTCTAAACATTAATCGTAATCCACTGAAAAATATTTTAACTTTATCCTTGTAATCTTTAAGATACGGTACATACCTCAATAGCTCCAAGAACTTGGTCATATGCTCCTCATATGTGATTGATATCATTTTAAGCTCATAGAATTCCTTTTCTTTTTTGTCGTAGTACCTTTCTCACAAGTACTTATTTCTGAAGAGTCTTTTGAATTCATGGCAGCTCAACTTCTCTGTCATGATGTTTCTGTCATATTTTACATATTCTCAGCATATGTGTGCTTTAACTTTCAGGCTAAAAATAGATACCATGGCCTTCATATTCTTTTTGTATTCATGGAATTCAAAGAACTTATTCATGCAAAATAACCAATCCTTTACATCCTCAGGATTCTTCAAGTCTCCATCAAAATTAGGTGGCTTATATTTCTTAAACTCACCTGCAAATAACCCCCTGTCAGTCCTCCTATAAGGGTGATAATGATGATGACCATAGTTTTTTTCAGAACCAGAACTAGAATATTACCTATGTCCATCACCTCTATTATCCGAAGTATCCAAAAATCTACCAACTTTGATCGTGTCATATCTATATGATATGCGACCACCATGAGACCTACTTCCATATGCCCCATTAGTCCCGTCCTCCTGACCATAGCTGATCTGGAGTGGTCCTTGTCTCTGCAATGCCAAAAAAGGCTGAAGAATTACTGTGTTGAATTATTCTTGTTTTTCCTCTGCCTACGTGGTTATGTCATTATCTACTTTGAAAATCCCTATTTCTTCCTTCAAACTCCTCAATGTGTATACTAAGTAAGAATATTGCCTAGAACCACACTACTAATTTTATTAAAAGAGAGAATATTTGTAGTCTACCCATCTTGCTAGTCAACGTAATCTCTTCGTTCAAGGCATATTACCTCAGCTAAACTAAATCATAAAAAAACCAATGTGCATTAGTATATTTCCTGGAGGATATATCATCTGCAAGGCTGACCAGATTAGAAATACACACACACACACACACAAACATAATTATATCACCATATAATCATTATCTAAACCATTATCAAGTTGTCGATTCATAACCATACTCACCACACATCATTACCTCATGCATAGAAACTACAACCATAACATTGACTAAACACAATGCATGTATAATAACATATGTGTGACACACACGCATACACATTACATACAAACATTGACATCCATATCCAATGCATAACCGACATAAACCCATGACGATCACATTCAATCTATGACACCATCAACTTTCACATGGTGACACTATTACAACCATGACCAACCCCACAAACAAATAGTACAAAAACATAAGAAAAAATATGAAACTGACGTGAATGCATGACCAAGACACTGCCCATCTAGTAAAAAGGGTGAACCATGCTCTGATACCACTCTATAACACCCTCCTCCCACATTTACCAAATTTAACTGGTCCTCTGAGATAAACATGTGACGAGAGGATACTATGATCTAGTTCAACCTCCTAGGTCACCTTAAAAAAGTGGAACCAAAAAAACACCACCAAACGTAGCATCCACACAACCAAAAAAACCACTTAGAGCTACCCCACTATTGTAGGTCACTAACCCCTAAGGAAAATTAGTAAATCAAGCACCTTGAGGCATAGTCTCTCCCTTGCCAAGCCATCCAAATGACTATGGGTCCCAATCGCTCCCATGAGCCTGCATGAGTACAAATACAACCTATTTATACCAATTTTATTCTAGTGAATTCAAAATTTAAGGCTAAATTGCAGGGATAGGACTCAGTCACTACCCATAAATTCTTGGAATTGAAACTCTTATTGATGAATCCAAAAGCCAACCTGGTATGGGACTAGCATATTCAACTTGACCATATATTGGTTGAGCCAAATCTCTCTTCAGCCAAACACCCCGTTCCATATTCTAAGCATGAATGTGGGACTCAAACCAAAAGAGCCAGGCAGGAATTTTTTAGGCTAAACCACATAACCCTCATCAATATAAATATGCTTTACCGCAATCCTGACCAGATCACTAGGCAATAAAAAATCATGGATACAACTGGATTTTTCCACCTACACCGTGAGGAATTTTCTTGTTTCCTAGTTTCTAGGATATACCACAATCCAAAGTCTGATCCAGGGATCACTAGACCATAACCGAGACACCACCCTCCTGACTTTACCTTATATCCCACCATTCACCGACAAGGATTCCTGGAACTTATCAAGGAAGACCACCTCATTGCTTTATGGTATAAATCACTATTTACTGGTCGAGGATTCCTAGGCCCACCGAGGCACATTATTCCTGACTTTACCTCAAGCCACATTCCGGTTCAGGGGTCAGTAGGCCAGTGGCTTTACCATAATCAACAGTCTAGTTCAGGAATTACTAGGCCATGTGTTCTTTCAGTCATATCTCCACCTCACTTAGTTTCGAATCCATCTGGAATTCCAGCTTGACCAAAACATGAGAACCCCATCACACCATGGCTATCTAGAAATGGCACGGCAAGGCTGAAGAACAATACCACACATGGAAAAACCCATGCTAATAAAAACAAGAGAACCAAGAAAACACATGCATAACCATGCATGCCAAATATAGCAAGGAAATCACACATGCGAATCGATACCTACAAGTAAACATGTTGTAGCTTCTTGATCATGCTCTTCCTTGCTTGATATTTTTTTACCCTTTTCCTTCTTGTCCTTTCTTGATCCAAAGATGAAATTCTCGAAGTAAAATCTAAGTGTGGAAGAGTGTGAGAGAGAGAGAGAGCTCCAAAACTGAATTGAAAAAATGTACCAACTGATCCTCATAAACCTTTTTATCAATTAGGCCTCTATTTTCTTCGTTTTCCATTATTTTCCTTCATTTTCATCCTCACATGCAACTTGCGACCTTTCACCTTTATTTCCTCTCCTAATTTCCATTATTTCATAAATAAATGCCAATTAATGCCACTTTTCATTTTTAAGCCCTTGCCATTACATTTTCCAATTTTCTTAGCCTTAATAACTGAAATGAACACCCACACTAGGATTTGTTTTCGAAAATTAAGCTTGGAATAAGTGTCCCATAATCCTGGTTATTATTTTCCCTTTATTAACTTTTATCACATGGAATTTTCACCACAATTGTTACAGATATTCCATCTATTGTACCACAAAGAAACATGTGGAGGTTTTCAAATACAATTGTTTCTCCTCCAATAGTTTGAGAAACCTTTCAACATGTTGAACATGATCCTTCTAGGACTTTATGCAAATTATTATATAATCAGAAAGTACTAACACAATTTTTTTAAGGAAGGTTTTGAAAATGGAATTCATCGAACCTTGAAATATGGAAGGGGCATTAGCAAGGCCAAATGGAATGACCAAAAATTCATAAGGACCTTCATGAGTTCTAAATGTTGTTTTCAAAATGTCTTCAATCTTCATTCTAATTTGATGATATCATGAATGGAGATCCTGCTTGGTGAAGTAAATTGCTCCATGTAATGCACCCAACAATTCATAAATAAAATGAATTCGAAATTTATCTTTAATAGTGAACTTGTTGAGATTCCTATAATCTAGACACATACTTAATGATCCATCCTTCTTGTATACCGATACTACTAGAGAACATAAGGAAATTTGGCTAGGTTGAATTACAAATGCTTCTAGAATTTCGACAGCCTTATGTTCAATTTCACTCTTTTGGGCATAGGAATATCTTTAAGGTTTTATGTTTGGAGGAAAAATTCCTAGAATCACATGAATAGCATGATCCTGATCACAAATATTTGGGAGGACATTGGGAGTCTCAACTAATTTGGAATGATTTTCCAAGATTGTTTGGAGAACTAGAGAAATAGATGATTCCAATGATTGAAAATCTAGTGATCATAATTCTACAATTGTGCCTTGATTTTATTTATCCAAAATAATTGTCATACAATTAGAGATGATTATCTTCCCTAGTTGCCCTATGATGCCCCTTAATTGTATTTCCTTTCGTTCCCAGGAAAATTTCAAGAAATGTTCTTAAAAAATAAAAGTTATCATCCCCAAATATTGTAACCATTAGACTCCTAATACAAAATCAACACCACCCATTGGAATGGAAATAATTGGAATATTCTATATATATTATCCCATGGTTATATTGATATTATGGCACTTCCTCTAAACATTTATAGTTACTCAATTTTCATCCATCACTTGACACTCCAATGATATATATATAAAGGAATTTGATTCCTTGTATATCTTACAATGAATAAAATTATTGGTACTACCAAAATCAATCAACACTATTACCTTTTTTTCTTGATAGATCCTTATATCTTGAGAGTTTAAGGAGTGGTAATTCCTGCCAATGTATTACAATATATGGTTAGATTCATTGCTTCTTTCTACGGGGTTTTTTCCTCGTGTATATCCGCTTCTTTTGATGTTTCCTTTTCCTTTTCTTCCTCCTCTTCAAACTCAGCACAATTATAACCCTTAGTGTATTTTCTATCACAACTATAAAAAAAAACCATTTTACTCTTTTTTCCTCTAGTTTTTGTGGTATCAAACTTATAGGTTGTGGGAGGCTAGGAGAATAAACACTTCCATCTTTAAGGTTGTGAGTGGTAGACTTCCTTATTTCCATAATTTTTCTTTAAATTTTTCTTGCCACATTGAATGTCTTCTCCAATGAGTTAAGTTCCTAAAGATGAACCTCATGTTGGATGTTATCCTTTAAATGTCCTATGAAAACACCAATATTATGCTCCTTTAGAATATAAATTACCTTGATATTCAATATTCGGAAGTGCTCAATGTGATCCACCATTGAACCCTTTCATTTGATTATTATCACTTAGTTAGAAAAGGTATTTCTCTTTGTATCCTCATAATGTGCTATCAATTATTTTATAAAAATGGACCAAGTTACAAGTGATTTACGAGAACAAATCCATCTATACCATACCAATTAATCTGGCTCAAAATATAAAGATTCAATGTGTACCTTTTGTGTGTGTTGCACATCATGTAGATCAAAGTACTGCTCCATCTGTAGTATCCATGTTATTGGAACATTTACATCAAAATTCCTCATATTGATCTTTGGAATGTGGTGGGCCTTAAACCCGATGTTGCAGTCTCTAAAATGATATTGCATATTCATTTTGTCCTCATCCTGATTCTCATGGAGTACGTTGTCACCACTAGCAATCATTTATTGTAACAATTTTTCAAACCCTCCTTTAAGCCTTCTGTTATCACTCCATTAATTCCTAGGGTTGTTCTGCTTTTTGTTTAAAGAAATATTAGAGGTAAGTATCAACATACTTTAGAGATCAAGATCTAGCCTTCCTAATGCTCAGAGAGGGCTCTCTCTTTATGATTTAACTTTGTTGTTTTTAATTGATTTTAGGCTAGTTATGTAATATTGATTGGTTTTGATTTTGGTTTGGTGGTGGAATTACTGATTTATATGGATAGGTGCAGGTCTATTTTACATTGGGCTATGGAGTCAATGTATCAAGCAAACAAGACAGAATAAAGTTATAAAGGAAGTGTTCACAAGGAAAGGTAACTGAGTAAAATAATATCTTTTAGGTTGGATGGTGAAGTGGTTTCAATCGAGATCAGTTAAGGATTCCTTAAATAGGATAATAAAGGAAGTGAAAGAGGTCAATAGGGATGAGAGAGAAGTTAAGGATTCTCAAATCTGGATGTCAGAAGAAAACATCAAAATGAATAATAGTTCAGAATAGAGTGTACTTAAAAAAATTCTGCAATAATATTCCTGTTATAACATTTAAATTTGAAAACATACAAGTTTATGGAATACATAATGAAAAACATGAACAATTGAAAGGTACTTCACTGGAGTGACTCAACACGTGAATCCTGTAATGAAATGCCTTTATCACTTGTCTTGTCTACTGACTTGAAAATGTCACAATAAACCCTCAGGTTTTATATCAATTACAACTATAGAAATGTTCAGGAATCCACACTCAATACTTCAAATTATGAAGTATTTATACAAAAACTAGTAAAAAATATCCTAAAACTGATTTAGGAATTATTCAAGGAATACAAAATATCTTCATGCAAGAAGATAGATACACCTAGGAGACTAAATGCTAGCTTTCCTTGCTTATTTGGTTTTGTTGTTTGCTTTTTGATCTTTTTTTTCTTTTTCTCTCTGACTTTTACTTTACACTGGTTGTCTTCATTTTATTGAGTTTATTTTACGTTGTCTCTATCTTTAAACTCTGCCTTTTATTGTCTTTCATTTGTATTCATATTTATCCTCTTTAACTTAATTGATCGGTTACTCTTTAACCTGCATGCTCTTTTTCACTTTGACTGCTCTGTTTACCTGTTTTACTCTTCACTGTCACAGTAAGCCATATAACTTTTCCCAAACTTCTTCACCTGTAATTTTAATCTTTACCATCCTCTTGTAAATTTCATCAGCTTTTGTGTATTTTTCAAAAGTAGGCTTATTTACCTCATGCTGGAGGTAAAAGAGATTTTCAAAAGTTTGATAGAGTACTTTTCCAGTAGGAATTCCTATCATGGAGGAATTGTTGGACTGTTCTTTGGCCACTATTCTGATCTTCTTGTCATAGTCTTCATGCTTCATTAATCTGTCATTGATCACAAAAGGATTAGGCAGACCTTTCGTCCTCAAAACATCAAATTTGAGCACGAATCTGGTTATTTCAAGCTCCATGTTTTGACATTTATATTCAAGTTGTATCATCATGTTCCTCTTGGAAATTACCTTTTGTTACATAAAGTATTGTTTCAGTTATGTAACTTATGCCAATTTATTCTAATTACTATTTGTTCTTGGAATTGAGAAACTTAATGATCTCAGTGACCTCTTCTGGTTTTTTCCCAAGTTCCTCTTTTACCTTTTGAATAGCTTCACTTGCATCCTCGATCAAATCCTTCTTCTCAAATATAACTTGGATAGATGATCAAATATCATTAACAGAGTTAATGATATTTGGCCACAACTGTTTCTTTGCTTGGGCAAGTGGTTCTTTTAGTGTCAATTCTTTCCCTAACTTTTGTACTATGTCAGTGACTCTGTTTCACTTCTCTGTTTCATTCTTATGCATAACTTGTATCAAATTCTTTTCATCCTCTAGAATTATTATTTGTTCTTTAAGTCTATTTATTTCATTTGTTTGGATTGACATATCCTGCATGGCTCTGATCAGTTTACCTACCTCATCATTGGGATGAGATGTTGGTGTTGTTGAATCTGTTGTTGGTGTTGCTGAAGTTGAAATTGTTGTAGCCACTGGAACTACTGTTTCCACTAGAGCTACTGAAGTAGATGGAACTATGGTAGTGTTGTGGTAAAACACAACCCCCCCCCCCATTTTTGACTTGTTCACTTCAAATAATGGGGACCCTTTTTATAAATTTTTGGCTGAGCACCTTTTAGGATTTTATTTTAATGATTATCCTACGCTTTTGTTAATTTTTCATTTTCTTTGGATTCTTGTTTTGATTGAATCGATTTTTTATAAGCCTCACATTGACGCTTGTTTCGCCTCATTTGGTCAACTGGTTTAAAAATGGTACTCCTTTGAAGTACCATCATTTTTCTAGTCTGGGTTAAAAATGCTATTTTTTAATTCTTTTTCGGAGTGGCTATAGTTTAGAAAATTTCATAGCTAAACTAAACACCATTACAAAAAAAATAAAAAAATAAAAATTATTACATCATCGAATCCGTCGCAGATCGCAGATCGCAAATTTCAGATTCGTCGCAGATCGCAGATCGCAAATTTCAGATCCATCGCAAATTGCAAATCGCAAATTCGAATCCGTCGCAGATCGCAGATCGCAAATTTCGAATCCATCGCAGATCACAAGATCGCAATTTCGCAATTTCGGATCCATTGCAATTTTTAGAACATGCACATTTTAAAAACCCCGATCCAAGGTTCTTGCGATATGCGATGTGTTAATTTTTTTTTTAATATAAAGTTTTTGTTTCACCTCACGTCACCCTCACCTCACACTCCACTCACCATATCCTTCCACAAACTTACATGGATGAATTAATGAGTTTTGATTGATTTCAATGGTTTGTTTTATGGATTTTGGGTTTGGATTGATTCCAATGGTTTGTAAATTAATTTTTATATTTTTATATTATAATAATTACATTATAATTATAATGTTTATTATAATTTTAATATAATTTTAATTATAATATTAATCATATTTAAATTAATTTTTTCAAATCATTCGTATTTTAATTTAATTTTGTAACTTAATTAATTTCTAAATTAGATGAACAACCATAGTCTAAAATATTTTCTAGTGTAACAACCCATAACAAGTTTGAACCCGTAGGATCAAATAATATTTATAAAGCTCTGCATTCCTGAGTTAGGTTTGAATCTGGTTTGCTTGGCGCGGCGTTCTGGGCTGCTGGAATGGTGCCCAGGCTCTGTTCCATAGGAGTTTTCCTGCCTCTGCTTGGAGCTTTGTTGCAGGGTTCGATCTTTCACTGACTTATTTGCTGCTGCCCTGTCCAGGGGTTGTCTCCCGCCCCCCTGCTCTGGCTCCTCGTGCTATGTGCGCAGATGGCTGTTCCAGAGTGACTGTGTCTTGCGCCTCTCTGCTCGGCCTTCCTAGTGGGAGATCGAATCATGGATATTGATGGGGTGTCTGCTCCCCCTCCTCTACCTCCAGAGGTTTTGGCCTTCAAATCATTAGTTTCTTCGGGCACAAAGCGCCCTCTTTCTGCCTCTCTGTAGAGGTTTGTTAAGAAGATGGACTCTACCCCATCAGTGGCTCTCCCCGAAGAAGACACTTATGACATACTACGAACACAGTGAAAGAGGCCTCATAGGCCAGTTCACAGGCCTCTGGCCTTTGCCAAAATCGGTCGAGGAGTGGACACAAAGAAACTGGAAGCCTCTCATTAAAGAAGGAGTCAAAAGTTACTTCGTAGGTAAGGGCTTCTTTGTTTTTGTCTTCAAAAACCCCGACGATAAAGGATTAATTTTCAGAAATGGACCTTACTTCATGGGCCCCCAGGGCCTTTACCTAAACAAATGGTCTCCTGATTTTGACCCCACTCAGGATGTTCCCTCGGCTGTCCCGGTTTGGGTTAGGCTTCCCCATTTGCCTCTCCACTGTTGGAATCACAAAACCCTCCAGATCATAGGGAATGCTTTGGGAAAATACATAGATCAAGCTGCTAGGAAGGACCAGTACTCCTGTGCACGCATCTGCGTCGAAGTGGATCTGGAAGAAGGGCTACCGGAAGCAATCAAACTTACAGTAGCTGGGTGGACGTATGTACAAGAGTTGGACTATGAGCAGCTGCCGTTTAAGTGTAGACACTGCCATGGACACGGTCATTTTGCAAAGCACTGCAAGAAGAAGGCGGAGGAACAAGTGGACAAACAAAACGGGGATCAATGGACCCTAGTTCAGAAAAATGTAAACTCAAAAAGGGGCACAGGAAAAGGCAACAAGAATGGAGAAACTAGCAGATCTAATATAAACCTAGTAGAGGAAGCAAATCCAAATGGGACAACAAGTGCTCAAAAGACCCCAAATGGGACAGCAAACCCAAATGGGACAGCAAGTGTTCAACAGACCCCAAATGGGACAGCAAATCCAAATGGGACAGCAAGTGCTCAACAGACTCATCAAGTTAATTCAACACAGGAGAATGAGGAACAGGAAAAAACTCCAACTACAAAAAATGAGGGAGAGGAAGCAACTCAGAGTGACACCAATCAAGACATCCCTACCAACCTATCATATGCGGATATAGCAAGGAAGAAACCAATGGAGAGCTCGGATACATCGGAGGACGAAACCTTCGAGCGTCAAACAAAATAAGCAGGAAGGAAATCCAGAAAGGAAAAGAGGGAGGAGGAGGCAGAAAGACTCAAAACACAAGGAAGTCAGCCTACAATAGAAATGTCTATTGGGCGAAACACCAGACCAAGGCCCTCCAAGGGAGGCCACATCCAACAAAATAATAAATAATGAAGCTAGTCTCTTGGAACTGCAGAGGACTGGGGAATCCCTCCAAAATTGAGGCTGTTAAAGACCTTTTGAAAGCTGAACCCTCAGACATACTCATGCTTCAAGAGACAAAAATAGAAGGGCAGGCCCTTCTAGAGACCAGTAGATCAAATTGGCATAAAAAAGCAGGCAAAGCAGTTAGTGCAAGGGGAACTTCCGGGGGACTGGCAACTCTTTGGAACGAAGATCAATTTCAGATGAACAACTCCCATGAAACCCAGCATTGGATCTTCACAGAATTGAAACACAAAGCAAGTAAGTTAACTATCTCTCTTTTCAATCTTTATGTCCCGATTTCTTGCAACGAAAAGAATCTTTGGAACGGTCTCTGCGCGAGAATTTTTAGATTTGTCTCCCCCACAAAATATCATTATAGCGAGGTGATCTTTATGGAGTAATGAAAAGCGAAATTAGCAGCAGAGACCCCATGCTGCCCATGGTGGAGGAGCTCTCTCAGAGTTGGGATCTGTTGGATTTTAACCCAATTCGTGGCATATATACCTGGTCCAATAACCGGACTGGATCGGATCACATTTATGCACGTCTTGACCGCTTTCTGGTGCAAAGCTCCATTATGATGAATAAAAAAATCATTATCACAAAAATTTTACTTAAACTTACTTGAGCCACGAACGATTAAATTTGCTCTTAGAAGAGAAGAAGATGGGCCCCATTCCTTTTTGTTTCGGTCCACTATGGATTGAAGAGAGGGGTTTCTTTGACACGGTCGGCGTGATGCAAGCCCATCAAAGGATCCACCAGTTATGTTTGGGAGAAAAAGTTGAAAGCTACAAAACTTGCCTTGAAAGAATGGATTAAGAAACTTTCCCATGCTCCTCCTGAAAAAAGAAAAGAGGCAGTACAATCACTGCAAACCCTGCAAACTGACATGGAAAGTAAAGAAATCACAACAGAATTGTTGGAAACATAAATACAAGCTCAACGAACATCATATCAATCTTTCAGAAGGGAATAAGAATATTGGAGAATTAAATCTAGAAGCCTGTGGTTAAAGGCGGGGGATAGGAATACAACTTTCTTCCACGGGCGGTCGAGCAAGGCTTGTCGAAAATTTATATGGCAATCAAAACGACGGAAGGTCGAAGTGCGCGGATACAGTCAGAAGTCAAAGCGACTTCTTGTCCACTTCCAGAACCTCTACAGTGCAGATGCTCAAAGTAATGATGAGGAAACTGCTGCATTTCTTTCAAACATACCCAATCTCATCAGCCCTGAAGAAAATGCAATCCTCTACAGACCCATAACGGAGGAGGAAATCATAAATGTTATATGGGCCATGGAGGCGGACAAGGCACCTGGGCCCGATGGATTCACAATCCATTTCTTTAAAACATGTTGGCATATTATCAAGGCAGATCTGCAGAAAATGATAAGAGGATTTATGACAAAAGCCAAGATAGGTGGAGGAACCAACTCCACTTACCTAGCATTAATCCCCGAATGCAACACGAGACTTTTTCTAGATTGAGACTGTCTCGTTGTGCGATCGTCTATGTCGGGAGTGCAGCTGGTACATTGTAAATAGAATAAAACCTGCGGTAAAAGGGTGATCTCAAGTTCCCGAAAGTGGCTTTGTAGAAGGAAGGCAAATCTGGATAATGTAATCCGGAGTCCGGGGGGTAATTCACTCCGGCCCAGGCAATGGAAAGAAAGGAATGGTGATAAAATTAGATATGGAAAATGCGTTTGATAGAGTTAACCGCACATTCCTCAGCAAAGTTCTTCTTACCTTTGGCTTTGAGCCCTCTTTTGTTCAACTCATCAAAGTCTGCATTGACAATCCATGGATTGCCCCCTTAGTCAACGGTCGACCAACAAACTTTTTCCAAGCTAAGAGAGGCATCAGGCAGGGATTCCCTCTCTCCCCCTTTCTGTACATCTTAATGGCAGATTCCTTGAGTCGAAAGCTCAATGCAGAAAGAGTTGCTGGTAACATTCTCGGTCTCAAACCATCAATTGGAGCTGATCCCATGAATCACACACTTTTTGCTGACGATTCTCTCCTCCTTGGTGGAGCCTCTATTAGAATTGCCAGAGCTTTTGACACTATCCTCAGAAATTATTGCAGAGTCTCTGGAGCTGCTGTGAATGAAAGTAAAAGTGAAGTTTTCAGTTGGAATATTGATCAGCAAGAACTTGCTGGCATAACTTCCCTTCTTGGGTTTAAAGGACAATCAAACTGGGATAGATTCAAATACCTTGGCCTGCCCATTATATCTCGAATCAATAAAAGATCATTATGGAGTGAAATAATTGCAAAAATGAAATCAAAGATTGCGACGCCAGTCCTTTACGGGCTTGAGGAGCGAAATTGTCTTGATCAATTCGGTCTTGTCGGCGCTTCGATCTTCCGGTACGTGTGTTGGCACCCCAAACGTCATGGAGCGAGATCACCAAACTTCTAAGGGATTTTTTGTGGCGAGGGGAGAAGGGCAGAGAGGGAAAGGTAACGAAAACAAAATGCATACGGTGAGCGGAAGTTGTCAAAAGGCCAGAAGGAGGAGGGAGTACGCAAATTAAAGATCCCCGACTCGTTAACAACTCACAGGAGGTAAAATCTTGTGGAAATTGATCCACGACCCCACTCACCCAGTTTGCATCACTATGCGGTCAAAGTATGGAGTCAATAAAGATCTCAGCAACGTGGAAGGTAAGTCCAAAGACAACAGCATGCAAGTTTGGAGTTTATGTTGTAAAAGCAGTAAACATTTCATAAAACAAATATACAGAATCCCAGGCAGCGGCAAACACATTCACCTGTGGAAGGACAGCATTATGGGGAACGCCCCACTGGAAGATCACACGGATATTTCAGAACTTAGAACGAGGAAACGTGTTTGGCCCGAGTCAGGTCAGGTCAAAGTCTTTACGAGCTTCCAAAATGGAACCCGGCGTGGGGAATGGGCGGGTTGGGATCTACATGGTGTCCGGACAGGACTAGCGCATAAAAAATCATTGTACGGAAGACAAATAACGCTGACCGCACATTCATCGAGCCACAAAGGCAGGTTGGGGATGGGGCAAAGCGCGTTTACTCCATAGCGAGAAGGTTATAGAGCATTGCAGGTTCAAAAATCGGTAATCCTTCGGCTTTATTTCACGGAAAATGTTTGGGATTCTTTTGCCACTCCAAAAGTGAACTATTTTTCTTCCGAGACAATGAGGATTCATAACAAAATACTTACGGGAGATAATCTGGAGAAAAGAAATATTGTAGGGCCTCATAGGTGTGTGATGTGCAATAGCAATTCTGAAACAGTCCAGCATCTGTTTATGGGTTGCAGCGTTGCAAAAGAAGTCTGGGGGCTCATCTTAATGGACTTGCAGATTCCTGTCCCATCCTTTAACTCTGCAGCTGATCTCTTTGCCTCTTGGAGGCAACTCTACCCCCATCATATCCCCCAAAAATCATTTTGGAGCAGAATTTGGACAGCGATACCCAAATATGTATGTTGGAAGCTTTGGTTGGCACGTAACCAGCTGATCTTCAAAGAGGTGCAGCACACTCCGCTGCAAATCGCTGCAAAAGCCAAGGCCTTTCTGATGGAAGTGGCCCAACAACAGTATATAAAAGAATACCCTTTACTTCTGTTAGAAGAAAAGATGTGGTTAGGGGCTCTAGTGCCTTATCCGAGCAGAAACTCCCCTACACCACATAGTGGTAACCCGGGATGGCGCTTAAGAGATAAAGAGGATTTCTTTCAAAGCTGGTGGAGGTCTCAAAAAATATCCTCAATCTTCTTTGATGGGGCGTCTAAAGGGAATCCAGGGGCAGCTTGTGCTGGGGGAGTCATCTACTCTACGGACGGTTATTCTAAAGATATCTTCTATTGGGGATTAGGTTAGAAGTCCAACAATCAAGCTGAGCTCCTCAGGCTTCTCAAAGCTTGCCAAATTGCAAGAGACAAAGGTGTTAAAAATCTGCAAGTCTTCGGAGATTCAGAGCTAATAATAAAAAATTTAAACATGGGTGCTCGATTCAATAATCCTAGCCTCAACAAAACTTTGGATAGACTCAAAAGAGTTCTCCAATACTTTGACAGCTGAAAATTTTATCATATACTCAGAAATTTAAACAGTGAAGCGGATCAAATGGCAAACAAAGGCAGTGTTCTCATGAAAGGGCTTATTTTTGTTAACAACGAAAGTTTTGTTCAAATGCCCTGAATATTGTAATAGAGGAAAAGCGGCAGAGTTTAGAAATCTGCATTGTAATTGGGGATGGTTAGGAATAGACCCAACTGTTTTCAGATTAATAAAAAAAAGAAAACATATAAACGTTTCAGTTAAAAAAAAAATTAGATGATAATTAATTAAAATTAATTGTATATATTAGTTAGTTAATAATTAATTTATAATTAATTATTAGATAATTAGAATCTAATTTAGGATTAAATTTCTAATTAAAAATTCTGATTTTTAGCCCAGCAACAGAATTTCCATATTTATGCCAGATTTGACTCATCAACTTTGGAAGCTCATAGAATGAGTTTTACTTGGCCAAATGAGGCCCAGGATGGCTCATTGGAAAGATAAAATCAAGGAGAACATTTCTGAGGAGGTTCCACTAATAGATTTGGTCATTAATTGGGTCAAAAATCATGCAGAAAATCAAGCTCCGAATTTCTAAAGCAAAATCAATTTTCTGATTTATTTTCTGCATTTTCATTTGTCCAAGCCTCTTCTAATTGTAGATTCACTCATCAATGATATATTTGGCCAATTAAACTATCCTAGGCATCAATAGAGAGCTTATATTTTATTTTCAATGATTTATTTAAATTAAATTTGATTGGATTTGTTTTAATGCCAGAAATGGTATTTTTATTTTATTGTTACATTTTAATTCATTTTGATTTCTTTTTGCAGGAAAACAGTAGAAGATATATGGAGAAAAAAACTTCAATCAATGAGAATGCTCCAGCAATTAAAAGATTGGAATTTTCGAGCAAATAAAAGTGATTGGGCAGATTTTCTTCAACAAACTTTCATCTCAAGAATTCCTTTGTAAATATTATAAATAGTGGATTGCAGAATGGAATAGAGAGTGCTCTCCTCTGCAATTCCAGAATTCTAAAAGCATTTATGTTATAGGAATTTAGAGTTGTAGATGGGGAGGAGAGAAAGTTTCAGATCTGAACATTATTGAGGGTTTATGCTTTATGTCTTTTATTATGCATGATGGGCAGAGTTTGCATTTCTGCAGCTCTAGTCTTGAAAGAAGAAATTCAAGTAATGTAAAGTACTGTTAGAGACCAGGATCAGAGAAGCAGATTCAATTAACTGGTATTTTTGGCATTTCTGTATCAAATACCAGTTTCATTTTTTATGTTAATAAAATTGTTGTTTCATTTTTTTCATGTTTTGGCATTTCTGTTGATATGGATAATTTGTCCCAAATTGTTATGTATCTCTGCTCTTATGAATTAAACTCTAATTTCTGAGTAACCATTACTCATAAATCTGTCCTATAACACTGATTTATTAAATAGTAATGTGTTGTGAATTTCTTCCACATATTATTGTTTAATTATTGGCTTGATTGATTTGATAATCAATATCATTTTTGTGAATTTCTTCCGGAGTGTTGTTGATTTATTATTTTAGTCAAATGGTCTCAATAAAATATGTTTTGGTACTCACAAATGTGAGATAAATTGAATTTCTTCGTTAGCTTGACCTTAATTTAAAACCAGACATATTTTAATCCTCATTACTTAATTATCTTGCTCTTAGTTGGGATAGATTTATATCTACCTAATTGAGATAGGATTTAGATTAGTTTTTTTTTCTTGCATTATAGAATAAGTTTGCATTTAGATTAATTTCTACATTCTTTTAAGTCCTCTTTTCGAAGAGGCAAAATCTTAGTTGTGGTTTGGCTGAACTCAAATCAACTTAAGGGTCATTCTCTTGCCTGATCAGCAAGAAGAATTGATCTGATATCCCTGTCTATTGGTAGTTAACGATACATCGTAAACCAATAGCAATAGGGAAAAGGTAACTGGACCTAGTTAAACCAGCCGGAGCCACTATCATAAACGGAAAATGAGCTGTATTAAGGTCCAGACCGAGTGGTTATCCCCCAATGTTGTAGCAACGATTTTCGAGGCTTCAACATTTTTGGCGCTAGAAGGAGGGCTGAAACTTGTTGTCTGTTGGAGTCTTTTCAATTTTAACATTTTATTTAATCACGATGGCTCCTTTTAAACTTCCAATTTGGAGTTGTATCCATGGACGTGCATCTTCCAATACTCCACCCGAAGTGGTAAGACTATTGTCTCAGATAAATTTTAATGGTGAGAGAAATTCTTCTGCTTTTAATCATGTCCTTCAATTTATTCAAAATGTTTCAAATTATGATTTTCAAGGAATTGATGAAGGCATTTCATGCAGAATTTTTACTCTCACATTTGCGGCAAAAGCCAGAAACTGGTGTAGAACTCTTCCGGTTGCCTCAATTCACAGTTGGGATAAATTTGTTACAATTTTTGTTTGTAAATTTGACCACTATGATAATGATCAGGTATGTGATGAAATTGAATATCTAGGAAATGAAAATGAATCTGTTAGAGATTTTAATATTCGATTTCATTTGAATTGTTTAAAATTTAATGTCAAAGATGAACCTAAGAAAGAAGAATCACTAGATTGGTTTGAACATAAGTATTCTCTTCCCCCTAGTCCCGATCCATATGAAATTAGTTCAAGCTTTGTTCCACCCCCTTCTAACATAAATGATAATTCCAATTTGGGTGTGCAAATAAATTGTGATGAAGAGGTTTCACGAAGCTTGGAAAATATTTCTAATCAAATGCAAGAAGACAACAATAGCAATTTTGGAGAAAGACCTGCATTGGAATCTGAAATTTTCTCTGCATTAAATTCAGAAAATCAGATTGCAAATCAGCAAGTGCAAGCAACAATCAAAGTAAGTAATAGCATGCAAATTGCTGTACAAATTTCTGAATCTTTTCATGATGAGCAAATGCTGAAATCAGACCAGCAAAGTAATCTTCTTCAAAAAAGCATGCGTACACAAATGAATGATTTAGAATATGAAATTTACAATGAGCATAATATACAAGAATTCTCAAACAGAAACATTTTTAAATGTATTATTTCAGATTCACATTTTTCCCTTTATCCTGATATTTTTAATGATGGTAATTTTTCCCCTCTTGGTGTTAATGATATTTCAGAAAATACAAAGGCTGATCTAAATGAATTACCATTAAATTTTTATCAAGATAGAGAAGCAATTAATGATCATTCTTTTGCCATTAATGAACATGAAATTCTTGTTCCTCCGTGTTTGGATATATTGGATAAGATTGAAGGGAATTCTAAAGAATCTTGTGAAGTCATTTATGATAATTACTCTGACATAGAAGATGTTGATTTCTATTTTTCTCAAGAGAGTCCTCATGAGAAAATTCAAATAACATCTGAAAATGAGGAACATTTCAATTTAGAAATTATTCCAACTAATCCTCACTCTAAAGCAGATAATCATCTTCATGATTTCACTATTCGAGAAAATATTCCAATTTATGATTCATATCATGATCAAACTTTCATTCTTGTTCATAATCATAAATCTCTTTCCAATTCACAAGTTGGAATTCGAAATTACTCAAATTCCATAATTCTAGCCAATCCTTGTGAAAAAGAAATTATTTCAAAACGATCACAATTGTGCTGTAACATTAGTTGTACTAATAGTGATTTCATTTTATTTTTGTTTCTTCACTTATTTTGTATAAAATCAGATTTATTTTCAGATTTTAATTTTCAGATTTTTGATACATTACGCTGGCATATTGAGCACTTTACTATCAAACATTAAATTGATACATTACCCTGTTGGAAAATTGAAGTTTTATATTATAATCAAAAGCTATTTCAATTTCAATTTCAATCAATGCTAATGTTTTATCAAAAGCTTCTATCTTCTCAAAGGCAATATCAACAAGATAATGTATTTTTAGAAATCTGCCAGCAATCCAATTTAATTAATAATTTTCCATTTCATTTAAAATATTTCCATCCATTTTTCATTAATTCATTTGAAAAATATTTGTAAATTTTTCTTTCATGGAAAATTGTCAATAGCTTAACATTTACACATAACACTAACAGTTTCTTCCAGGCCTTTGAATCTAAAAGCTCATATCCACAATCTGGCCTGTTATCTCTTCCTTTGAACATTTCCCAATCCTTAATAGAAATCCATCCAGATTTCTATGATCCAATTGGTATTCAATTGGAAATAAAATTTCATGAGAATGAGATTTTAGATAAGCTTCTAACAATAGTTGTACATTCTGATTTTAGGTTTAATTTTCTTAGTTCAATTAGATTTGTATTTTTATTACTAACATTTGAATTGTACATACATGCAGGGATTAAAATGAGAAAATGGTTACATTGGAAATATGACTATACCTAGTCATTTTTCAAGTATATGGTTAGAATAGGAGTAGAGTTAATGTAGTTAATTTATTTTCAACAGTTCTGTAGATTAAAAATAAAACAAAGAAATCAGCCAGTTTCATACATGTTCAGTGAAAACATTTTCTCCCAATCAGAAAATTGTAATTCTTCTTTTCCTTTTTTAAATTTCTTACAACAATACCTCTACTCTGCTATTTTTTATAATGTCTTGATTAAATTCAATTAATGTTGCACTTGGAATCAATTGCCTCAAAGCCACTTTTCTTAATTTCAGGATTTCCTTCTAAGATTTTCTTTTAAAATTTATATGATAAAGGTTTTGAGGATATAAAAGCTTCATGATCTCATTATCACATAAAATGTATGACTGACTATGATAAGCTTAACTTTGACTCAATCATTATTAGTCAGTCTAACCTTTCATGGTAATCATATGAAGTTCATACTATCTTCCTCGAAATTTGTTAAGCTGACCTTTAGGATGTCCATTTTGCTGTGTGCACACATTCAAATCTGTTTTGACATTTTTCCACAATTAGTGGCTTTATCCCATTCAAACCTTTAGTTTATTATTTAATGCTGCAATATGCATCATATTCATTTACTAAAGGCATTATTGAATAGTCACTATAACAATATAGATTTTTCTTAAGTCAATTCAGAATGAGCAGAGGTAATAAATTGTTGTTTCAATTCAAAAGGGAAGACTATTTTCATATTTATTTCTGGTAAATTTTATATTTCCTGAACATGAACAAGCAGATTTTATTTAGGCTGATTGCTCACCCTGACTTAGAATAAATGATGAGATCATTTTGAACAAAGTCAGAATTTTGATAAATCGAAGGAAGAATTTGAAGATTCATGAGGTAAAATATACAGACAGTTTCCTTCCAGGTATGCATTTACAAGTTCATTTTCATCTATTATTAGTTTATCTTTTCTTTAGTTTATTTTTGATACTTTTTATGTTTTAATTACAGGTTTTCATTTGTTTTCAAAACTTGAAGTAAGCAGCAAACCCAGTTCAACTTGGCAACAGGTTCAGGGAAATTTTATTTGAGATTCATTAGAATTTGAGCATTCTTTAACTTTGTTTTTATTCATTTGGGAAACCCAATCGAAATTAAAAAAAAAATATCATAAGATTTCATCGAAAATAGCTCTTAGCAGTTTTGATAACAAATTGTTCATAAAAGATCTCCGATGTATTACTTCACTCATATGCCATATCGCATTTCGCATATCCGAGGTTTGTAGTTGAAGTATACTTCCGTTATCATGAAATTCTTTTACCAATATTGTGACGACCACATAATTATGGACCCGATATGAAATTCAAATCAAGTTTATAAAATATCGCGTCCATTCAATCGCAAATAATGGTAGGAGCATAACTTTAAAAGGGTCGATGTCTCAGATCCGATATGTTATTAAATTTTCATCATAAAGCTATCGGGTCCACTCTTCATCGCATATCGGCATCGCAAGAATCATATTGTATTACATCGGGTACCAAAACATTTACCAATCGCCGATTAGCATTGCCAATTAGAAATTGCCAATATCGCAATCGCTTCATCGCATTTTTAATTGTGCTCACATCACAATTCAGAATCTGCAATGTGCGATGTGCAATATGGAAAACACAATGTCAATATTCCCCGATCCCCAATATAATATATCTTTAATGATGTAATCGCTTCATTTCATTGCACATGTCCTCATTACATGTTTTCATATCGGCAATTTGCCATTGCAATCTCTGATGTGATAGCTTTCAATGCATGCCTCTGAGCCATTAACATTTAATTGATATATGGCATAGCAACAAAGGTGAAGTCTTGCAAATTAAAATTGAAGCATGGTGAAGAAACATGTGATGCGAATCATCCAATACGGCGATGTGTTATTTTAAAAGTGAGCTTGGGTAACCACTATGGTAAGAAAGCAGCTGATGATAAATTTGTGGCATATTCAAATCATTCCGATTTTTCTTGTATTTCAGTTTTAAATATATAATTCCATAATTAAAAAAGGAAGTCAAGACATCTCTATTTTCATATTTTAATTTTATTATTTTGGATTTGGTCTCGATTCTGGACAAGTTATATAATCATGGAGTTTATATGAAACTTATAATATATTGAGAAACGGTCATTACTGCAAATTTTCATTCTCATTTCTGATGCATTTGTTTTCCCTTGAACATTAAGAATTTCATTTTTGCATTTTACTACTTGCTTTAGTTTAGATAAAATAAATAATGATTTTGGGTTATAGGATTTTGGTTAGTTTGACTTCTTCATGTTTTTAATGTTAATTAA
Organism: Pinus albicaulis; assembly: GCA_034641835.2. Lineage (NCBI taxonomy): Eukaryota > Viridiplantae > Streptophyta > Pinopsida > Pinales > Pinaceae > Pinus > Pinus albicaulis. Next base: position 358,871,227 of record CM076576.1, read on the forward strand.
AATAAGAAGTCAGCTAGTTTGGAGAAAATGATACCTTTCAGGTAAGATCAAAAGCAATCATCCAATGGTAAGATTCATGTACCCACTTTCATTAATTTCCATTTCATTACTTTAAATTTGAGTTTTGATTTTCTGATATATAAATCTATTTTGTAGCTCTTCATAAAAGCTTCCAATCCTCCGCCAGATCATATTTTCGAAGTCCATACTCTTCTCCTGGCTTAATTTCAAGAAGCAGCGATAATCCTCATTGAAACAGCTACACCAGGAAGTTTCAGAACCTTTAGCTTGTTTCTTTAAGCATTCATTTTATTATAAAATGATTAAGATGATGCTTTGAAACAAGGACATTGATATCAGACAAAAAAATTTCGTTGTGGCTAAAATGATCATCACTACTATCCAAAAATCCTAAAAACACTTACAACCCTACAAGGTATGATTTTTCTAAATTTCGACATAAGAAGGATTGATTACACGATTATTTTCTTTCTTCATATTGTTGAGACATTGGTATAAACATTCTTGTTTGAGTTTATCTTGTGAAACTTGGATTTTCCTTTCCATTTTTAAAAATTTCTACATTTTTATTTTCTGTTTGTTGATTCCTTTCTCATTTTAGCATAAGAATTCTTTTTCCTTTGGTTTTGAATTTTGATTTTGGTGAATTTGCCATGATTTATATGGAAGGCCTTCTTGTTACCTAACTATGGTTGGCATACATGGAGAGAAATTGTTAATAGTCATCTATTAACTTTTTCTTAAATCTCTTAGTAAAGTTTGATTTTATTATTATAAAGGTAGACATACTTAAGGAAGAGATTACCAATTTAAAGAAGTTGACAAAGTATCATAAAATCTGGAGAAATTTATTTTTCATCAAAATTGTAATTATTTTGAAATTTCAATATTTTATTAAGATCTTTCAAAGTTTTATTATCAGTCAAGAAAAGTTATTTTTAACCAAGTAAAGACACTTTACAGCAAAGCACCTTTTAACTCTGAAATTTTCATTCTTAACTCTTAAGGAGTCAATGATTCTCCTTATCCCGAAGAGTCTTATTTTTCTAGAGTATCATCCAGAGATATATTTAAACTTAAAAGATAAGAGGTCTCATCATGAGCCTGCTTACCATGATCATAGGGGGAAAATAGGCTGACATTACCAACACTGCTAAACAAACCAGGGTAATGGCTTATGATTGCAAACAATTATAAGACAAGAGGTCTCATCACGAGCCAGCTTGTTCAGTCTAATTATAACAAGTGAATGGAATTGTCAACTATCTCGCTACCAAACCAGGACAATGACTTTTAAGATTTATAATAATAATAATAATAATAATAATAATAAAAGAAAAAGAAAAAAAAAGAAAAAAAGAAATAATAATATAAATAAAAGAAATGGATTTATATCTAGGTCAATAATTCTTAAAGAGATGGGATTCTGAATCATTGATGATTAAAAGGTAACCCTGTCGAGACTATAGATGTTTGCTGGCAACAGTGGCTCTACCTGTGACAAATGAGTATATTTTAAAAAGCTAAGCTGTAAAGTGACCCATGCTTTATCTCTACAACTAATTAAGGACTGATATAGAGTTTTGAAATATTTTAATTTATGAGGAATTTTAAGAAAAATTACAGTTAGATGATTCTTTCTTTTATTCAGACTAATGAACCTAGTCAAGCATTTTAAGCATAATTCTATTTTCTTTAATTATTTTTACTTGAATTTTAGGAAAATCGCATTCATATCAAACAGAGATAACTGGTTCTTCTCCTGTGTGTCACCATTGTTGTGGTAAAACACAACCCCCCCATTTTTTACTTGTTCACTTCAAATAATGGGGACCCTTTTTATAAATTTTTGGATGAGCACCTTTTAGGATTTTATTTTAATGATTATGCTACGCTTTTGTTAATTTTTCATTTTCTTTGGATTCTTGTTTTGATTGAATCGATTTTTTATAAGCCTCCCAGTGACGCTTGTTTCGCCTCATTTGGTCAACTGGTTTAAAAATTGTACTCCTTTGAAGTACCAACGTTTTGCTAGTCTGGGTTAAAAATGCTATTTTTTAATTCTTTTTTGGAGTGGCTGTAGTTTATAAAATTTCATAGCTAAACTAAACATCATTAAAATAAATCCAAAATACAAAAAAAAAAAAAAAAATTATTACATCATCGGATCCGTCGCAGATCGCAGATCGCAAATTTCAGATTTGTCGCAGATCGCAAATCGCAAATTTCAGATCCATCGTAGATCTCAAATCGCAAATTCGAATCCGTCGCAGATCGCAGATCGCAAATTTCGGATCCATCGCAAATCGCAAGATCACAATTTCGCAAATTTCGGATCCATCGCAATTTTTAGAACATGCACATTTAAAAAACCCCGATCCAAGGTTCTTGCGATATGCGATGTGTTAATTTTTTTTTTAATATAAAGTTTTTGTTTCACCTCACGTCACCCTCACCTCACACTCCACTCACCATATCCTTCCACAAACGTACATGGATGAATTAATGAGTTTTGATTGATTTCAATGGTTTGTTTTATGGATTTTGGGTTTGGATTGATTCCAATGGTTTGTAAATTAATTTTTATATTTTTATATTATAATAATTATATTATAATTATAAAGTTTATTATAATTTTAATATAATTTTAATTATAATATTAATCATATTTAAATTAATTTTTTCAAATCATTCGTATATTAATTTAATTTTGTAACTTAATTAATTTCTAAATTAGACGATAATTAATTAAAATTAATTGTATATATTAGTTAGTTAATAATTAATTTAGAATTAATTATTAGATAATTAGAATCTAATTTAGGATTAAATTTCTAATTAAAAATTCTGATTTTTAGCCCAGGAGCAGAATTTCCAGATTTATGCCAAATTTGACTCATCAACTTTGGAAGCTCATAGAATGAGTTTTACTTGGCCAAATGAGCCCCAGGACGGCTCATTGGAAAGATAAAATCAAGGAGAACATTTCTGAGGAGGTTCCACTAATATATTTGGTCATTAATTGGGTCAAAAATCATGCAGAAAATCAAGCTCTGAATTTGTAAAGCAAAATCAATTTTCTGATTTATTTTCTGCGTTTTCATTTGTCCAAGCCTCTTCTAATTGTAGATTCACTCATCAATGATATATTTGGCCAACTAAACTATCCTAGGCATCAATAGAGAGCTTATATTTTATTTTCAATGATTTATTTAAATTAAATTTGATTGGATTTGTTTTAATGCCAGAAATGGTATTTTGATTTTATTGTTACATTTTAATTCATTTTGATTTCTTTTTGCAGGAAAATAGTAGAAGATATATGGAGAAAAAGACTTCAATCAATGAGAATGCTCCAGCAATTAAAAGATTGGAATTTTTGAGCAAATAAAAGTGATTGGGCAGATTTTCTTCAGCAAACTTTCATCTCAAGAATTCCTTTGCAAATATTATAAATAGCAGATTGCAAAATGGAATAGGGGCTGCTCTCCTCTGCAATTCCAGACTTCTAAAAGCATTTCTGTTATAGGAATTTAGAGTTGTAGATGGGGAGGAGAGAAAGTTTCAGATCTGAACATTAATGAGGGTTTATTCTTTATATCTTGAATTATGCATGATGGGCAGAGTTTGCATTTCTGCAGCTCTAGTCTTGAAAGCAGAAATTCAAGTAATGTAAAGCACTGTTAGAGACCAGGATCAGAGAAGCAGATTCAATTATTTGGTATTTTTGGCATTTCTGTAGCAAATATCAGTTTCATTTTTATGTTAATAAAATTGTTGTTTCATTTTATTCATGTTTTGGCATTTCTGTTGATATGGATAATTTGTTTCAAATTGTTATGTATCTCTGCTCTTATGAATTAAACTCTGATTTCTGAGTAACCATTACTCATAAATCTGTCCTATAACACTGATTTATTAAATAGTAATGTGTTGTGAATTTCTTCCACATATTATTGTTTAATTATTGGCTTGATTGATTTGATAATCAATATCATTTTTGTGAATTTCTTCCGTAGTGTTGTTGATTTATTATTTCAGTCAAATGGTCTCAATAGAATATGTTTTGGTACTCACAAATGTGAGCTAAATTGAATTTCTTCGTTAGCTTGACATTAATTTAAAGCCAGACATATTTTAATCCTCATTACTTAATTATCTTGCTCTTAGTTGGGATAGATTTATATCTACCTAATTAAGATAAGATTTAGATTAGTTTCTTTTGCTTGCATTATAGAATAAGTTTGCATTTAGATTAATTTCTACATTCTTTTAAGTCCTCTTTTCGAAGAGGCAAAATCTTAGCTGTGGTTTGGCTGAACCCAAATCAGCTTAAGGGTCATTCTCTTGCCTGATCAGCAAGAAGAATTGATCTGATATCCCTGTCTATTGGTAGTTAACGATACATCGTAAACCAATAGCGATAGGGAAAAGGTAACTAGACCTAGTTAAACGAGTCGGAGCCACTATCATAAACGGAAAATGAGCTGTATTAAGGTCCAGACCGGGTGGTTATCCCCCAATGTTGTAGCAGCGATTTTCGAGGCTTCAACATTTTTGGCGCTAGAAGGAGGGCTGAAACTTGTTGTCTGTTGGAGTCTTTTCAATTTTAACATTTTATTTAATCACGATGGCTCCTTTTAAACTTCCAATTTGGAGTTGTATCCACGGACGTGCATCTTCCAATACTCCACCCGAAGTGGTAAGACTCTTGTCTCAGATAAAGTTTAATGGTGAGAGAAATTTTTCTGCTTTTAATCATGTCCTTCAATTTATTCAAAATGTTTCAAATTATGATTTTCAAGGAATTGATGAAGGCATTTTATGCAGAATTTTAACTCTCACATTTGGGGAAAAAGCCATAAACTGGTGTAGAACTCTTCCGGTTGCCTCAATTCACAGTTGGGATCAATATTTTACAATTTTTGTTTGTAAATTTGACCGCTATGATTATGATCAGGTATGTGATGAAATTGAATATCTACGAAATGAAAATGAATCTGTTAGAGATTTTAATATTCGATTTCATTTGAATTGTTTAAAATTTAATGTCAAAGATGAACCTAAGAAAGAAGAATCACTAGATTGGTTTGAACATAATTATTCTCTTCCCCCTAGTCCCGATCCATATGAAATTAGTTCAAGCTTTGTTCCACCCCCTTCTAACATAAATGAGAATTCCAATTTGGGTGTGCAAATAAATTGTGATGAAGAGGTTTCACAAAGCTTGGAAAATATTTCTAATCAAATGCAAGAAGACAACAACAGCAATTTTGGAGAAAGACCTGCATTGGAATCTGAAATTTTCTCTGCATTAAATTCAGAAAATCAGATTGCAAATCAACAAGTGCAAGCAACAATCAAAGTAAATAATAGCATGCAAACTGCTGTACAAATTTCTGAATCTTTTCATGATGAGCAAATGCTGAAATCAGAGCAGCAAAGCAATCTTCTTCAAAAAAGCATGAGTACGCAAAGGAATGATTTAGAATCTGAAATTTACAATGAGCATAATGTACAAGAATTCTCAAACATAAACATTTTTAAATGCATTATTTCAGATTCACATTTTTCCCTTTATCCTGATATTTTTAATGATGGTAATTTTTCCCCTCTTGGTGTTAATGATATTTCAGAAAATACAGAGGCTGATCTAAATGAATTACCATTAAGTTTTTATCAAGATAGAGAAGCAATTAATGATCATTCTTTTGCCATTAATGAACATGAAATTCTTGTTCCTCCTTGTTTCGATATATTGGATGAGATTGAAGGGAATTCTAAAGAATTTTGTGAAGTCATTTATGATAATTACTCTGACATAGAAGCTGTTGATTTCTATTTTTCTCAAGAGAATTCTCATGATAAAATTCAAATAACATCTGAGAATGAGGAACATTTCAATTTAGAAATTATTCCAACTAATCCTCATTCTAAAGCAGATAATCATCTTCATGATTCCACTATTTGAGAAAATATTCCAATATATGATTCATATCATGATCAAGCTTTCATTCCTGTTCATAATCATAAATCTCTTTCTAATTCACAAGTTGGAATTCGAAATTACTCAAATTCCATAATTTTGGCCAATCCTTGTGAAAAAGAAATTATTTCAAAGCAATCCCAACTGTGCTGTAACATTAGTTGTACTAATAGTGATTTCATTTTATTTTTGTTTCTTCACTTATTTTGTATAAAATCAGATTTATTTTCAGATTTTAATTTTCAGATTTTTGATACATTACGCTGGCATATTGAGCACTTTACTATCAAACATTCAATTGATACATTGCCCTGTTGGAAAATTGAAGTTTTATATTATAATCAAAAGCATCAAAAGCTATTTCAATTTCAATTTCAATCAATGCTAATGTTTTATCAAAAGCTTCTATCTTCTCAAAGGCAATATCAACAAGATAATGTATTTTTAGAAATCTGCCAGCAATCCAATTTAATTAATAATTTTCCATTTCATTTAAAAGATTTCCATCCATTTTTCATTAATTCATTTGAAAAATATTTGGAAATTTTTCCTTCATGGAAGATTGTCAATAGCTTAACATTTACACATAACACTAACAGTTTCTTCCAGGCCTTTGAATCTAAAAGCTCATATCTACAATCTGGCCTTTCATCTCCTCTTTTGAACATTTCCCAATTATTAATAGAAATCCATCCAGATTTCTATGATCCAATTGGTATTCAATTGGAAAGAAAATTTCATGAGAAGGAGATTTTAGATAAGCTTCTAACAATAGTTGTACATTCTGATTTTAGGTTTAATTTTCTTAGTTCAATTAGATTTGTATTTTTATTACTAACATTTGAATTGTACATACATGCAGGGATTAAAATGAGAAAATGTTTACACTGGAAATATGACTATACCTAGTCATTTTTCAAGTATATGGTTAGAATAGGAGTAGAGTTAATGTAGTTAATTTATTTTCAACAGTTCTGTAGATTAAAAATAAAACAAAGCAATCAGCCATTTTCATACATGTTCAGTGAAAACATTTTCTCCCAATTAGAAAATTTTAATTCTTGCTTTCCTTTTTAAATTTCTTACAGCAATACCTCTACTCTGTTTATTTTGAATAATGTCTTGATTAAATTCAATTAAGGTTGCACTTGGCATCAATCGCCTCAAAGCCACTTTTCTTAATTTCGGGATTTCCTTCTAAGATTTTCTTTTAAAATTTATATGATAAAGGTTTTGAGGATATAAAAGCTTCATGATCTCATTATCCCATGAAATGTATGACTGTCTATGATAAGCTTAATTCTGACTCAATCATTATTATTCAGTCTAACCTTTCGTGGTAATCATATGAAGTTCATATTATCTTCCTCGAAATTTTCTAAGCTGACCTTAAGAATGCCCATTTTGCTGTGTGCACACATTCAAATCTGTTTTGACATTTTTCCACAATTAGTGGCTTTAATCCCATTCAGACCTTTAATTTATTATCTGATGTTGTAATACGCATCATATTTATTTACTAAAGGCATTATTGAACAATCACTATAACAATACATATTTTTCTCAAGTTAATTCGGAATGAACAGAGGTAATAAATTGTTGTTTCAATTCAAAAGGGAAGACTATTTTCATATTTATTTCTGGTAAATTTTATATTTCCTGAACATGAACAAGCAGATTTTATTTAGGCTGATTGCTCACCCTGACTTAGAATAAATGATGAGATGATTTTGAACAAAGTCAGAATTTTGATAAATCGAAGGAAGAGTTTGAAGATTCATGAGGTAAAATATACAGACAGTTTCCTTCCAGGTATGCATTTACAAGTTCATTTTCATCTATTATTAGTTTATCTTTTCTTTAGTTTATTTTTGATACTTTTTATGTTTTAATTACAGGTTTTCATTTGTTTTCAAAACTTGAAGTAAGCAGCAAACCCAGTTCAACTTGGCAACAGGTTCAGGGAAATTTTATTTGAGATTCATTAGAATTTGAGCATTCTTTAACTTTGTTTTTATTCATTTGGGAAACCCAATCGAAATTAAAAAAAAAATATCATAAGATTTCATCGAAAATAGCTCTTAGCAGTTTTGATAACAAATTGTTCATAAAAGATCTCCGATGTATTACTTCACTCATATGCCATATCGCATTTCGCATATCCGAGGTTTGTAGTTGAAGTATACTTCCGTTATCATGAAATTCTTTTACCAATATTGTGACGACCACATAATTATGGACCCGATATGAAATTCAAATCAAGTTTATAAAATATCGCGTCCATTCAATCGCAAATAATGGTAGGAGCATAACTTTAAAAGGGTCGATGTCTCAGATCCGATATGTTATTAAATTTTCATCATAAAGCTATCGGGTCCACTCTTCATCGCATATCGGCATCGCAAGAATCATATTGTATTACATCGGGTACCAAAACATTTACCAATCGTCGATTAGCATCGCCAATTAGAAATTGCCGATATCGCAATCGCTTCATCGCATTTTTAATTATGCTCACATCACAATTCAGAATCTGCGATGTGCGATGTGCAATAAGGGAAGCACAATGTCAATATTCCCCGATCCCCAATATAATATATCTTTAATGATGTGATCGCTTCATTTCATTGCACATGTCCTCATTACATGTTTTCATATCGGCAATTTGCCATTGCAATCTCTGATGTGATAGCTTTCAATGCATGCCTCTGAGCCATTAACATTTAATCGATATATGGCATAGCAACAAAGGTGAAGTCTTGCAAATTAAAATTGAAGCATGGTGAAGAAACATGTGATGCGAATCATCCAATACGGCGATGTGTTATTTTAAAAGTGAGCTTGGGTAACCACTATGGTAAGAAAGCAGCTGATGATAAATTTGCAGCATATTCAAATCATTCCGATTTTTCTTGTATTTCAGTTTTAAATATATAATTCCATAATTAAAAAAGGAAGTCAAGACATCTCTATTTTCATATTTTAATTTTATTATTTTGGATTTGGTCTTGATTCTGGACAATTTATAAAATCATGGAGTTTATATGAAACTTATAATATTTTGAGAAACATTCGTTACTGCAAATTCGCATTCTCATTTCTGATGCATTTCTTTTAATTTCAATTCCCTTGAGCACTAAGCATTCCATTTTTTTATTTTACTGCTTGCTTTAGTTTAGATAAAATAAATAATGATTTTGGGTTATAGGATTTTGGTTAGTTTGACTTCTTCAAGTTTTTAATGTTAATTAAAATAAGAAATCAGCTAGTTTGGAGAAATTGATACCTTTCAGGTAAGATCAAAAGCAATTATCCAATGGTAATATTCATGTACCCACTTTCATTGATTTCCATTTCGTTACTTTAGTTTAAGTTTTGTTGTTCTGATACATAAATCTGTTTTGCAGCTCTTCATAAAAGCTTCCAATCCTCCGCCAGATCATATTTTCGAAGTCCATACTCTTCTCCTGGCTTAATTTCAAGAAGCAGCGATAATCCTCATTGAAACAGCTACACCAGGAAGTTTCAGAACCTTTAGCTTGTTTCTTTAAGCATTCATTTTATTATAAAATGATTAAGATGATGCTTTGAAACAAGGACATTGATATCAGACAAAAAAATTTCGTTGTGGCTAAAATGATCATCACTACTATCCAAAAATCCTAAAAACACTTACAACCCTACAAGGTATGATTTTTCTAAATTTCGACATAAGAAGGATTGATTACACGATTATTTTCTTTCTTCATATTGTTGAGACATTGGTATAAACATTCTTGTTTGAGTTTATCTTGTGAAACTTGGATTTTCCTTTCCATTTTTAAAAATTTCTACATTTTTATTTTCTGTTTGTTGATTCCTTTCTCATTTTAGCATAAGAATTCTTTTTCCTTTGGTTTTGAATTTTGATTTTGGTGAATTTGCCATGATTTATATGGAAGGCCTTCTTGTTACCTAACTATGGTTGGCATACATGGAGAGAAATTGTTAATAGTCATCTATTAACTTTTTCTTAAATCTCTTAGTAAAGTTTGATTTTATTATTATAAAGGTAGACATACTTAAGGAAGAGATTACCAATTTAAAGAAGTTGACAAAGTATCATAAAATCTGGAGAAATTTATTTTTCATCAAAATTGTAATTATTTTGAAATTTCAATATTTTATTAAGATCTTTCAAAGTTTTATTATCAGTCAAGAAAAGTTATTTTTAACCAAGTAAAGACACTTTACAGCAAAGCACCTTTTAACTCTGAAATTTTCATTCTTAACTCTTAAGGAGTCAATGATTCTCCTTATCCCGAAGAGTCTTATTTTTCTAGAGTATCATCCAGAGATATATTTAAACTTAAAAGATAAGAGGTCTCATCATGAGCCTGCTTACCATGATCATAGGGGGAAAATAGGCTGACATTACCAACACTGCTAAACAAACCAGGGTAATGGCTTATGATTGCAAACAATTATAAGACAAGGGGTCTCATCACGAGCCAGCTTGTTCAGTCTAATTATAACCAGTGAATGGCATTGTCAACTATCTGGCTACCAAACCAGGACAATGACTTTTAAGATTTATAATAATAATAATAATAATAATAATAATAATAAAATAATAATAAATAAATTTAAAAAAAAAAAAGAAGAAGAAGAAAAAGAAGAAAAAAGAAATAATAATAAAAATAATATAAATGGATTTATCTCTAGGTCAATAATTCTTAAAGAGATGGGATTCTGAATCATTGATGATTAAAAGGTAACCATGTCGAGACTATAGATGTTTGCTGGCAACAATGGCTCTACCTGTGACAAATGAGTATATTTTAAAAAAAGCTAAGCTGTAAAGTGACCCCTGCTTTATCTCTACAACTAATTAAGTACTGATATAGAGTTTTGAAATATTTTAATTTATGAGGAATTTTAAGAAAAATTACAGTTAGATGATTCTTTCTTTTATTCAGACTAATGAACCTAGTCAAGCATTTTAAGCATAATTCTCTTTTCTTTAATTATTTTTACTTGAATTTTAGGAAAATTTCATTCATATCAAACAGATATAACTGGTTCTTCTCCCGTGTGTTGCCATTGTTGTGTTAAAACACAACCCCCCCCCCCTTTTTGACTTGTTCACTTCAAATAATGGGGACCCTTTTTATAAATTTTTCGCTGAGCACCTTTTTGGATTTTATTTTAATGATTATACTACGCTTTTGTTAATTTTTCATTTTCTTTGGATTCTTGTTTTGATTGAATCGATTTTTTATAAGCCTCCCATTGACGCTTGTTTCGCCTCATTTGGTAAACTGGTTTAAAAATGGCACTTCTTTGAAGTACCATCATTTTGCTAGTCTGGGTTAAAAATGTTATTTTTTAATTCTTTTTCGGAGTGGCTGTAGTTTAGAAAATTTCATAGCTAAAATAACATCATTAAAATAAAACCAAAATACAAAAAAAAAAAAAATTATTACATCATCGGATCCGTTGCAGATCGCAGATCGCAAATTTCAGATTAGTTGCAGATCGCAGATCGCAAATTTCAGATCCATCGCAGATCGCAAATCGCAAATTCGAATCCGTCGTAGATCGCAGATCACAAATTTCGGATCCATCGCAGATCGCAAGATCTTAATTTCGCAATTTCGGATTCATCGCAATTTTTAGAACATGCACATTTAAAAAACCCCGATCCAAGGTTCTTGCGATATGCGATGTGTTAAATTTTTTTTTAATATAAAGTTTTTGTTTCACCTCACGTCACCCTCACCTCGCACTCCACTCACCATTTCCTTCCACAAACTTACATGGATGAATTAATGAGTTTTGATTGATTTCAATGGTTCGTTTTATGGATTTTGGGTTTGGATTGATTCCAATGGTTTGTAAATTAATTTTTATATTTTTATATTATAATAATTATATTATAATTATAATGTTTATTATAATTTTAATATAATTTTAATTATAATATTAATCATATTTAAATTAATTTTTTCAAATCATTCGTATATTAATTTAATTTTGTAACTTAATTAATTTCTAAATTAGATGATAATTAATTAAAATTAATTGTATATATTAGTTAGTTAATAATTAATTTAGAATTAATTATTAGATAATTAGAATCTAATTTAGGATTAAATTTCTAATTAAAAATTCTGATTTTTAGCCCAGCAACAGAATTTCCAGATTTATGCCATATTTGACTCATCAACTTTGGAAGCTCATAGAATGAGTTTTACTTGGCAAAATGAGGCCTAGGATGGCTCATTGGAAAGATAAAATCAAGGAGAACATTTCTGAGGAGGTTCCACTAATAGATTTGGTCATTAATTGGGTCAAAAATCATGCATAAAATCAAGCTCCGAATTTCTAAAGCAAAATCAATTTTCTGATTTATTTTCTGCATTTTCATTTGTCCAAGCCTCTTCTAATTGTAGATTCGCTCATCAATGATATATTTGGCCAATTAAACTATCCTAGGCATCAATAGAGAGCTTATATTTTATTTTCAATGATTTATTTAAATTAAATTTGATTGGATTTGTTTTAATGCCAGAAATGGTATTTTGATTTTATTGTTACATTTTAATTCATTTTGATTTCTTTTTGCAGGAAAACAGTAGAAGATATATGGAGAAAATGACTTCAATCAATGAGAATGCTCCAGCAATTAAAAGATTGGAATTTTTGAGCAAATAAAAGTGATTGGGAAGATTTTCTTCAACAAATTTTCATCTCAAGAATTCCTTTGCAAATATTATAAATAGCGGATTGCAGAATGGAATAGAGGCTGCTCTCCTCTACAATTCCAGACTTCTAAAAGCATTTTTGTAATATGGATTTAGAATTGTAGATGGGGAGGAGAGAAAATTTCAGATCTGAACATTAATGAGGGTTTATTCTTTATATCTTGAATTATGCATGATGGGCAGAGTTTGCATTTCTGCAGCTCTAGTCTTGAAAGCAGAAATTCAAGTAACGTAAAGTACTGTTAGAGACCAGGATTAGAGAAGTAGATTCAATTAACTGGTATTTTTGGCATTTCTGTATCAAATATCAGTTTCATTTTTATGTTAATAAAATTGTTGTTTCATTTTATTCATGTTTATGCATTTCTGTTGATATGGATAATTTGTCTCAAATTGTTATGTATCTCTGTTCTTATGGATTTAACTCTGATTTTTTAGTAACAATTTGCTCAGAAATCTGTCTTACAAAACTGATTTTTTAAATAATAATATGTTGTGAATTTCTTCCACATATTATTGTTTAATTATTGGCTTGATTGATTTGATAATCAATATCATTTTTGTGAATTTCCTCCGACGTGTTGTTGATTTATTATTTCAGTCAAATGGTCTCAATAGAATATGTTTTGGTACTCACAAATGTGAGCTAAATTGAATTTCTTCGTTAGCTTGACATTAATTTAAAGCCAGACATATTTTAATCCTCATTACTTAATTATCTTGGTCTTAGTTGGGATAGATTTATATCTACCTAATTGATATATGATTTAGATTAGTTTCTTTTGATTGCATTATAGAATAAGTTTGCATTTAGATTAATTTCTACATTCTTTTAAGTCCTCTTTTCGAAGAGGAAAAATCTTAGTTGTGGTTTGGCTGAACCCAAATTAGCTTAAGGGTCATTCTCTTGCCTAATCAGCAAGAATAATTGATCTGATATCCCTATCTATTGGTAGTTAACGATACATCGTAAACCAATAGCGATAGGGAAAAGGTAACTGGAGCTAGTTAAACCAGTCGGAGCCACTATCATAAACGGAAAAGGAGCTGCATTAAGGTCCGGACCGGGTGGTTATCCCCCAATGTTGTAGCAGCGATTTTCGAGGCTTCAACAGGTAGTGATTATAGGAATGGAAGTGACATGAATTGCTTCCATGCTGGCCTTTTTCTCCTACACCAATTTATCCATCTCATTCTTCATCTCTTTCAGTCGAGCTGTCAACTGAATGATGAGATACATCATTTCATCTTTTTGGCCTTCATTTTCTAAAACTTATTTTGCTTGTGGATGTTCAGTGGGAGGCAATTTTAGCTACTTCTTCAATGTAGCAATATCTGCATTCTTCTTTTTAATTAGGTCCTCAGCTGCTTTGATGTTTTTGGGATCATACCCTACCTCTATGACCAATTCTTCAAGTGATTTGATTATGTTGTGTTTGGCTTGTGAGGAAGCCTTCTCTAGTTTTAACTGAGCTTTGACATTCTCTAGAGAATTTTGTAATTTCTGAACACTCATAGCTTTGTTGGTCATAGTAGAATATATCATTTCTCCAGCTTGCTTATGAAATTCAATTTGGTCTATAGGATGAACATCTTTAGCCATGCCTTCAAATGTTTTTTTCCTGTAGTCTGTTGATGACTTTGGATACTACATTGTGGGCTACAAAAGGGTCATCTGCATTTTCCTGGTCTTGTAATAAAATGATGAAAGTAACCTGTTTTGTTCACTATGAGTATGTTTCCAATATTGGGCATAGGTTACTTCTTTCAATGCCTCATTCCCGAGTTTTATTTCTTTATACTTCTCCATGATATCTTTTTCTTTATCCACTAGTTTACTTGATGAAGACACCTTTACAATGTGTTGTTTCTGAATGATTTGAGTATTATAAGTTGAAGGCTGGTGAGTTTCCTCTGAAAATGCTGGAGGTGCATTTTCTTTAACCACTGTGTCTATATCAATTATTTCAATTGTCTCAACTGTTTCTTCTTGTTCAACTACTGGATTTAGCTTGGGCTTCTTCCTTTACATTAATTTGAATTTGGTTTCAGTAGTGGCTTGAGCTGGATATGAACCTTCTTCTCTTGGCCTATTTGAGTTCTTGTCTTGTGGGGCTGGAGGTTGCAAGATGGAACTAGTATCACCTTGCTTCTCTCCCTCTTGCAAAGTATTTTCCAACCATTGTGACTAGTTGGAGTACTTTTCAATCTCTGGTTTGGAGTCATGGAAAAAAAGAGTTAATTTAAATTTGACTCTTAGTTTGCTAATAACTCCCAAAGGATCATACTACCATTTGAAACTCTCACTGAACTTTAATTCCTGTAAGTAATTTTCTGCTTGTCGACCAACATTCCTGTTGTTGCAAATGAAACGACCAATTTGGTTTTTAATCTTAAACTGTGTTTTCTTCTTTGCTAACAGAAAATTAACCTCATCTGAGTTTATGATATTCCTAATACATTTTAGTGAAAATAACCTCATTGGGAGGTAGTTTGGAATCCTATATGGAGTGAGTTGACATCCATAAACCCTAATTTCAGTGTGGTTCTGGTATAAATACTAGTCTCTTGTTCTACTATGTTCAGAAAACTACAATACTTTATTTCTTCAGTGATCCTAGGTCGATTTCCACTGCTTAACATGATGACAACTAGATGAATAAATGAATCAATGAAGTCCTTATAGGTCAACTCTATGGAATATTTCCTGATTAAGGAAGTCTAGAAGACTACTGATTGGGGATTACCCTCAGTGTCCAACTTTTGAAGGCTAACTGCAAACCTTTCAGATTGGAAGTATAAGAATAAATGAAATAAAACTGATGAATACTTAAAAACGCATTCCTCAGGTAATTTAACCAGTTTCTCATGGATGTCATCTAATAAGTATTGATCAAAGTTAAATGTAAAAGATGGAGGCTATCCCGGGCAGAAAATGGATAGAAAACCTAGGATTGAAGCATCTACATACTCATCTGTAAAGTATCCTAGAATACAAGACAACATTGTGACAATTTGTCTTGTTCTCTCTAAAAAAATTGAGGCTAAATAAGGAGGGTTACTCTTTGGGGTTTCAACCGATGAAGGAAAGAAGGTTTGGAAGATTTGAAACCTCTTTGGAAAGTCAAGTTTCAGATATAATTCGGTGAGGATTTCAATTCACAGAGGGGATTCATCAGTCTTGGGTTGGATTTGCAACATCTGGTTTATTGATTCTGCAATAATGGTTAACAAAATCTCTTTGTTGGGGGTTACTAGGGCTCTTTCATTTAGAAGATAATTGCTTTGAGAGAGTTTGATGATTTATAGGAATTGGAATGTTTGTGGGAGGATGTACTTGGGTAAATTTGATTCCCAAAGGTATATGTCATCAGCCTGGTCCATGTATTTATCATGCCTCCAGCAGTGGATGTGCAAGAGGTTGAAATCAGTGACTGTGTCACTGATTTTGAAATCTTTGTCTGCAAGGGGGGTATGTTCAACATCAACTACAGGAGGTTTTAGGGGATTAACATTTATAATACTCTTGGAGGCCATTTTAATTTTTTCAATTAGTAGTTTATTACTTGTGTCTTAAGAAATGGCTTTGGGAGGCTTAGGAATACCTGTGAAATGGAGTTTTTTGTCTGTAGAATGGGTTCTAGATGCAACAGAGGCTTTCTTGGTCTTTATAAAGCTTTAAACTGAGTCTGTACATGTTCTGGTAGCAAATAATATTGAATTCTAGTCTAATTTGGGCTGAAAATAGGTTGGCACTAGTTGCTTTAGCTTGAAAACAGGTCAGTAAGGCTTCTTGTACGCAAATTTGAACAAAAATGGTAAAAAAAAGGATTTTAGAGCAGTATTTATTATTTTTGACAAACAATGGTTAAACTTACTGCGTGGGGTTAAATTGAAATGGTAGGGTGGTTTCATCATATAGATTGGATGAAGGATTGGTGGTTATCGCATTGTGAAAAGTGGGTTAGCAGTTTTGGATTGGAGGATGAGATGACCTGTAAGATTGACATGTGGTAGGGAAGTGGAGTTGCGAAACCACTCATTTCGCAACCCCTCCAATGGTTTAAAATTCGGGTAATGGAGAGTGAAAAAGATTCTATTGGTTGTTGGATTTGATGAATGAAGATCTGATAGATGGACGAATAGGAGGGATGAGTCGGGGATTTGATAGGTGAGACTCGGATTTGAATTATGCAGTGGGGTATAATATATGTGTGTCAGGTTAAATAGTGGAGGGGTTATATATTTTGCAGGGTTTAAAAATACATTGGGAACTGGGGAATATGTATATAGGGAAGCGGGTTAATATGCAAGGTTGGGTTAATAAAAAGTGGGCCCGAGAAAATATATAGACTATATTTTAAAATTAATATAAAGGGGGTTAATATAATATGGGTAGGGAAGTAATGTGCAGGAGTTAATATACTATGGGGAAAAGGTATAAAATAAGGATTTAATAAAATAATGCGGGTTAATAAAATATGAATGTGGGATGTTAAAAACGCACTAGGGATGAGTTAAAATAACATCGGGGAGGGAATTTTCAATGGGGCCCGACATTATTTAAACATTTCATACTTAGGATAAGTGGGTTTTCTCATGTTTTTAATGGAAAGGGGAATTAGTAAAGGGGAGAATGATTTTCAAAGGGTAATGTGTTTTTAACTAGGAAAAGGGGTTTTAGGTAGGGAAAATGGGTAAAATAAGGGGAAAAGGTTAGTATGAAGGGAAAGGGATATTTTTACATGGGACAATGCCTTCTAAGAGTGGAAATAGGGTGTTAAGCAAGGGGAAGGGGATTTTGGGGAATATTACTGACATGAAATGACCAAATTATGCTTTCCATGACTTGAAAAAGTGCTTCTGCCTACCCATTATTTACCCTAACAACGTTTCTTCATTTATTGGGTGCATTTGAGCTTGCTAACCCTTTATTTATTTTTTATCAGAAAACCATCTAATTTTAACCTTATGACTTCCAATGGATCATATTAAACTGATGGCCTCATTATTATTCTCTACCTAACTACTAATGTGCCAAGATTAAATCGTTTGGCTAGATCTTTATTCTCTAACTATTTTGACATGAAATTTAAAACATCAATGAATCAAGATTAAACTGTTTGATCATCATGAATTATGGAATTTTTGATAAGCTTCACACAATATTATTTTCAAAGTAAAGTAAAAAGTAGTGGCATTTGAATTTGTAGCACTTTCAGGATCTATTTTGATCTCTTTTTGGTGGGGTTCATACTTTATCTTCTTTTTTGATCTTTTTGTTTTAGTCCTTTGATTTTTCTTTTAGGACTTATCCTCTTTACATTTTTTAATATGGGAAATTTTTTTCAGAAATCAAAGTATGTACAATATTACAAGACTTTAACATAGTCAATTCAAAATTATGAACCATATTATTATAGAACCCTAACAGTGTCTCCACTTGGGGATGTCATTTCTTTGTGAAATGTCAAGAACCTTAAGATCAGTGGCCTTGGAACTTTGACTTTGCTTGCCTTGAAACTATTTTTTGAGCTCTTTTTTATTCATACATATGATATTATGTCTTCCAAAGCTTAGGGCCTTCTCTTCGGGCTTGAAATTTGAAAAAAAAACATCCAATCTGATCTATGCTTTACAATGGTATTTACAATGAGAAAAGTAAACAAAGTGAACTAATGGTTAATCTGGAGAAAATTAATGCTTTAGCATTCTACCATTGACTAGTCCATCTGGTAGATCTGATCCATCTAACTCCTTCAAGAAAAATGCATTATTACCTCTTTAACCATAAATGATGTATGGGCCTTTCCAAATAAAATCAAATTTATCGTGTTTCCCTTTGTCTTCTCTTCTGGAATCCCATTTGATTACTTTATCACCTATGTAAAAATCATCTTCCTTTGTTTTCTTGTCAAAAATATTTTTAATTTTATCTTGGATAACTTGTGATTTGACATAGACTTCTTCCCTGGTTTGCTGCTGTTATTGCCTAAATCTACCTCAAGCTGAAAGAAGGCAGAGTTCAGGGTAACATCAAACCACGCTCAGTCTGGTAGCTGGCCCTACCAGATTAGGAGAGGGCTCTCTCCGGGTATATCTCAGCAAAAATAATAAATAGGGCTTGAGATGACTTGAAATAAAGGCTAATTTTAGGCTAGGTATATAAGTAAAGGAGTTTTATTTTGATTTTGGGGGTTTTTGGTTGGATCAAAAGGAAAGGCAGTTTTGGATCCGGGGATAAGGCCTGGTTTTTGTAGAGTTCTGATTGGGGCAAGGAAGGCAATTGTCTTGATGATTTGGATTGAATGAATGGATAGTTCAGACCAGTGAGGAGCTGAAGAGGGAAAGAGGCTTTCAATAATCCTCTTCAGACAGTTGAAAACATATAAAATTAAACAAAACTTCAAGGCAGAGCACTGCAAATCTAATGAATTCCACCTTTATTACTTGTTTGTTTAATTTGAAAATAAAGGAGAAGGAAAATGATATACATAAAACATCAGTGAACTTACAATCACAGAGAGAAACACACGATAAAAACATAGAGCCACATGGATCCCAAAGAGTGCTGCAAACCCTGGTCTATTCCTTTTCCAAAATTGCAGAGATGAAATGTACAATGAAGTGCCAAGCAATCCCAAGTGTCCAACCCTGAAAATGACTGAAGAACTACATGATATAGACAAGCCTAAATCATTCCCATGCCTCTAGGGGTCGAGCTCATCATTCTATGAGTTGTTTCAACCATATCTAAACTAAGAATTGGAAAATAGGTAATGAAACAACCTGCCTCTATATGATAGGAAACTGATTCATTCACTTACATTTCACTTTTTAGTGCATGAATCCACTAAGATAAGTAAAAATGTGCCAAAATTACATCAAAGTCATGAAATTACATCAAGTTACATCAACAGTTAAATGAAAAAGTGAAACTAGCCAAAACTAGGCGAAATTCTGAGCTGCTGAGTGAAAAATAGGCCAAATTTCCGTATGCGCCGCGCCTGAAATCTCTATGCGTAGCAGAAGTTTGAGGTTGATTTGGAAGGCCTTCCCGAAGTCCAATTTGAGCGCAGGATAGCTCGTTGGAAAGCCCTGCCTGTCTAATTTCCAACCCAAGTGGAATTTATGAATTTGGTTGCCATTTTCCCCTCCAAAAATCCAATCTCCCAACACTGCTTCCTGTGTGTGCAAAAAGTGGCAGAAAGGCCATTTTTAGGGTGTTTTTGACCCTTTAGGAAACCCAAACTTGATGAAATCCTTAGGTAATCCATAGCCATGCATGAATTTTGATGAAAAAACCAAAAATGAAAATTTTTCCTTCAGAAGAGCTGCCAATTATAAGCGCACGCCAAGTGGCGCTACTCGTCGGGCAGGAAAATCTGTTTTTAGGCCCAAAAATTCAAAATTGAAAAAAAATTTCCCAAATTTCTTGAAGTTTGGGCTGAAAGACCCTCATCATGCACTATGCTGGGCCAAAGAAGCTTCGGCCAAAATTTGGAGTCTATCATGCCTTTTGCGACGCTTTAGTGCCCTCCTTAGCCTTGCCTTCAGGATTTTGATCCTCGCTTTGCAAACATGATTTTGCGCCCAATAATGGTTCTTCATGTGTCTAAGCATGTTATTTTTCTTGTTCACCTTCTCCAACAGCTTCTCAAGATGAATACTGACCCTCTCAAGCCAATTCTCTCTATCAGCCTCAATCTCTCGCTCAATGGGTGTCATCTCGTCTTGGCTTCTTCAGGCAGCTTGCCGGTTTTCATGGATGTTTTGCAACTCCATGATTGTCTGCTGATCCTCCAACTATTTTTTTTGCTGCTCCAAGTAGTTTATGATCCATTGGGCTCTTTTCAATTTGACGGTTAATGTGTCGATCTCAGCTTTTTTCTCCTGAATGTTCTCTCTCAACTTTGAGCTTGGAGAGCTCACATCCTCATCAATCAATATGAAATTAGTATCCTGGCCTCTTGAAGGGCCTTCATCCTGCATGGGCCTCTTACCTCTGTCCTATACCTATACCTGTGCTTCTGATGACGGAAACGAGACCCCTTCCACCCTGGGTGGAGATAGTACTCGTCGGGCTGCTGCAAGTAATACTTTGGTGCCTCTCTGATAAGTAACAAACGCTGGCACACTGATAGGCTCTGTCTCGTGACCTTCAGGCTGATGTGAAGGTTCACCTGGCTCATGAAAAACCTCCTGAGGAACCTGAGGAACTGTGAAGAAATCACAGGAAATGAAATCCTCCCATGAAATGCCCTGCAATCCAAGCTGATGTACAACAATGATCTTGATGAGCGCATAGTGATAAATATTGTTGTGCTGCTGCTCAGAATTTTTCTTCTTCACGAGGGTGGTCATTCTCTCAATGCTCCGGCACATGAAATATAGAATGTTCATCATCCTCACTCTTGTGAAATGCATCAATAACTTGATGTGGTAGGCATAGAGACGTGAGAACCGGCCCTCACAATTGAATTATCTGATAATAAGTTTCATCAAAGGTGCATAGGATTCCTTTAGGAACCTGAATGGGAACACCCTGCTGAGTTGTCTCACATAGCTAGGTCTGATGTATGGTTCATAATGCACTCTTTCCACCTGTTGTCTTTTGTTCCACTGTTCACCCACATTCGGTATCCCGGTTGCTTGAGAGATGGTTTCCGGTGTCAAAGTGAAATTTATAGCAGCAAGAGTTACCTGACCATCATGTAAATGTAATACAAACAAACAAGCCAAGTCCTGATGATGCTGAATCCGAGCAATCATATCACAATACTGATAGCATGACTACTCTCGAAAACATGCCATGGCAAGTGGTCGAGCCTGCATTTGAGTCAATGAGGTGGGCTCTTCTCTCACATGTTTGCCACCTTTACGAGACCTTCTCGATGCATGAAGCTCAGTGGTAGAATCACTGTCTTGTTCATATGAAGTATCTGTGTCTGTCTCCATGGTGTTTCAAGGTCTATTCAAGATCTATGAGAATTTTGATGCCTTTTGTCTTAATTGCCAAATATGTGCCAAAGGGAAGGGACTGTTGGAGAAATAGGACAATGGGGACAATGGGGTCTTGTCAAGTGATAATTTGACTTTTGGAATTTTGACAAACTTTGGGAGAAGGAATAGCCACTGAATTTTTGGGATTCTTGGGGTTTTGGGAATTTCTTACAAATGAAATGGGAAAGGGAAAAATTATGGGAAATGATTCGGGATATAAGGGAATAGGGAAGGGACTATAATGACAGTATTAATAGT
Source organism: Pinus albicaulis (assembly GCA_034641835.2). Taxonomy (NCBI): domain Eukaryota; kingdom Viridiplantae; phylum Streptophyta; class Pinopsida; order Pinales; family Pinaceae; genus Pinus; species Pinus albicaulis. The sequence goes on from CM076576.1 coordinate 358,893,241, forward strand.
GATGGGAAAGGAACCACAGGTGGGGAATGGAGTTGGAGTACTTGACACCAAAATCACTTTTAAAACACCAATTATAAAACCCTAAGGAGCAATTTTTAACAAGAGAATAGGGTTTGAATTTTGACATCGCAAATTCTCATAATCCACTTCAATCAACACCAAACAATGATTAATGGCAATTGCAAGATGATTTGAACTTACATGGAGCAAATGGGACCGAGAAATTTGGAATTTGTTGGAGGCAATGAAAAAATTTGGGTGTCGGCTCTGTGCGCCGCGACAATGGCCCAGTGTGCCGCGACAGTTATGTGCGCCACGCCAGTTCTAATTTTCAAGGAGATGAGCGGCTCTATGCACCACGACCAGCAAGTGCACCGCGACCTTCACCCAATGCGCCACGACCAAGATTTCACACACAGCCCGGCCTTCCAAAGACTGTTTCGCTCCTCCACGGTTTGACTCGGCTTTTTGCTATCTCTTGGTATACAAATGGATTGTTTAAACACAAAAAATATCTTATATATCATGGATTTTGATTTTTGATTTAGAAAACCCACTTTCTAATGTTGCAGACTTTGGCGCTTTGCACTTTTTAAAATAAACTCTGTTTTTGTTTGTTTCCTTTGATTTTTTGAACTGATGATGAAATTCTTGTCTATCTTTTGCAGGGATAGATGGCATGGGATTTCGGCAAAGGTTACCAGGGCTGCGTCTGAAGAAATTTACAACTAAAAAACTTTGAAAATTACATTACATTTATTATAAAGGATGAAATTGACGATTTTTTTTCAAAACAAAGTTTTGAAGAAGAATCATTATCAAGCATTGCGATGATGAAAATTTTGCAATGAAAACTTATTTCGAACCTCCCTCATGTGCCTGTTGACATTATTAGTCATCATGAAAACTAAATTAACGAAACCCTAGACCTGATGAGACCTAAAAACCCTAAAATGACTCTTTGGCAAACACTACTGTAAATGACTTTAAAATTGATTTTGATGAACTTTGATGAACAGACACGGACCAGTAGGTACATGACATGAGGGATATGAGAGAAAATACCCTTCTGTCAGATGATCCATGCTCCTAATGGAATGCAGCTGACTGAACTGAATGAGACACCTAAAATGAAATGCAATAAGAGAAATTTTGATCTCTGACGGAGGGATGAAGATACTGACTCTAACATAGGCTCCAATGGGTATGGTAGCTCCTTGGAGGTGCCAAGAACTACATATTTCTGGGAGAGTAGGTAGTGCCTTCGTCCATTAGGCAATGGAATAAAAACTCAAGCTAAAATTCATGACTGAAAACCGACACAAACTAACTTAATAACAAGACTGAAAACTGACTCGCAAATGACTCATGACTGACTTAACTAAAAAAATTACTTACAAAGATTTTTAATGGCAGCAGTCCATTGAGATTTGAGGGTTTCAAATCATGATGACAACCAACTGCCTGCTGATGGAATATGTACAATCATGTGTAGTGAGCCTTCCAATGTAACCAATGCAGCATATGGCTACATACCAAAATTCTGCTCTCACTTTTCTCGAGCAGGTAGAATGATGTACATGTAGGCAACTCACTATAACCACTGAAACCAAGGCTTGTGATAATGAACCAGGAATTTATCTTTTCTGATGCTTGCAAAAGAATGCCGAAGGGATCTTGAAAATCCTGAAGCACTAGTTGGTCTTGAGATCTAGTAGCAAAAACACAACTACTCGCTTCATTTTGATCTGAAAGAACAATTGATTGCCGAGTGATAGGAAGGCACAGAGAGGTATAGGCTTCCTCCATCTGAGTGTTAGCTGTAAGTTCCTTGACCATGAGAAATTCTTGCTTATTGTCTCTCTCAAGCTCATATTCTTCAACTTAATGGTCTAGGTCATTCTTAAACAGAAAACAATCTTCAAGATTATCAAACATGACAGCCTTATCATCTTCATGAAAGGAAATATTATCTGTTTGCTGATCTATAAAACTAATTACAAGACCGTCATCATTTTCAAAAGAAGAAGAAGTTTCGCCAACACTTTCTTGACCATGTGTGCACTGCAAATCTGCTTTAGCTTGGGCTGTGACATGACCTTTCAGAAGTTGATCTATCTCATCTTCAGACAAAGGAGATAATACTTTTTGTTTTATTTTGCTCAAACAGTGATTGTATTCATGAAATAACATTTTAAAACATGAAAAACCTGAATGACAGTCCTTAATTCCCTGATCTTCTGAAATTCGAAAACATTGTTGATCATCTTCATATGACATGGCAATCAAATTATCATCTATCACTGAGTTATTGAAAGGAGATTTTTCACTTACTTGAACAAACATCTCATCTTATTTTTCATGAACTAACTGATATACCTCCTCATGAAGGCTTTGTTGTAATGAAATGAGAACATTTGGATCAATAACTCTGTCTTCTTCATTCCAGATTATCTCAACAGCAAAGCTCTCCTTCATGGGATTCAACACAAGGTATTCTTGATCATCACGATCTGAATCTAGATCTGAAATAGTTGTCTTGACTTTATCACATTCTAAAATTGAAACTTGACTTTCCTGCATATTGTCTTCTTCTATGGGCAGATCTGAAATAAAACCTTCTCTTTCATCATTTTCCATTGTACCAAGATCTTGATCCTGCTGCAAAGTTTCCTGAGCATGTTGATGAGTATCCTCTAAGTTCAATTTATGCTGCTGAAATGGATTTTCGTACAGAGCCTCCATGATCGCATCGTCCATGAAGTCATCATATTCATAAACGTTTTCAAGATTTTCAATAAAACTATGAACATGGCTACAACATTTCTGAACTAAAGTTAAGGATGGACAATATTCTTTATACCTTTCAAAGAACATGGCATGAAAATCATTTAAACAGTAAATACAAGCAGGCGGCAAACTTTCATACCAAGATCGGGCTTCACCTTCCAGAGTGGCCATGAATATCTTCATCAAGCAATCTTCAGCAAAATCAACCTTCAACTTGCGAATATGTATGTGAAATCTAACCAGATGTAAAGCAACATCCTTCCTATCATCATCTTTAAACGTAGGCAAATTCCTTTGCCAATATACCTTAGGAATTTTATTTGGAAAACCTGGAATGTGATCTCGGCTCATGGGAGCATACCTTCGATCCAGCGAAACCATTTTGATAACAATGAATTCACTAAGAAATTTTTCAGGCTACTGATTCTTGAAGAGTAGAGTCGCCATAAAAATTTTGAACCTTAGGATTCTTCAACACTGGAGTCGCCGGGTGAATGATTTCAGCCTTCCTATGTCTGATCGTTTCCCACCATCAACATTTATATCAAACTTGATACACGTACTGGGGAAATTTGCAAGTTAGATGTTACGTTTACAAACTAGACTGGAGATTGACTGAAGCAGCGTTTATCTACTTTCACTAATGCAAAGCAAGAGAATTTCGAAGGCTACCTGGCATAACTTCAGGCTCCGTCTGTAGCTTATAAAACAAATAAAACTAACAAGAAAACCAATTTATTCCCCAGTATGGTCGCCACGATTTTATTGCCTAAATCTACCTCGGGCTGAAAGAAGGCAGAGCTCAGGGTAACATCAAACCACGCTCAGTCTGGTAGCTAGCCCTACCAGATCAGGAGAGGGCTCTCTCCGGGTCAATCTCAGCAAAAATAATCAATAGGTCTTGAAATGACTTGAAATAAAGGCTAATTTTAGGCTAGGCATATAAGTAAAGGAGTTTGATTTTGATTTTGGGGGTTTTTGTTGGATCAAAAGGAAAGGCAGTTTTGGATCCAGGGATAAGGCCTAGTTTTTGCAAAGTTCTGATTGGGGCAAGGAAGGCAATTGTCTTGATGCTTTGGATTGAATGAATGGATAGTTAAAACTAGTGAGGAGCTGAAGAGGGAAAGAGGCTTTCAAGAAACCTCTTCAGACAGTTGAAAACATAGAAAATTAAACAAAACATCAAGGTAGAGCACTGCAAATCTAATGAATTCCACCTTTATTACTTGTTTGTTTAATTTGAGAATAAGGGAGAAGGAAAATGATATACATAAAACATCAGTGAACTTGCAATCATAGAGAGAAACACATCATCAAAACATAGAGCCACATGGATCCCAAAGAGTGCTGCAAACCCTGGTCTATTCCTTTTCCAAAATTACAGAGATGAAATGTACAATAAAGTGCCAAGCAATCCCAAGTGTCCAACCCTAAAAATGACTGAAGAACTACATGATATAGACAAGCCTAACTCATTCCCATGCCTCTAGGGGTCGATATTATCATTCTAGGAGCTGTTTCAACCATATATAAACTAAGAACTGGAAAATAGGCAATGAAACAACCTGCCTCTATATGATAGGAAACTGATTCATTCACTTATATTTCACCTTTTAGTGAATGAATCCACTAAGATAAGTAAAAATGTGCCAAAATTACATCAAAGTCATGAAATTACATCAAGTTACATCAAGAGTTACATGAAAAAGTCAAACTGGCCAAAACTAGGCGAAATTCTGAGCTGCTGAGTGAAAAATAGGCCAAATTTCCGTATGCGCCGCGCTTGAAATTTCTATGCGTAGCACAAGTTTGAGGCTGATTTTGAAGGCCTTCCCGAAGTCAAAATTGAGCGTAGGATAGCTCGTTGGAAAGCCCTGCATGTCTACTTTCCAACCCAAGTAGAATTTTGGAATTTGGTTGCCATTTTCCCCTCGAAAAAATCCAATTTCCCAACATTGCTTCCTGTGTGTGCAAAAAGTGGCAGAAAGGCCATTTTTAGGGTGTTTTTGACCCTTTAGGCAACCCAAAACTTGATGAAATCCTTAGGTAATCCAGAGGCATGCATAAATTTTGATGAAAAATCCAGAAATTCAAATTGTTCCTCAAGAAGAGCTGCCAATTATAAGCGCGCGCCAAGTGGCGCTACGTGTCGGGCAGGAAAATCTGTTTTTAGGCCCAAAAATTCAAAATTGACAAAAAATTTCCCAAATTTCTTGAAATTTGGGTTGAAATTCCCTCATCATGCACTATGCTGGGCCAAAGAAGCTTCGGCCAAAATTTGGAGTCTATCATGCCTTTTGCTACGCTTTAGTGCCCTCCTTAGCCTTGCCTTCAGGATTTTAATCCTCACTTTGCAAACATTATTTCACGCCCAATAATGGTTCTTCATGTGTCTGAGCATGTTATTTTCCTATTTCACCTTCTCCAACAACTTCTCAAGATGAATATTGACCCTCTCAAGCCAAGTCTCTCTATCAGCCTCAATCTCCCGCTCAATGGGTGTCATCTCGTCTTGGCTTCTTCGGGCAGCTTGCCGGTTTTCATGGATGCTTTGCAACTCCATGATTGTCTGCTGATCCTCCAAATGTTTGTTACGCTGCTCCAAGTAGTTTATGATCCATTGGGCTCTTTGCAATTTGACGGTCAATGTGTCGATCTCAGCTTTCTGCTCCTGAATGGTCTCTCTCAACTTTGAGCTTGGAGAGCTCACATCCTCATCAATCAATATGAAATCAGTATCCTGGCCTCCTAAAGGGCCCTCATGTTGCATGGGCCTCTTACCTCTGTCTTGTACCTGTACCTATGCTGTTGATGATGGCAACGAGACCCCTTCCACCCTGGGTGGAGATAGTACTCATTGGGCTGCTGCAAATAATACTCTGGTGCCTCTCTGATAAGTAACAAACACTGGCACACTGATAGGCTCTGTCTCGTGACCTTCAGGCTGATGTGAAGGTTCACCTGGATCATGAACAACCTCCTGAGGAACCTAAGGAACTGTGAAGAAATCACGGGAAATGAAATCCTCCCATGAAATGCCCTGCAATCCAAGCTGATGTACAACAATGATCTTGATGAGCGCATAGTGATAAATATTGTTGTGCTGCTGCTCAGGAGTTTTCTTCTGCACAAGGGTGGTCATTCTTTCAATGTTCCTGCACATGAAATATGGAATTTTCATCATCCTCACTCTCGTGAAATGCATCAATAACCTAATGTGGTAGGCATAGAGGCGTGAGAACCGGCCCTCACAATTGAAGTATCTGATAATAAGTTTCATCAAAGGTGCATAGGATTCCTTTAGGAACCGGAATGGGAACACCCTGCTGAGCTATCTCACATAGCTAGGTCTGATGTATGGTTCATAATGCACTCTGTCCACCTGCTGTCTTTTTTTCCACTGTTCACCCACATTCAGTATCTCGGTTTCTTGAGAGATGGTTTCCGGTGTCAAAGTGAAATTTACACCAACAAGAGTTACCTGACCATCATGTAAATGTAATACAAACAAACGAGCCAACTCCTTATGATACTGAATCCGAGAAATCATCTCACAATACTGATATCATGACTGCTCTCAAAAACATGCCATGGCAAGTGGGCAAGCCTGCATTTGAGTCAATGAGGTGGGCTCTTCTCTCACATGTTTTCCACCTTTACAAGACCTTATCGGCGCATGAAGCTCAGTGGTAGAATCACTGTCTTGTTCATATGAAGTATCTGTGTCTGTCTCCATGGTGTTTCAAGGTCTATGCAAGATCTATGAGAATTTTGATTCCTTTTGTCTTAATTGCCAAATATGTGCCAAAGGGAAGGGACTGTTGGAGACATAGGACAGTGGGGACAATGGGGTCCTGTCAAGTGATAATTTGACTTTTGGATTTTTGACAAACTTTGGGAGAAGGAACAACCACTGAATTTTTGGGATTCTTGGGGTTTTTTGAATTTATTACAAATGAAATGGGAAAGGGAAAAATGATGGGAAATGATTTGGGATATAAGGGAATAGGGAAGGGACTATAATGACAGTATTAATAGTGATGGGAAAGGAACCACAGGTGGGGAATGGAGTTGGAGTACTTGACACCAAAATCACTTTTAAAACACCAATTATAAAACCCTAAGGAGCAATTTTTAACAAGAGGATAGGGTTTGAATTTTGACATAAAAGATTCTCATAATCCACTTCAATCAACACCAAACACTGATTAGTGGCAATTGCAAGATGATTTGAACTTACATGGAGCAAATGGGACCGAGAAATTTGGAATTTTTTGGAGGCAATGACAAAATTAGGGTGTCGGCTCTGTGTGCCGCAACAGTGGCCCAGTGTGCCACGACAATTATGTGTGTCGCGCCAGTTCTAATTTGCAAGGAGATGAGCGGCTCTATGCGCCGTGACCAGCAAGTGCGCCACGACCTTCACCCAATGCGCTGCTACCAGGATTTCACACACAGCTCGGCCTTCCAAAGACTGTTTCGCTCCTCCACGGTTTGACTCGGATTTTTTCTATCTCTTGGTATACAAATGGATTGTTTAAACACCAAAAATGTCTTATATATCATGGATTTTGATTTTTGATTTAGAAAACCCACTTTCTAATGTTTTAGACTTTGGCACTTTGCACTTTTTAAAATAAACTCTGTTTTGTTTGTTTCCTTTGATTTTTTGAACTGATGATGAAATTATTGTCTATCTTTTGCAGGGATATCTGGCATGAGATTTCAGCAAAGGTGACCAGGGCTGTGTCTGAAGAACTTTACAACTAAGAAAATTTGAAAATTACATTACATTTATTACAAAGGATGAAATTGATGATTTTTCTTCAAAACAGAGTTTTGAAGAAGAATCATTATCAAGCATTGCAATGATGAAACTTTTGCAATGAAAACTTATTTCGAACCTCCCTCATGTGCCTGCTGACATTATTAGTCATCATGAAAACTAAATTAATGAAACCCTAGACCTGATGAGACCTAAAAACCCTAAAATGACTTTTTGGCAAACATGACTGTAAATGACTTTAAAATTGATTTTGATGAACTTTGATGAACAGACACGGACCAGTAGGTACATGACATGAGGGATATGAGAGAAAAGACCCTTCCTTCAGATGATCCATGCTCCTAATGGAATGCAGCTGACTGAACTGAATGAGACACCTAAAATGAAATGCAACAAGAGAAATTTTGATCTCTGACGGAGGGATGAAGATACCGACTCTAACAGCTGCAAATGTATAGCCTGATTTATCCTCCTTTGGATATCATTGGGTTCTACTTGCAGCTCTTGAACCATTTTCATCGCTGGTACTCTCAAAGAGGATGGAAAAACAACATCCATCCCATATACTAGTTGATAGGGATATGTACCAATGGATTTCTTTGTGGTTAGTCAGTCTTCCCATAAGGAATTGACCAACCTTTTGTTCCAGGTATTTTTGTTATCTTCTAACGGTTTTTTGATGATATCAGCCAGGCTTTTGTTCGAGGATTCGGAAAGTTCGTTACCTTGAGGGTAATAGGCAATGGAATGGCCAAGTTTGATGTGATATTTGTTAAAAATGTCTATCATATTATTGGATTTGAATGTAGATGTATTATTAGTAATGAGATTTTGTGGGCATCCAAATCTAGATAGGATATTGTTTTCAAGGAATGAGATAATGACATAATCAGTGGCTTGTCTAGAAGGGATGGCTTCTATCCACTCTGTAAAGTAATCAGTGTCTATCAAAATCCATTTATGTTGGGCTGAGGAAGGTGGGTTAATTTCACCAATGAAGTCTAAACCCCATTGTTGAAATGGAATTTCTATAGATATGGGTTTGAGGGGTAAAGGTAATAGGTTTTTCTTCCCTTAAAATATTTTGAATTTGTGACAGGAGGTCACATACTTTCTAACATCTTCCAAAAGAGTGGGCCAGAGAAAACCTGTCCTCAATATTTTATCAGCAGTTGATTTTCATTAAAGGTGTCCTCCATAGTCACCTGCATGAAATTCTTGCATAACTTTATCAACTTCATATTTTAATAAACAGTTTAGTAGAATTCCACCTTGATCTTTCCAAAATAAAGCATTATCTGTGATACAATATTTCATTGCTTTTAATTTTAAGAATCTACCTTTAGTTCTAGAAAAACTAGGAGAATCTTGTATGTTAAGTAAAACAAATATGATATCTGCATACCAAGGTGAATCTAAAAAAACTTCACTGATATGTGGAGTCGCCATCTCTTCCTGGTCATCTATTTCTGCAATGAAATTTATATCTAAAGCTCGACAGTTTGATTCAACCATGAGTTTGGCTAAACCTTGGACTTTAATTAATTTAATAGGCTTTATTTCAATTTCATATTCCAATATAGTGGCAATCCATTTGCTTCTCTTTTCATTAGGCCCATTCTGAGTTAGAATGTCCTTTACTACTGAATTTGGAACATATGCAATTATGTGTGAGTATAAAATATACGCTATGAAATATTTAATAGCTTTCACTAAAGCAAGTGCTTGTTTTTCCATTATATTGTACTTTAGTGTTGCAACTCTTAATCATTTGGTGAAAAAAGAAATGGGTTGTTCATAACTATGGTCATTATTTTGCAACAAGACTGCTGCAATGGTATGTTTTGAAGCAAAAGAAAAAATTATAAAATATTTTTTGAAATTAGAATTTATTAGGACTGGTGTTTTTTTAAGGGCTTGTTGAATTGATTCAAAATATTGCCTAGCCTCTACTATCCATTTGAGTACTGAATATTTCTTTAACATGTTATTCAATTCTCTAATTAGTTCTGCTAAATTAGAAATGAATCTTCTACGAAAGTTTATTTTACCGAAGAATGCCTGTAATTCCTTGATGTTTCTAGGATGACTGAGGTTTAAAATGGCTTCTATCCTAGCTAGATCTATCCTAATTCCCCCTTTTGAAATTATGTGTCCTAAGAGTTTACCTTCTTATAATCCAAAGAGTGTCTTTTTCGGATTCAAGGAAATACCAAATTTTCTGCATTTAATGAAAAATCTTCTCAAATGATCTAGATGTTCATTATATGTTCTTAAAATACTGTTATGTCATCTAGATAAATGACTAGAAATTCATGAATCTCCTTGGAAAAATATATTTCCATAGCTCTCTAAAATGTGGCTCCTGCGTTCATCAATCTAAAAGGAATTTTCAAATATATGAAAGTTCCCCAAGGAGTAGTAAATGCAGTCTTTGCTTGATCTTCTGGTTGAACTAAGGTTTGATTGTATCCAGAGAATCCATCAAGAAATGAAATTATGGATGACCCTACCACCCTCTGTAAAATATGGTCCATCTTGGGGAGAGGATAGTTATATTTTAGTGACACTTTGTTTAAGTTCCAAAAATCAACACAAAGTCTGATTTCCCCTGTTTTCTTCCTATTGGGAACTAAGTATGAGACCTAATCAGAATATCTAATAGGTGCTATGATTTTTGCTTCATACATCCTTTTCACTTATTTTTCTATCAAAGGCATAATTACATGATTAATTATCCTAAGCTTTTGTTTAAAGGGTTTCTTATTTTATTTGATGGGTATTTTATGTTGTATTATGCTGGTGTCATAAGGCTTTAGATCTTCATAACTCTAGGCAAAGACATCTTGAAATGTTTAAACAAACTTACGTATTTCATATTTTCTTCTGGAGGTAACGCTTTGGATAATTTGATAAGCTTTGGTTTTTGTTATGTTCCTATGTTACATTATTCTATGTCTGATCTTAAGGGTTCCATTTTTGGTTTTCTAGCTACATCATGGGAATCAAAAAGATCTTCTAATGGGGATAATCCCTTAGGAAAAAAGTTGTCTTTAAGGTTCAAAATATCTGATTATCATTGTTTATTTCCTCTATTTCTATAGCTTCTAATTTATGTATTTCTACTTTAGTAAATCTAGGGGGTTAAGCTTTATATAAATCATTTAGATCTAACTCACTATTTATTGTATAATCTACTGTGCAATCAGTATGTACGTTACAACTTTGAAATTCTCCCTTAGCATTCATAAAATTATAGATTTGAGAATCTTGTGAAAATATTTGCCAATATTTCAAATTATCTGGTACAGTAGGCCTATGTCTTACCTCTGCAGTGTATTGGTGATTTGGCTGATCTGCGTGTACTAGAAAAAGTAGCCAAACTGTGTGCCTGCATGTTCTATTTCCTTGAAATAACAACAACGTCAGTTTCAAGAATATCTTTAATCATATCCAAAATTCTTTCTCTGTATTGGCTAAGTCTAGGATTATTCACAGAATACTCCCCTTTGGTTTGTTTTACGATTAATTCTGAGTCTCCCATGATAGAAACTCTGTTGGCTCCTAGTTTTCTAACAATCTGCAGTCTTAAGATTAAAGCTTCATAATTTTCCATGTTCTTATTTCATTTAAAGTTTAACCTAAAGGCATGACCTTCAGAATGATTATTTTCCATGTTATGAGTCCAAACTCCTACTCCTAGTCGTAATCTGTTCAGAGAACCATCGAAATATAAGTTCTACATAGATTCATGAGATATATTGTCACTCTCAACTTCCTTATGTTTTTGTTGTAATGCTATGTTTTTATCTGTGCCAGTATATGAATCACATAAGATGAAAGAATCCATATTAGAATGTACAGAATAAATAGGATAATTTTGTGGTTGTTCTTCAATATTGACCATGTATTTCATTAAAGTTTCTCTATAAATAATTTTGGGTTGACCAAATACTGAAATTGTGGCATAGGACATGTATAATTGTAGTGATCCCTGTATATTTTCTCCCCATGAGCAAGATAATAAAATTCCATACTTTTGAGGGATATCAGCAACTACAATATCCATGAAAATAATATTAGCTAGGTATTGGACTAAAGTGACGCACAAGTATTTTTTCAAGCCAAGGAATTTAACTTTACTATAATGAAAAGAGAAAATATCTTTGCATGGTCTCGTGATATCTAGATTCAAAGTTTCAATGATAGCTTTTGGCATTAAATTGTAAGATGCTCCTGAATCTAACATAGCATTATGCAAGATGTTGTCATGAATACTCAAGTTAATGTAAAATGGAGGAACACCACCTTCTTCATGTTTACCATTTACCTCAGGACCAAATAGTAATTCTGGTTGGTCATCATTCAGATTAACAAAATATTCTCCTTCAATTATGTTCAATGTTTCAGTGATTTTGGATTTTCATAAATCATTCTTCGCCAGATCTGTTAAAGGAATTGGTATTTTCAATTTGGCTATTTCAGTTTGAATGTTAAATGGTACTTGAGTTTTTCCTAACTGAATTATTTCTTCTCTACCAAATATAGTTTGAGTGTTCTTATCCTTTGTATCAACAATTGGTATTTCAGTCTGTGTTTCCACTGTTTTAATTTCAATTTTCTTATGTGGAACAGTTTGAGTGGCAGTTGTAGTTTTGGCAGTAGCTAAAGTTTTAGCATCAGCTGAAGTTTTGGCATCAACTGAAGTTTTAGCAGCATCAGATGTTTGAGGATCAGCTAAAGTTTTAGCGGCATTAGATGTTTGAGGATTAGCTAAGAATAGTTTGAGTATCAGTTGATTTTTGAGTATCAACAGTTGTGATATCTATAATTTTTGGACTTAGTGCAATTTTTGGAGTGGAATTTTTCTGACTTGGACTGGAATTTTTATGAGTTGAACTAGAATTTTGCTGAGTTTCTCTAGGAAGAATTTGTAACACCTTGGACATTGGAGCTTCTACTGTTTTCTTGGTCTGAGGTTGGACTATTTTCTTAGCAGGGGCTTCTATGTTCTTCTTACTTCTAATGTTATACTGCCTATGAACTTCATTAATTGCAAATTCATAACCTTGTTTATAGTCAAAGGACTCCCCAGATTCTAACTGTATCTGTTGTAGCATGTATAATTCGTGTTATTCTTGGGTAAGAAAATTAGTATTATCATAATTTATTCCCATTAAGTTAATCTGGGTGTCATGGTCTTCATCGTTTTGTTGGGAACTCTCTGCATAGTTTTCTTGGAAAGGTGGTATAATCAATTAATCAGGTGTTGTTTCTATTGATTTACCAGTATTGGTATTCTTCCTAAAGGTGGGATTTCTGATTTGAGGACCTTGTTGTTGATTATCCCACTGTGGTTTTATTTCCATATTTTCTAATCTATCCATTATTATTTCCATACTCTTTGCTAAACTATCTATTTTACTGTCTGATATGGATGGTTCATCCTTAATGCTAACTCTTATTTCATTTCTCATTCGAGCTCTTTTAGCTAACAAGTTAGATTCTACACTAACTTCATTGCTTTGCCTTTGTTCTAATGTTTCAGGGTTTCTTTCTCTCAAATGGTATGACAGATCAATATCAAAACCATCTGGAAAATTGATTAAAGCTAGATCTGGTGGAGGTTTGATATTAGATGGAATACAATTGTAAATGCTATTAAACCTAGTACAATAGTCATGAACAGGTTCATTAGGAGCTCTTCTAATGTTTTCATATTCATACAATATTTGTAAATGGTTTTTCTTTCCTTCCCATCTATTAGTAAATAATTGATGAAAAACAGCTAAATCAGCTATATGATTGGCAGGTAAAGCTTTAAACCATTTCTTTACACTCCTACTAATGTTTGGGAAAACAATCTAATTTGAACATTAGCTTCATCAATTTCATGTAATTCAAAGTAATCAATGATTTTGTTTACATGTTTTTGTGCATTATATTGACCAGTACCATCAAATTCAAAAATTTTACTTTTATAATCCTAGGGCATCGCATGTGATCAACCTGGTAAGAGAAAAGGAGCATATCTAGCTACCATGGCTAAGATTCTAGCTTGGCTTGGAGGTAAATTTGTGGTGCTTGGTGATGAGGTTGAAGTACTTGCATATGAGCATGGGACACTAGAATATGTACCTCGAAATGAGGTTGAAGTGCTAGAAAATGTAGCAGAAGTGCTAGAAGATGAAATTGAAGTGTTGGGAGATGGAAATAAAAATCTAGGTTGAAGAGGAAGCTTGGGGATGACTGATTATGTGGAATGAAGTGTAGTGGAAATAATAGATGACGCGATACTAAATAAAGATTAATTTAAGACTCTGAAGGAATGGTAGAAGGATTAGCGGTAAAATAAGATAAAGCACATAATTCAAGAGAATGATGAAAATAGGCTTCATCAATATCCTTATTCAAATTTGCAGTCAAAGCATCAAGTTTATAAAAAGGTTCTAGAGCTTGTTGATATGAATCAAGTGAAACAATCTCCTTCTTTGTTTCAATAAATTGAATGAAATTAGGATCTATTACACTATCATAGATTGAATTTTCAGATTTAGTTCTAAACAAGGAGTGTTCAAATGATAAATTAAATTCAATATCTTATACATGATAATTCTTTGGGGAGTGAATTTTCTTTTATTAATTGACTAGTACTTCCTATACTTTCTAATTTTTTGGTTTTTCTTAAAATTATGTCAGGATTGTCAACAACTATAGCAGGCTGTGGATTAGGATGAGCCCTGGTATAGTATGTTCTTTTGGAAGCCATAATTTTATTTTTTAATGAAAAATTATCAACAACCCTAAAACAACCTTAATGTGAAAAGATTATAAAAAGTATTTGCTTGAAGCATTATTTTAAACTGAGGACTAATTTCTTCGGTATGGTCGCTAGTATGTTATCACTCAAATAATTCCTAGGGTTGTTATGCTTTTTGTTTAAAGAAATATTAGAGGTAATTATCAACCTACTTTCGAGACGAGGACCTAGCCTTCCTAATGCTCATAGAGGGCTCCCTCTTTATGATTTAACGTTGTTTTTAATTGATTTTAGGCTACTTATGTAAGATTGATTGGTTTTGATTTTTATTCGGTGGTGGAATTACTGATTTATATGTATAGGTGCAAGTATATTTTCCATTGGGATATGGATTCAATGTATCAATAAAACAGGATAAAATCAAGTTCTAAAGGAAGTGTTCATAGGGCAAGGTAGTTGAGCAAAATCAGATCTTTTAGGCTGGATGGTGAAGTTTTTTCAATCAGGATCAAGGAGCAGTTAAGGATTCCTTAAACCCGATAATGAAGGAAGTGAAAGAGGTTAATCGAGATGGGAGGAAAATTAAGGATGCTCATATCTGGATATCAGAAGAAAACATCAAAATGAATAACAGTTCAGAACAGAGTGTACTTAAACAATTTCTACAATAATATTCCTATTATAACATTTAAATTTGAAAACATACAAGTTTATGGAATACTTAAAGAAAAACATGAACAATTGAAAGAGACTTCACTGAAATGGCTCAACACATGAATACTGTAATGCAATGCCTTTATTACTTGTCCTGTCTGCTAACTTGAAAATGGTACAATAAACCCTCAAGTTTTAGATCAATTAAAACTATAGAAATGTTCATGAATCCACACTCAATACTTCGAATTATGAAGTATTTATACAAAAACTAGTACAAAATATCCTAAAACTGATTTAGGAATTATCCAAGGAATACAAAATATCTTCATGTAAGAAGGTAGAGACACCTAGGAGACTAAATGCTGGTTGTCCCTGCTTATTTGATTTTTTTGTTTTCTTTATGATATTTTGTTACTTTATATCTTTTACTGTTGCTTTACAACTGGCTGTCTTATTTATGTTGAGTGTCTTTTACACTTTCTCTATCTTTAAAATCTACCTTTTACTATCTTTCATCTGTATTCATATTTATCCTCTTTAACTTAACTGGTCTATTACTCTTTAACCTGCATGCTCTGTTTTCACTTTGACTGCTCTGTTTACCTGTTTTACTCTTCACCATCACAGTAAATCATATAAATTTTCCCAAACTTCTTCACCTGGAATTTTAATCTTTACCACCCTCCTATAAATTTCATCATCTTCTATGTATTTTGCAAAAGTAGGCTTATTTACAAAGAGATGATTTACCTCATGCTGGAGGTAAAAGATATTTTAAAATTTTTGATTAAGTACTTTTCCAGTAGGAATTCCTTTCATGGAGGAATTATTGGACTGTTCTTTGGCCACTTCTCTGATCTTCTTTTCATAGTCTTCATGCTTCATTAATCTATCATTGATCACAAAGATTAGGCAGACCTTTCCGCCTCAAAACATCAAATTTGACCGCGAATCTGGTTATTGCAAGCTCCATGTTTTGACATTTATCTTCAAGTTGTCTCATAAAGTTCCTCTTGGAAATTACCTTTCTTATCTCAAGGATTGTTTCAGTTTTGTCACTTATGCCAATTTCCTCTAATTCCTGTTTGTTCTTGGAATTGAGAAACTTAATGATCTCAGTGGCCTCTTCTATTTTTTTCCCAAGTTCAACTTTGACTTTCTGAATAGCTTCACTTGCTTCCTTGATCAAATCTTTCTGCTGAAAGATAACTTGGATATATGGCCAAATATCATTAACAGAGTTAATGATATTGACCCACAGTTGTTGCTTTTCTTGGGCAAGTGGTTCTTTTAGTGTCAATTTTTTCTCTAACTTTTGTACTCTATCAGTCAATTTGTTTCAATTTTGTGTTTAATTATTATGCATAATTTGTATGAACTTCATTTCATCCTCTAGAATTTTTATTTGTTCTTTAAGTCTATTTATTTCATTTGTTTGGATTAACATCTCATGCATGGCTTTGATCAGTTTACCTGCCTCATCACTAGGATGAGATGCTACTGTTGTTGAATCTGTTTCTGGTGTTGCTGAAGTTGAAATTGTTGTATCCACTAGAGCTGTTGAAGTAGATGGAACTGATGTAGTGACTATATGAATGGTAGTGACAGGTGTTGCTTCCATGCTAGCCTTTTTCTCCTGCACCAATTTATCCATCTCATTCTCCATCTCTTTCAGTTGAGCTGTCAACTGAATGATGAGATTCATCATTTCATATCTTTGGTCTTCATTTTCTAAAAATTATTTTTCTTGTGGATGTTCAGTGGGAGGTAATTTCAGCTACTTCTTTAATGTAGCAATGTCTCCATTCTTCTTTTTAATTAGTTCCTCAGCTGCTTTGATGGTTTTGGGATCATATCCTACCTCAATGATCAATTCTTCAAGTGATTTGATTCTATTGTGTTGGGCTTGTGAGGAAGCCTTCTCTAGTTTTAACTGAGCTTTGATATTCTGTAGAGAATTTTGTAATTCCTGGACACTCATAGCTTTTTTGGTCATACTATAATATATCATTTCTCCAGCTTGCTTATGAAATTCAATTTGGTCTATAAGATGAACATCTTTAGCCATGACTTCAAATATTTTTTTCCTATAGTCTGCTGATGACTTTGGATACTACACTATGGGCTGCAAAAGGGTCATCTGCATTTTCCTAGTCTTGTAATGAAATGTTGAAAGTAATCTGTTTTGGTCACTAGGAGTCTATTTCCAATATTGTGCATAGGTTACTGCTTTCAATGCCTCATTCCTGAGTTTTATTTATTTATACTTCTCCATGATATCATGGTCTTTATCCACTGGTTTACTTGATGAATACACTTCTACATTGTGTTGTTTCTGAAAGATTTGAGTATTAGAGGTTGAAGGCTGGTGATTTTCCTATGAAACTGTTGGGGGAGAATTTTCTTTCTCCATTATGTCTCTATCAATGATTTCAATTGTCTCAACTATTTCTTCTTGTTCAATTACTCGATTGAGCTTGGGATTCTTCCTTTACATTATTTTTAATTTGGTTTTAGTAGTGGTTTGAGATGAATATGAATCTTCTTCTCATGGCCACTTTGAGTTCCTGTCTTGTGGGGCTGGAGTTTGCAAAATGGAACTAGTATCACCTTGCTTCTCTACCTCTTGAAAATTATTTTCCAACCACTCTGAATGGTTGGAGCACTTTTTAGTCTCTGGTTTGGACTCATGAAAAAAAGGATTTAATTTAAATTTGACTCTTAGTTTTCTGATAACTCCCAAATGATCATACTGCAATTTGAAACTCTCACTGAACTTGAATTCCTGTAATTAATTTTCTACTTTTTGACCAACATTCCTCTTATTGAAAATGAAAGGACTAATCTAGTTTTTAAATTTAAACTGTGTTTTCTTCTTTGCTGACAAAAAATTAACCTCATATGAGTTTAGGATCTGCTTGATATATTCTAGTGCAAATAACCTCATTGGGAGGTATTAGGGAAGCTTATATGGAGTGAGTTGACATCCATACACCCTAATTTCAGTGTGGTTCTGGTATAAATATTAGTGTCCTGTTCTACTATGTTCATACAACTATAATAATTTCTTTATTTCTTTAGTGATCCTAGGTTGATTTCTACTGCTTAGCATGTTGAAAACTGGATGAATAAATGAATCAATGAAGTCCTTATAGGTGAACTCTGTGGAATATTTCGTGATTAAGAAATTCCATAAGACCATTGATTGGGGATTACCCTCAGTGTCCATTTTTTGAAGCCTAACTGCAAACCTTTTAGATTGGAAGTATAGGAATAAATGAAATAAAACTGATAAATACTTAAACACTCCTTCCTCAGATAATTTAACTAGTTTCTCATGGATGGAATTTGATAAGTATTGAGAAAAATTAAATTTAAAAGATGGAGGTTGTCCTGGGTAGAAAATGGTAAGAAAACCTAGGATTGAATCATCTACATACTCATCTGTAAAGTATCCTAGAATACAAGACAACATTGTGACAATCTATCTTGTTCTCTTTGAAAAAATTGAGGCTAAATAAGGAGGGTTACTTTTTGGGGTTTCAATTGATGAAGGCAAGAAGGTTTGGAAGATTTGAAACCTCTTTTGGAAGTCAAGTTTTAGAGATAATTTAGTGAGGATTTCAATTGACAGAGGGTCTTCATTAGTATTGGGTTGGATTTGCAACATCTGGTTTATTGATTCTGTAGTAATGGTGAACAAAATCTCTTTGTTTTGGGTTAATAGGGCTCTTTCATTTGGAAAATAATTTATTTGACAGAGTCAACTGACGATTTCTGGGAATTGGAAAGTTTGTGGGAGGATGTACTTGGGTAAATTTGATTCCCAAATGTAGATGTCATTAGCTTGGTCCATGGATTTATCATGGCTCCAGCAGTGGATGTCTAAGAGGTTTAAATCAGTGATTGTGTAACTAATTTTGAAATCTTTGTCTACAAGGGGGGTATGTTCAACATCAACTACAATATTTTTTAATGGATTAACATTTTTAATACTCTGGGAGGGAATTTTAATTTGTTCAATTAGTTGTGTATTACTTTTTTTCTTAAGAAATGGCTTCGGGAGGCTTAGGATTACATTTAAAATGGAGTTTTCGTACTGCAGAATGGCCACTAGGTGCAGCAGAGGATTTCTTGGTCTTTATAAAGCTTTAAAATGAGTCTGCACAGGTTCTTCTAGAAAAGAAGTTGGAATTCTGGTCTAATTTGGGATGAAAATAGTTAGGCACCGATTGCTTTAGCTTGAAAACAGTTGGCAAGGCTTCTTGTACGCAAATTTGAATAGAAATGGTGTAAAAAAGGCTTTTAGGGTGGTATTTATTGTTTTTAATGAGAATGGTTAAACTTATTGTGTGGAATTAAATTCAAATGGCAGGGTGGTTTCATCATATAGCTCGGATGATGGATTGGCGTTTATCACATTGTGAAAAGCGAGTTAGCGGTTTTTGATTGGAGGATGAAATGAACTGTAGGAATGACATGTGGTAGGGGATTGGGGTTGCGAAACCACTCATTTTTCAACTCATATAATGGTTTAAGCTTCGGGTAATGGAGAGTGCGAAAGGTTCTATTGGCCGTTGGATTTGATGAATGAAGATCTGACGGATGGACGAATCGGAGGGATGAGTCGAGGATTTGATAGGTTGGACTTGAGTTTGAATTATGTGACGGGGTATAATATATGTGGGTCGGGTTACATGGTGGAGGGGTTATATATTTGGCGGAGTTTAAAAATACAGTGGGACCCGGGGAATATGTATATAGGAAAGCGAGTTAATACGCAATGTTGGGTTAATAAAAAGTGGGTCCGTGAAAATAAATAGACTATAGTATTAAATTAATATGAAGGGATTAATATAATATGGGTAGGGAATTAGTATATGCGGGAGTTAATATACTATGGGGAAAATGTATAAAACAAGGATTTAATATAATAATATGGGTTAATAAAATTTAAATGTGGGATGTTAAAAATGCACTTGGGATGAGTTAAAATAACATAGGGGAGGGATTTTTCAATGGGGCCCCACATTACTTAAACATTTCATACTTAGGATAAGTGGGTTTTCTTATGTTTTTAATGAAAAGGGGAATTAATAAAGGGGAGAATGATTTTCAAACGGAAATGTGTTTTTAACTAGGGAAAGGGGTTTTAGGTAGGGAAAATGGGTAAAATAAAGGGAAAATGTTAGTATGAAGCGAAAGGGATATTTTTACATGGGAAAATGCCTTCTAAGAGTGGCAATAAGGTTTTAAGCAAGGGGACGGGGATTTTGGGGAATATTACTGACATGAAATCACCAATTTTTGCTTTCCATGACTTGAAAAAGTGCTTTTGCCTACCCATTATTTACCCTAACATTTTTCCTTCATTTATCGGGTGAATTTGAGCTTGCTGACCCTTTATTTATTTTTTATAAGAAAAATATCTAATTCTAACCTTATGACTATCAATGGCTCATATTAAACTGATGAGCTCATTATTATTCTCTACCTAACTACAGATCTGCCAAGATTAAATGGTTTAGCTAGATCTTTATTCTCTAACTATTTTGACATGAAATTTAAAACATGAATGAATCAAGATTAAACTGTTTGATAATCATGGATTGTGGAATTCTTTTACAAGCTGCACACAATCTTATTTGCAAAGTAAAGTAAAAAGTAGTGGCATCTGAATTCGCAACACTTTCAAGATTTATTTTTATCTATTTTTGGTGGGGTTCATACTTTATCTTATTTTTTGATATTTTTCTTTTATTCCTTGGATTTTTCTTTTGGGACTTACCCTCTTTACATTTTTTAATATGGGTAAAAATTTTCATAGATAAAAGTATGTACAATATTACAAGACTTTAACATAGTCAATTCAAAATTATGAACCCTATTATTATAGGACCCTAACACCTTCCATGTCTTCTTCTAAACCATTCATCAAACCATCCATATTAGCTTCCATGTATAATTTTACGCCATATTTCAAACTATCCATTTATACTTTAAAACCATCCAACTTAGCTTCCGTTCCGTTTTTGGATACTCTTTGAAAGAGTGAAATTCGTTGCACTTGGTCGCATAATTTTGATATATCATATTAAATTTCTTCCTCTTCTTCATGCACCAAAGTAGAGATTCTTGTTTTATTACAAAGATTATATATTTTTTGTTGCGAGGCATATTGGAACCAAATAATGATATATATGCTTTACTAAGCCCTTTGAATCACTTCAGATGGATTTTGCAAACAAAAGTTCTGCAAATTAACAAAATACAATACAGACCTTTTTTCTTTTCTTTTTGGAGCTCTATATTGAGTCTATTTTATCTATGTAATTCTGGCCTCCCAAGGTCTAAAACTACGTCCTATGATAGCCCTCTGATTCCTCTTTCAAATGCGAGACGTCAGATCAATATTGGATTCTTCAAGGTAAAGTTATGTCAAATCACCCACAATGACGTGATTATGAATTTGTTCAATAGAGTGATTTGTACATAATGCCATGTGTCAATATTTAAACCTTCAAACCTGAAAATGATACATGAAAAAATAAGTTCATGGCATTGTCACCCGCTTTTTAAGAAATTAAATCTAATGCTCGACGAGAAAGTTAGCACAATTTCCCCTAGATTTCTTGTTTGATATTGAAAACTCGAGCATGTAAACACCCCTTAATTAATTGGAAAATATCTTATTGAATATAGTGAACCAATATTTAAAATTTGTACAATAATTTCACCAAGATTTTGGCTCCACATGTTAGAAATTTTAGCTTCGGAAGCCTCGTCGAAAAGAATCTATAGTGAAATTTCCAAGATTACTTGTTTGAAATAGAAAAACCGTAAAATCCAAAGCTTTTATACAAAATGTTATGCAACCAAATCATAAAATAGAACAAAAGGAATATCAATGACCTCAAAATAAACCTCTTCGACACGGAAATATCTTGTACATCACATAAATGAATAATTATTGTATGATAAAACTCATAATACCTCCTTGGTGTATATAGGAGTCTAAATGGTTATAATAAAATCAAAGCCTACATAACAATAATAATAGTGAGCTCATATGGGGCCCAAAAATAATAATAAGTGGGCTAT
The DNA here is from genome assembly GCA_034641835.2 of Pinus albicaulis. Lineage (NCBI taxonomy): Eukaryota > Viridiplantae > Streptophyta > Pinopsida > Pinales > Pinaceae > Pinus > Pinus albicaulis. Next base: position 358,915,335 of record CM076576.1, read on the forward strand.
AATAGTAATTATAATAAGGGTGATGCACTAGTATTATAGGGACCTTACCTTTCGACAAAGAAATGGTGGTTCCAGAGAGTATGGTCTCAGAATATGCCCCTGAATCTCAAATGTTTTAGATGGATGGTTTGGAAAGAAAATATTCTTACATGGTTTAATCTATGAAAGGGGGGATTCAATTCTCTTGGTAGATGTTCTATATGTTTAAGTGAAAATGATAATGTCTTTCATTTATTTCTCAAGTGACCATATGCCGTGGTCATTTGGATTTGTGTTTTACAAATATTAAACATCAATGCGGTTTGGTTTTACACATCTATTGAAGAATGCCTCAAGGAGTGGAAGTCAAATTTCAAGGGAGTCAAAACACTTTCTTTCTTTATTTTTTGGGTCATTTGGGGATGAAAAAATGCACTCATATTTGATAATATTACATATGATATTGACAGAAATTACAATATTATCTACGCATACTTCAATAAATATGAAGCTTTCAACCAAAAAATTGTTGGGGAATATATCTTGTTGGTTTATTTGACATAGCAGCAAAACTAAATGTTTTGATTTGCTGAGAAGATATATTTTTAATCTCGGAGGTATATTTTCTATTTAGTTGGAGTAACAGTACATGGTCAAACTCAAGGGAAGATAGCATGGTATTATGGGGCTTATTATTTTGTGCTAGATGATTTATTATTAAGATATTGTATGTTTTGAGGGACTCCAAAGTCACAATTGATTACATTAATAAAAATTCATATTTTAAAACTCCTTTACTAATCAACTAGATCCACAAAATCAAAATATTGTATTGAGCTACTGACATTCTACCAGAGCTGGGACTATCATACCGTTTGGGAGAGATCAATTACTCTACTTATTGTTTGGGATGACTACCAACGACTAACAAGATCCCTTATACATGAGGTATTTTAATATGTTGACAATAGATAATTTGACATTATGAGAACTTATCAACAATTTTTTTGGATAAGTGATTAGTATAATGTTGTTTTTTTTGGTTTTTTTCACTATATCTATAGATTTCAAAAATTTGGTGATGTTGTTTTTTGGATTGAAATATTTCATGGATTTGAATATGTAAAATATGAATATCACTCATATGGAAATCGATTTTTCTTTAATACAAAACCTTTTGATTTTTATTTCCAAACAAAAAAATAAAAATAACAGAACACCATATATTAGACGTATACATTAAAAACCCTATTTTTTATTTTCACATCATAAAATTCAATTTCCAAAAACGAATTTATAATGTTTATTTCCATGAAAAAATTGACACAACCTATTCAAAATACAACATCAATTTGGGTTTGTCACATTGTGACATGAATCTATGTGTGTCTGATAGTGACATCAAGCCTTGTTTGGCACATTAAAGAGGTAATGTTTTTTTCATTACATTAGTAAATATAGTGATGAACATTTTTAGTTTGGTCCTGTCACACCGCAACATCAATTTATATTTGACACATAAAAATGTGAATTTTTGTGTTTGACATTATAATGCCAATATTTTTATTTTTACATTGTGCCATGGAATTTTATTTGTCACATTGTGATGTCAATGCCAATATGCTCCCTTTAGATGTTTGTATATATAATATAAACCCAAATATTATAAACCATATATATTAAACCCTATATATTAAAAACCATATATAAAAGCCAACGCGGGTGCCGTTCAACGATGAAGAGTGGGTTGTTAAGAAAATCGTGTTGAAATTTCATCGGTTTGAATCCTCCCAAAGACATAAAAAATCCAGCCATGTTAAGGGTTGGTGTGGCGGAGGCCAGGTGTGATACCCGGGTGATCTTGATGGATTAGATGCCCCTTGGTCATGGTTTATTAGACCAAAGGTTTGGCGTGATGCCATGTTAGGACCACATAACCAAAAAAGGAAAAATCATATATTAAAATCTCAATATTAAAAACCCTACACTATAAGGAAAACACCCTCTAGCAGATGTTTTTGAGGAACCCCTTATAAAAATAGCCCAAATATCCATTTGTAGCAGAGGTTTCTAGAGGAGGTGGGCAGATGGAGGTTTTTGCGGATGTTTTTTTTTCGGTGCGTTTCTCATCCTATACTACACTAGTGCATTCAACTAGAAAAGCACTGGTGCGTACTACTAATTGGCACACCGAGACATCGTGATCTCCATCCAAACCCTCCCTGTGCATATAATTACTATATTGCATGAGTGTGGTACACAGATTCAAGCCCCGTGCATCATAAAAACCCATGCTAAACTGAAACAACCCGGTCTACTTGGAAGAAACTGCCCGGTGCACCTCAAAAGCCCGTGCACTGGAAGAGGGTTAAATAAATAAAAAAAATTACGGCCAAAAAGCCACATTCTCACTTCTTTAGTGCTCTAGAGTTCTCAAGCACCGGTGCGAATTTCCCTTGTGTGAGGCGCCATGCCATCAGTGCTCCCATTGCAAGCACTAATGTTGTCTATTGCCCACCATCTCGATTTCGAATTTTGGAAAATGGTGGGAAAATTTAGTTTTGCAAATTCTTCAGCCAATATACCTCCTCGATGCCCAAATGTACAGGCATTTTACTTGTTTCTCCATAATTAATTTTTTTAGCGGATTAGATTTCTATAAAAACTTCAAATTTACCCTTAAAAAAAAAGTAATTTCCCGCATTGTGTGCTCAAGCCGTTCGGATCGCACCAGTTCGCAATGATACCTGTAAATTTATAGGTCGCTCTGTGATTGGTGCTAATGGTAATTGCACTGGCTATGGTGCTGTACCGAAACGAGACACCTTGTTTTTAAAAAAATACATAAATGGAAGTGCGGTCGGGAGGGCGGTGCGCTGACCAAAGTATGCGCTCCGAGGCACATAATTTGGTCAGCCCACCACCCTCCCGAACTTGGAAATATTCAACGGTGCAGTCATGTAAATGACTGCACCATTGACCATGTACTGATGTCAGGAGGGAGGTGCGCTAACTAAACTATACGCTCAGGGGCGCATAGTTTGGTCGGCGCACCGCCCTCCCGATACTGGTACATAGTCAACGGTGTGGTTGGTTAAACCATTGCACGGTTGACTGTGTAATGATGCTAGGAGGGTGGTGCACTGATGAAATTATTTTCCCCAGGGCAAGTAGTTTGGTCAGCGCACCACCCTCCAGAACTTGTACATAGTCAACGGTGCGATTGGTTAAACGACTGCACTGTTGACCATCAAGTAATGTTTGGCGGTGAATTGACGTAATTATCCACACCATGATGGATAGTTTCATCAAATAACCATAGGATAAATTACATTTAATGTTGTGTGGTGTGCTGAAAATATCATGGTGCATTGTAGATAGTGCGTGATAGAAACAGACGCACCGGTACGGGTGCTTGATTGTTTTTTGGGCGCACCGATTGTTATATATATATATATACATGTCTCATTTAATGAAAAAAATGTGTTTAATATGTGAATAAATCAGCGACATCAAAGGATGGAAGAGAGGGAACAACAGGAACATATGGCAGACCAATATAACGTGGTTCGCCTCTGGGAGGCATGAAAGAGCGAGAGACTTATGTACTCTCACTCTATTACGACAGCCACCCAGGCACACCTAAGGGAGGTAGGCCTTCTCAGGCTCTATGAGGAGGCTACATCCCTGAAGGGCCATAATGGGTTATTGCAACAACATATCTTCAGGTGGAATGGCCACTTACACGCTTTCCGGGTTGGTCCTAACCAGTGGTACACACCCACTGAGAAGAAAATGTATTTTATTACTGGCCTATTGAGGAGAGGGAAAGATTTTCCTTCATTCCTAGAGGTTCCCATGGGGATGCAATAGGGAGACAGTTGATGTACTTCCAGAGATAAATTAGCGCCAATATATTGTCTCCTGCAGATTTCCAGGTCTCCGATGGTCAATTACATATTTCTTTGTTTCGTGGAGAGGAAGTGAGTTTCCTCTCACTATTGTTGTTGACCATTTCACACCATACCAGTGACACACAACACATTAGTCTCCCGCTTTTAGTTTATGTTGATTCTTTGTTATAGGCACCACGACTTGTGAGGTGGTCTACGATTTTTTTGCTGAAGTTCTATACAACTTTAGGTAAATGTCGTTCTTCAGAGGTATTTTTTTAATTTCTTGAGAGGTTTCAAGAAACAAGGCCTACTTTTTTTCGATGACCTTCTAGGCCGATGCTGCACATATGGATACTGATGTCAGGCGAGATGATGCCCAAGAAGGGCAAGTTTGACTTTTCCACAAGGATATCTCATGATGCGCTAGATTTGTTATCCAGTGTTGATGAGCACGCCTTCGTTATGTTCCCATGTCCATATGCTAGTTTGGATTGGAGAGGCTGTGCCAACATCCTCTTCACTGTTGATGAGCCACTAGATAAGAGAGGTAATATTATTGTTTTCTTTAAATTTATTCTAACACGTTATTTAAATTGTTTAATGAAATTGTCTAATTATTGTTGTGTACTTATATATATTTTGTAGATATTGGTTCATTTGACGGCAATGAGATGCCATCACCACCAAATGATCCAAGTTTAGATCCTGGTAATGATCAGGAGATGGCAGATGTAGAGGATCAGGCTGGTGACAAACCTGATCCACATGATCATGCATAGGTACCGGCGGGTCTGAGGCATAGGCCTGACACTAGATTTAGGATGGAGTTGGGCGACCAACTGTGTCGACTCCTAGTGGAGGAGGGAGTCAATCCAAACACTATCAAAAATATACAGGGTGATGATAGGATAACAACAATATGGAGAGACATGCCACATGATATGTTGACCTTGATGTGGCATGTCATTGGAGCTACTAGCTTAGTGGCGCGTTTTAGGAGGGTCATTTTACGTAGCCATGGTGGAGATGCAGTACATCGACAGTCAAGCAGCGCATAATCTGATGATCATGATGAAGGGAGTGATCATTGTTCAACTAGTACTCCACCTCCTGCTCCACCTCGTTCTAGAGATTAGAAACCTGTAGCATCCAGCAGTTATGATCATGAGGAGGCCAAAAAATCCTCATCGAGTCATCATGAGCAACGTGCAACATCCAACAGTCATGATCATGAGCATGCTGGACCATCCGTGTCGAGTCATAATGAGTAGGCAGTTGATCCTGATCAGCATGAGGCACCTCTATATCAGCAGGAATGTGATGATTGACATATATCTGAGCATGTTGAGGCTACACCATTGACTGAGCATGCCTCGACTAGTACTACTATTGATGTACCACCAGCTGATATTTGATATTTATATATTGTAATATCCCAAAATGGGAATGCAGCAATACATGAACAAAAAACTGGAATATAAATGAGGAATAACTCATAAAATTTTTATGGAACACATAGCCATCAATTATATGTATAGCAACAAGAAATATGATCCATTAGATCAGCCAAAAGTGGTGAAAAGCAGCAATTTATGCCCTAAAAACGTTATTCCCAGAGAATAGCGTTATAATAGGAAGAGATAATGTTGTGATACCTTAGATCTTGTATTATGAGACTTATAACTAGAAAATATTCAGAAATAAATCCCTTTTGATGGTTTAAATAGATCTCCCGGTCCCGATATGGCTCAAAAAGTCCCAAATCCCATGACTTGACTTATGCAGAATTTTTTGAAGCATGAAAAACGTAATTTAAAGATTTTTTCCGATAAAATATGGTATAGAAAACATATATAGAGTTTATTATATCAAATAATGGAGAAAAATGGATATCTAGCTCCTTTTACACATCAGAAAAAGAACCTGGCAAGGGTTTCATGGAAGCACTAGCACAAAAGGTTAGATCTGCAGATCTAGATTTGAAAAACACAATGTAACTGAAGCTATATATATATATATATACAACTGAATAATACAATAAATAAAGGAGGATCCTTCTTACAAGTCTTCTGGGAGAAGGGTTGGCCCTTTCCCTAAGACACAAGCTCAAGATTGAGGGGATTAACCCTCACATAGCAACTCTGCAAGAAAGGATGTAGTTCTTGCAAGGGACTGCGTTGTAGATGATGGAAGTTCTTTGGACAAATTCCAAGATATGAAAATATTCACCTAAACTTTCCTTACTGATCTCCCAAAGGAATGGAGGCTCCCTCCTTTGAAAAATGAGCGCAGGAAATGGTGTTGTGAACTCCCACTACAACACCTTGCAACACAACGTTATACTGCTACAGAAATAATGCTATAGCTAAAGGAGGATGCTTGGACACAAGCCTGGATGTGGAGAAAATTAGTACAAACTCCTTTAAGGGTTCTCTCAAGAAAGGAGAAGGAATTCCTAAACATGAATGCCTTGTGCTAAGCATCACAACAATCTCAACTAAATAGTTTAAGAAAGCATATTAGTCTAAGCAGACACATCAAAAATATCATTCATAAGATGTCTTGCTATGGCTGCCTTGCCCTCCTTTTAAACATGTGTGAGCCTTCTTTCCTTGGGCCCCACTCATTAGGGTTTCCTCCACCAAGGAATCTTCCTCCCACTATCTCTGCACTGTCTCACAAGATGATCTCCACCTCCTATTGCAGCGTTGTTGACTTGGTCAAACTTGACCTTGTCCACATGAAAAGGTCCCTGTTCACACATGAGAGTGTGAAATATAGCTCTTATGTTGATCCCTTTTCACATTATGAGGGATTTTATTCAGATTTTTATTATGCATGGGCTTCCTTACCCATTTATTCATCTCCTAGGTGAAAACAACAAAATTTAATATTCCAATTTGTTGTTTGCAAATTTTGGAATATTACAGTCCTCCCCTCCCAAATGCTGCTTGTCCTAAAGCAAATACAAGGATAGAACTGAAGAGTCTCCCCTCCTCCTACTGTGTCATCCACATATGATGAACTCCTCCAAGGAATGAGATGATGTCTCATCAATGAATCTCCATATTGTCTCTCCCAAGCATGCAAGTTAGCTAAATAGCTATCATCATGGTCCAGTAGAGTACCCAAGAAGGCAATAAGGTGATGTCCAGAGGTCCCCTTGAGGTATCGAATCTGAAATTTATTGGCAAACATCATTCCATGTGGATCCTCCATCCCCAAGCTATCATCCATACAAAATGAGTCACCCTCCAAAACGGTAACTCATACAAACCATCCTCCACCTTGAGCTCCTGCAAAGTAGGTGGGTTGAAAATCTGATCATGGTAGAAAAAATAGCCTACCCCATGTTTTCCTCCTCTCCACTTAGGATAAGTGTAGAACATATGCTAATATTGGGCTACAATAATGTTGCCCTCAAGTGGAAAAATGAAGACTAGATCTCCAAAGATCTCCTCTCCAATGATGTGAATCAAGTTGGCCCAAACCATTCCATATGTGATGGACAGGAAATCATCACCATACGGAATCCCATCAAACTCATGGCCCACCTCATAAAGAAACAAGTGTTTGGCTGTGGTGGCCTGTTGTAGCCGCTACAACACCACCCAAAATTTTGGGTATATTTAAAATTTCGGGTTCCCCCTCTGCTCGCCTAGGTGTTAAAGTCTTTCACCTGACTGGTAGTCAACAACATCCCGCCGACCTATCCCCAACCTCTCACGAGTTGTCTCATCACCATGACTTGATGTTGTCGCTGCAATCATGCCATATGTGGGAGGGATCATCTGGCATACGATCGAACAATCTTATCGCAGTCACGTCATGTGCAATGAGATTTCCATGCATACTTTTAAATGGGAAACTTTTGTATATTTAACAATTAAAGGCCCTGTCGCCGTAGGTCATTAAGCATGTGGTTTGAAATACCTCTGTTACATTTGCTAAGAATAATTATGATGTCGTAATGTTCCACACAGGTTGACCCCATGAGTGACAAACCCCTCAGTCGTATCACGACATCAAGGGTAATAAAATTGGGCTCAACGATGAGGCAAAAGTTGCGAAACAAGGGGAGGATTAGGAGCAAGTAATCAGTACTGTTAAAGGGAGGATAGTGCGATACATGTTGATCAGAGAGAACCTTCTATGTCACTGATGCAAAAGCTTTCTTCGCTAGTGCGCACCAGATGTTTAAAAAAACACTCCATTGGAAATGTCCAGATCTTGCATCATACCATATCAATGTCGACGGGCGCACGCAAAGAAACATAGTTCATCACTTCAATGAGTCTAGTATAGCCCGGTGAACAAAGCAGACTCAGAAGTTTTCTCTAGACAATGACCATCTCATTCAAGGCGTTCCTGTGCCAGGTAGCAGCGCGAAAGCGCACATGATGGTTTGGCAAGCCAAAGGCAGAGTCTTCAAATATGTGGGCGCATCTTTGAGAAACAACATTTATGAATCCTAAGCTACATGGTGTGAAATTATTCATGCTGCAAGGAGTACAACGTGGAGCAAGGAAATGGCATTAAAACCCTAGTCTCCTTACTCTTTCATATCCATAAAGTTTGTCTATGCGGGGCCACAAGAGATGGGGAACCTCAAATTGAACCCAAAAGGTCATTTTTGAACGCATATGCCTTTTTGGTAGCCAGGCCCATGGATGTATCTTCATAGAGAGTCTCTAGAACCACAAAGTAGAAAAGGGTCAACATTAAAAGCAGCCATCATGCGGTTTGAGCAGCAGATTTCAACTCTCGACCTTTCAAAACAAAAGCATTCATGTTATGAGGTGGTGGCCGTGACATAAAAGATTCTTATCTAGTTGCGCTAGCAATCAGAAGAAAATAAAATGTCATATTGTATATTAAAACTAAGGCACGAAAGGATAGAAACATATGGTTTTAATACTATATGAGATGCACGGATCATGGATCATATAAAGATACATTTCCAGTGGGTTCAAAATCTTTTGAACGGATATATTAATCAAATCATATGGTAGCACTATGTGAAGACTTTATAAGTGGGGGTGCATCCATATAAGAGCGCGGATAAGAACTCTATCAAATGCATTAATCGAGCTAAAATATTTCTTTGATGGAGTTTGGATTGATGGTAAAACAACGTGGAGCAGATAACTTATGGTCGAAACTTATGTTTCAAATATGGCACCGGATATTATAAATACCATGGCGCATGTATAACGATCTACAGTCATTTTTTAGAGGTGTAGCACCATGTAATATGGTGCAACAGAAATACATGCGCACATGCATAGAGTCAAACATCCAATGGCACACTTCGAATTATGTTAAAACGTTTGAGGCAGGTATATCTATACAAATGGTGGTCAACTTTACGATTGAGATGATGGATCAGATCTATATGAAAACACGTTGCATGGAGCCAACATAAATTTACATATATATATGCATGGCAATCAACCTTCCAAATTACCATGAACATTGGAGTGGATATAACACAATCGTCAAACGTAAGGTTGAACACGGATCACAGCTATGGCAGAGTTTTATTCTTTAGAAAGGATATATGGTATTGGGTCGAAAGGAGTTTAAACGTGGATTCCAACGTTCGCTGGCCACGTTGCATGGAATCAAAGGATCGTTGGTGGTTTTAAAATCGTGTTTAATGATTTGAGAAGCAAACATACGTATGTTGCGGCCAAACTTATAATTAAGGCGCAAGCGATCAGAACCATATGAAAATTCATGACAATAGAACTCAAACATTTCAATGGTGCAATTTTCATCTTGTTAAAACGTGTTGAATGAATGTCTAATGGTCAACGTTTATACGTACACGTGGAGCGGAGTGCTGCAGCAACGAAACTACATGGCCAAACACATGGATTCCAACATCGTTGGCATGTAAGTACATGGAGCAGATATTTGTTTTAGGTTCAACGGTCCAAAGCCGTCGCATGGAACCAACGCGCAACATTCACATTACATGGACACAAACGTAAGGTTGATATGTCATAATAACGCTGGTGCGTTACAACCAAAGTGCGAAGGGGGCAAAGCGAAACGTGTCAAACCATGCCAGATGAGCCAACGGAACTACATGGCCACGTGCATAGAGCCCAAGGTTCAAGGGCGGGTTTTCAAATCATGTTATATGATATTTGGTCAAATCTTGCGTTTAAATGCAGAGCCAACTAACGACGCTGTTATAATAACGGTGGCGCAATATCTGGCCCGAAGACAGCAGAATTGGCTATCTATAGCCGCGATTTTAAAGGGCGCAAGGTTATGTTTTTCTGGTAGAAATCGTGTTCTTTCCACCATATTCTCTGTATGCCAGCATGTAAATCTAGATGTTGCCATAAAGCCCAGCTGTTTGTTTGTTTCAAATTAGGAATGGCTCGCTGATGGAGGAAGCTCCCCAGTACCGAGTGTTATGATCAACGCCTCCCTAGAATGCATTGATGATTTTTTTTTTAGTAACGGTCCATTATCACCAAATCTGAGTTTCGGTGGAGGCGATAGTGCTGCCATTACCCAGTGTGGATTCAGCTGTGACATCGTGGAAAGAGGCATGCAATCCCATCTTGAACGCATGCACATGGATTCATCTGTATCAGTTTTGTCATTGCAGTAAGATACCAATCTACCAGGGAGGAGAAAAATGTTCCATCGAACCAACGCAGGAATGGATGTAGAGTGTTTTTTCCAGAGCGACAAATCCCTCCATTACAGTAGATGTTCTATTACAGAATAAAGCTCCGTTTCCAAAATTATATCAGATTTGCTGACTCGAGGAGGTCTGGCATTTGGTATTGAATCATTATGCTCCTATCCCAGCCTGTTCGATTTTTTCTGAACCTGCCATGTCCACCAGCACCAACCTCCCTCCAACTGATGGCACATATACTATAATCGTGCAATGGCTGCGAGAGCTCCGCTCGTTGCAATTGATACTCTGCACAGCACATTTTCTCCAGCACTTCTTACCAGACCCTAATTCTCCATACATTATAATAGTGCATTTTCCTCCGCTCTTCACTTCTTCCACTCGCTCTTCAACGTACTTAATGTAAAACAGTTGTAGGGCCTCTCCACGCCAAGATAAGCCATCGAGACTAAAGCCTCTGCAATATCCCGAGCCTGCTCTAAGTCTCGTGTATTTCGCCATTCTGCTGAGCATGCCTCATGCATCCAATTATTTCCACTGGGTGTTCTTCTTTCTCCCGTGGAATTCGCCCCCCATTGTTGCTGCTGCTCATACTTCTATCTCGGTTCCTGATTCAACTTTTGGCATGCTACCACCCTTTAGCTTATCATTTTATTTTAATGGTGTTTGTCTTCGTATAACCCGACTTACCACCACGAAGACAAGCTGTTCGGAGGCATGCAGACTCATCAACCCCATTTCGAAGGGGTGTTCCCTCAATAAGATCTTAGCGCAAACTTTTGAACATGATGAACGTATCATTGGAGCCCGGCATAGTTTTCGTTGTGGAAAACACAAGCAGTATGTTGCCCAAATCAACACTTATGTTCCATTGGGTCTGCATTCCAAACTCGGCCCATAGCTACGCTAATTTGCATTACCTTAACTCAAGAAAGGATACAGAGAAAGCTTACCCTAGCCATTCTCTCCGACGATTCAGTAGTTGACCACACAGGGGTCTAAGTTGTTATTTTCATTCTTACAATTGATTAAAATGCCCTTAGCATTATTTATGTGACCTGTGTTCGTTTATTGCAGGAGGAACCACTCTGTTTGCACATAAGAGCCAAGGTTTTCCCCAACAAACAAGGAGACATTTTCAGAACAAGCAGATTCTGGCGAAACTCCAAATAACTCGTAGATCTGGAGAGGTCGCAGGTCGCACGTCTGTGATTTTTTCGCCTTTTGCGACTCCGCGACCCAGCGACCTAGTCGCAAGGTCGCAGGGTCAAACCTCTTCAGTTTCCGCCTTTTACGACCTCGCGACCCAACAACCTAGTCGCAAGGTCACAAGGTCGCATTTCTTTGGTTTTCCTCCTTTTGCGACCCCGCGACCCAGCGACCTAGTCGCAAGGTCGCAAGGTCGCATTTTGTCGGTTTTCCATCTTTTGCGACCCAGCGACCCAGTGACCTAGTCGCAAGGTCGCAAGGTCGCATATCTATGTTTTTTTTACCTTTTTCTACCCTGCGACCCAGCGACCTAGTCGCAAGGTCGCAAGGTCGCATTCTCTCATTTTCTTGCAACTTGCGACCCCGTGACCCAGGAAGGTCGCAGGTCGCAACAGTAGGTAGGTCGCAGGTCGCAACAGCAGGCAGGTCGTAGGTCGCAACAGAAGGAAGGTCACAGGTCGCAACAACGGCTCAAGTCGCAGGTCGCAACAAGGACTAGGTCGCAAGGCAACCCAACGGTCAGGAAGATGAAAGATCAAGGAAACCCGAAGGGCAGTTTCTGCATTATAAATACTCCTACGGGAGCTTGTAAAAGGGCTTTTCACTTTTGGAAACTCAAGAGATACATGGCATTGCATTGAAAGATTATACTCTTGTACATATGAATACATATACTTGTTAAGACACCCTATGGTTATGATGTGTTTTTCCGTGCGAACATTGTGTGTATTCCTCGTACAGTTTCAGAACATCATATGATTAATGAAGCTGCACTCTTTATGTGATCATTTATGCATCATGGCTACCTGTGTTGTATCAATGATGTTCAATTCTATATGTTATATTAATGAATGTTAACGAACTATTTTGTTAGCATTTCATTTTATCTTTCAGAAAATAAAGGGATATCTCACCATAAAGAACTATTTCTTTTGTGGTCAGACTACCTTATAAGCATTACCCCCAAAGATGTGTTGCTAATGACATCTCCTGAGGTGTACATGCTTTATTTATGATCTTGCTACACATAGTGTTTGATTCATCTTTAATGCATCAATCCTGTATTCTGTATCATGTGAATAAGTGTGTGTCTGCAGGTTCAATCAGGTTCTTTTGAGACCGAAGGGAAGGCGTCTTAAGCGGTAGCCGGACCCACACCCCGGATAGGATCCCTACTCCAAACGATTGAAGGTCTAATTGGGACTTTCTACCGGGGAGATCCCCTACTGTTGGCCGGACATATTTTCTCGTCAACAGAATTGGCGCTAGAAGGAGGGCCTGAACCTTCGACCATCTGGTTAACGAAGAAAGGGGGCCAGATGACAAGCTGAGCCCTTAGGGCCTACAGTTAATCTCATATCTATAATGGCTCGTTCCAAAATCATTCTCCCGAGATGTTTGTCGGAGTTTTATGAGCCTGGATACTTCATCCCCGATAAACTTATGTATCAATTGTCCCAGTTAAAATTTGATGGTGAAAATGGGGTGTCCATAACCCAACACTGTTCAGATTTTTGTGACTTTGGTGAGTGCTATGAAATTGATGATGAGGGTTTGTTTTGTTTGCTTTTATTCCTCACCCTCGAAGGTCGTGCTAAGCAATGGTGCTGCACTTTGCCAGAATCTTCCATCCATTCATTTGAACAACTCGCCAGTGAATTACAACAAGCTTTTCACAGGTATGATTTTCATAACGTTTTACTAAAGATAAATGACATCAGAATGGAACCTCAGGAATCTTTAGATGAGTTCTCTATCAGATTCGTTCATTATTGTTTTGAGTTCCCTGAAAAGGATGTGAATTGGAGGTTGTTAAGAGAATAGTTCATGTATGCGATTCTCGTTTCCCTTGAACCATTTCACTTAGCAACCCGACCCGAGCCTAGTGTTCCCTATGACAACCCACAAGTCAACGGTTGTTCTGACTTTGAGCCTTTCACGTACCATGTCGAACCTGAACACCCCAGTTGCTCATTATCTCTTTTGGCTCATGAAACCTACCCCGAGCCCACTCGATGTCTCCCTGGACTTAGTCCTAAATCTGGTTCACATTCGAATTATGGATCAGATTCACATTCGGATAATGAATCTGGTTCACATTCGGATTATGAATCTGGTTCACATTCGGATTATGAATCTAGTTCATATTTGGATTACGAATCTGGTTCAGATTTGGATGAAGAATATGGTTCACATTCGGACTATGAATCTGGTTCGCATACAGATTATGAATCGACTCCTACCCCGCATAAAGTTGATTCCCTTACAAGGTCTGCCAGATCATCGTTTTCTCTGAATGACACGGATGCGCGGGTCGGAAAGCCTCGTATGGTTAATGCCCCTGCGACTCAATCTATTCATTCATTGCTCCCCGGTTGGTTTCCCGATCCTGGCACACCAGTAATTTCTTCGAGACATTCAAAATTTCCTTATACTGGTATTGGCGACAATCATAAGCACGCAGATGGTGTTCCACCATCACAGATCAAAATCGATGAATCTTTTAGATCTAATCTTTCTTACTCAGAATCTTTAGACAGCCATGGGAGCGATTATCTGATTGGGCAACCTTAAGATGTCCTCTTTATTGATCCATCCCAATCGGTAACTCTCGGGGAGCCTGACATGCCAGGTGCCCAGCTCGACCACATCGATGGTTGTAGCGATCACTCCTTATCTGAAAACATATTCAATCATATCGCTGAGGATTGTCACTCACATATTTTTTCCGACCATATGGAGACACCAGCAGTCGATGATGCACTTTGGGAAGTTTCAAGTACCCATCAGAAAGTCGAAGCGCTTCAGCTTCTGCCAACCGTTTCTGAGATGACGATCCCCAAATACCATGCTCCTCCCAGCATAACCGCGGTAAATCCACCCTACCTTGGCGAATCTAAAGAATGTGATATATCGATCTATCAATCAGTCAGCGCGCAAACATTTGACAAAATTGATACAAAGCCCACTGACATTCTGCAACTCACCATAATGCATGATCACATCCATTCGCCTGTTGATCTCGCCCAACCATCAAAGTTGGGAAGTGCTCCTCTCGAAGGTCCAGAGTTTGTTCAAGGCGGTGAGGAATTTCAGGCTCCACTAAACGTGGATTCAGATCCCCATACCCTAGACCAAACCCAGGAGCAACCCCGGACTAGGGCTTTCAAAACTAGGGTTCCTACACTTGGATGCGCATGCGTCTATAATTCACCTGACACTTGCTTATTATTTCCATTCCATAAAACTGATGGTCCTCAACACCATGATGAGATTGCCGGTCAACTCGACCAACCCTATCTGGTTGATGTGCCTGAAAATAGGAATGGGCTTACCCATCACCCCTCAAATCCGGGATTGTGCATGAATGATTATGTGTCATTTATAAATGTTGAGCTTCAAGAACATATTGCCCTGTATCAAGATGAGAGTGGGATTCAGCTTGCGCAATCTATTCTGGCAAGTGTCTATGATGGTTTTGCCGTTGCACCTACTCCTCAGGTAAGTTTTGTTGCTACTGCACTTTTTTGGATACTAGCTCTGATCCTGATCATTATTGTTCTTGCAGGTCGGGAACTAATGTGGTGGCTGCACTGGAAAGCTGATTTTACATAACCCGACCGCATCATTGGTTAAACTAGGGTTTAGGTGTAGGCTAGCTAGGACCTGCAATAAATTTTTTTGTTTAGTTCAAAGTTAATTAGGTTTACTTGCTAAATCTTACTTCATGATTTAAAAGTCTGTTTGTTATTTTTGTTTTTATACATCTTCGTGTTACAAGTATTTACCTTTCATTTCCTTTTCAGTTACCTGTTGCTGCATAAATAATCATTGCTTGTAGTGCGCCTCTTTTCCACCTACAGCTGGTTGATCATTCTCGCACATGGTGTTGCATTGCACCTTGAGCCTCGCTTATTACATTGCATCGTACTCTCTCTCCCTCACATCCTTTTTGTCATATCGCCTGCCACTTCATGAGCCCTCATTGCAACCCTATCACCTTGCAGGCTCGTTTTGCCCCGATTGCTGAAATAGTAACCCCATTGTTTTGTGTGAGGTTGCAGTGGCTATCTCAAGAGGCAGATTTCTCTTAGGACCAGTCATCGAAGTCGCATTATCAACAAGATGCCTATGAGTCTAAACTTATTATCTGGGGAGATACGAGCCGGTTATCTGTGGGAGACCTGATGAGTTGAAATGGCCCATATCCGTAAGCCTAAGCCTTGTGCCCAGCATAGTCTTGGACGTTTTTATGTGTTGTTCTGTGCGCTGCACCTATTGTGGTGAATGGGATGTGAAGGTTTGGCACGAGGGAAAACCCAAATCAGGATATCTTTCAGTTTCTGTAAAACAAGAAACAACCTCTCTTGCTCGTAAAATAAGTCGGGATCCCTCATCCGCCCATGAAAATAAGTGCCACGAGCACATGTGAATAAGAGCTACAAGCACATGAAACAAATAAGGGTAAAGGATCGAGAAAGGCTTCCTGCGCAGAGAGGTAATGAAATGACTCCGCCGGGGTACTGACCAGACTCGCTGGCAGCGGAGCAACGTTTGTGATTTCTTGAAGTGACTCCACCGGGGTACTGTCCAGGCCTGCTGGCAGTAGAGCAACACCAGAAAATTACTTTAAAAATCCTGAAAATAATAAGCCCACTGCCTTGCTCGTCACATCATCAACAAGCTACCGGCATCTGTGAGCTTTCTCTTTGATGTGTTTCTGATTAACGGGACTTAGTGAGGCACAAGGATTAGGCATACTCGTAAAGGACCAAAGTAATACAAAGGGTACCTGTGCAACTTGTTCAATATTCCCTTGCATTACTATCCAGATTCAGAATTTTGTTGTGATACTGACAGAGATGTTGGATTCTACCAGTGGTTCACCATTTGTTGTAGCCGCTACAACACCACCCAAAATTTTGGGTATATTTAAAATTTCGGGTTCCCCCTCTGCTCGCCTAGGCGTTAAAGTCTTTCACCTAACTGGTAGTCAACAACATCCCGCCGACCTATCCCCAACCTCTCATGAGTTGTCTCATCACCATGACTTGATGTTGTCGCTGCAATCATGCCATATGTGGGAGGGATCATCTGGCATATGATCGAACACTCTTATCGCAGTTACGTCATGTGCAATGAGATTGCCATGCATATTTTTAAATGGGAAACTTTTGTATATTTAACAATTAAAGGCCCTGTCGCCATAGGTCATTAAGCATGTGGTTTGAAATACCTCTGTTACATTTGCTAAGAATAATTATGATGTCGTAATGTTCCACACAGGTCGACCCCACGGGTGACAAACCCCTCAGTCGTATCACGACATCAAGGGTAATAAAATTGGGCTCAACGATGAGGCAAAAGTTGCGGAACAAGGGGAGGATCAGGAGCAAGTAATCAGTACCGTTAAATGGAGGATAGTGCGATACATGTTGATCAGAGAGAACCTTCTATGTCACTGATGCAAAATATTTCTTCACTAGTGCGCACTAGATGTTTAAAAAAACACTCCATTGGAAATGTCCAGATCCTTCATCATACCATCTCAATGTCGACGGGCGCACGCAAAGAAACATAGTTCGTCACTTCGATGAGTCTAGTATAGCCCGGTGAATAAAGCAGACTCAGAAGTTTTCTCTAGACAATGACCATCTCATTCGAGGCGTTCTTGTGCCAGGTAACAGCGCGAAAGCACATATGTTGGTTTGGCAAGACAAAGGCAGAGTCTTCAAATATGTGGGCGCATCTTTGAGAAAAAACATTTATGAATCCTAAGCTACATGGTGTGAAATTGTTTATGCTGCAAGGAGTACAACGTGGAGCAAGGAAATGGCATTAAAACCCTAGTCTCCTTACTCTTTCATATCCATAAAGTTTGTCTATGCGGGGCCACAAGAGATGGGGAACCTCAAATTGAACCCAAAAGGTCATGCTTGAATGCATACGCCTTTTTGGTAGCCAGGCCCATGGATGTATCTGCATAGAGAGTCTCTAGAACCACAAAGTAGAAAAGGGTCAACATTAAAAGCAGCAATCATGCGGTTTGAGCAGTAGATTTCAACTCTCGACCTTTCAAAACAAGAGCATTCATGTTATGAGGTGGTGGCCGTGACATAAAAGATTCTTATCTAGTTGCGCTAGCAATCGAAAGAAAAGAAAATGTCATATTGTATATTAAAACTAAGGCACGAAAGGATAGAAACATATGGTTTTAATACTATATGAGATGCATGGATCATGGATCATATAAAGATACATTTCCAATGGGTTTAAAATATTTTGAATGGATATATTAATCAAATCATATGGTAGCACTATGTGAAGACTTTATAAGTGGGGGCGCATCCATATAAGAGCGCGGATAAGAACTCTATCAAATGCATTAATCGAGCTAAAATATTTCTTTGATGGAGTTTGGATTGATGGTAAAACAACGTGGAGCAGATAACTTATGGTCGAAACTTATGTTTCAAATATGGCACCAGATATTATAAATACCATGGCGCATGTATAACGATCTACAGTCATTTTCTAGAGGTGTAGCGCCATGTAAGATGGTGCAACATAAATACATGTGCACGTGCATAGAGTCAAACATCCAATGGCACACTTCGAATTACATTAAAACGTTTGAGGCAGGTATATATATACAAATCGTGGTCAACTTTACGATTGAGATGATGGATCAGATCTATATGAAAACGCGTTGCGTGGAGCCAACGTAAATGTACATATATATATGCATGGAAATCAACCTTCCAAATTACCGTGAACGTTGGAGTGGATATAACACAACCGTCAAACGTAAGCTTGAACACGGATCACAGCTATGGCAGAGTTTTATTCTTTAGAAAGGATATATGGTATTGGGTCGAAAGGCGTTTAAACGTGGAGTCCAACGTTCACTAGCCACGTTGCATGGAATCAAAGGATCGTCGGCGGTTTTAAAATCGTGTTTAATGATTTGAGAAGCAAACATACGTATGCTGCGGCCAAACTTATAATTAAGGCGCAAGCGATCAGAACCATATGAAAATTCATGACAATAGAACTCAAACATTTCAATGGTGCAATTTTCATCTTGTTAAAACGTGTTGAATGAATGTCTAATGGTCAACGTTTATACGTACACGTGGAGCGGAGTGCTGCAGCAACGAAACTACATGGCCAAACGCATGGAGTCCAACGTCGTTGGCATGTAAGTACATGGAGCAGATATTTGTTTTAGGTTCAACGGTCCAAAGCCGTCGCATGGAACCAACGCGCAACATTCACATTACATGGACACAAATGTAAGGTTGATATGTCATAATAACGCTGGTGCGTTACAACCAAAGTGCAAAGGGGGCAAAGCGAAACGTGTCAAACCATGCCAGATGAGCCAACGGAACTACATGGCCACGTGCATAGAGCCCAAGGTTCAAGGGCGGGTTTTCAAATCATGTTATATGATATGTGGTCAAATCTTGTGTTTAAATGCAGAGCCAACTAACGACGTTGTTATAATAACGGTGGCGCAATATCTGGCCCGAAGACAACAGAATTGGCTATCTATAGCCGCGATTCTAAAGGGCGCAAGGTTACGTTTTGCTGGTAGAAATCGTGTTCTTTCCACCATATTCTCTGTATGCCAGCACGTAAATCTAGCTGTTGCCATAACGCCCAGCTGTTTGTTTGTTTCGAATTAGGAATGCCTCGCTGATGGAGGAAGTTCCCCAGTACTGAGTGTTATGATCAACGCCTCCCTAGAATGCATTGATGATTTTTTTTTTTAGTAACGGTCCATTATCACCAAATCTGAGTTTCGGTGGAGGCGACAGTGCTGCCATTACCCAGCGTGGATTCAGCTGTGACAGCGTGGAAAGAGGCATGCGATCCCATCCTGAACGCATGCACACGGATTCGTCTGTATCGGTTTTGTCATTGCAGTAAGATACCGATCTACCAGGGAGGAGCAAAACGTTCCATCGAACCAACGCAGGAATGGATGTAGAGTTTTGTTTCCAGAGCAACAAATCCCTCCATTACAGTAGATTATCTATTACAGGATAAAGCTCTGTTTTCAAAATTATATCAAATTTGTTGACTCGAGGAGGTCTGGCGTTCGGTATTGAATCATTATGATCCTATCCTAGCCTGTTCGATGTTTTCTGAACCTGTCATGTCCACCAGCACCAACCTCCCTCCAACTGATGGCACATATACTATAATCGTGCAATGGCTGCGAGAGCTCCGCTCGTTGCAATTGATACTCTGCACAACACGTTTTCTCCAGCACTTCTTACCAGACCCTATTGCTCCATACATTATAATAGTGCATTTTCCTCCGCTCTTCACTTCTTCCACTCGCTCTTCAACGTACTTAATGTAAAACAGTTGCAGGGCCTCTCCACGCCAAGATAAGCCATCGAGACTAAAGCCTCTACAATATCCTGAGCCTGCTCTGAGTCTCGTGTATTCCGCCATTCTGCTGAGCATGCCTCATGCATCCAATTATTTCCACTAGGTGTTCTTCTTTCTCCCGTGGAATTCGCCCCCCATTGTTGCTGCTGCTCATACTTCTGGCTCGGTTCCTGATTCAACTTTTGGCATGCTACCACCCTTTAGCTTATCATTTGATTTTAATGGTGTTTGTCTTCGTATAACCCGACTTGCCACCATGAAGACAAGCTGTTCGGAGGCATGCAGACTCATCAACCCCATTTCGAAGGGGCGTTCCCTCAGTAAGATCTTAGCGCAAACTTTTGAACATGATGAACGTATCATTGGAGTTTCGTTGTGGAAAACACAAGCAGTATGTTGCCCAAATCAACACTTATCCATTGGGTCTGCATTCCAAACTCGGCCCATAGCTACACTAATTAGCATTACGTTAACTGAAGAAAGGATACAGAGAAAGCTTACCCTAGCCATTCTCTCCGACGATTCAGTAGTTGACCACACAGGGGTCTAAGTTGTTATTTTCATTCTTACAATTGATTAAAATTCCCTTAGCATTATTTATGTGACCTGTGTTAGTTTATTGCAAGAGGAACCACTCTGTTTGCACATAAGAGCCAAGGTTTTCCCCAACAAACAAGGAGACATTTTCAGAACAAGCAGATGCTGGCGAAACTCCAAATAACTCGCAGATCTGGCGAGGTCGCAGGTCGCACGTCTGTGATTTTTTCGCCTTTTGCGACTCCGCGACCCAGCGACCTAGTCGCAAGGTCACAGGGTCGCACCTCTTCAGTTTCCGCCTTTTGCGACCTCGCGACCCAGCGACCTAGTTGCAAGGTCGCAGGGTCACATTTCTTTGGTTTTCCTCTTTTTGCGACCCCGCGACCCAGCGACCTAGTCGCAACGTCGCAAGGTCGCATTTCGTCGGTTTTCCACCTTTTGCGACCCAGCGACCCAGCGACCTAGTCGCAAGGTCGCAAGGTCGCATATCTATGTTTTTTTTACCTTTTGCGACCCCGCGACCCAACGACCTAGTCGCAAGGTCGCAAGGTCGCATTCTCTCATTTTCTTGCAACTTGCGACCCCGCGACCCAGGAAGGTCGCAGGTCGCAGGTCGCAACAGCAGGTAGGTCATAGGTCGCAACAGCAGGAAGGTCGCAGGTCGCAACAACGGCTCAAGTTGCAGGTCGCAACAAGGACTAGGTCGCAAGGTAGCCCAACGGTCAGGAAGATGAAAGATCAAGGAAACCCGAAGGGCAGTTTCTGCATTATAAATACTCCTACGGGAGCTTGTAAAAGGGCTTTTCACTTTTGGAAACTCAAGAGATACATGGCATTGTATTGAAATATTATACTCTTGTACATATGAATACAGATACTTGTTAAGACACCCTATGGTTATGATGTGTTTTGCCGTTCGAACACTGTGTGTATTCCTCGTACAGTTTCAGAACATCCTATGATTAATGAAGCTACACTCTTTATGTCATCATTTATGCGTCATGGCTACCTGTGTTGTATCAATGATGTTCAATTCTATTTGTTCTATTAATGAATGTTAATGAACTATTTTGTTAGAATTTCGTTTTATCTTTCAGAAAATAAAGGGATATCTCACCATAAAGAACTATTTCTTTTGTGGTCAGACTACCTTATAAGCATTACCCCCAAAGATGTGTTGCTAATGACATCTCCTGAGGTGTACATGATTTATTTATGATCTTGCTACGCATAGTGTTTGATTCGTGTTTAATGCATCAATCCTGTATTCTGTATCATGTGAATAAGTGTGTGTCCGCAGGTTCAATCGGGTTCTTTTGAGACCGAAGGGAAGGCGTCTTAAGTGGTAGCTGGACCCACACCCCGGACGGGATCCCTACTCCAAACGGTTGAAGGTCTAATTGGGACTTTCTACCGGGGAGATCCCCTGTTGTTGGCCTGACATATTTTCCCGTCAACATGGCCATATCTCCTCTCATGCTCCCATTAGAACATGCAATCCAGAAAGTGTGGGAATCCTCTTCCCAAAAGGACACATCCAACCCATGTGTCTCTCTACTAATCATGCTCCCCGTAAAGATAAGGAAAATATCAGCAAATAAAATCATGATTAGAATCTCAATGAGGGAAATACTTAAGGTTTCATATGGTTCTGGAAAGTACCAACAGTTTCCCAAGTAGCCACAGCGCAGTTTTCCAAACTACTGCTTCAGAAAATAGTATGGAAAGTTGTTTTATAATACATGGATAATTATATATGTCCTTACATCTACTAATGAATAGTAAATGGCTGGGTACATTAATTGATCAGACAGGAAAGGATAAAACACTTTCCCAAGGCCATATAAAATATGGTTGTCTCCATCATACAATTTGGCCCAATGTTGACCATGGAGCTTAATGAAAAGCTTGCCCTCTTGTGGAGAAATGCACTGAATAGAAATGGTAAGAATATGAAAATACTGCGTTGGAAAACCAATGGACGGAAAAAAAATATTCTTACCATGTGTTGAGAGTAAGATGATGCATATGTATATGAATAAATCCTCCATAGTGGTATGACACATTCCCATGAAGAGGAATGAACCATGTGCTGCATGAAGATCAACCTTCTTATGCTTGGAAATCCAAGTTAAGAAGATCTATCTCTGTAATATATGTTTTCATCCACTACTTTATCATTCTCACCTCATCCTTGTCCACCAAGTGCATCAAGTGTGAAGTGATCCTGGGGACATTCCATCAATAACCCCAAGCTCCCATGTGATATCATTGTTGGCCTATGAAAATAGGTTCTTGCCAACTCATAGCTACATTATTTGACATGCTCCTTGTCAAATATATCTCCCATAATTCTGCTACATAGAGGAAGCTCCTTCCAAGGTGTAAGTACCTCCTAATCACCTAAGGCTAAGGAGTAGCACCTTTGCACCATGATAGTTCCATCTCCTACTCCTGCAACATCATGAAAAGTGTGAGAAAATTTGCCCTTTCTCTTCCAAGAACAACTAAAGCAACAAAAGTCTTTGTTGCCTCCCCATACCTCCATCATACAAATCATGTGGTGAAAACATGGTGATTGATATGAAGAATGTCATATCAACACAATGTGTCCATACTCCTTGTTGCCTAATGATGCAAGTATCCTGCCACACCTTCTTCACCCACATACCATTAGAAAGAGGATATGTCATATGATGGCCAAACTCTTTCAAGAGTAGCCAACACAACCAAGCCTCCTGCTGCCCAGTGTCATAAATTTTCAAGTAGCCCTCCATCTTCTTGCTATCCATCCACATCCAGTCATCCACCGATGGATGTCTCCTACCATTCTCCATCTTGGCACTCTTCCAAAAAAGACTACCATCTTCCCATATCATATTTTTCCCATTCCCTTTCATGGGATGTTGAAATGCAATTCCTTGGAGATATTCTAGAGAAGACCTCTCATCAGTGTCCCCCTTGAATCCACAAATATCCAAGTGTGATGAGGTAAAAACCACCTCAAACTGTTAAATAACCATGCACTCCATGATGTGTTGAAGTGCACCTCGAATGAGATCTTTCCATGAGACCTTCTCCTCATCAATGGCCTTCCAAAACCAATAAGGTTCTGGATCTGCTACAAGTAGAAGTTTCTCTTTGAGCTGGGGAGTGCTCATTGAGAAAGGGTCATATAGAAAGGAGAAAATGTTCCTCAATTCAATATGTATACCATCTATCACTTCTTCCTCCATTGATTCATGAATGAAGTTGCCATTTGAATGCTCCCATAAGGAATGGGTCCTCTTTTCTTCACTTTTGCTCTTGTACAACACAGTGTAATCATGTTGCTCTAAATCAACAGTAAGAAATGATGTATATCCCTCCATAATATTTACTGAAATGATAAGAGATGGAAACTTAGGCATACCTTGGTGAAATTTGGAAGCATCTTGTAGAGCTGCAATAGTTTCTTCCTCATATTTTTTGGCTTCCCAAACTACTGAAGATGAAGGCTACTCCTCCATGGTTAGAAAAATGCTGGTACATGCCTCTTCCAATGTTGGTGAGGGCTTCTCCTTCCCTTTGAAAAACTTCCTGATCAACCTTTGAGAAAACTCAGCAAGAGTAATTACTCTTGCATGGCTCAAATGGTTGAACCACCAAGTGTTTGCTTCACCTTCAAGGTGCAGCATTGCAACTTCTACAACCTCTTTCTCTACTACTGGATGTAGTAGGAAGAATTATTCTAGATTCATCACCCAAGCCTTTGCTGCACATGTTAGTGATCCATAAAAAGTGGACAATAGAAATCTATTGCCTCTCATCATCCTGTTGTTGTAGGGCCTCCTTTCTTCCTCCAGTTGAATGAACTGTGGTAAAGCTAGACTCGCCTTGAAGGCTCTAGGTTTAGATTTGTATTCAGCAAGGTATTCACTTATAATTTCAGATTCCAAGTGTCCTTGATGCTTCTTTTCTTCTCCTCTTCGAGAATAGGAAGTGCATGGCCCTTCCTCTTCTTGAAACCCTCTAGGAGTTCCATTGCATCTTTTCTACTTCATCTTCTTAACCTCCTTGGAGAGGTTCTTCCTGGATCTAAAAATTGATGAGGTAAGGCTCATCCTATCCATCATTATAATCTTCTTCTTCTCTTTTTCTTCTTATATCATAACGGCTGAAACTCATAGGCCGAGCCAAGATTATGCTTCGATACCACTGTAATATCCCAAAATGGGAATGCAGCAATACATGAACAAAAAATTGGAATAGAAATGAGGAATAACTCATAAAATGTGTATGGAACTCATAGACATCAATTACATGTACAACAACAAGAAATGTGATCCATTAGATCAACCAAAAGTGGGGAAAAGCAGCAATTTATGCCCTAAAAACATTATTCCTAGATAATAGCATTATAATAGGAAGAGATAACACTAGGATCCCTTATATAATGTATTATGGGACTTATATCCAGAAAATATTCAAAAAAAAATCCATTTTGATGGTTTAAACAGATCTCCCGGTCCCGATATGGCTCAAAAAGGCCCAAATCCCATGACTTGACTTATGAAGAATTTTATGAAGCATGAACATCATAATTTAAAGAGGTTTTCTAAGACAATATGGTATAGACAACAGATATGGAGTGTATTATATCAAAGCATGGAGAAAAATGGAGATCTAGCTCCTTTTACACATCAGAAAAATAACCCGACAAGGGTTTCATGGAAGCACTAGCACAAAACGTTAGATCTGCAGATCTAGATCTGAAAAATGCAGTATAACTTAAGATATGTATATATACAGCTGAATAATACAAGAAATGAAGGAGGATCCTTCTTACAAGTCTTCCAGGAGAAGTGTTGGCCCTTTCCCTAAGACACAAGCTCAAGATTGAGGGGATTGACCCTCACACTGCAAGTCTGCAAGAAAGGACGCGGTTCCTACAAGGGATTGCACTGTATATGATGGAATTTATTTGGGAAAATGCCAAGATATGAAAATATACTGTTGAACCTTCCTTACTGATCTCCCAAAGGAATGGAGGCTCCCTCCTTTGAAAAATGAGTGCAGGAAGTGGTGTTGTGAACTCCCACTGCAACACCCTGCAACACAACGTTATACTGCTGCAGAAATAAAATTATAGCTGAAAGAGGATGCTTGGCCACAAGCTTGGATGTGGGGAAAATCAGTACAAAATCCTTCAAGAGGCCTCTCAAGAAAGGATAAGGAATTCCTAAATAGAAATGCCTTTTGCTAAGCAACAGAGAAATCTCAACTAAATAGTTGAAGAAAGCAGAATAGTCTAAGCAGACACATCAAAAATATAATTCATAATATGTCTTGCTATGGCTACCTTGCCCTCCTTTTAAACATGTGTGAGCCTTCTTTCCTTGGGCCCCACTCATTAGGGTTTCCTCCACCAAGGAATCTTCCTCCCACTATCTCTGCGTTGTCTCACAAGATGATCCGCACCTCCTATTCCAGCGCAGTTGACTTGGTCAAACTTGACCTTGTCCACATGCAAAGGTCCCTGTTCACACATGAGAGTGTGAAATCTAGCTCTTACGTTGATCCCTTTTCACATTATGAGGGATTTTATTCAGATTTTTATTGTGCATGTGCTTCCTTACCCATTTATTCATCTCTTAGGTGAAAACAACAAAATTTAATATTCCAATTTGCTGCATGAGAATTTTGGAATATTACATATACAGTTACATTAAAGTTTTATATTATATATATATATATATATATATATATATATACGGTCCATGTATTTTATGTTCATGTTTCAGTTGTACTTAATCTACATGTTGGTGTTCATCATGATTTGTATATTGTTAGGTCATGTTAGATATGCTCATTTAATGTGCAGCTTGCAGATAGATGTGTATGTGATAGTAGTTATTTGACATGAGATGTATATTTGATATTTGTGTTGTGATGATGTTATACAATGCTCTGTTTTGTTAGAGGATCATGATCATGATGATTAGATGATGTTAGCGAACTTGAATGTGTTTTTTAGTCGAATATGATGTTTGTAGATGATTATCATGATTGTGATGTTTATATTTAATATTAAATAATGATATTTATTACATATTATATCGTGATTGTAATTGAAATTTTAATTTTAATTGTATGTCAAATTTTAAAGTTGTAATTGTATTTATAATTGTAATTTTAATTGTAATTGTATGTGAAATAGAAAAATTGTAATTGTAATTGTAATTGTAATTGTAATTTTAATTTTAATTTTATGACGTAAAATTTTTGTAAAATTTTAATTGTATTTATGTGAAATGATTGCAATTTTAAAATTGTAATTGTATGTAAAATTCTAAAATTGTAATTGTAATTTTAATTGTAATTGTATGTGAAATTGTAAAATTGTAATTGTAATTGTAATCGTGAATTTAACCAATGAAGTCTAAACCCTATTGCTGAAATGACATTTATGTAGAGATGGGTTTAAGGGGTAAATGTAATAACTTTTTCTTCCCTTCAAATATCTGGAATTTGTGACACGATGTCACATAATTTCTAACATTTGAAGAAAGAGTGGGCCAGTAAAAACCTGCCCTCAAGATTTTATCAGCAGTTGATTTCCAGTGAAGGTGTTCTCCATAGTGACCTGCATGAAATTCTTGCATAACTTTATCAGCTTCATCTTTCAATACACAGTTTAATATAATTCCACCATGATCTTTCCAAAATAAGGCATTATCTATGATACAATATTTCATTGCGTTTAATTTTAAGAATCTACCTTTAGTTTTAGAAAAACTAGGAGGAGCTTGTAGGTTAAATAAAACAAATATGATATCTGCATACGAAGGTGAATCTAAAAAATCTTCACTGATTTGTGGAGTCGCCATCTCTTCTTGATCATTTATTGCTGCAATGAAATTTATATGTAAGGCTCGACAGTTCAATTCAGCCATGAGTTTGGCTAAGCCTTGGCGTTTAATCAATTTAGTAGGCTTTATTTCAATATCCTATTCAAATATAGGGAAAATCCATTTGCCTCTCTTTCCATCAGGCCCATTCTAAGTCAGAATGTCCTTTACTACTAAATTTGGAACATATGCAATTATGTGTGAGTATAAAATATACGCTCTGAAATCTTTAGTAGCTTTGACTAAAGAAAGTGATTGTTTTTCCATTATATTATACTTTAGTGTTGCATCTCTTAAGGATTTCCTAAAAAATGAAATGGGTTGTTCATAACCTTGATCATTCTTTTGCAACAATACTGATGCAATGGTATGTTCTGAAGCAAAAGAAAAAATTATAAAACCTTTTGTGAAATTAGAACTTATTAGGACTGGTGTTTTTCTAAGGGCTTGTTTGATTGATTCAAAATATTTCTTAGCCTCTACTGTCCATTTGAGTACTGAATATTTCTTTAACATGTTATTCAATTCTCTGATTATTTCTGCTAAATTAGAAATGAATCTTCTAAGAAAGTTTATTTTAAATAAGAATGCCTGTAATTCCTTGATGTTTCTAGGATGACTGATGTTTAAAATGGATTCTATCCTAGTTGGATCTATCCTAAATCCCTCTTTTGAAATTATGTGTCCTAATATTTTACCTTCTTATAATCCAAAGAGTGTCTTTTTGGATTCAAGGAAATACCAAATTTTCTGCATTTAATGAAAACTCTTCTGAAATGATCTTGATGTTCATTGTCTCTTTTTGAAAATATTGCTATATCATCTAGATAAATGACTAGAAATTCATGACTTTCCTTGGAAAAATCTATGTCCATAGCTCTCTGAAAGGTGGCTCCTGCATTCATCAAATCAAAAGGCA
The DNA here is from genome assembly GCA_034641835.2 of Pinus albicaulis. NCBI lineage: Eukaryota > Viridiplantae > Streptophyta > Pinopsida > Pinales > Pinaceae > Pinus > Pinus albicaulis. Next base: position 358,943,835 of record CM076576.1, read on the forward strand.
TTTTTAAATACATGAAAGTTCCCCAAGGAGTAGTAAATGCAGTCTTTGCTTGATCTTTTGGTTGACCTAAGATTTGATTGCATCTATAGAATCCATCAAGCATTGAAATTATGGATGACCCTACTACCGTCTATAAAATATGGTCCATCTTGGGGAGATGATAGTTATATTTTAGTGACACTTTGTTTAAGTTCCAGAAATAAACACAAAGCCCGATTTCCCCTGCTTTCTTCCTAGTGGGAACTAAGTTTGAGACCAAATCAAAATATCTAATAGGTGCTATGATTTGTGCTTCATACATCCTTTTTACCTCTTTTTCTATCAAAGGCACAAGAACAAGATTAATTATCCTAAGCTTATGTTTAAAGGGTTTATGATTTTCTTTGATGGGTATTTTATGTTGTATTATGCTAGTGTCATAAGACTTGAGATATTCATAACTCCAGGCAAAGACATCTTGAAATTATTTAAACAAACTTATGTATTTCATCTTTTATTCTGGAGGTAATGCTTTGGTTTTTTTGTTTTTCCTATGTTACATTCTTCTATGTCTGATCTTAAGGGTTCCATTGTTTTTTTTCTAGCTACATCGTTAGAATAAAAAATATCTTCTAATGGGGCTCATCCCTTAGGAAAAAGGTTATCTTTAAGGTTCAAAATATCTGATTCATCATTGTTTATTTCCTCTATTTCTACAGCTTCTAATTTATCTATTTCTACTTTAGTAAATCTAGTCGGTTCAGTTTTATCTAAATCATTTATATCCAACTCACTGTTTCTTGTATAATCTATTGTACAATTAGTATCTATGTTACAACTTTGAAATTCTCCCTCTATGTCTTACCTCTGCAGTGTATTGGTGATTTGGTTGAAAAGGTAATCTACATGTACTTGCAAAAGTAGCCAAACTGTGTGCCTGCATGTTCTGTTTCCTTGGAATAACAACAAAGTTAGTTTCAAGCATATATTTAATCAGATCTAGAATGGTTTCTCTGTATTGGCTAAGTTTAGGATTATTCACAGAATACTCTCCTTTGATTTTTTTTTATGATTAAGTCTGAGTCTCCCATGATAGAAACTCTCTTGGCTCCTACTCCTAAGATTAAAGCTTCATACTCTGCCATGTTGTTAGTGCATTTAAAGTTTAACCTAAACTTATGACTTTCAAAATGATTATTTTCCATGTTATGAGTCCAAACTCCTGCTCCTACTCCTAATCTATTCATAGATCCATTGAAATATATGTTCCACATAGATTCATGAAATATATTGTCACTTTCAACTTCTTTATCTTTTGGTTGTAATGCTGTGTTTTTATCTGTGCCAGTATCTGAATTACGTAAGATGAAAGAATCTATATCAGAATGTACAGAATAAATAGGATAATTATGTGAATGTGTTGCACTACTTACCATGTATGTCAGTAAAGTTTATCTGTAAAGTTTTTTGGGCTAACCAAATACTGAAATTATGGCATAGGACATGTCTAATTGTAGTGACCCCTGTAGTTTTTCTCCCCATGAGCGAGATAATAAAATTTCATACTTTGGTGGGATATAAACAACTACAATATCCATGACAATACTCTTATCTAGGTATTGGACTAAAGTGATACACAAGTATTTTATCAAGCCAAGGCATTTAACTTTACTAGAATCAAAAGAAAAAATATCCGTGTATGGTCTGGTGATATGTAGATTCAAAGTTTCCATGATAGCTTTTGGCATTAAATTGTGAGATGCCCTTGAATCTAAGATAGAATTGTGCAAGATGTTGTCATGAATACTCAAGCTAATGTAAAATTGAGGAACACCACCTTCTTGATGTTTACCATTTACCTCAGGACCAAATAGTAATTCTAGTTGGTCATCACTCAGATTAACAAAATCTTCTCCTTCACTTATGTTCATTGTTTCAGTGGTTTGGGATTTGTATAAATCATTCTTCACCAAATATGTTAAAGGAACTTATATTTTCAATTTGGATATTTTAGTTTGAATGTTAAATGGTACTTGAGTTTTTCCTAACTGAATGATTTCTTCTCTACCAACTATAGTCTGAGTGTTCTTATCCTCTCTATCAACAATTGGTATTTAGGTCTGTGTTTCCACTATTTTACTTTCAATTTTCTTATGTGGAACAATTTGAGTGGCAGTTGTAGTTTTGGCAGAAGTTAAAGTTTTAGCGTCAGCTAAAGTTATGGCATCAACTGAAGTCTTAGTAGCATCAGATGTTTGAGGATCAGCTGAAGTTTTAACAACATTTTGAGTACGAGTTTATTTTTGAGTATCAACAACTGTGATATCTACAATTTTTGGACTAGGTGCAATTTTTGGAGTGGGAGTTTTCTCAGTTCGACTGGAATTTTTCTGAGTTGAACTAGAATTTTGATGAGTTTCTCTAGGAATAATTTGTAGCACCTTGGAAACTGGATCTTATACTGTTTTCATAGTCTGAGTTTGGATTGTTTTCTTAGTAGGGGCTTCTATGTTCTTCTTACTTCTAAGGTTATACTGCTTGTGAACTTCATTAATTGCAAATTTATAACCTTGTTTATAGTAAAAGGACTCCCCATATTCTAACTGTATTTATTATAGCATGTATAATTCCTATTCTTATTGGGTAAGAAAAACAATATTATCATCATTTATTCCCATTAAGTTAATCTGGGTGTCCTGGTCTTCATCGTTTTGTTGGGAACTCTCTGCATAGTTTTCTTGGAAAGGTGGTCTAATCAATTTATCAAGTGTTTTTTCTCTTGATTTACCAGTATTGTTATTCTTCCTAAAGTTGGGATTTCTAATTTGAGGACCTTTTTTTTTATTATCCCACTGTGGTTTTCTTTCCATATTTTCTAATCTACCCATTATAATTTCCACACTCCTTGCTAATATGTCTATCTTACTCTCTGATGTGGATGGCTCATCCTTAATGGTAACTCTTCTTTCATTTCTCATTCTAGCTCTTTTAGCTAACAAGTAAGCTTCTACCCTAACTGCATTTCTTTGAATTTGTTCTACTGTTTCAAGGTTTCTTTCTCTCAATTGGTATAACATATCAATATGTGTTGCTGCTGAGAGAGGTGGATTTTTATTGAAAACTCTAGTGCTTTCCCCTTTAATTATAAACCTAGGGTAAGTCTTCTTATTTCAAGAGTGTTGGCACAATATATGCGAGTCAGGTCGTCTAATAGTTACTCCTTGTCACTTATGAAGAGGAATTTGTTAGCTTCCTAAGTTTGCTTATCTTATGAGGGGTGGCTTGGATTGATTTTTAACCTAAGATTGAGCAGCTAGCTAATCGAATTAAACAACAGTCTAACTGAACTTAACAGTAATCTAGATAAATCAAGCAACAATTGGATTGAATTAAACAACAGTCTAAATAAACTGAACATCAATGGAATTGAATGGAACAGTAGTCTAACTAAGTTGAACGGTAATGGAATTGAATGGAACAACAATCTAACTAAGCTAAACAGTAATGGAATTGAATTGAATCAACAGTCTAGATGAGCAGTAACGGAACAACAGTATAACTAGCTGAGCAGTAATGGAACAACAGTATAACTAACTGAGCAGTAATGGAACAATAGTATAACTAAAGCGATTTAAATAAATCGTACAACAATTATTTAAGTGATTTTTCATTGGAGTTCTCTTTATCAATTAATAAATCAACATTGATTGATGGTTGAACACTTCATTATGCTAAAATAAGAATGCAATTCATAAATACAGATAACATCGAAATCAACTTATTCTACAATCTGTAACTCAAACGCAATGGTATTAAAAGAATTGGAACTATCTATTGATAATTAAATATTGCCATAAGTTGGAAAATACGATTATGATTGTCATAATTCAAGAACATAATTTCTAACAATCTTGAAGAAAGAGAACTGTACCTTTATTGAATGGAAATATACTTTACAACTACATCAGATACTTAAGCATTGGTTCTGCAACTACACAAAGTATGAAAGCTTGGAGGAACTTCCAGAGGTTGGGCCCAGACCACCAGAAGCTCTAGCACAATAAAAAATTCAAAAGATTATTGTTCAAATCTCTATATTACATCCAGTGATGTTAAAAAAATAAAATTAGACAGGTTGTTTCTGATGCGTTTATTACAAAATAAATTTCCTATCCTTTCTCCCCCTCTTCTCATCTGTCCTTCGCCCTTTTAAAGGCGATTTAAAAAATGCAAAAGTATTTCCCAAACGACAGCCCACTGCGCATGGTTGTCGTTTGAGTTCTTGGACTCGAATCATCTATCTGCCTTCTATCGGCTGCTTGGAGTTACCAAGATCTCATATGTTTGCATCCGTTGGTTAGCTTATGTTTCCTATTGGTCGAGCCATTCTGCCTTCCTGCATGCGGAGATAAGAGAAGTCAATTTTTTGTTACAAAAACACCCTTTTCATCATTAGTCTAATTGTTCTCGTTTTCATAATATTTTATTCACTTTATTGTTAATATGAAGAGGAATTCCCCCAAAATGTAAACATAATTTGAAGTAATTGTAGGGTGAGAAAATACCTTAATTTGGGCCCAACATACTTCCTTGCTTACCTAATTGCATGTCCTCATGCAGACAGATGATTTAAATTTAGTTGCGTTAACGAGTAGGTAGGGTAGGCCTTTTCGTTGTATTCTTTGAAGCCTTGTTTTCGTTTCATGAGTGTAAAGGCAACGCCTGTGGATCCTTCTAGGAATTCGTAATTGTGATTATAATCCTCTGGAGGATACCAGAGGAGAGGGCTTCTGTATCTACATACCAACCAGGTAGGCCCCATGCTGTAGACCAGGCTACAGTATGAGAGGAATCTGGAGGCAACATCCTTGAAATTCCTATAACTAAATGGCTCCCTATTCTTCACATTGTTCATGGAGGCCATCCATATTTTCTTGGCTGCTACTAAGGCCGCTTCATGAATGTCCCCAAAGTATTGTCATGCATTTTCTATGATATCTTTATGGATGGGCCCCAGCCTAGTCCTCACATCTTGCCTTCTCATGATGTTTTTGTGCTGGATAATCAGTTGCAGGGGTTTTGTAGGCTCCCCCCTGACCCATAAATCTAGGCTATGCTCTCTTTTTTGGAAGATGTCGTAGGCTTTGGCCCACCTGATCTGGTTTTTAGCAAATGAAAGGAAGGCTTGTAGCTGCACATCCCCTATAAAGGGGCTAGGGTTATTGTTCGTGTCTTCTTCTAAGAAGAATTTATGCATGTATAGTTCACACAGGAGGCGCTGGACCTTCTCATCCTGATCATTACAACAATGGACAAATTATTGTATGGTCCTGAAAGTAGTGGATTTTCCTGCCTTGACAGCTTTAAATTTCAAGAGTAAATACCGTTCTGTTAGGAACAAGGCATAGTTGGTTATCGGAGCTCTGCATGATAGCACATCATTATATAGAGAGCATACTGTAGAGATTTTCTTATTAGCTTGCTCCACCTGCTCTTGTACCATTTTAACCTTTTCCTCTTCTCCGCTAAGCTGGGAAATGTCTCATCTTCTGTGGAGGATGTGGAGTACTAAAAAGGTATGCTTTTGATGATTATTTCAATGGCTTTTTAATAGAATTTGTGAACCTTTTGTATCATGAATTTGGAAAATAATAAGGAACTATAACAAACCATGTGAGAATTGATATGCATAACTTAGCCACTGATAATGGTTATTTTCTATACAGGAAAAGGAGAAAACGAAGAGTTGCCACTCCAAAGGAAAGGACAAAGTGGAGATAACTGCTGTCCCTCTGAACTAGAACCGAACGCAAACAAAGAGAAACAGATAGGCTCGGAAAAGAAGGAGAGGACACCATCTCAGCGCAAAAGAAAAGACAGGATGAAGAGTTAATAGTTTGGCGAATCCCTCAGGATCGAAGATCCTGAGGGATCGCTGCTTTATTTATCTTGTTGCTTGGACATCTCCGCCGTCGTCTTTATAAAAAGAGACAACACTGTTAGTTTAAGAGATAGATAATAGAGAGATAGGATACGTTTTATGTAATCTTCTGTAATACATCAGCTTTGGTTATTAAGTTTTGTTGAGGACTGGTTCGATGTATTTTTGATCGATGCATTAATAGAAGCTTGGTGATTATTCCATCTTCGCGTCTGCATTAACTTAAAGCGGTGTATCCTTGGAGGCTAAGGGCCCGGCCCCGAAGGACACTTGCTTCTGTACCATTACGACTTCAATTTTGTGTGGTTTGTTTGTTATTGTTATTTGATAATTTGATATGCTTTACAAGTTCCTGTTATATGCTCTGTTCAAGTTTGAATCGTTGAAGTTTCCACAGATAGAATTGTATGTTGACTCTGCATCAAGTTACTTATCCGTTTAAGAGTTAATCACATATTCTTACTGTTATATTACAGAGCTGTTGTATTAAACGTTCGTGTGGTGTGCGTTTCTAATTTATCAGTACTGTTCTCTAATTCGTTGGTTGTTATTGCTGTTCCATTACTGTGATCTGTGTGATTCGCCTTTAGAGTGACAGAATGTTCTTGGATTGAAAAGAGTGTATAGATTGAGTTTGATCATAACCCGCGGGACTTAAGTATTCAATTGCTGTTCCATTTTAGAGTTGCTGTTCCATTCCAGAATTGATGTTTAATCCTTTATTTACTTTGCTGTTCTATTTATCTGCATTTGAGGTTTCGGTGTGAGAAATGATCTAAGGCTGTAGTGAGCATTGGCAGTCACTGTCTAGCTCCCAGGCTCGTGATCTATTCTCTAGTTCCTTTTCCATCAGTTTCCGAAGGGATGGGTTATCATTGCCGCACCCTTGACTGATAAGTTATTGAGTTTTCTGAGTGTGTGATTTATTTCTTTCAAGTAATTTAATTTCAGTTAAGCATCCGTTTACTCTTGTATTTATTAAGCACTGTACTACTAGCATTACTCTGACAAATGAGCCTCGGATTGAGTCACTCTTTGTAATGAAAAAACGCTCTCGGGTTGACATATTAATGTGAGGTAATTAGAGGTGAAAGAGACCCTTTTTATAGCTCTACATTTTGGCGCCGTTGCCGGGGAAAGAGTGAAGCCATTTGTCTTTTTCAGAGTAGTGTACAAGCCTGCTAGGGAGGAGTTGGATCCTAAAAACGGAAGGTAAGAACCTACGTGCAGAGCATGTAAAAGACCTGCTCACTATCCGCTTTCCTAACAGATTTGTTTTTGCTTGTTTGAATAGAAGTTGGTAGTTCATTTTTTTGAGTGCATGACTAAGCAGAAAAGACCAGAAAAGAATATCAAACCCCCATCCAAACCCGAAAAAGCTAAGGGGCCGGTGACTCTTGGCCGAACGACCTTCATAGACGAAATCTATAAGAAAACAGAGTCTCAGCCATCTGTAGGCTTCAAGAAAAACACTTCTAAACCGCCTACTAGTTCCCTTCAGGCCACAGGATCACCATCTGTAGCCTGTGCTGAGGTGCATAGTCAAACTGAGGAGCAGGAATTTCAAGAAGTTGAAAATTCCACTCCAGAATTATTGCAGGAAGGGAACTCTAGCAACTTTTGTGAAGGAGAAGGAGAAACAGGGGAAACCAAGGAACCAAAATCTCCTCTTGAAACAAATCAGCCATTAGATAGCCCAGATAAAGGAAGTGCCGCGAAAGTCATTGTTGAAGAGATTCAATCTCCTCAAACACCCGGTATTCCCATTATTCCAGATAAAGGAAGCGCTATTAAAAAGATCCCTGTCAAAACCGTTCCCACCCAACCTAGGAATACCCTCCTAGATATCCCAGAAGGTTACTGGCATATATTCGATACCATGGCTCAAAACCAACCAAATGCTCAAAACCAGCCAAACACTCAAACCTCTACATTACAATATCCTATAGTGGATTCTGCAGCAAATGCACCCATGAAAGCTATCCCTCTTCAGCATATCCCTACATTTCACGGACTCACATTGGAAGATCCAGATGCATTCCTATTCGAATTCGATGTGTTATGTCGGGGGTACGATTACACCACCGATCCCCAAAAATTGAAATTATTCCCCTCTACATTGAAAGGGGCTGCTTTAAGATGGTTTATGGGGCTAGGTGGCGGGGTTATCAACAATTGGGATCAAATGAAAGAATCCTTCTTAAAAAAATACCAGGATTATTGTAGGTCTAGAGAATTAAAAGACGAAATATTTCAAATGACAGCCATACCAAATGAAACATTAGAGGAGTATGTGGAACGTTTTCAGTATAATTTGCAAAGATCTCCTTATGCATCGCTACCTTTACCTGATAATGTGTTGAAAACTGCATTAATGAGGGGCATGAAGGAACAATGGATTGAAACATTGAACATTATGGGCAAAGGGGATATTTATCAAGAGAATTTTACTGACATCCTTGACTTATGTATCAGGAGTTCGAGAGGCAGCACAAGAATAAAACCGACAGAATATGATCGGTTTGCAAGAGATAACAAAGTATCAGCAGAAGGAGTAACACTTGCAGAAATTGGAAATTTATTAGAAAATTTTAAAACTGATATTATGGGGACACTAACTACACAACTTGATATTGTGCAGGCTAAACAGAAGCAGCTGGAGGCAGAACAGAATTTGGAAATCTTCTGCCCCCGATGTAGAAAAAAACACAGCCACAAGGAGTGTCCATTAGATAAATTCCAAACATGCGCCATCTGTACAAAAGATCACCTTACGGAGAGCTGCCCCTCACTTCCTGGATTGAAAGCGGTATATAAGGAAGCAGAAGAAGAACCAGAATCGGTGAATTCAATCAACCAGCGCCGCCCGTGGCAGCCAAGACAACCTGGTATGTTTCCGGACCCAACCTCTTTCCTTCAAAACCCACAGTATAATGCTCAACAATATGGTATGTGGAAAAATCAATCTCAAACCCCATTTACAAACTGGTCACCACAATCATTTCCTTCTTCAAATCCATGGCTGCATCAAACAAGCCAAACTGGTTGGCCGAATTTCCCTTACACTCCACCATATTGGCAAAATGGCCCGTATCCTTCACAATGGACTCCCTCTACTTCACAAAGTTCACCCTGGCAAACAAGCTGGCAAAGACCGATGTACCACCCAGCTGGAACTATTCCGCTCCCTCAGCCTACTTTGCCAGCTCTACAACAAAATCCCCAGTCTAACTTGAGGCCGCAACTCCCAACCCAACCCGATCCCAATCCAAACAACAGATAGGTCCAATCCATTCAAATCATAGAAACACCAGAAGCAGGACCCGACATAAGGGAGTGCAATGACCTTCAGTTAAGATCTGGGCGTATAATTGAAACTGAGGGAGATAAAACGGTTCATATTGAAGATCAGTTACCCAGAGAACATCAGTCACAACAAGAGGATGTAAATAAGCAACAAACTCATAATCAAGCAACCACATCCTCTCCTCCGTTCCCAGAACGATTAGCCATACCTCGATCCATACAATATCCCGACTTTGACATTCTGGGAGAATTACAAAATCTGTACATAAAAATTCCATTCCTCCAAGCCATTCAAGACATTCCCATATACGCCAAAACTATAAAAGAATTGTGCATAAAGAAACCAAGGAGGAATATAACAAATAATCCAAGAGTCCAAGTAGTCGGTACCTTATCTGATCTATTGTCTGGAAGAGAAACACCCCTTATATATGAAGACCCCGGGAACCCAATTATAACTGTTCAAATTTATGGTCAGACCCTGTCTAATGCCTTAGTTGATCTAGGGGCTGCAATTAATATTTTAACAACCACAACTTGCCAAAAGCTCGGCATTACATCTGTAGAACCCACCTCTACTCTGCTAGAATTGGCTGACCGATCTGTGGTTAGACCAGAGGGCACTCTACATGATGTCATGGTCTCCGTAGAATCCTGGGAGTATCCAACCGATTTCTTGATAATTAATCCAAAAACCCGACTTGATGGACATCCGCTAATTTTAGGTAGACCTTGGCTCGCTACTGCCGATGCCTACATTGGCTGTCGGCAGGGAAATATGACCATAACCAGAGGACCAAATAGAAAAAAATTAGTTCTATATCCTCCAGCGCAGCCAAGTGCCACAATGATTAAAACTAATAAGCACCCTGTATCATATCTTACTGATAACATCAGATCTCCATTAACTATACAAGAGGCACTCGATTTCAAAGATCAAACAGAAGACGATGCCATTAATAATTTCATTGCTCAAACTGAACCTCGCACACAGTGTCACATGATAGAAGCAGCATTTGATAATGAATTGGAAGAAGATCCCCTGAAAGATATTCATGACCAAACAATACCTGTTACTTCTGTTGCAAATAGTAAAACTGTGGAAATTGCACCGGGGAAAACTTTAAACATCAATGCTAATCTCACATCTGAACAAGAAACAAAGCTCATCCATCTGTTAACAAAATATCAAGAAGCATTTGCATGGGACTACCCTGATATGAAAGGAATCGATCCTCAGTTATGTACACACCACATTTATATAGAAAAGGATGCCAGACCTGTGCGTCAGCCGCAAAGGAGACTTAATCCCCATCTAAAAGATGTCGTAAAAACTGAACTTCAGAAGCTTTTAGATGTGAATTTTATATACCCTATTTCTGATAGTAAATGGGTCTCTCCACTTGTGGTGGTACCAAAAAATAATGGGAAATGGAGAATTTGTGTGGATTATAGGGAACTTAACAAGGCAACACAAAAAGATCATTTTCCTCTTCCTTTCATAGATCAAGTATTGGATACTTTAGCAGGGAAGAAGTTCTTTTCTTTCCTGGATGGCTTTAGTGGATACAATCAGATTCAGATTGCCCCTGAAGACCAGGATAAAACTACCTTTACTTGTCCCTGGGGAACATTTGCCTATCGAGTTTTACCTTTTGGCTTATGTAATGCTCCCGCCACATTTCAGAGGGCTATCCTTAGTATTTTTGCAGATTTAATCAATGATGGACTTGAAGTTTACATGGATGACTTTACACCATATGGAGATGATTTTGATCCAGCTCTAGACACCCTAGAAAAAGTCCTACAACGCTGCATTGTTACCATGCTTTGCTTAAGCAACGAAAAATGTTTCTTGATGATGACTGAAGGACTTATCCTAGGACACTATGTCTCAGCAGCCGGCATTCAGGTAGACCCGGCCAAAATCCAAATACTTTTGCTTATTCCCACTCCTACTACTCAAACAGAGGTACGTAGTTTTCTTGGATTTTCAGGTTATTATAGACGATTTATAGAGCATTATTCGCACATTGCTGCTCCTTTATATGCACTGACTGGTAACGTTGATTTTCTTTGGACAGACAAATGTAACCGTGCTTTCGAGGATCTAAAGAAGCTTGTATCCACAGCCCCAGTCCTTCGAGGACCAAACTGGGACCTACCATTCCAGATATCATCTGATGCCTCAGATACAGCCATTGGTGCAGTCCTTGGGCAGGAAGAGGATAAAAAACCATATGCCATCTATTACATTAGCAAGAATTTATCCCCTGCTGAATTGAATTACACTGTTACTGAAAAAGAATTCCTAGTTGTAATACATGCTGTCAATAAATTTAGACATTATATCACAGGCTACCCTGTTATCTTGTATACAAACCATTCTGCTATAAAATATTTAGCAAATAAGCCTGTCACAAATGCCAGAGTAACTCGATGGTTAATCTTATTGCAGGAATTCGACATCACTATCAAGGACCGCCCTGGCAAAGAAAACCCTGTAGCCGATTTTCTTTCAAGAATACCAAAATCAAGCGATGCAGCAGCAGTGGAAGATCAATTTCCAGATGAGAACTTGTTTGCTGTTGCTGTTCAAACGCCCTGGTATGCTGATGTTGCCAATTACCTTGCAGTAGGTAAATTACCAAAACATTTAACTCCTAATGAGCGTAAGCATATTATTCAGAAAAGTTCTCGATTTTCGTGGATTGGAGGTTATTTGTTTCACACAGGAGCAGACATGCATATCAGGCGATGTGTTAGAGAGGATGAAATCTTTGACATCCTAAAAGCATGTCACGATGGACCGTGTGGGGGGCACTTCGTTGAGCGTAGGACTGGACATAAAGTATTGCAGACAGGATATTACTGGCCTACGATCTTCAAAGATGCGAAGAAGTTTGTCCAAGCCTGTGACAGCTGGCAGCGAGCAGGACGACCTGGTCAAGCTGATGAGATGCCTCTGAGACCATAGTTATTCATCGAACCATTCGAGCGGTGGGCTCTTGATTTCGTCGGACCCATCAACCCTTCATCAAATCAGAAAACATATATTTTGGTGGCAACAAAATATGTCACCAAATGGGTTGAGGCAGAAGCATTGCCAAGAGCCACAGAGGATTCTGTCATACAGTTCCTGTTCCATCTATTTGTTCGTTATGGCCTTCCTAGGGAAATAATTACAGATGGAGGACCACAATTTGTTGGGCATAAATTAGCCGCAACACTCAACAATTATCACGTCCAACATAAAATCACTACTCCATATCACCCACAGGCGAATGGGCAGGTAGAAAGTAGCAATAAGATAATAGAATCAATCCTAACAAAAACCATTGCGTCACATAGGCGTGATTGGGCTACCCGACTGCCTGAAGCACTCTGGGCATATAGAACCACATGAAGGAGCACCACCGGTTACTCACCTTATCAACTAGTGTTTGGAAAACAACCCATTTTTCCCATAGAATTCGAAATCCAAACATTGCGAACAACACAGGAAGTTGGCCTAGATCTAAGCGAGGCACAACTCAATCGACTACAGCAAATCAACGAATTAGACGAAATTCGGCTCTCTGCACTACAAAATACAGCATTGATTCAACAGCAGCGAGCCAAATGGCATGATGCGCTCATCAAGAACAAAGTCTTCCACGAGGGAGACTGGGCTTTGTTATACGATTCACGGTTTCAGGACTTCCCTGGAAAACTTCAGACTCGATGGTTGGGACCATACGAAATCCAGAAGGTACATGACAACGGAACCCTTACTCTAATCACCATTGACGGTTCTAGATATGCATTCAAAGTAAATGGCCACCGAGTCCGTCTCTATCGTAAACCACTTACTCGGAAATCCTTCTGCCAGCAGCTACGCCGAGATACTGATCTGGAGATCTTAGGAGAGGAAGAGAAATCTTCCTCACCCGTAATTCATTAAGGGTCTATTTCTTTTTGCAATTTGTACATAAGTTCTTGTTTTTGAGTGATTCTTGTACATAAGTTTGAATTGAATATTTTCTTGTCATTTTTGCTGTTCCTTTTTCTTCCATAAAGTTTGATTTTTGCTCTTCTAATAGCATATGCATGTTTTTTTATGATGTTGGTTTTGCTTGTTTTGCTGTTCCTTTTTTTCAAAAGAACGATATTGTTACGTTTCTCGCTGTTCCTTTTGGTTACCACTGTTCCTTTTCCTTCAAAGAAACAGCGTTCTTTTATTGCTGTTTTGCCTCTTTCAACGGAATGGCATGTTGAGTGTTTTATAGTATTACTGCCGTTCCTTTTCCCAAAGGAACGGCATTTGCATTTTTTTCCTTTTTCTATTATCCATCGTTGTTTCTTTTCCAACGGAACACCATTAGCATACTTTTGATCTCTTTTGCTGATTTAAATTGAGGATGCTTTTTGCCCGTCTTCTTTCTAGTCTTTAAAGCTTCAGCTATGTATTTATGCAATGAAATATAAAAACACAACATGCCGAAATCTGCAAATCATAAATCGCTATATCTATAAGGCTCTGCATTAATAAGAGGAAAAATGGAAGGACATACTTATTTCTTACCTCTTGTTGACATGGTTTCACTAATGTTGCCCTGATTCGTTATCTTTATCATGCTGATTCCCTTAAACTTTTTTTATTAGCACTTGGGAATAAGAGAAAAGAGTTTATATCTTCCTATTGAGATAATAAGACTTCTTCCGCCATTCCTACTCTTAAGGAGTGTTGAACCACCCTTTGTGTATAAATAAGGAAAAGTATTCTATAAAAAAATAATAATAAAACATATGTGAACATGATATGTCAAATGTCAAATGCAGGATAGGGGGTCTCATTGAGAGCCAGCCTACCATGATCATGAGGATGGAAGTGAAGTGGCATTCCCATTATGACCACCATACCAGGGATATGGTCCAAAAGGTATATCAAGTAAATGAACCTTGGAACAGGAGGTCTCATCACGAGCCGGCCTGCCCACGTTTCGCTCCTTCCTCGTGAATGGCATTATGGTTAACTGGTCACCAAGCCAGCATAATGGTCTACATTTTGACATAATAACATTCCTAAGTATACACAAAGGATCATGGTTCCGAGGGTGAAAAACAACTCTGCCAAGGTTATGGACACCTGTTGGCAGCAGAGTAATGTTAATGGTATCGAAGTCACCTTGCTTACACCAATGGGTAAGATACTAACACTCTTCTGTTTCTTATATCCTAGGCATTAATCATATGTTATTTCCCGATTTATACACCGCATGAATATTTATCATTACCAATCATGGCAACGAAGGTGACCATGACCGCTTAAGATTTGGCAAGTACGATACATGCCCTATCCATCAGCCTCAACTCATAACACAGCAGCCTCTTATATCATACGCGATCAATTCTCCGCCTCGATTTCGGTAATCTGTTGTCCTTTTTCAACATGGCATAATTCCACATGCTGTTCCTTTCTGACTTGATTGCAGACTGGGTGCCGCTCCTTTATTTTCCAGCTGGGACAGCCTATCACACTGCGGGGGGGGGGGGGGAGGTTAACCTCATCATTCCCTGTATTACGTGTCAATTCACCATTCGGAAAATTTAGTTTACGACGGTTTGGCATGGTTTCACGGCATGGCATATTTCTATTTTTACGCAAGTTGTTTTTGTTGCACTGTTGCATACTCTGTGTTTCTTTCTCGAAACCTTGCTCTCTGTGTTTTAAATCGGAAACATTCTTGCTGTTCCATTTAGAATTCACAGTGAAATCATGGGAGGAAGAGAAATTCGAAGTGAGCCTCAACAGCTAACGATCTCTGCTGCTGCCCGGGAAATCCTGGAAAGGGCAGGATGGTTGAACTATTTCAATCGCCTACAGGAAGCTAATGAAACAGTAGCAATGGAGTTCTTGCAGAATTTACAAGATGACCACTCCACAGTAAGAGGGAAACGGATACCGGTCACTGATAACATAATTGCAGAAGTCTCAGGACTACCAGCTACCGGACCGGTATGGACATTCAAAAAGGAACGATTACAGAAGGTCATCGACATCTTCCAGGACGAAGGCCAGAATTTGACAATCAAGGGGAAGGGAGTTCTGCCAGCGACCCTAGGAGAACCCTGGACGGAGCTAGCAAGAATAGTACAGAGCTATATTACTTGCGAAGGAAGAAAAGACGTGGTAAGACCACGACACCTTAAACTTTTAGCTGTTCTAAAACAGAAATGCTCTGTGAATTTACCGGCACTCCTAAACTCGTTACTGCATGATGCTGCACAAAGTATGAAAAAGGCACAGCACGTAGAGGCAATTTTTAGTCACCACGGGTTGATTCGACTAGTTGTTAGTTATAGTCTTACCCAGCAGCAGAGCAGCTGGGAAGACCTCATTGCAATGATTGAAGGGGGATTGACAGAATCATCCCCGAAACGAAGACATTCTATAAGCCAACCAGAACAACCGGCAAAACGCAGAGAAAATGTTGCCAGTACATCACAGCAACCAGAGGCACGCCAAGAATCGGCAAAGCGTAAGCATGCCGGTGATACACCCGAGAAACCGGAGGAACCCAGAAAATCAGCTCGGTTAGCTCGGATGAGAGGAAGCATAGATAAGCCCAGAAAATCAGCCCGGTTGGCTCGGATACGAGGAAGACTGGAGAAGCTCCAGGAAAGCGCCAGCCAACCGGTGGTAATTGAGGACGAACAATCCGAAGAGGGGGCAGACGCTGAACAGGAGGAGGAAATAGAACAGCAGGAAGATAGCCCATTACAAGACCTACTGGGAGAAGATGACTTGGCCGCCATCCTAGCCAATATGAGTAAGTATGGTCAACCTTCTAGTTCAAAGGACCCCCACGACAAACCCCAGGAAGAGAACATGCCTGAAGAGGAAGAAAATACTGAACGGGAACACTCTGTTCCCAGGTCACAAGAGGAAATTATAGAGGAAGTAGGAGCAGAAACAACATTTGCTCAGAAAGAAACAGAACCAGTTGAGGTGCATACCCCAGAACAGCCGGAGCAGAGCAGTGAGGAAGAACCCCACGAGAAAGATTTAGCAACTGGTCATGATCCAGTCCACCATCGACAGACTGCTGTTCCTTCAAATGAAACAATGGAAATTAAGAAGTTGCGGAAGGAACGGACTAAATTGTTAAATACGATAACCCAGCTCAGACAACAAATTAGGATTCTGAAAAAGAACCAGAAGGTAAAGAGGAAAAAGAGGGCCAACAAACGGATGTTCGCGTTAAAACAGAAAAGGATGATAAGCAAATTCAGACAGAGGCACCACCCTCAGGGGTAATAAGGGTTCTGAACTCCAAACAGCATAACAAGAAAGTTCAGGTAAAACTCCCGGCCTCCACTGACCTATGGAAAAAAGATCCGAAGACAAAATCCTTGCACAAGATGATGAAGCAAGCACAGCAAGAAGCTGAGCAACTTAAAGAGCAAACGGTTCCCCGAGAAAAATATGAAGAGTTGCAGCAGCAACTAAGGGACGTCAGTCAATCTAAAAGCCGGGCTTTTGAAGGGTGGAAGAAGGAACAAGAGGAAGTTGCACAGGTAACTTGTAGACTAGATACTGTTATCAAACAGATGAATGACTTGTGTTCTTTATACAATAATGTTTTAGCATGTAGGGCCCCTGCTAAAAACTATGCTCTGTTTTTATTAGAACGGTATTTACAATTACAAATAAAAGTTGTTAAGGCAGGTACCCCTATACAAATCAGCAATGTCAATGATTTTATAGACTGCTGTAAACATTATGGAGTGAAAGTCCAGAGATTGTTGTGTGAACTTTATTTGCACGACCTTGTGCTAAGTCAGGAGACTGAATTGAACCCTGGCCCTTCCATTGGAGATATCCAATTCCAAGCATTCATTTCATTCGGGGTTAATCAGATTAAGTGGCTCAAAGCCTATGATACTTTCCAGAGTCAGGAAAATGGTCTAGATTTACGAGTTAGGGCTGAGCCTAGGAACCCAGTACAGTTATGGAAATCTCATATAAACCACATAAGGACTCCGGGTGTCATTGAAACATTAGGTCCCATGCATGAGGCACTCATTCGTGAAAGCTTAGAGTATTTCCTGTCCATCAAAGACTTGGCTATTAATGCAACCAAATTTCGATATCGAATCTCTGATCCAAACATCCAGCTCAGAGAACCATTTAAGTATGAGAACTTTGAGTTAGCTGCTGACCGTTTGAATCTCTATGGCCAGAGCATTCTGAAAGCAGGGTCATCCTGGTTAGGATATAGATTTCGCGCTCCAATTATTTGGCATCCTGCACTGGGATACCAGGCCCTGTATGATATGCCTGAGGGGCAAGCAGGTCAGTTCTTTGATTATTTAATCACTCAACATGGTTGTAGGCCTCCGCATGAGACTCCTTCCCCAGCATACTCTCTCACTGCATTACATGTCAACTACAATGTTTTCATGAGGACATGAAACAAGGTAAGCAGGGGGGTGTGTGGAGTACTAAAAAGGTATGATTTTGATGATTATTTCAATGGCTTTTTAATAGAATTTGTGAACCTTTTGTATCATGAATTTGGAAAGTAATAAGGAACTATAACAAAACATGTGAGAATTGATGTGCATAACCTAGCCACTGATAATGGTTATTTTCTATACAGGAAAAGGAGAAAACGAAGAGTTGCCGCTCCAAAGGAAAGGAAAAAGTGGAGATAACTGTTGTCTCTCTGGACGAGAACCGAACGCAAACATAGGGAAACAGATCAAAGTAAATCGGCTCGGGAAAGAAGGAGAGGACACCAGCTCAGCGCAACAGAAAAGACAGGATGAAGAGTTAATAGTTTGGCGAATCCCTCAGGATCGAAGATCCTGAGGGATCGCTGCTTTATTTATCTAGTTGCTTGGACATCTCCGCCGTCGTCTTTATAAAAAGAGACAGCACTGTTAGTTTAGAGATAGACAAGAGAGAGATAGGATACGTTTTATGTAATCTTCTGTAAGACATCAGCTTTGGTTATTAAGTTTTGTTGAAGACTAGTTCGATGTATTTTGATCGATGCATTAATGAAAGCTTGGTGATTATTCCATCTTCGCGTCTGCATTAACTTAAAGCGGTGTATCCTTGGAGGCTAAGGGCCCGGCCCCGAAGGACACTTGCTTCTGTACCATTACAACTTCACTTCTGTGTGGTTTGTTTATTATTGTTATTTGATCATTTGATATGCTTTACAAGTTCATATGATATGCTATGTTCAAGTTTGAATTATTGAGGTTTCTACAGATAGGATTATATGTTGACTCTGCATCAAGTTATTTATCCTTTCAAGAGTTAATCGCATATCCTTACTGTTATATTACAGAGCTGTTATACTAAACATTCGTGTGGTGTGCGTTTATAATTTATCAGTACTGTTCTATAATTCATTCGCTGTTATTGCTGTTCCATTAGTGTGATCTGTGTAAATCACCTTTAGAGTGACAGAATGTTCTTTGATTGCAAAGAGTGTATAGATTGAGTTTGGTTATAACCCGCGGGACTTAGTTATTCAATTGCTGTTCCATTTTAGAGTTGTTGTTCCATTCCCGAATTGCTGTTAATTCTTTATTTACTTTGCTGTTCTATTTATCTGCATTTGATGTTTTGGTGTGAGAGATGATCTAAGGCTGTAGTGAGTATTGGCAGTCACTGTCTAGCTCCCAGGCTCGTGATCTATTCTCTAGTTCCTTTTCCATCAGTTTCTGAAGGGATAGGTTATCATTGCCGAACCCTTGACTGATAAGTTATTGAGTTTTCTGAGTGTGTGATTTATTTCTTTAAAGTAATTTAATTTCAGTTAAGCATCCGTTTACTCTTGTATTTCTTAAGCACTATACTACTAGCATTACTCTGACAAATGAGCCTCGGATTGAGTCACTCTTTGTAATGACAAAACGCTCTCGGGTTGACATATTAATGTGAGGTAATTAGAGGTGAAAGAGACCCTTTTTATAGCTCTACAGAGGAGAGGTTAGTGAAATTGTTTAGTAGTGTATGATATTCTTGTAATGGCACCACCTCCTTCCTACACTAAGTTAGCTCATGTCACACTTGCACTAGTTCATTGCGTAATTTCTAGTTGGAAGCTTTCTCTAATAGATGGGCATAGGCAAGGGATTCCTCTATTTAGGTCCACTTTTATTCTATAACCTTTTGCTCAGTTTGGGTGGAGGCTTCGATGGTGTTTGCAAGTTCTATCTGCATTTCAACCTCAGTGGTGTCTGCTAGGTTGATCTGTATCTCAGCCTCAGTGGTGTCTACTAAGTTGGTCTATACCCCAGCTTCTTTAGTAGTTATCAAATTGTTTTGTATTCCAGTTTCCATGGTGTCGGCTAAGTCAATTTGAATTTCACCTTCAATAGCATTTACTGGTTCTATTTGAGTTCCTGCAATAGAGGTTTCTTTATTTGGCTTCCGGGCCCTTCTTTCTTTCTTTAGTTGTTTTCTCAGATATTTTACCAATTTCTTTAATCTCTTGTAGGTCCTTCTTAGTTTCTCACTTCTTCTTTCATCTGAATCTTCACCTGTCCTTATTTCAGCAGGTGGTAGGGGAGCGAAATTCCCCTTTTTAGGGATGGTTTCTAAAATGGTGCTTCTAATTACGTCTTCAGAATTTACTTCAATGTGAGGGTCCTGACTAGGAGGAGCGATGCTACCTCCTGGTGACAAAGGGGCTATCTCTCTGTGTGTGGTCTGCTCCACAATGACAGTGTAACCTGAATGATCTTGTGATTCCATTCTCTCCTCTGTCTATCCATCAATATAGGCCTCATAATTATCAATAGGGGACAAAGCCTCATCATCTTGCAATTCCTCTTAGTCAGGTAGGACGTTACTGTGACCAGAGCTATTGGGGGTGGCGGATTTATCAAAAAATTTCTCCATCTCCCCTTCTCCCAATGGTTTTCTCGATTCATATTATGTTCTTATTTGTCCTAAGATTCGATCCATTTATTCCTCGAAACCTTGCAAGGGTGCATGGGATGGTCTTGCTTCCTCCATGAGGTTTGAGGTTCCTTGGAGTGTCTTGGACCATTTTTTCCTGCTTGGTTATGAAGTTGAGGCTCAGGTTATTTTTCTTCTTGGTGTATTTACCTCGAGGGGCTCAATTTCGGTTTCATCAGCGTTTATTTCTGGTTCCTATGCCTTAGGGTTAACGAAATTATCCCAGACTGTCTGCTACCTATCTAGCTCATGAATGATGATTAGTTTTATTAACCCATGGTGACTAACCACTACTTGGGGATTCTTTGCTTTCCTCAATCAAACAACAGTATCATGCGATCGAAATTCAAAAAGGCAGGTAGATTAATTGAAATATTTTGTTTAAGTGCAGCTAAAAGTTTTAGCTGTCGAGGTTTTACCACATCTCGACGTCCTTCGCATGCAATAAAATTTTGGATGAATGCCGCCAACTCCTGTCATGGATGGTGTAAAGAGGCAGGGTTAATCCCTCTGTTTTCTCGTTCTAATGGTTCCTCCGGGTCCTAGTATGTGTCTACTCCTTCTCTCAGGAGGAGATTCTTCTCTGCTGATCTTTCTCCTTGCGCTGATATTCCAGAAACTTCCGCGATAATTCCCTCTGTAACTGGTATAGTTTGACCTTTGACTCTGGTTTTCCCTTCCTGCAGATTTTGCAGAAATTCGATTGCAATTCTCGTGTTGAATCCTTGTAGTCTATGTACATATGTCAGCCATCTAACTCGCTGGAGGATGGCACTCGCTGCCTCCAAAATTGGAAAGTTTGCAGGCTTGCTTCGAAGGGTATTTCCTCCCATAGTTGATATGCTCTTTTCCTCTGATTGTATTTCTTCTTGGCTATGTTGTTTTGACTAGATGTTGTATGCAAGCAAAAAATAGATTGTGGCTTTGCGCAGATAATTTTCATGCGTTAATTGTAGTTTTCCTCTGGTCTTATCGATGCGTCTAATGAGATTTGTGCAGGGATTTCACATGCTTGCCGAATTAAGACCAATTACACCCCCTCCCTCGAAGAAAGGGTGACCACGCCCTCAAGTATAGGAGAGATTTGGTCGCTCATGAATGCAGACAGGGGAATGTTATAATTTGGTAATGATAATATGCGTGTGAAGGAGTGGGCGGTTGAGTAATTACTAACATATGCAGTATAAAGGTCGGATTTAGAATTTTTCATAATTGTATGTTGTGTGGAAGTGACTGGAAAGCGAGAGGAAATAGCATAGCCATTATTTTGATATGATGTCCTTGTACAACTAAAACGTTATGATGGAAGCAAGACTGAATCAAGTAATGATTGGCGTTGTCATCTCGAAGTTCAAAATATGTAAGCATATCTTTGTTAGTTATTCTTATGGCAGGTCATAATTATTACTAATTCGAGTAATGGCTTGTGGTAGAAGAATGGAAGATAAGGTGTATATAAAATCAATTGGCTATTTAAGGAGCATACTTTCATACCAAAAATAGAGCCACTGCTACCAACAGGCATTCATAGCCTCGACAGGGTTGCTATTTTAACCCGAAAAATGAGCCAAGATCCTTATGTAAGAATAGTTGTTTCTCCAATATTATGGAGATATCACCATGCTGGTATGGTGGCCAGATAACCATGGTGCCACTCACTGGAGTTGTAGCAAAGTGATCGGGCCAACTCGTGATGAGACCTACTATCCTTCAAGTTGTTAAGAAGGTCATTACCCTGGTGTGGTGGCCATAGTGGGCATGTCACTTGCTACACTCTTATGAACATGGTAGGCTGGCTCGCGATGAAACCCCCTATCCTCTCTTAAAATCTGAATGTAAGTATAGTACCTCCTTTTGAATTGTAACATATTGATCTATAAGGAGGTCACTGTGCTGGTGTGGTAGCCAGATAGTCACAATGCCATTCACTATAATTGTAACAGAGTGATTAGGTCGACTCATGATGAGACCTCCTGTCATTCTAGTATATGAGAAGGTCATTACCCTGGTGTGGTATCCATTGTGGGCATGTCACTTGTTAAATCCCTATGATCAGGGTAGGCTGGCTCGTAATGAGACCCCCTATCCTCTTAAATATTTGCATGAACACATAATAATTGATTTTATACATAGAGGGAGGCTCATTAACTCCTTAAGAGTGAGGGATGGTAAAAAAAGTGGAAAAAAAATGCCAATACCATTAATACCCCTTGTTCCATTTCTTCATGTTGTAGGGACATATTACTCGAATAGTGCAAAAAGATATATCATCATAAGGTCATGTATTGTATGATATCATATTTGAACTGTGGGTGACTTAACCTTTCATTTCATGTGTGCATAATGTCAGCTTCCTGTTTAAGAATTATAGTGCCAAAGGGCCATCATATTTGTAATTTTACCATTTTTCCTCTCTCTTTCAACTGCTATTCCCTACTCAAGGTTACTCAATTTCAGAAAAACACAAAAAGAATGGCTATTTAAGTTGGTCGGACAGCAGTTGTTCAGAGATTGAGTAGTAGTTGTTCAAAGATTTCCCAGCACAATTAAAAAACGCTCAAAAAATGGTTTTTCAATTTGAATTAATAGCAGCCGTTCAAAGATTGAACAACAACTATTCCTGAATTGAACAGAAAAAAAGTAAAAACACAGCAATGAGCAACTGTTCAGTTCGATCGAACAACAGCCGTTCAAGAAGTGAACAACAGTTGTTCAAGAATTGAACAACAAAGTTAAAAACATGAAAACGACTGTTCAATTGTGGTTGAATCAGTAGGTGTTCAAAGACTGAGCAACAACTTTCCATGAATTGAACAGAAAAAATAAAAATGCCGCAAATGGCTGTTTAATTCGAATGAGCAGCAGCTGTTCAGAGGTTGAACAACAATTGTCCAAGAATTGAATAGAAAAGATGAAAACACAACAAATGGTTGTTCAATTTGGTTGAACTGCAGCCATTCAAATATTTAACAACAGTTGTTCTCAAATTGAACAACAAAAATAAAAAACACCAACGAACAACTGTTCAGTTAAACTGAACAATAGCCATTCAAAGATTGAACAACAGTTGTTCACGAATTGAACAGGAAAGTTAAAACGGCTGTTCAAATTTGGTTGAATCAGTAGTCATTCAAATACTGAACAACAATTGTTCACTAATTGAACAACAAGAATAAAAACACTGCAAATGGTTGTTCAATTGAGCGGTAGCCATTCAGAGATTGAACAACAGCTCTCTACGAATTGAACAACAAAAATAAAAACACAGCAAATGGTTGTTCAATTCGACTGAATGGCAGCCGATCAAAGATTGAACAATAGTTGTCCACGAATTGAACAACAAAAATAAAAACACATCAAATGGACAGATGTTCAATTCAACTGAACAATAGTTGTTCAAAGGTAGGACAGCAACTGTTCTCGAATTGAAAAGCAATAAAAGCACAATCTTACAAGGAAAATAAATTGAAAATGTGAGAATGTACAACAAGACAAGACAATTATATACATTATTTACAAATGATGTTGGCAAAACTCTCATGTACTTGAGTTTGTGGGGTTATCACCCCCTTGCACCACAACTTGGATGGTGGGATCGTTTCGTACCTGTTGACAGAAATATTCTTTCGTGAGAGGTTTGCGATAGCGGCATACTCTATGTCTGTTTACTCGAAATGTTGAACCAGACCCATCTATGGTGGTCAGGGTGAGGGTACCATTGCTATGTACTTCTTGAATCTCATATGGACCGAGCCACCTTGTTTGCAGTTTTCCTGGAAATTCTTGAAATATGGAGTCGTAGAGGAGTGCCCAATCTCTTTTTGAAATACCTTATTCTTTATTAGGTTGTCGTGCCACTTGACGCACTTTTTTTTAATGATCGTTGTGTGTTGCAGGGCTTGCAGTCGAATTTCATCAAGTTCATTTATTTGCTGGAGTCTCTTAGTTTGAGCTTCTGTTAAGTCCAATCCCACTTCCTGGGCTGTTCTGAGAGTTTTAATTTCGAATTCAATAGGGAAGATAGGTTCTATACCAAATACTAGCTGATATGGTGAATATCTAGTGGTATTTCTCTAGGTTGTACAATAATCCCATAAGGCTTTTGGTAGTCTAGTGGTCCAGTCCTGGAAGTGTGCTGCTACCATCTTGGTAAGGTTTTCCTCCAGGACTTTGTTGGTGCTTTCGACTTGCCCATTGGCCTGCGGGTGGTAAGGAGGTGTAACTATGTGGACGATATGGTGATATCTTAAGGTGGATGTGATCTTATTTCTTGTGAATTGTTCCCCCCCATCGGTTATCACTTCCCTTGGCAAGCCATATCGCACGAATAGTTCAAAGAGAAACCTAATTACTGATTCTTCTGTGGCTCTTGACAAGGCCATTGCTTCTACCCATTTGGTGACATAATCCATGGTAACTAATATGTGGGCTTTCAGGTTTGATGGTGGGTTGAATGGCCCAACAAAGTCCAACACCCACCGTTCAAATGTTTCCACCACCAATTGTGGTTGTAGCGGCATTTCATCAGCTCGGCTTGGGCAGCCTATTCTTTGGCAGTTATCGCAGGCTTGGACATACTTCTTTACGTCTTTGAAAATCGTAGGCCAATAATAGCCTAATTGCAACACTTTATGCTCTATCCATCGTTCTGCGAAATGGCCACCACAGGGTTCATCGTGACAGGCTCGTAAGATGTCATAGATTTCATCTTCCCTTATGCATCTACGTATGTGCATATCGGCCCCTGTATGGAATGGGTATCCCCCAATCCAAGAGAATCTTGCACTGCCTTGTACAATCAATTTCCATTCTCTCGATGTTAAGTGTCTGGGAAGCTTCCCCACTGCTAGATAATTTGCCACATCTACATACCATGGTGTTTTTACCGCTACAACAAAAATGTGTTCGTTAGGGAATTGATCGCCAACTGTTAGCTTGTCGTCTGTCTTGGGGACTCTTGATAGGAAGTCTGCGAGCATGTTTTCCTTCCCTGGATGGTCTTTGATTGTTATATCGAATTCCTGAAATAATAGTAACCAACGAGTTATTCTCCCATTCGTGATTGGTTTATTAGCTAAATATCTAATAGCAGAGTGGTCAGTATACAGGAACACTTGATATCCAGTTATATAGTGCCTGAATTTGTTGATAGCATAAATGATAGCCAGGAATTATTTTTCGGTCACTGTATAATTTAATTCGGTAGGAGTAAGGTTTTTGATGATATAATAAATAGCATAAGGCTTTTAGTCTTCTTCTTGGCCAAGGATTGCTCCTATTGCTATATCAGATGCATCGGAAGAGATGTGAAATGGCAGTTTCCAGTTACGACCTCACAGGATTGGTGCTGTTGAGACCAGTCTCTTGAAGTCTATAAAAGAGGTGTCACATTTGTCAGTCCAATGGAATTCAACATTCCCAGTCAATTCATACAGAGGTGCAGCTATCTATGAGAATTTTTTTATAAATCTGCGATAACATCCTGCATATCCTAGAAAATTACGCACCTCTATTTCTGTACAAGGTGTGGCCAATATAAGGATTACCTCCATTTTAGCCAGATCTACCTGTATTCCAGCTGCAGAAATGTAGTGACCTAGGATTACCCCCTCAGTCATCATCATGTGGCATTTTCCATTGCTTAGACATAGTTTAGTGGCAATGCATTGTTCTAACACTTTTTCTAGCGTTTCTAGAGCTTGATCAAAGTCTTCCCCAAAGGGTGTAAAATCATCCATATAGATTTCAATTCCTTCATTTATTAAGTCAGAAAAAATGCTAATTATGGCTCTTTGAAATGTTGTTGGGGCATTACATAATCCAAACGATAAAAATATATAAGCAAAATTTCCCCACAGGCAGGTAAAGGTTTTCTTATCTTGGTCTTCAGGAGCTATTTGGATTTGATTGTATGCGCTGAATCCATCAAGAAAGGAGAAGAACCGTTTCCTAGCCAATGTATCAAGGAGTTGGTCAATGAAGGGGAGGGGGAAATGGTATTTCTGCGTTTCCTTATTTAATTCTCTATAATCTATGCAGATTATCAACTTCCCATTCTTTTTAGGGATGACTACCAGAGGGGAGACCCATTTGCTGTCTGAAATAGGGTAAATGAAATTTACATCTAACAGTTTTTGCAGTTCCTCTTTTACAGTATTTTTTAAGTACATGGTTTAGTCTTCGTTGGGGTTGTCTAAAGGGGCATGTTTCCCTATCAGTATAGATGTGGTGCGTGCATAGTTGAGGTTCCAAACCCTTCATGTCTTGGTAGTCCCACGCAAATGCACCTTGGTGCTTCCGGAGGACTTTTATGAATTTTTGTTTTTGGTTGTCATCCAAACTGCCATTAATATTCAGAACCTTTCCTCGCTCAATCTCAATAGGTATGCTGTTACGAACAGTGATTGTGGATATATGTTGAGTCTCGAAGTCCGTCACAGGATCCTCTTTATCTTCATGTTTGAGGACTATTTTCAACATATGGAATTTTAGATTTTCAGGGGTAGATGACTGATTCATAAAATTATTGATTACATCATCTTCAGTTTGATCCTTGAATTCGAGAGATTCTACTAGTGTCAGAGGTGGACGGATGTTTTTCTCCCAATATGTCTCTAGATGTTTGTGAATTTTTACCGTGGGTAGGCTTGGTTTGGCAGGCGGATAAATAATGATATTTTTTTATAGAATCTCCTCTAGTGATAGTCATGCTACCTGCTCGACAGCCTATGTAAGCATCTGCTGTGGCCAGCCAAGGTCGCCCAAGAATCAATCGGTGCCCTTCCATCCTGTTTTATGGATTAATGACTAAAAAATCAGCTGAGTATTCCCATGAGTCCACATAGACCATGATGTCTTGCACTATACCTTTTGGTCTGACAACAGACCTGTCAGCTAGTTCTAGAAGTGTGGCCATAGGTTCTAAAGCTGATATGACCAGTTTTTCGCAAGCTCCAGTAGTTAGGATGTTAATGGCTGCCCCCAGTTCAACCAATGTGTTTGGAAATGAGTGGCTAGAGATTTTCACAGTTACAATGGGGTTTCCTAGGTCTTCATATTTCACAGGTGATTCCCTACCTAACAACAAGTCAGATAACGTTCCTACCACATGAACGGTGGGTGTAGCGTTTGTTTTCTTAACTTGTTTTTTCCCACATAATTCTTTGATTGTATTTGCGTAAATGGGAATGTCTTGGATGACCTGGAGAAGAGGAATTTTGAAACAAAGGTTTCTTAGTTCCCCTAGGATGTCAAAATCTAGAGTGATTATAGGCCTGGGTAGATCTAATCTTTCGGGAAATGGAGGCAGAGTCACCCTAAGTTCTTCAGGTCTTTGTTGATCAATTGTTTCCTTATCTTTACCTGTTTCTATTATATTCGTTAGGCTAGGTTTTGTTGAGGTTTCAATTTGAGACTGAGGTGGAGTTGTGGCTTCTATAGGTAGGATGGTACGTCCTGATATTAACCTCAGTTTGTTGCAGGGTTTTTGTTTGGTATTGGGTTTTGGATTTTCTATGATCTGAATTAGTTGAACTGGTCTGTTATTGGGATTAGGATTGGGTTGGGCTAGAAATTGAGGGTGTATGGCAGGCTGCTGGTTATGATGAATTGGATAGGGATCTGGCAACGTAGGTTGATTTTGGGTCCCTGCTCCTATCAGCAAATTGGTCATTCCCATGGGTCGCTGCAAATTCCAATTGGTGTTTTGAGTAGGGGGTTTGGCCACTGGCTTTGATATGGGATATTCTGCCAATAAGGGGGAGAGCAAGGAAATTTCGGCCAATTATTCCCTGATGGATGTTGTGTAAGTGAGGGTAGCATAGGAAACACTTGTTTTGGCTAGGTTGGGAAAGAGTTTTGAGTCTTCCAAGTTGTTGCAAGGTTTTGCTGGCTAAACTGCGGTGAAGGAAAGTATTGAGGCAGGTCTTGCGGTATGCCAGGTCATGGTTGCCATTGCCGACAATGATTCATTACATAGACTGGCTCTGTTTCTTCTTCTGCTTCCTTGTAGACGGCTTTCAGCCCGAGAAGTGAAGGACATTGGTTCGCAGTATGATCCTTAGTGTAGATATCACAAGTCTGAATCATGTCTACAGGACATTCCCTCTGGCTGTGCTTCTTCCGACATCTTGGGCAAAATATGGCCAGGTTTTGTTTTGCTATAGCTTGTTTCTGTTTGTCTTGTAAAACATCAAGTTGTGTTGTCAAAGTACCCAGGATGTCAGTTTTGAAATTTTCTAATAGGCTCCCAAATTCTGCTCTGGTTACATTGCCATTGGTCTGCTTAAGGTCTTTCTTCATAGAATCATGCCCAACAGGCCTATTGCGTAAGCTACCCTAGGAGCATCTAATAAAAAAGGAAATAATCTCGTCGTATTCTTCCTGATAAATATCTCCCTTCCCCATTATGTTAAGCATATCAACCCATTATTCCTTCATCCCTTTAAGCATCGTGGCTTTTAAAATGTCCTTGAATAGCGTGGTATATGGGGATCTTTGTAAATTGTATTGAAATATTTCTACGTATTCCTCTAATTTTTCATTGTCTTTTGCAGACATGTTGAAGATTTCATCTTTTAGATCTCGGGTTCGACAATAGTCTTGGTATTTTGTAAGAAAAATATTATTCATTTGGTCCTAGTTGTTTATAGTTCCCCCTCCTATTCCCATGAACCAGCAGAACACAGTTCCTTTTAAGGTAGAGGGAAATAGTTTTAGTTTCTGTGGATCGGTGGTGTAGTCATATCCTTTGCATAAGACATCAAATTCAAATAGGAATGCATCAAGATCTTCTGTGGTTAATCCATGAAAGGTGGGGATGTTGTGTAAGGGAATGGCTTTCATAGGGGCATTGGAAGCATGATCAACAATAGGGTATTCTAATGTTGATGTCTGCCTCTGATTCTTGATCTGGAGGAGTGATTCTAATAGGCTTGGGAGGTAAATGTGGTGGGGGTTTTACAACACTTCCATAATATGGGATCTTAAGCACTTCTATTTCGATCACTTCTCTAGGGGACTTAGGTTCTGATATTTCTATGTGAATTCCTCCACTAGTTTCTCCCCCTCCTTCTTGTAGGTTGCAAGAGCCTCCCTCTTTTGAAGGGTCAGTGCCTATATGAATGAAAGTCTGCAAGATTTGTTTAGACCCCTCTGTCTCGCAGTGAATCTTGCCATAGGCTACAGATGGTGAGGCTGCCGCCTAAGGGAGTGTATTAGGACTTTGAATGGAAGGAGTTATGGGTCCTATAGATTCCTGAGATTCAGATTTCTTAATGATTTTGTCTATATATGTTATTCTTCCAAGGATCACCGATCCTTTGTATTGTGAGGATGGTTGCGAATTATTTCGAATTGTTTCTATCTTTTTCTTTCTAGACATAAAAAAACAACACCTATCCTATGGTTCTTTTCATGACTTGCTGTTAAGCGGGCTAGAGGGCAAGCATGTTTCTTGCGGATACGCAGGTTCTTGCCTCTCGTTTTCAATACCCAATTCTTCATAGCAATGGAGAAAGATTAATAAAGGAGATGACTCTTAACACTCTCACCGGCAACGACGCCAAAATGTTGGTGCGGAGAGAGGTGGCTTTTTATTGACAACTCTGGTGCTTTCCCATTTAGTTATCAACCCGGGGTAAGTCTTCTTATTTCAAGAGTGTTGGCACAATATATGCGCGTCAGGTCGTCTAATAGTTACTCCTTGTCACTTATGAGGAAGAATTTTTTAACTTCCTAAGTTTGCTTATCCTATGAGGGGTGGCTTGGATTGATTTTTAACCAAGGATTGAGCAGCAAGATTTAGCAGCTATCTAATTGAAATAAACAATATTCTAACTGAACTGAACAGTAATCTAGAGAAATCAAGCAGCAATTGGATTGAATTAAACAACAGTCTAAATAAACTGAACATCAATGGAATTTAATGGAACAACAATCTAACTAAGTTGAATGGTAATGGAATTGAATGCAACAACATTCTAACTAAGCTAAACAGTAATGGAATTGAATTGAATTAGCAGTCTAGCTAACTGAGCAGTAATGGAACAACAGTATAACTAGCTGAGCAGTAATGGAACAACAATATAACTAATTGAGCAGTAATGGAACAACAGTATTACTGAAGCGATTTAAATAAATTGTACAACAATTATTTAAGTAATTTTGCAATGGAATTCTCTTTATGACTTAATTAATCAACATTGATCGATGGTTGAATGCTTCATTATGCTAAAAGAAGAATGAAATTCATAAAGACAGATAACATCAAAATCAGCTTATTCTACGATCTATAACTCAAACACAATGGTATTAAAAGAATTGGAACTATCTACTGATAATGAAATATTACCATAAGTAAGAAAATACGATTGCGATTGTCCTAATTCAAGAACACGATTTCTAACAATCCTGAAGTAAGAGAACTGTAACTTTATTGAATGGAAATATAATTTACAACTGCATTAGATACTTTAGCATTGGTTCTGCATCTACATAGAGTATGAAAAATTGTGAGGAACTTCCGGAGGTTGGGCCCAGACCACCAGAAGCTCTAGCGCAGAAAAAACTTCAAAAGATTGTTGTTCAAAGCTCTATATTACATCCACTGATGTTACAAAAATACAATTAGACAGGTTGTTTCTGATGTGTTGATTATATAATGAATTTCCTATCCTTTCCCCCCCTCTTCTCGTCCATCATTATCCTTTTTAAAGGAGATTTCAAAAATGCGAAAGTATTTCCCAAACGACAACCCACTGCGCGTGGCTATTGTTTGAGTTCTTGGACTCGAATCATCTGTCTGCCTTCTGCTGGCCATTGGGAGTTATCGGGATCTCATATGTTTGCGTCTGTTGGTTAGCTTTTGTTTCCTATTGATCCAACCATTCTGCCTTCCTGCATGCGGAGATAAGAGAAGTCAATTTTCTATTACAAAAAGACCCTTTTCATCATTAGTCTAATTTTTCTTGTTTTCATAATATTTTATTCTCTTTATTGTTAATATGAAAAGGAATTCCCCCAAAATGTAAACATAATTTGAAGTAATTACAGGGTGAGAACATACCTTAATTTGGGCACAACAGTATAAAAACCATCTTGAAATTTGATTAAAGATAGATCTGGTAGAGGTTTGATATTAGCTGGAATAGCATTGTAAATGCTATTAAACCTAGTACAATAGTCCTGAATAGGTTCATTAGGAGCTCTTCTAATGTTTTCATATTCAAACAATATTTGTAAATGGTTTTTCTTTATTTCCCATATATTAGTAAATAATCGATGGAAATCATATAAATCAACTATATGATTGGCAGGTAAAGCTTTAAACCATTTATTTACATCTCCTGCTAATGTTTGGGAAAACAATCTCATTTGAAGATTAGCTTCATCAATTTCATGTAATTCAAAGTAATCAGTCATTTTATTTACATTTTATTGTGCATTATATTGTCTAGTAACATCAAATTGAAAGGTTTTACTTTGGTAATCTTGGAGCATCGCATGTAATTGAGTTGGTAAGACCAAAGGGGCATATCTGGCTGCCATGGCTAAGATTCTAGCTTAGCTAATAGGTAAATTTTTGGTGCTTGGCGATGAGATTGAATTACTTTCATATGAGCTTGGGACACTAGAATATGTACTTGTAAATGAGGTAGAAGTGCTAGAAAATGTAGCAGAAGAGCTAGAAGATGAACTTGAAGTGTCTGGAGATGGAAATAAAACTCTAGGTTGAAGAGGAATCTTGGGGATCAATGATTATCTGGAATGAAGTGTAGTGGAAATAATAGATGATGTGTTACTAAATAAATATGAATTCACAGACTCTAAACGAATGGTAGAAGGCTTAGGGATAAAAGAAAATAAAGCACCTAATTCAACAGAATGTTGAAAATAGGATTCATCAATATCCCTAATCAAATTTGCAGTCAAAGCATCAAGTTTATGAAAAGGTTCTAGAGCTTGTTGATATGAATCAATTGAAACAGCCTCCTTCTTTGTTTCAATATATTGAATGAAATTAGGATCTATTACACTATCATAGATTGAATTTTCAGATTTAGTTCTAAACAAAGAATGTTCAAATGATAAATCAAATTCAATATCTTGTATACTTGACAATTATTTGGTGAGTGAATTTTATTTGATTAATTGACTATTACTTCCTAGACTTTCTAATTTTTTGGATTTTCTTAAAATTCTGTCAGGATCATCAACAATTATATCAGGTTGTGGATCAGGATAAGCCCTAGTATATTATGTTATTTGGGAAGCCAGAATTTTATTTTTTAATGAAAATTTCTTAACAACCCTAAAACAACCTTAGTCTGAGAAGATGATAAAAAGTATTTGATTTAAGGTTTATTTTAAACTAAGGACTGATTTCCTGAGTATGGTCGCGAGTATGTTATCACTCCAATAATTCCTAGGGTTGTTTTGCTTTTTGCTTAAATAAATATTAGAGGTAACTATCAACCTACATTCGAGATCAGGATCTAGCCTTCCTAATGCTCAGAGAGGGCTCTCTCTTTATGATTTGGCTTTGTTTTTTTTAATTGATTTTAGGCTAGTTACATAAGATTGATTGCTTTTGGTTTTGGTTTGGTGGTGGAATTACTGGTTTAGATGGATAGGGGCAGGTATATTTTCCATTGGGTTATGGAGTCAATGTATCAAGCAAATAGGATAGAATCAAGTTCTAAAGGAAGTGGTCACAGGGAAAGGTAGTTGAGAAAAATCAGATCTTCTAGGCTAGATGGTGATGTGGTTTCAACCGGGATCAAGGAGAAATTAAGGTTTCCTTAAACCATATAATGAAGGAAGTGAAAGAGGTCAATAAATATGGGAGATAAATTAAGGATTCTCAGATCAGGATATTAGAAGAAAACATCAAAATGAATAAAAATTTAGAACATAGTGTACTTAACCAATTTCTGCAATAATATTCCTGTTATAACATTTAAAATTGAAAAAATACAAGTTTATGGAATACTTAAGGAAAAAAAAGAACAATTAAAAGATACTTCACTGAAGTGGCTCCACACATGAATCCTGTAATGAAACGCCTTTATTACTTGTCCTGTCTGCTAACTTGAAAAAGGTACAATAAACTCTCAGGTTTTAGATCAATCACAACTATAGAAATGTTCGGGAATCCACACACAATACTTCAAATATTGAAGTATTGATACAAAAAATAGTACAAAATATTCTAATACTGATTTAGGAATTATTCAAGGAATAAAAAATATCTTCATGCAAGAAGATAAAGACACCTAGGAGATTAAATGCTAGTTGTCCCTACTTATTTGGCTTTGTTGTTTTCTTTTTGATCTTTTGCTGCTTTATCTATCTGACTGTTGCTTTACGCTGACTATCTTCTTTATGTTAAGTGTCTTTTATGCTGTCTCTATCTTTAAACTCTTCCTTTTACTGTCTTTCATCTGTATTCATCTTTATCCTCGTTAACTTAACTCATCTGTGACTCTTTAACCTGCATGCTCTATTTTCACTTTGACTACTCCGTTTACCTGTTTTACTCTTCACTATCATCGTAAATCATATAAATTTTCCCAAAATTCTTCACCTGGAATTTTAATCTTTACCATCCTCCTGTAAATTTCATCAGCTTCTATGTATTTTGCAAAAGTAGGCTTATTTACAAAGATATGATTTATCTAATGCTGGAGGTAAAAGATATTTTAAAATGTTTGATAGAGTACTTTTTCAGTAGGAATTCCATTCATGGAGGAATTCTTGGATTGTTCTTTGGCCACTTCTCTGATCTTCTTGTCATATTCTTCATGCTTCATTAATTTGTCATTGATCACCAAAGGATTAGGCAAACCTTTCTGCCTCAAAACATCAAATTTGACCATGAATCTGGTTATTGCAAGCTCTATGTTTTGACACTTATCTTCAGGTTGTGTCATTAGGTTCCTCTTGGAAATTACCTAATTACCTTTCTTACCTTAAGGATTGTTTTAGTTCTATCACTTATGCCAATTTCTTCATATTCCTGTTTTCTCTTGGAATTGAGAAACTTAATGATCTCAGTGGCCTCTTCTGGTTTTTTCCCAAGTTCAACTTTGACTTCCTCAATAGCTTCACTTGGTTCCTTGATCAAATCCTTCTGCTGAAAGATAACTTGGATATATGGAAAAATATCATTAACAAAGTTAATGATATTGGCCCACAGTTGTTGCTTTTCTTGGGTAAGTGGTTCTTTTAGTGTCAATTGTTTCTCTAAATTTTGTACTCTATCAGTCAATATGTTTGACTTCTGTGTTTAATTCTTATGCATAATTTGTATCAACTTATTCTCCTCTAGAATTTTTATTTGTTCTTTAAGTCTATTTATTTCATTTGTTTGGATTGAAATATCATGCATGGCTTTGATCAGTTTACCTGCCTCATCACTGGGATGAGATGCTACTGTTGTTGAATCTATTGTTGGTGTTGCTAAAGTTGAAATTGTTGTAGCCAATGGAACTGTTGTTTCCAGTGGAGCTGCTGAAGTAGATGGAACTAATGCAGTGACTGTAGGAATGGAAGTGACAAGAATTGCTTCCATGCTGTTGTTTTTCTCCTGCACCAATTTATCCATCTCATTTTGCATCTCTTTCAGTTGAGCTGTCAATTGAGTGATGAAATTCATCATTTCATATTTTTTGCCTTCATTTTCTAAAACTTATTTTTCTTGTGGATGTTCAGTGGGAAGTCTGCATTCTTCTTTTTAATTAGTTCCTCAGATCCTTTGATTTTTTTGGGATCATATCCTACCTTTATGACCAATTCTTCAAGTGATTTGATTCTGTTGTGTTTGGCTTGTGAGGAAGCCTTCTCTAGTTTTAACTGAGCTTTAATATTCTCTAGAGAATTTTGTAATTTCTGGACACTCATAGCTTTATTGGTCATAATATAATATATCATTTCTCCAGCTTGGTTATGAAATTCAATTTTGTCTATAGGATGAACATATTTGGCCATGAATTCAAATGTTGTTTTCCTATAGTCTACTGATGAATTTGGATACTACACTGTGGGCTGCAAAAGGGTCATCTGCATTTTCCTGGTCTTGTAATAAAATGTTGAAAGTAACCTGTTTTGGTCACTCGGAGTCTGTTTCCAATATTGGGCATAGGTTAGTGCTTTCAATGCCTCATTCCTGAGTTTTATTTCTTTATACTTCTCCATGATATCCTATTCTTTATCCATTGGTTTACTTGCTGAAGGCACCTCTACACTGTGTTGTTTCTAAATGATTTGATTATTAGAGGTTGAAGGTTGGTGAGTTTCTCAAACTATTGGAGGTGCATTTTCTATAACCACTATATCTGTATCAATGATTTCAATTGTCTCAATTGTTTAGTCTTGTTCAACTACTGGATTCAGCTTGGGCTTATTCTTGTACATTAGTTTGAATTTGGTTTCAGTAGTGGTTTGAAGTGAATATGAACCTTATTCTCTTGGCCTCTTTGAGTTCTTGTCTTGTGGGGTTGGAGTTTTAAAAATTGAACTATTATCACCTTGCTTCTCTACCTCTTGCAAAGTATTTTTCAACCACTCTGACTGTTTGGAGTACTTTCCAAATCTCTGGTTTGGACTCATGGACAAAAGGATTTAATTTAAATTTTACTCTGAGTTTTCAAATAACTCCAAAAGGATCATACTTCCATTTGAATCTCTCATTGAACTTTAATTCTTATAAATACTTTTCTGCTTGTTGACCAACATTCCTGTTATTTCAAATGAAAGGACCAATTTGATTTTTAATCTTAAACTGTGTTTTCTTCTCTACTAACAGAAAATTAACCTCATATGAGTTTAGGATCTTCCTGATATATTCTAGTGCAAATAACCTCATTGGGAGGTATTTGGGAAACTTACATGGAGTGATTTGACATCCATACACCATAATTTCAGTGTGGTTTAGCTATAAATACATGTCTCCTATTCTATCGTGTTCAGAAAACTGCAATACTTTCTTTATTTCTTCACTAATCCTATGTTGATTGCTACTACTTAGCATGTTGACAATTGGATGAATAAATGAATCAATGAAGTCCTTGTAGGTGAACTCTGTGGAATCTTTCTTGACTAAGGAATTCCATAATATTACTAATTGGGGATTACCCTCAGTGTCCAGTTTTTGAAGGCTAACTACAAACCTTTCAGATTGGAAGTATAGGAATAAATGAAATAAAACTGATGAATACTTAAACACTCCTTCCTCAGGTAATTTAACCAGTTTCTCATAGATGGAATCTGATAAATATTAAGAAAATTTAAATGTAAAATATGGAGGTTTTCCTGAGCAGAAAATGGACATAAAACCCAGGATTGAAGCATCTACTTACTCATCTCTAAAGTATCCTAGAATACAAGACAACATTGTGACAATCTATCTTGTTCTCTCTGAAAAATTTGAGGCTAAATAAGGAGGGTTACTCTTTGGGGTTTCAATTGACGAAGGAAAGAAGGTTTGCAATATTTGAAACCTCTTTGGAAACTCAAGTTTTAGATATAATTCAATGAGGATTTCAATTGATAAAGGGGCTTCATCAGTCTTGGGTTGGCTTTGCAACATTTGGTTTATTTATTATGCAGTAATGGTGAACAAAATCTCTTTGTTGGGGGTCACTAGGGCTATTTCGTTTGGCAGATAAATGATTTGACAGAGTTTGATGATTTCTGGGAATTGGAAAGTCTGTGGGATGATGTACTTAGGTAAATTTGATTCCCAAAGGTAGATGACATCAACCTAGTCCATGGATTTATCATGGCTCCAACAGTTGTTGTCCAAGAGGTTGAAATCAGTGACTGTGTCACTAATTTTGAAATATTTGGGTGCAAGGGGAGTATGTTCAACATCAAATACAGGAGGATTTAGGGGATTAACATTTATAATACTCTGGGAGGCCATTTTAATTTGTTCAACTAGCATTTTATTACTTTTTGTCTTAATAAATGGCTTCGGGAGGCTTCGGATTACCTGTGAAATGGACTTTTCAGTCCGCAGAATGGGTTCTGGATGCAACAGAGGCTTTTCTTGGTCTTTATAGAGCTTTAAACTGAGTCTTCACAGGTTCTGGTAGAAAATAAGCTTGAATTCTTGTCTAATTTGGGCTGAAAATAGGTCGGCATCGGTTTCTTTGGCAAGAAAATAGGTCGGCAATGCTTCTTGTACGCAAATTTGAACAAAAATGGTGAAAAAAAGGCTTTTAGCTCGGTCTTTATTGCTTTTAACCAATAGTGGTTAAACTTATTACACGGGGTTAAATTCAAATGGTAGGGTGGTTTCATCATACAACTCGAATGATGGATTCATGATTATCGCATTGTGAAAAGAAGGTTAGCAGTTTTGTATTGGAGGATGAAATGAAGTGTAGGAATGACACTTGGCAGGGGAGTGGGGTTGCGAAGCTACGAATTTTGCAACCCCTACAATGGTTTCAACT
Organism: Pinus albicaulis; assembly: GCA_034641835.2. Classification (NCBI taxonomy): domain Eukaryota; kingdom Viridiplantae; phylum Streptophyta; class Pinopsida; order Pinales; family Pinaceae; genus Pinus; species Pinus albicaulis. The sequence goes on from CM076576.1 coordinate 358,981,486, forward strand.
TCGGGTAATGGAGAGTGCGAAAGGTTCTATTGGCCGTTGGATTTGATGAATGAAGATCTGACAGATGGACGAATAGGAGGGATGAATCGGGGATTTGATAGGTGGGACCTGAGTTTGAATTATGCCATGGGGTATCATATATGTGGGTTGGGTTAAATAGTGGAGGGGTTATATATTCGACGGGGTATAAAAATACAGTGGGACCCCGGGAATATGTATATAGGGAACCCGGTTAATATGCAACGTTGGGTTAATAAAAAGCGTGCGCGGGAAAATATATAGACTATAGTTTTAAATTAACACGAAGGGGATTAATATAATATGGGTAGGGAAGTAATATATGAGGGAGTTAATATACTATGGGGAAAAGGTATAAAACAAGGATTTATTATAATAATGCGGGTTAATAAAATATCAATGTGGGATGTTAAAAATGCAATAAGGATGATTTAAAATAACATCCGGGGGGGGGGGGGGATTTTCAATGGGGCCCGACATTATTTAAACATTTCATATTTAGGATAAGTGGGTTTTCTCATGTTTTTAATGAAAAGGGGAATTAGTAAAGTGGAGAATGATTTTCAAAGGGAAATGTGATTTTAACTAGGGAAAGGGGTTTTAGTTAGGGAAAATGGGTAAAATAAGGGGAAAAGATTAGTATGAAGGCAAAGGGATATTTTTACATGGTAAAATGCATTCTAAGAGTGGAAATAGGGTTTTAAGGAAGGGGAAGGGGATTTTGGGGAATATTAGTGACATGAAATGACCAATTTCGGCTTTCCATGACTTGAAAAAGTGCTTTTGACAATCCATTATTTACCTTAGCATTTTTTCTTCATTTATTGGGTGCATTTGGGCTTGCTGAACCTTTATTTATTTTTTATAAGGAAACTATCTAATTCTAATCTTATGACTTCCAATGCCTCAGATTAAACTGATGAGCTCATTATTATTCTCTACCTAACTACTGATCTTCCAAGATTAAATGGTTTGTCTAGATCTTTATTCTCTAACTATTTTGACATGAAATTTAAAACATGAATGAAGCAAGATTAAACTATTTGAGCATCATGGATTGTGGAATTTTTGAAAAGCTGCACACAATCTTATTTGAAAAGTAAAGTAAAAAGTAGTGGCATTTCAATTTGCAGCACTTTCAGGATCTATTTTATCTCTTTTTTGTGGGGTTCATACTTTATCTTCCTTTTTGGTATTTTTCTTTTAGTCCTTTAATTTTTCTTTTAGGGCTTACTCTGTTTACATTTTTTAATATGGGAAAAAAATTGCAGATAGCAAAGTATGTACAATATTATAAGACTTTAACATAGTCAATTAAAAATTATGAACCCTATTATTCTAGGACCCTAACACCTTCCATGTCTTCCTTTAAACCATTCATGAAACCATCCATATTAGCTTCTATGTATAATTTTACACCATATTTCAAACCGTCCATTTCTACTTTAAAACCATTCTTCACACCATCCAACTTAGCTTCCATTCCATTTTTGGATACTCTTTGAAAGAGCGAAATTCGTTGCACTTGGTCACGTAATTTTGATATATCATATTAAATTTCTTCGTCTTCTTCCTGAGTCAAAGAAGAGCTTCTTGTTTTCTTACTAGGAGTATCTAATTTTTGTTGCGAGGAATATTGAAGCCAAATAATGATATATATGCTTTACTAAGCCCTTTGAATCACTTCAGATGGATTTTGTAAACAAATATGCAAATTAACAAAATACAATAGAGACCTTTTTTTTTCCTTTTTGGAGCTCTATATTGGGACTATTTTATCTATGTAACTTTGGCCTCCCAAGGTCTAAAATTACGTCCTATGCTAGCCCTCTGATTCCTCTTTCATATGCGAGAAGTCAGATCAAGATTGGATTCTTCAAGGTAAAGTTATGACAAATCACCCACAATGACCTAAAGAATTTTTTTTTCCATAGAGTAATTTCTACATAATGTCGTGTGTCAATATTTAAACCTTCAAACTTGAAAACGATACATGAAAACATAAATTCAAGGCATTTTCAGCTAGTTTTTAAGAAATTCAAATTTGATGCTAGAAGAGAAAGTTAGGACAATTTCCCCTAGATTTCTTGTTTGAGATTGAAATCTGGAGCATGTAAAAACCCCTAAATTCATTGGAAAATATCTCAGCGAATATAGTGAACCAATATTTGAGATTTTTACAATAATTTCACCAAGATTTTGGTTCCACATGTTAGAAATTTCAGCTTCTGAAGCCTCGTAAAAAATAATCTATAGTGAAATTTCCAAGATTACCTGTTTGAAATAGAAAAACCCTAAAATCCAAACGTTTGATACAAAATCTTATGCAACCAAATCATAAAATAGAATGAAAGGAATATCAATGACCTCAAAATAGACCTCTTCGACAGGGAAATATCTTGTACATCACATAAATGAACAATTGTTGGATGATGCAACTGATAATACCTCCTTGGTGTATATAGGAGTCTAAATGGTTTTAATATAATTAGAGCCTACAACAATAATAATGTAAGGGCACAAAAATAAAAATAGTGGTCTCCTATGGGGCCCAACAATAATAATAAGGGGGCTATAATAATAATAAGGGTGATACACTAGTATTATAGGGACCTTACATTTCAAAAAAGTAATGGTGGTTCCAGAAAGTATGGTCCTAGAATATGCCCCTGAATCTCAAATGTTTCAGATGGATGGTTTGGAAAGAAAATATTCTTACATGGTTTAATATATGAAAGTGGGGATTCAATTGTCTTTGTAGATGTACTATATTTTTAAGTGAAAATGATAATGCCTTTCATTTATTTCTCAAGTGCCCATAAGTCATGGTCATTTGGATTTGTGTTTTACAAATATTAAACATCAATGCGGTTTGGGTTTATACTTCTATTGAAGAATGCCTCAAGGAGTGGAAGTCAAATTTTAAGGAAGTCAAAACACTTTCTTTATTTATTTTTTGGGGCATATGGAGATGCAAGAATGCACTCATATTTGATAATATTACATATGATATTACCAGAAATTACAAAATTATCTATGCATACTTCAATAAATATTCAAAGCTTTCAACCAAAAAATTGTTGGGGAATATATCTTGTTGGTTTCTTTAACATAGCAGCACAACTAAATGTACTGATTTGTTGAGAAGATATTTTCTTAATCTCTGAGCTATTTTTTCTATTTAGTTGGAGGAATAGTACATGGTCAAACTCTAGGGAAGATATCATTGTAATATGGGGCTTATTATTTTGCGCTAGATGATTTATTATTAAGATACTTTATGTTTTGAGGGACTCCAAAGTCACAATTGATTGCATTAATAAAAATTCATATTTTAAACCTCCTTTACTAATCAAATAGATCCACGAAATCAGAATATTGTATGGAGCTTTTAAAAAGGTGCCATTTTAGCATATATATAGGGGGAAAACACTACTACTGACTTCTACCCAAGTTGGGAGTATCATACCGTTTGGGAGAGATCAATTACTCTACTTATTGTTTGGGATGATTACCAAGGACTAACATGATCCTTTATGCATGAGGTATTTTAATATGTTGACAATAGATAATTTGACATTATGAGAATTTATCAACATTTTTTTTGTATTAGTGATTAGTATAATGTTGTTTTTTTGGTTTTTTTCACTATATCTATAGATTTCAAAAATTCATGATGTTGTTTTCTGGATTGAATATTTCATGGATTTGAATATGTAAAATATGAATATCATTCATATGGAAACAGATTTTTCTTTAATACAAAACCTGTTGATTTTTCTTTCCAAACAAAAAAAGAAAAATAATAAAACAGTATATATCAGAGGTATACATTAAAAACCCTATTTTTATTTTCACATCATAAAATTCAATTTCCAAAAATGAATTTATAATGTTTATTTCCATGAAAAACTTAACACAACCTATTCAAAATACAACATCAATTTGGGTTTGTCACACCGTGACATGAATTTATGTGTCTTTGATAGTGACATCAAGCCTTGTTTGGCACATTAAAGAGGTAATCTTTTTTGAATTACATTAGTAAATATCGTGATGAAAATTTCTAGTTTGGTCCTGTCACACTGTGACATCAACTTATATTTGACACATAACAATGTGAATTTTTGTGTTTGACATTATAATGCCAATATTTTTATTTTTACGTTGTTCCATGGTTTTTTATTTGTCACATTGTGATGTCAATGCCAATTTTTAAGACATTCAAATATTCTCCCTTTACATATTTTTATATACAATATAAACCCAAATATTATAAACCATATATATTAAAAACCATATATTAAAGCCAACGGGGGTGCAATTGAACGATGAAGAGTGGGATGTTAAGAAAATTGTGCTGAAAGGTCATCGGTTCGAATCCCCCTGAAGACACAAAAAATCTAGCCATGTTAACTGTTGTTGTGGCCAAGGCTGGGTGTGATCCCCGGTTGATTTTGACGGCTTAGATGCCCCTTGGTCATTGTTTCTTAGACCAAAGTTTTGGCATGATTCCATGTTAGGACCACATAACCAAAAAAAAAATCATATATTAAAATCTCAATATTAAAAACCCTACAAGACAAGGAAAACACCCTTTAGCGGATGTTTTTGAGGAACCCCTTATAAAAATAGCCCAAATATTCATTTATAGCAGAGGTTTCTAGAGGAGGTTGGCGGATGGAGGTTTCTGCGGATGTTTTTTTTTTCTGGTTTGTTCCTCATCCTACACTGCATCAGTGCGTTCAACTAGAAAAGCACTAGTACGTACTACAAATTGGCACACCGAGACATTGTGATCTTCGTCCAAGCCCTCCTTTTCCATCTAATTACTGTAGTGAATCGGTTTGGTACATGGCTTTAGGAACTGTGCGTCATAAAAACCCGTGCTAAATTGAAACAGCCCCAGTGCGCTTGGAAGAAACTGCCCGGTGCGCCTCAAAAACCAGCGCACTAGAAGAGGGTTAAATAAAAAAAAATTATGGCCAAAAAAATGCATTCTAACTTCCTCAGTGCTATAGAGCTCTCAAGCACTGGTGTGAATTTCCCTTGTGTGAGGTGCCCCACCATCGGTGCTCCCATTACACGCATTGCTATTGTCTATTGCCCACCATCTCGATTTCGAATTTTTGAAAATGGTGGGAAAATCTAGTTTTGAAAATTATTTAGCCAATATGCCTCCTCGACGCCCAAATGTATAGCTATTTTACTTGTTTCTCCACAATTAAACTTTTTAGTGGATTATATTTCTATAAAAACTTAAAATTTACCCTTAAAAAAAATAATTTTCCGCCTGGTGCGCTTGAACCGTTCGGCTCGCACCAGTTCAAAATGATACCTGTAAATTTATAGGCCACATTGCGATTGATTCTAATGATAACCACACTAGCTCCAGTGCTGTATTGAAACGGCACATTGTGTTTTAAAAAAAATACATAAATGGAAATGCGGTAGGGAGGGCAATGCACTGACCAAACTATGCGCCCCGTGGCACATTATTTGGTCAGCCCACCACCCTCCCGAACTTGGACATAGTCAATGGTGTAGTCATGTAAATGTCTGAACCGTTGACCATGCACTAATGTCAGGAGGGCAGTGTATTGACTAAACTATACGCTCGGGGGGCGCGTAGTTTGGTTGGCGCACCGCCCTTCCGATACTGGTACATAGTCAATAGTGTGGTCAGTTAAACCACCGCACCATTGACCATGTAGTGATGCCAGGAGGGTGGTGCACTGACGAAAATATCCATCCCGGGGCGAGTAGTTTGGTCAGCGCACCACCCTCTAGAACTTGTACACAGTTAACGGTGTGATTGGTTAAACGACCACACTACAGGAGAAAGTACATTTCATGTTGTGCGGTGTGCTAAAAATATCATGGCGCACAGCGGATAGTGCGTGATAAAAATAGATGCACCGGTACGGGTGCTTGAATTTTTTTTGGGTGCATCAGTTTTTTTTTTTTCTAATATATATATATTTGTAAATACATGTCTCATTTAATATAAAAAATGTGTTTAATATGTGGATAATTCAGTGATGCCAAAGAAGAGAAGAGAGGGAACAACAGGAACATATGGCAGACAAGTATAACGTGGTTTGGCTCTGGGAGGCACACAAGAGGGAGAGACTTATGTATCCTCACTCTATTACAACAGCCACCCAGGCACTCCTAAGGGAGGTAGGCCTCCTCAAGATCTATGAGGAAGCTACATCCCTCAAGGGCCATAATGGGTTATTGTGACAACTTATCTTGAGGTGGAATGCCCACTGATAGGCTTTCCGGGTTGGTCTTAACCAGTGGTACACACCCACTGAGGAGGACATGTATTTTATTACTGGCCTATCAAGGATAGGGAAGGATTTGCCCTCGTTCCTAGAGGTCCCCATCGGGGATGCAGTAGGGAGATAGTTGGTGTACTTCGAGAGATAAATTAACGCCATTATACTGTCTCCTACAGATTTCTAGGTCTCTGGTGGTTAGTTACGTATTGATTTGTCTGGTGGAGAGGAAGTGAGGTGCCTCTCACTATTTTTGTCGACCATTGCACACCATACCAGTGACAGGCAATGCATTAGTTTCCCGCTTTTATTTTATGTTGATTCTTTGTTACAGGTGCCACGACTTGTGAGGTGGTCTACGATTTTTTTGCTGTAGTTCTGTACAAATTTAGATAGATGTCATTCTCAGGCACAAGGGATGGTGAAATTCCCTTTTTATTCAAAGGTATTTTTTTTATTTCTTGAGAGGTTTCAAGAAACGAGGCCTAGTTTTTTACGGTAGCCTCGTAGGTTGATCCTGCACGTATGGATGTTGATGTGGGGCAAGATGATGCCCAAGAAGGGTGAGTTTGAATTTTCCGTGAGGATATCTCATGATGCACTGGAGTTGCTATCCAGTTTTTATGAGCACGCCTTCGTTATGTTCCCATGTCCATATGCTGGTTTGGATTCATGAGGGTGTGCCAACATCCTCTTCATAGTTGATGAGCCACGAGATGAGAGAGCTAATATTAGTGTTTTCTTTAAATTTATTCTAACACGTTATTTAAAATTTTTTTATTAATTTTTTTAATGAAATTGTCTAATTATTGTTGTGTACTTATATATTTTGTAGATATTGGGTCATTTGATGGCAATGAGATGCCATCGCCACCAAATTATCGAGGTGTAGATCCTGCTAACGATTAGGAGATGGAAGATGCGGAGGATTAGGCTGGTGATAGACCTGATCCCCATGCTCATGCGTAGGTATCGACGGGTCTCAGGCATAGGCCTGACACTAGATTTAGGATGGATTTGGCTGACCAACTCTGTCGAATTCTAGTGGAGGAGGGAGTCATTCCAGCCACTATCACAAAGATACAAGGTGATGATAGGCTAACAAAAATATGGAGAGGCATGCCACGTGATATGTTGACCCTGATGCGGCATGTCGTTGGAGCTACCAACTTAGTGGCATGATTTAGGAGGGTCGTTCAAAGTAGGCATGGTGGAGATGTAGTACGTCGATATTCAAGAAACACATCATCTGATGATCATGATCGGGGGAGTGATGATCGTTCAACTAGTACTCCACCTCCTACTCCACCTCAATCCGAGGATGAGCAGCCTGTAGCATCCAACAGTTGTGATCATGAGGAGGTCGGACAATCTACGTCGAGTCAACATGAGCAATGTGCAACATCCAACAGTTATGATCATGAGCAGTCCGGACCATCCACGTCGAGTCACAATGGGCAGGCAGTTGATCCTGATCAGCATGAGGCACCTCTCAATGAACAAGCACATGATGATCAACATCTATCTGAGCATGTCTAGGCTACACCATTGACTAAGCAGGCCCCAATTAGTACTATTATTGATGTACCACCAGCTGGTATTTGATATTTATATACAGTTATATTACAGCTGTATATTTTTGACATTATATATATATACGGTCCATGTATTTTATGTTCATGTCGCAATTGTACTTAATTTACATGTTGCTGTTCATCATGATGTGTATATTGTTAGATCATGTTAGATATGTTCATTTAATGTGTAGCTTGCAGATATATGTGTATGTGATAGCAGTTATTTGACATGAGATGTATATTTGATATTTGTGTTGTGATGATGTTAGACAATGCTTGTGTTTTGTTAGATGATCATGATCATGATGATTAGATGATGTTAGCGAACTTGAATGTGTTTTTTAGTCGAATATGATGTTTGTAGATGGTTATCATGATCTTGCTATTTATATTTAATATTAAATCATGATATTTATTAAATATTATGTCGTGATTGTAATTGAAACTTTACTTTTGTGTAAAATTGTAATTGTATTTCTAATTGTAATTGTATGTGAGATTGAAAAATTGTAATTGTAATTGTAATTCTAATTCTAATTGTAGTTATAATTTTAATTGTATGAAGTATAATATTTGTAAAATTTTAATTGTATTAATGTGAAATGATTGTAATTGTAATTTTAATTGTAATTATATATATGTGAAATTGTAAAATTGTAATTGTAATTGTAATTTTATGTAAAATTCTAAAATTGTAATTGTATGTGAAATTATAAAATTGTAATTGTAATTGTAATTGTACTTGTATGTAAAATATTTGTAAAATTTTAATTGTACTAATGTGAAATGATTGTAATTGTAAAATTGTAATTGTATGTAAAATTCTAAAATTGTAATTGAAATATTGTAACTGTAGTTTTAATTGTAATTGTAATTTTAATTTTAATTGTAATTGTATATATGTAAAATTGTAATTGTAATTATATGTAAAATTCTAAAATTGTAAATTTGTATGAATATAAACAATTGTAAAATAATAAATCTAGAATAATATGAATTTTTGTAACATAATAAAGTTTAGAAAATAATGCAAATAAATTCATGTACTTTAGATTTATCATTATTTTTTTATGATCTTACATACAAAAAAAAGAAATTTATACAGTACGCCATTGTTTTCGAGATCAACATATTTGCAAATTATCAAGTGGAATGATTTTAACAATTTTTTTTTGGTAAATTAGAATATTTCTATTAGAAAAGAATATGGTACAATATGAATTAAAATCAGGAGAGGCTAGATAACGGGGAACCGGAGATGAAGAACAGTCAACCTGGGTCCCGTTGAGTAGCCAAGAGAGAAGCAAGAGATACAAGAAGAAAGAAAGGGAGCCAAAAGACAAGCACAGTAATCTACCCAGAGTGGGTTGAATCCTCAGTATGCCATTTCTTTCCTTTATTTTTTGAAAATCTGACCCAACCATCCTAGGGTTGTTGGGCTAGTACCACTTGGAGCTTTTTGGTGTCTGAAGGAGTGGGCTCCTTATCTGAATATGAAGAGGAGGTTTCATGAGACTGTTTCTGAGCACTTGAGGGATCAGTGGGCTCGAATGATTTTATCATAAACACAATGAAAATTACCAATTAATTCAAAATACATATTATAATGTTTAAAAAAAGAGAGTCTTAGTTATAAGGAAATTATGTCCTCTTCTTTATAAAAACCCATCTTAAAAATTATAAATGATGAAATAACACATGTACCATATCACTCTCGATTCTCATGATCACCCTCATTATCTTCAATCTCGCTTGGAATGATAACACTATTGTTCTCAAAAATATGTTTTGATCTAGGGTCATGTCTATGAACCACCAATACCTATCCAAAACATCTAGGTAAAAAAACACCTGGTTGTAGTGCTTGGGGGAAACATAGGGCTCCTTTGCTTCATCCCACATATTTCTAGAGTTGATACATATAATCCTATTATCGCGATATTCATTTACATTATTCTGATCAAAGGTGTCCCACCACTTGCACCTAAAAATAACACATTGGAAAGAAGAGAAATCCGCTTCAATGAACTGCTGTATCTTTCTGACATAACCTAACGTCCCTCATACTATGTTTTGATCACGGTGGCTAGATTGAATAGATTGATCGAACTCGAAGTTCAATCCATAGTGTTGTGTCATGTGTCCATCATCGAAATTTTCTGTGAGAAAATGGTGTCCATATTCCCACATAGATGGGAACAAATGCACCTAAAAAAAACTAAAAAATCATAGTGTCATGTGTCTTATACTAACCCAAAAATTAAAATATGAAATATAGACGTAATTACATTTCAAAAGTGCATTATTATGTTTAAAATGTATATAAATAGACTATTACCGAGTCGGTGCACCCAATCCATAAGTTTAACGCATCCTCTTCAACACCCAGGTAACGACCTGTTGCACCATATTTCTCTTTGACTTGGTCAGCAACCCAACAGTTGGGACATATTTTTGGCATATTTTCTTTTAAATGATCGGGATAAGGCACACTTATACCATTCAACCATCTAAATTCTTTCTTGTCCCTATGCCATTTCATCCTCTTTTGTTCGCAAAATGCAACCCATGGTTGTGTCGCTTTGGAATTGGAAAGAATGAATTTATTGATTTCTTCAATTTCTGCATTCGCTGCTGAAATAAAACTTACATATAGTACATTTGAGATCAAAATATACATTATATTGAAGTTCAACATGAATATGTATTTTTTGTAAATTTGAATATGTATCTTTATCAAGCGCCTTTTTCCATTCGTTTGGAGGAGCTCCCCTTCTCTTTTGTCTTAATCCCTTTCATCGTCCCAAATCACCGCATCTGGTCTGTTGTAATTCTACTTGATGTATTCAGTGGAATAATAGAAAGACTTATACGATATGTACCCCTCTGCCATAGACCGCTCAGGTTTTACCTTTGTCGAACAAAACCTTTCAATTTATTCATGCACCTCTCTAAGAAGAACATCCAACGACAAGAAACTGCCCCAACTAATTCAACCTCATCTACTAGCTGGATTAGAAGATGAACCTGCAAGTCCATGAAACTCGTCGACAATTGCTTCTCAAACATACAAACAATCTGAACTATCTCTTGACGCCACTGTGGAATGCTAGCTACATGAATCTCCTTTGATGTGATCCAACGTACAAATCCAGATAATTTAGATATGGAACATCATAGGTCTTGGGGGAATTCATGTTTCACACACCCATGCACAAAAAAAGGATAATGATACTGCAAAGTTATAAACACATGCTGTAATATACAAATTAGTTATATTTTATGATCCTTGCATGGGATAAAATTTATTAATATAATAAATAATAAATTCATGCTTTTGACATTATACATACTCTTAGAAGATTAAAATGGTCATGCGATTTAAATCACGACAAATGGTCATCCACAGTGAAGCAACGCCATAGCGAAGACCCATATGAAGATGTCACCCTCACACCCATTATAACTTCCTTTACCAAAGAGATATCATCTTTTTTTAGAATCCATGGGACATCACCTTCTTTGAAATACCATAAATTAGAGGGACCAACTCCCGCCTTTGATCCTATACTTTCTAATCATCTTGGCCAATGTTTCTTTTTAGTTTTTGAAGTAATAATATCTTTCCAAACAACCAATGTGTCACATTGTTTTGGTGATATGTGCCTCCGTAAATAAGATGAAACATTTTTAAATATATGCATGGGATCTAATAAGTGGGTAATCTTAAGATGCTCCCAATATAGGTGGTTATAAAAGATAGATTTTTTCTTCATCCAAATGGGAAATTTCTCAACATAGGTGTCAAAAAATTCTGGATCATGAAATATAAGCTTCCCATTTGAATCGAACATTTATATGAACTCCTTCTCCTTCTCTTTCTCATATGATCTAAGCCATTCAGCTGGTGTCGTTATTGGAGGCCTTTGGGTTCTCTCTCGTTTACCATTGAAAGCAGATGTTGCTCTTCTGTAAGGGTGTTCTTCTAGGAGGAATACCCTAGAGCAGTCATACAATAGCTTTTGTAGGTCATTGGAAAATTTAGCTTTTAGAGAAGGTCCACAAAATTTACATGAAAAATATCCTTTTGTTACAAGACCTGTGAGATTATTGTATACAATTCATCAGATTTTGATCAAGGACCTAATTGATAGCTCAAATTTCAAAGTGTTTGAAAGTGTGTCAAACCTAAAAGACAAGATAGATCTCATCTTCCTGATTCTGGCGTCATGAAAAATTCGAAAAATTCACACTGTATGAATAATTTATCACAATTTGAATTCAACCTTTGACCATATTTGACTGGGTATTTGAATATTCGGAAAAAAATAATATTCCATGGAATATTTCTAAAATATTCCTTGGAATATTCCCCGAAATATTCGCTTTGGTCCAATTAGAATTTGACAAGTTTCAAGACTGTATTGGTCAATGTTTACACATTGTGGTTTTTGGCCAATCAGAGGCCGCCACATGATATGCTTGGAGACTAGCACGTGGCCCAGGATTGGTGTGATAAAATTTTGGTTTAGACTCCACCAGAATCAACCTCACGATCACTCGCATAGCATGCCCATGTTTTACCATCTCCCATATGTTGTGGAACTTAACCTTTATGTTTGCGCGATATATTTAAGGTTTAAGGGTTTTATATTTGGGGGAGCAGAGGGGCCAACCCCTCCCCCATATGATCTAAACCAATGATCTAAGGGCTAACCATTGGTGCTACGTAAGCTCCCAACAGTTAATACAACTGCCACTGTTTTATCGCCATGTCACATGCCATGTTTTGCAACATTACCGCCGATGGTTTCACTAACCGTGACTTCAAACCAAAGTTTAGAACCTAATCCCAGTTAAAGCAGAGTTCTGCCCGATGGTTCCGCTAAAAACTACTGCTAACTAAGGAGTTTGGGGCATGTGCCCAATAACTAAATTTTATTGGCACGATTTTCTCAACTGATATTTCGGCAGACTTTTGGCTAAACATGTATTTTGGAGTAGAATCACCAAATTTCACTCTATTTAACTATAGTTCCTATATTTTTATTGGAGTTGTTCTAGGGGTTACTAGGAACAATTGTTTATGCTCTATCTTGAGCATTATTCGACCATTCGTGGAGTGTGAATAGTTAATTTCGACTATCTCAGACATTCTTAGCTTATTGGTGGGGTTTTCAGAGCCATCAGATAATTTATGAGTGTGTTGTGTCTTCAGAGAAGTTCTAGGGGCCACTAGGGCCAGGATGGGCCAACAATAGAATGAGGCCTAGCCAGGGTAGATAGAGGCCTTTCTCAGGAATCCAATAGTCAATTTTCTATGTTTCGTACATTATGAAACTAATGGTGAGGTTTTTAGAGATATTAGAGGACTTATGAAGGCCGATATGCTTCAGAGAAGTTCCAAGGGCCACTAGGGCCACCAGGTGCCAATAGGAGAATGAGGCTTATCAAGAGCAGCCAGTAACCATTCTCAACAAACCAATAGTATATTCTAACTATTTTGAACCATATGAATCCACTGATGGAGTTTTCATAATATTTTGAAGAATTTTGAAGGTTGAGATGCTTCATATAATTTTTCAGTGAACCTAGAGCCAAGGGGTGCCACCAAGTGTTGGAGGTGTAACCGGAGCAGCCAGAGGCCAATTTCAATAAGTGAATAGTCTATTATGACTATTTTGGACATTATCAATCTAATGAAAGGATTTTCAGAGTCATTTTGAAATTTGTGAAGGTCGAGAATCCACAGACAAGTTTCAGGAAGCCTAGGGCCAAGAGTGGATGGAGGCCTAGATTGGGGAGCCAGAGCTCATTTGGAGCAAATGATGAGCCTATTTTGGATGTACAATATGTTTTGGAGATATTAGGTGAGGTTTAAAGGATAGAAAATGATTTCTAGTGATTATGTGCCAAAGAGAATCTCAAGGAAGCTTAAGGGTGCCGACAAGAGAAGTCAAGTGAAAGGAAGCCTAGTTCTATTTTCAGCGAGATTACGACCGTTACAGGGTTATGATGGTATTATAAACCCAATGGTATAGTCAAAATAACCATTTTATATAATTATTTAATTTTAAAATAAAATTTTTATCATAATCCCAAAGATCCAAGTCAGTTGACATAGGCTCAATGAGACGTAGCCCACAATATTTGGGTGAAATCCTTTATTAAATTTTTTGTTATGTGTTGACGCTTATTTTCTGCACTTTATGGTTGCTGTACAATCTTAATATCAGTAAAAAAAAAAAAAAATTAATTCCTCACACATAAGCATTAAAACAATTTAAAACACATACACCTTTTACAAGTGTCCAATTTCGCACAGTCAAGTATAAGCTAGATCTTATTTTTTTTTAAATGAGTGGGAGGTGCTTGCGCATAAGGATATCAAGTTATCCACCCATTTTCATATCAGGTGGTATCAGAGAACTAGGTTGCTTGCTTGATAGCACACTAGGTTTCTTTCTTGACAGAGCACTAGGTTGCTTGCTTGACAGAGCACTAGGTTTCTTGTTTGACAGAGCACTAGGTTTCTTCTTTGACTTGAAAGGTTTTTAACAGTGCAAATAATTTTACTGTTTGAAAATTGACTGATGCTTACATGTTTTTAGTTTGCTAGAGGTGAAGGCAGAGATACTAATAGCTAAGTTGAGAAGAGGACAAGAAGGAAGAAGGGTTGAAGGCATTCTCCTTACCCAAAGGACCTCAAGGCAACCCTTGAAACACAAGAGGGATTGTATGCAAAAGGCTCTTGAAGATTGTTTCCAAAAGAATCTTTGTCAATTATTTTTGAAATCTTTGTCAGTTTTTGTTGAAGTTATTTAGTTCATTTACATAATGATGACAACTTCATCAAGTGAGGTTTCAAAATTCTCCTCCTTCACAAGATTTTTTGATGAAGAGATGAAGTGGAAATTCTACATCCTAAAGGATATGGTGCAAATTATGTATGACAATAGAAGGGAAAGCACTAGACTTCATGAGAAATTGGTTGCTATGAAGCAAGAGAAAGAAGGACTCCTTCAAAGAATGCATGAGGTGGAGATGCATCTCCATCAAGCCCAAGAGGCCTTAACCAAGAACATGCTTGAAGCAGAGGTAAGAGACTCAAATTTGTCTTCAATTTCCTCTTAATATAGATTTCTAGGTTCATTTTAAAAGCACACTAGAGGTATAGGGTCCAAGTTGATGTTAAAAATGGGCTATGAATGCAAGGCTTTAGGAAAACATGCAAAAGGCATGATTTATCCTATTTTGGTTGAGGAGAGGCCTAAGAAGTTTGGTCTTGGTTATGTTCAAGCTTATGGTGAAAGATTTACAGCCATGAAGGCATTTGAGACAACTCCAAAGAGAAATTTTGTTGCAAGTTCTAAACCACAAACATGTCAATTTTTTTCAAGTTCATTGTCAATTTTTGAAGCCTATGTTGGAGCAAGATGTGTGTAGACTTGCAGCTTATGGCAAGCATTAGAGTTATGATAGTTATCAAGACATGAACACTGATGTTGGTATGCAAAAGAAAGTTGGAACCTTTGCAAGTTAATCTCCTCAAGAAGGTAAAAAAGATAGACATGCAAAGCAACATTTGAGGTATAATTCTTCCCATAGTCAAGTTGATTATGTTAATGTTAAGCATGGAAAAACTACATGCATGAATGGAAGAAAGAGTTGTTGTTCCTATTGTGGTCTGTGTAACCATGATGTTTCAAAATACTGGAAGAGGTTGAAGGCATACAGGAAATAGTTGAAGCGAAGGAAACTTGGTCAAAAGGTACAAAATACTTGCACACACTCGCAGAAGAAGGGACATTTAATTGTCGAATGTTGGAAATTACATCTAGCTAAGAATCCCAATAATTTGAAGAAATAGGATAAAAAGACTAGTGAAAGTGGAACCAAAGATTCCATCATTGATGTGAGAACAAATGTTTCACATGAAGAATATTTTCAGCAGAAAAAATCGCCATGGAAGTGGCTTGGTAAGAAGTGGTTTCACTTCTTAACTCAGTAAGACATACATTCATCTGTACATATGCAAATTTCAGTTATGTATGCATTTATGTTGAAAAACTATGTTTTTTTTTGCCACGTTGTATCGATGATCAAGGAAATGATTTTCAACTACCTTCAATTGAATAATTATCGCTATAAAATTTCTGGACGAGTTCAAGGAAGACACAATTCTTGATAGAAGGACTAGAGCATTCAAGAAGGAAAGTGTTGACTACCTTCAAGTTGGGGCTCAAAGGCACTAAGCTAAGTAAGGCTAAGTGTATGGAGGCTGTAAATGTGAGGGTGATGTACTCTCATTTACTATACATGTATATCAATATTTTGGGGTCCAAAATATTCCTAATGGGGAGGAGTGATCAAATTTTGATCAAGGACCTAAGGGATAGCTCAAATTTCAAGTTGTTCGAAAGTGTGTCGAACCTGAGCGACCAGATAGATATCGTCTTCTTGATTCCAGTGCCATGAACGGTTTGAAAAACCAACATCGTATGAAGAATTTATCGTTATTTGAAAAGTCTAGTAAACTCCAATTTTTGACCTTTGACCAGGTTTGACTGGGTATTTGAATATTCAACAAAAAATAATATTTCATGGAATATTATTGGAATATTCCTTATAATATTTCCCAAAATATTCCCTTCGAGCCAGTTATAAGTTGACATGTCAGGACTGTACTGGTCAATGTTTACACAGTGTTGTTTTCGGCGAATCCGAGGCCACCACGTGTGAGCCCTGGAGACCACCACGTGGCCGAGGATTAGTGTGAACAAATTTTTCTTTGAACACTACCAGACTCAACCTCACCACTGCCTGCATAGTATGCTCACGGTTTATCGTCTCCCCTATGCTGTGGATCTTAACCTTTATGGTTGCATGATATATTTAAGGTTTAATGGTTTTATATTTGAGGGAGTGGAGGGGCCAGCCCCTCCCCCATATGATCTTAACCATTGATCTAAGGGCTAACAAACGGCACTACGTAACCTCCCGACAGTTAATAAAACCGCCAGCATTTTATCAGTATGTCACATGCCACGTTTTGTGACAATATCTCTGACAGTTGCACTAGCCGTGATTGCAAACCGGTATTCAGAACCTAATCCCAGTCAAAGCAGACTTCCGCCTAACGGTTCCGCTAACAACTACTGCTAACTACGGAGTTTGGGGCATGTGCCCAAAAACTGAAATTTATTGCCACATTTTTCTCAATGGCTATTTCAGAGGAATTTTGGCCAAAATCGCCTTTTGGAGCGGAATTACCAAATTTGACTCCAGTTAACTGTAGTTGCTCCATTTTTAGTGGAGTTGTTCTAGGGGTTATTGGGCAAATTTGTTTATGCTCTACCTTGAGAATTATTCGACCATTCTTGGAGTTTGAATAATAAATTTCGACTATCTCAGGCATTCCAGACTCATTGGTGAGGGCTATAGAGCCATCAGAGAAATCTTGAGCATGTTTTTTCTTCAGATAAATTCCAGGGGCCATAAGGGCCACTAGGGGCCAGCAACAAAATGAGGCCTATGCAGGGCAGCTAGAGGCCTTTCTCAGAAATCCAATAGTAAATTTTCGATATTTGAAACATTCTAGAGCTAATGGTGAGATTTCAAAAGCCAATATAGGACATCTGAAGGCCGATATTCTTTAGAGAAGTTCGAAGGGCTGCCAGGGCCAGCATGTGCCAGCAAGAGAATGAGGCCTATCTAGAGCATCCAGTAACCATTCTTAGAAAAATAATAGTCTATTTGGACTATTTTAAACCTTATAAATACATTGATATATTTTTCATAAGCTTTTTAAGACTTTTTAAGGTTTATATGCTTCAAAGAAGTTTTCAGGGAACTTAGAGCCAAGGGGTGCCACTAGGCGTTGGAGGCATAACCAGAGCGGCCAAAGGCCAATTTCAGTAAGTGAATAGTCTATCATGACTATTTTGGACATTTTTAATCGAATGGAAGGATTTTCATAGTCATTTGGAGACTTGTGAAGGTGGAGAAGCCACAGGGAATTTTGAGGCAACCTAGGGCCAATAGTGGATTGAGGCCTAGATTGAGGAGCCATAGCTCACTTGGAGATAATTATCAGCCTATTTTGGATGTATGATATGTGCTGGAGACATTAGGTGATTTTTCAAGGACATAAAAGGATTTCTATGGAGTTTGTGCCAAATATAAGCTCAGGGAAGCTTATGTGTGCCGACAGAAGAAGTCAAGTCAAAGGAAGCCTAATTCTATTTACAAAGAGATTACAGCCATTCCAGGGGTATGATGGTATTCGAAACCCAATGGTACAGTCCTAATAACCATTGGAGTTAATTATTTACTTGTAAAAGATTTTTTTCATCATAATCACAAAGAGCCAAGTCAGTCAACATAGGCTCAAGGAGACGTAGCCGACGATATTGGGGAGAAATCCTTTATTAAATTTGTTTTTATGTGTTGATGCTTATTTGATGCACTTTATGGTTTTTGTACATGCTTCATAGCAACAAAAAAAAAAAAAAAATTAATTCCTCAAACATAAGCATTAAACAAGTTTAAAACACATACACCAAGTTTAAAACACATACACCTATTACAAGTGTTCAATTTTGCACAGTCAAGTATAAGCTAGATCTTATTTTCGTTAAATGAGTGGGAGGTTCTTGAAAAGCATAACAAGCTATCCAACCCATTTTAGATCAACAATATATATTCATGGCATGCTAAAGAATGTCATGAATATCAGAACAATTATAATGAATTAAATAACTAATATGCGAAAGAATATTGTTACGTATATCAACAAATCAGTCAACATGTAATTTACCAGAGCAAACTCCTAACCCTAGATAATCATGTGTCGTGTAAGCACATATGCCATACAACATAAAACTCCTCTCTGTTGTGATGGGTCTTGATACATCGTATACATTTATCCCATCCCACAATTATTTCAATTCATCTACCAATGGTTGTAAGTAGACATCGATATTCTTCACCTGTCCTCTACCAGGGACTATGAGATCCAACATAAGATGTTCATTCTTCATGGAAAACCATGGGGGATATTTTTATTGATCACTACTATAGGCCAAATAGAATAGTTGGTGTTCTAGAGGGAATATGAGTTGACCCCATCCATGGCTATGCTGAGTCGTAGACTTCGTACTTCATCCTTGAATTTTTCGAGCCATGTATCCTCTATATGCTTCATGGCTATTGAATCTATTGGGATTCACATAACTCCCAACTCACCTCTATGTGAGGCATTCTATCCTTGCAACAAAGCTAATTATTTACAACGAAAGAGCCTTTGAATCCTTGGGATTATAGGCATCTGCTTCAATATCTTAAAAGGAGGACCATGTGATTTTCCCTTATTTTTTAATTTATAATTCCTGTCATGCCCACATTTCGGACATATCCATTTGTCTGCATATTCTCCAGTATATAGAATACAATCATTTGGATATGCATGATATGATATGTACTCAACATCCAACATTTTTAATAAGTTCTTTGCCTCTTCACAGCTACCGGGAAAGACATTATCACTCAGAAGAATCTTATCTTTGAATAACCTTTAGTTGGTGATCATGGAAAATATTAAATGCACATTAATTCAGATTTAATTATTAACGTTCATAAAATTGACCATTTGTAATTTTCATTGTGTGATTATATTTCTCAAAATATAAGGGAGGACTTTATGGTAAATTACCTCAAAATTTATGAGAAACATGCATTCGGCAAGCCAAAATTCGCTTTCAACTTGTACAGTAACATCATTGTCCCCAACTGGGTATACTTTGATTGACCGCCAGGTCCAAAAAGAGGGGTGGTGGAAGAAAATTTAGGGCTTTCAAAAAATGTGTCAGCGATATGAGCATTATCCCCTAGCTGATCATCGTTCTAGAATGCATCTAACAACATTGCCTCTGTGGCAGTCATATCCCTTAAGAAATCATGCATACCAACCTCTATTCGATTACCTCCATTGCCACCTTCTGAAGAACTACAATTGTTTTAGTCATTCCTAATTGGTGAATCTGGATGTAGTGGGAATTGAATAGGTGGTTGATTCAACCATTATTGGTAGTGTTCCTCTGTGATTTTTTCTCTTAATTTATCCTTCTCTTGATTTTACATTGTCGTGGGGTGCAACGGAAGATGGTAGGTAGGTCGATCATCATCACTAGAATCCTAATAATTCAAAA
The DNA here is from genome assembly GCA_034641835.2 of Pinus albicaulis. Taxonomy (NCBI): domain Eukaryota; kingdom Viridiplantae; phylum Streptophyta; class Pinopsida; order Pinales; family Pinaceae; genus Pinus; species Pinus albicaulis. Next base: position 359,001,574 of record CM076576.1, read on the forward strand.
AATATATATTTGAACAAGATTAGTACAAAATCTATGATACCAATTAGTAAGCACGTCGACAATGCATGATTAATTGGTTTGAAGTTGAAATTATTACATTAATATACCAAACAATTATTATTATTACCATCATTTTCCTAGGATTGTGGCTAGAAGATGCAATATTGTTACAATTGGCAGGGTGAAGTGGTTTTCCATTTTCATCTACCAAATATGCCTTGCGGTATGTTGTTCCTTATAAGAGCTTCCAAAATTTTGGAGCTATTTGAATATTTTGTGCATCTGAACTTGATTCGGAATCTGCATGAACCTAAAAATTTGTATAAATTATAATTGTATTAAGCAGATTGACATGGATAATAAACATAAATTCAATTAAATAATGAAAATATAAATAAAATCTGAAGTAAATATTACGTCTCGAGATGGATGGGGAGAACTCCGCGATGGACATTGAGAAATATTATGCAACGAGCTGTATTTTGAAGAATTTTCCATTTGATATAATTATGATATTTTCTCCCTTCATTTGAGAAAAATCAACAACAAATTTTGGTTTACACAGCTAAAAGTAATTTTGGTGCCTTAAAAATGCACTTATTGTTATCAATGCTAATGTACATATAACCGCACTGGTGCGTTTTAGTTATGGTGCACCGGTGCGGTGTTATTAATTGATGCATCAGTGCCAAATATCCGCAAATAAAAAAGTGCAACTTTATATTTTTAAAGTGAAAAAAAAAACAGTAAATTGAAAAATGGGCGGCAAAATATTTTCAAAAATCTAATTTCATAAAAAAATTCTTTAAATAGTAAACACTTTTCATTATTTCATTATTTTTGCAAAACATTTCAGGGAGAGATTTGCACGAGACATACCTGGAGCAAGAGAGCACGAGATCACTATGGAGCAGCGAAATACTTTCGAACAGAACTATTCAGACTGTCATAATTCCAAACCTCTGGTGATTCAAACTGTGTAGCATAGAATTTCAAACTATCTTGTGATTAAATTTTATTCTTTTTTTTACATTTTCTGCAGTATTTTTTATGTGGTATGTAAAAAAATTAAATTTACTATTCATTTATAGAGAAAAACAAAAAAAATCTATTGTTACATTAAACCCTCGATTCTTTTTGTTTTTTCCCTTGATTCTTCTTGTTTCTATGATTTCAGAATTAGGTCTTTTCATTTTAGATTTATAGGGTTTATGTATATATATATATATATATATATATAAGCTTATGACATCTAACCCATGGAACGACTTTCATAGTCAGATCCCAATCCATGTCGGCCCTTAAGTGAATTTCGAAAAAAATAGAAATTTTTTAATTGGTTCGCCCTGTGTAAACTAGTGCACCGGTACGCTATTTTATTACAGTGCATCGACCACGTACTGTTTGATAAAAACAATTTAAAAACATATTTTTTTTAATCCGTGCACCATATGTAAAATAGAGCACCAGTGCACAGTTTCATTATAGCGCACCGCAGATGTACTGTTTGACAAAAAAAAAATATTATTTTATGTTTGTGTTAATCGGTGCACAGTTTAACATATCATGCATTGGGTCTCCTTGTTCACAGAAAGGACCATACGGTGGTCCCTGTTTTCGCAGTGCGTTTATAAGAATATGCCGCACTGCCCCCTCCACGACATCATATGATACAAAAACTAACATTAGAGGATTTTTATTAATTTTTATGTGTTAATCGGTGTGCTGGTTAACATATAACACACCGATTCTCATTGTTGATAGAGAGCACCATACGATGTTTCTACTATTTTGGCGGTGTTTTTATAAGAACACGTTACACCGACATCGGTGCGTACTTCTTGAAAGGTGCATAATTTTGTTTTTGTTTTTTTCAAGTGTAAAGGTTTTGATTTATTTATAAAATATATTAATGAATGATATGGTATAGGTTTCATATTGATCAGGAAATGATTGAAAAGAGATCAAGTAACAAGAATATTGATAGCACATCGAGAAAAGAAAAAAAGGTAAGTTCTTTGTAACTTCTTTACACAGATTATTATTTTTGAACTATATTTAAGTTTAACTAATATCTATTGTTTATGGTGTATCATTCATATCCACAAAATGACGAAACTCGATAAGATTATTTCTGATCTAGGACCAGAAGAGCGTAAAATCTTGATGAAAAAAATGCACAAGGATGAATTAGGTGAACAAAAAAATACTATTGATCCAATATTAGTTTTTTTTTTTTAAATTTTCATAACAATATACTAAAAAATATTAGATAACATGTTTCAAACAATCTATTAATTTACATATGTTTAATGTTCTACATGGACCAACAACTTAGAAAATGAATGTTGTTCTAAGAAAAGAAAAAAAATAGAACATGGAAATGAAAATAAATTGCTCCTTAGCTCATCTAGAGTGGTGTTGGAGGTTAACGAAAAGGGGGAAAACTTTGACAAAACTTTGAGGGATCTAGTGCAACAAATTTATAGACGTTCTTTCCACTCACAATAAAAAAATCAATCCAATGATTCCAAGAACCAAATTTTATCTAAACTATAGGATGAGTTTCCAAAGAATTGGTCAATGGGACATCTTAGACTTTTAATGGAGAAAAACGTACAACAATAAAAAATAAGGAATGAAAAAATAATATTCCTTTAAATATTTTTCTAGAATTATATGTATATATTACTAGAAAGAAATCATTTATAAATATCACTTTTGTTACATTTACTTTTCATATATCAATATAAAAATTAAATATTTTATTGTCATGTTACATTTTTAGGAAGATTATGAAAATCTCAAAGGATGAAGGAGTTGATATCATAAATATGCTAGTAAGAATGTCCAAAAAGGTGTACAAGGAGATGGTCAAAGAAATGGACATAAATGAATTGCACGAGGAGCCATCTTGACAACAACGTGCTTCAAATGTAATATGTAATGATTGATTTTTTCGATTAGATACAATAAATAAACAATCTAGCATTAAATATTAATTTTCAACTATTTTATTGCAGAAAATAAAATAAAATGGAACCCATTCAGCACATAAAACATGACGACAAGGACGAAAAGGGTTGATATCTAAGTTTGTGAGTAATTTTTACTTCCTTATAAGAACTTAAATGGATTTCATTTTTGTATATTTTAAGTTGTTTTACAACAATCATCATTGAATGTCTTCAAACAGGTGCTAACATACAAAGAAGAACCATCAGACGAATTGAGTGACATTGTGTTAAATATGGGTTGTGAGTATATGCTGGCATATCAGAAATTAATTATGGAATTTGTAAGCATCTATCAATCTTGTTTTCCTTAGCTTCGTCTATAATTAATAGAACAAAAAAATATTTTATATTAAATATATGATTTGTTATGCGGTATAAAACTCGCAGGAAAAAAAGTAAGGAACTGCGCCAACAGATGAAATGTTGAAAGATGGCATGAAATTTGGTTTCGAAAGAATGTGTATAGTTCATGAGTCAATTCTTGCTATGTTACACCATTTATTTTCGATTTACATTGATGTATATTATTCAATATTGAAATTTTCATTATTCTCACCAATGTATATACACTCATTACAATTTATTTTTATGTTTGTAGATGGAAGGTGAAGAAGAAGAAAACAATCAACACCGTGAAAAAAACATTCCTCAAAATAACCCAAGTCATGGAAGTAGCTCGAGGAGTGACAATAGTTCAAGCGAAGAATGATGATTGTTATGTTTGGATATCAAAGCAAGGCATTTTATTTTTTGAAATATTTATCTCTAAAATTAGATTTTTTTTTTAATGTAATGGACATAATGTCCCAATTGAGAGGAAAAGGGATACCAATAACTGTCCTATTTTGTATGACAAAGAGTATCTTATATATATATATATATATATATATATATATATATAGAGAGAGAGAGAGAGAGAGAGAGAGAGAGAGAGAGAGAGAGAATAAAATATGTTTAGTTTATTCTATTGTGCTCTCCATTGCCGTTGTGAAATGTAACAACAATGATTAAATATATGGATGATTAAATATTATAATGAAGAAATGTGAAATCTATAACCAATTAATCCAAACATCACATTCAAATGCACTAATAAAAATTTAATTGATATGAATACTGTTATAAGATATGTGTCTACTTTTGATGAATAACGAATTTAAAAAAATTCACAATAATTATGATATGATGTAACAAATTAATCCAAACATCACATTCAAATGAACTAATAAAAATTTAATTGATATGAATAATTTTATAATATATTTTTTGACTTTTGATTAATAATGAATTCTAAAAAAATCACAATCATTGCACTGTCATAGGTTGATGTTTCTAAAAAATAAAAAACGAACACTAGTGCATGTTAGTTACTGTGCACCAGTGCGTTTATATCCTAAGGTGCATCGGTGCGTTTCAACCAATGGGCACCGCACAAATACCAATACAAATTAGAACACTCGGTGTGTTTGTGTGATAATGCACACCGATGCATTTATGTTAGACTGCACACCGATGCATTTCAAAGACCTATGGGCACCTCACAAATACCAATACCAATTAGAACGATCGATGTGTTTGTGCGATAATGCGCACCGGTGCGTTTGTATAGTACCACGCATCGGTGCATTGATACAAACTATGGGCACCGCACAAATAACAATACCGTTTAGAACGACCTACTGCGCTGATACAACCTATGGGCACCGCACAAATAAAAATACCAATTAGAATGGCCCGGTGCGTTGTATCGCCTACAGGTTGTCTGGTGCAGTTTTAGACCTTAACAGCCCAGTGCATGCACCTTCGACCGTCCCAGGGCGACTGTTTGGTTGACACACACTAGGACGTTTCTAAACGCCCCGGGGTGTCCTAAATTTGTTTTCCGTATTGGTGCTTGGTAGGTTTGGAGTACTAATGCATTCACTGTAAAACACACCGGTGCATTGACACCTCATTAGCGCACCGATGAGAAAAGCATCCGTAACAACCTCTGGCCACCTAGTTTATTTTAGTTGTGTTGAAATTTCGTTAGAAGCTCCGCCAAAACCTCTGTTACCAAAAATAGATGTTGTAGAAAATATTGTTTTGACAATTTTGGCCAATTTTATAACACTAAAAACCTTCGTTATAACCTCCGCTGGAGGGCCTTTTCCTTATAGTGCTAATATCAAACCCTAATATTATCTCAATATTATAAACAAAATATTAAAATCCCAAATATTAAAATGTCAAGTATTAAAAACCCTATTATTATAAACATAATACCATAAATCCTAATATTATAAATCCTACTATTATAAATCATATTTTAAAGTAAATTAATGTTAAGTATAATCTCATGTTCAATGTATGAATGTATATTTACTACTTGTTTTACTTGTTTATAGTTCATTGTTGCAAATGGAGTTCGAATGTTACATTAATATTATTAATAACATTAACATTACTATTAATAGTAATGTTGTATTCATGTAAATAAGAATAACATTGATGTTAATAATAATAACATTGATGTTAATAATAATAACATTGATGTTAATAATAACATTATCATTAATATTAAAACTATTATTTAATATTAATATTATTTTAAAATTAATAGTAATGTTGTATTCATGTAAATAATAATAACATTTATGTTAATAATAACATTATCATTAATATTAAAACTATTATTTAATATTAATATTATTTTAAAATTAATATGAACATTATTTAATATTTTAATATTTAATCCAATATTAAAACCTTAATATTAAAATTCCTACATATATAAATTCTATATATTAAAAACCTTATTTATATTTTCACATCATATAATTCAATTTCTAAAAATAAAGTTGTAATGTTTATTTCAATGCAAAATATTGCACAATCTATTCAAAATACAACATTAATATTGTGTTTTTCACATTGTGACATCAATTTATGTTTTGAGATAGTGAAGTCAATCCTGGTTTGTCTCATTATAAAGTAGATATTTTTTTCTTTACATTACAGTAGATATGGTTATCAACATTTTAAATTTAGCTTTGTCACATTGTGACATAATTTATATTCGAAACATGGTAATGTCAAGTTTTGTATTTGACATTATAATGCTAGTGTTTTTATTCTTACATTACAACATAGATTTTTATTTTTCACAATGTGATGTCAGTGCCATTTATTATTTTTATTGTTTAGTATTTGCATTTTTAATTATTTATAAATAATTAATTTTTTTTATATATACTTATTTTTATTTTCATTATCTCAACATTAAACTTATATAATTTATTTTACTTTATTAAATAACTAAATTATAATTATTCAACTTTATAAATTATTTCATAAATAAAAATAATGTTATTTATAACTAAAAAAAATATATAAATAAATATAAATAAACGGTATATATATAAATTATTTTCTAATGTGGGATGTCTGTCATATATCAATATTATTTCTTACCACCATTAAAAACTTTATTATAACTCAACAACACCAAGCTATTATTTTCAATTTTAGTATCAATGTAAGCTTATAAAAATCTACCAATGCAACAAAATACTCTTATATTATATCATAACTCAACAACGCTAAGCTATTATTATCACTTTTATTATCAATGTAAACTTATAAAAACCTATTAATGCAACAAAATACTCTGATATTATTTTAGTTATTGAATAATTATTAAAATTTTCCTCGGAAATAATGGGACAAATGAATTTTCTAACATCAAAAACATGCGTCTCATGTATCAACATTGTTTATCATAACATTTCAAAAATTCATTGCAACTTAAAAGCACAAACTTAATAATCAGTCGGTAAACTTATAAAATTATATAAATCCAACAAAATATTATTATATTATTTTACTTATTCAATAATAATTAAAAGTTTAACAGTATGTAAATTATTTTAATTCAAATTAATTGCAGATTTTGTAAATGTCATTAAAATATAAGTGCCATTCTATAAATGTCATTCTAACACAACCATATTATTACAAAATAAATGATTTAATTTAATAATTTTTAATAAAAAATTAATAAACTAATTTAATATTTAATTTGTATTCTTAATTATATTATAATACATAGTTAAAATTTAAAATTAATTATATTAATTACAATAAGAAAAAATTAATTTAAAAAAATGATATGACTAAAACGAAATTTCATTCTCAAATAATTCAAATAAATTAAATAACCACATATTATATTCCAATAGTTTTAATCACTTATATACTCTGAATAAAATTGACAAAACAAAATTCTTAATAATTTTAATCACTTATATATTGTGAATAAAATTGACAAAAGAAAAGGTTTTTAAAAAATTAAATTCCATTATTACAATCATAATCTTACAATTTTTTTTTTAAATAATATTTATTTAAATATTAAATCTTCACATTCTATACCAATTTCAAATAGAGGTTTTATATATATAGTATAGTTTGGGATTTTTTTTCTAAGCTCTTTGAATATAGAAATACAATTCTAAAATAAACCAAATAATTCCTTTTTTTTAGGTCCAATAGACTTAAATTTAGTCTTAACTAAAAATTAACCAAAAAAAAATTTCCACTTTTAATCTTTTAACATGTTATTTAGTATATATACACCGATGAATTTTTATCATGTTTACAAGTCTCAATAGCAGCTGGTTGAAAGTTCAGAACGACATCATTTAGTAATTTTTATTTACGAAAATATCATATATATGATTTCAAAATATTCTCACAGATAAATTCAATATCAATAATCACAAAATCAGAAATTGGGACAACAACATGAACAATCCGCAACGCAACATCAATCACGACAAAATCTATCGTCCACATAAATTCCGCATCAACATCAATCATTACAAAATCTATTGTAATTTAAAGAACTTATTTAACATAAAGTCGATCGATAGTGGGAATGTGTGTGAGCAGGACAAAACTTCGGCATCACGTTCAACCGTAAGGGATTACGTTCTTTAATCCCACCAGCAACAGGGCCGAATTAATGTAGTATTCCCCCTTTAATCTTGAACATTTATTGCAGACAACACATGCAGTTAATGGGAAGGTGATTTAATCATACACTTCATCCATGGCGAGCCTTATATGTTAGTCTATTGGCCCATAAATGCACCGAGAGAGAAAATGGCCACCGTAGGTGATTTAATCATACACTCCATCCATGGCGAGCCTTATATGCTAGTCTATTGGCCCATAAATGCACCGAGAGAGAAAATGGCCACCGTCAAATTAAAGCAATAAGAGAGAAAATGGCCACCGTCAAATTAAAGCAATAAATGATCCTAAGGTGGCCATTTCGTCTCTCGGTGCATTTATGAGCCGATAGACTGGGATATAAGGCTGGCCCTCCATCCATGCTACCGAATCACAAATTTAAAAAAAATTAATAAAATTTTGATATAGAAGTTTTTTAGAAATTATGTTTACAGATGGCAAACTCTACGATATTGAATGTTATTATGATATTAAATGCTCTAAGTATTAAATATTATTAATAGTATTGAATTTATTTCCATTATTAAAAAAATTAGATGATACTGAATCCATTTCCAATATATTAAAAAATTCAAACACTAAAACAATTCTATTTTACTAAAACAATTTTCTTTAAACAAAATGCAACCAGAAATTTAACATGCGTACTGGGTAAACAACGCCTAATTGAAACAATCGTACATTGCATTAAAGAACATACGTTGTATGAGGTGACCCACATACACTGACAAATAATTCATTATATGACATTTGGATTGTGAGCAAGTTGGCCCCTGAAATTGGTTCTAGACATGAAATTTCAAGATTCGAAGGAGTGGATGGAGTTTGGGAAAAAATCAGGATGCAGGATTCCGTACTTAATTACAGTGCATTTGTGACTGTGCAGCATTGGAATTCAGCGAGGGGCTCACGTACTTTGCGATTCGGGCAAACCTTATTATCTATCGAACAATTGTCTTGCACGAAGGGTTTACAATTTTAGTTAAAAATGTCAACAACTCGACAAGTGTGGCAGCCGTGATGCCTCTGGTAGGGGGAATTATAGAGATGTTTACTGTGAACGATACTGGATGAGAGTCCAATAATTTATGTGTCTAGAAATTGAAATTCCATTTGCATTAGCATTATTTTCCAGTTCAATTATAGTTTTCAGATTTCTGAATTCAGTCTTCTGCGATTAAAACTATTTTGATTTTTTAGTTTTATTTTTTAAATTCATTATATCGAAAAAAAATTTAGTGTACTTTTTAAACCAACAATTATATTACCATTAAATTTATTTTGATTTTTGAATTTTATTTTTATTTTTTACTTTTTAAAACCACAATTATATTGATTGATTTGGGGTATTTGTAAATTGTTAAACATTCAGAGAATCAACAATAAACATAATACACATAAACTAGGGGATTAATATTAAACCGGAGAAGCTCAATGAAAACGGAAATTTTTTTTTAATGAACAGATTATCCAATCTATTTAATTCTGATTTTGTTTTATAAATTAATGTTTGAGGGATTGCTTTTGTACACAATATCAGTATCTCTGTGAGTTCTGAAGCCACCTCACCATTGTCAAACTGCTATATGTAAGAAAGCAACGACCATCCAGATTGGTGTTTTCTTCTTCGCGTTTTATTTGATATCTCTCGGAACCAGCCCGCTCTGCAAGCATTTGGTGCAGACAAGTTCGATGAGCAAGAGAAAGATGAAATGCTTAAGAAAAATTAATTCCTTAATTTCTGGTTTTTGATATTTGAGTATCTGCATTGGTAATCCTCACGGATATCGCTCAAACCCATAACTCGTATAGGTCAAGTTCTTGCTGCTATAAGATAGAGGGACAATAATATGCCCTCCGATATGAACTTGCTTTACACGAAGAAGGATGGGACAAATTACAGCAAACATTTCGACTAATCCTTTAGAACTAACTTCAAAACTAAGATTAATATTTAATACTCCCTTTTTTTCAAGATAACCTGAGTGGGGGCAATGGTTAGAACTTGTGATTTCTCTTGGGAGGTCACAGGTTCAAAACCTGCGGGGGGTAGGGTTGTCTTTGGCCCGTCATGACTAAGCTAGAGGGATAGACGTCTCATTGGAGTTTGGGATCTTGGATGGTCTCTGGTATATATGGAGTTTGGGATCTTGGATGGTCTCTGTACGCCTCGATCCTTGCAAAATCATGAGTTACTGGTATATATGGCTTGCGGGCTGTTGTATATACCCTTGCAAAAAATTTTATTTAAAAAAAAAAATTTAATACTCCCTTTTAAGCTTGAGGGTTACATTATTTTAATATTTAACTTCTTATATTGAAATTCAAAATTAACTTTATCTACCTTTTGGTGAAGATATCAGCTAATTGTTCTTTGGAATCACAAAATTTGATAACAATATCACCATTTTTAACAAGTTCACGGATGAAGTGAAAAGTGAAAACTAGTGTAGATGTGTTTTCTTTTTTGATTAAAGGCATTGTTCTTCGACAAGGTAATAGCGGAAGTGTTGTTACAATAGATTGAAATAGATTCATTTTTTGCACATCCGAAGTCAGAGAGAAGTCTCTTCAGCCACACTGCTTGACATGATGTTGAATTTGTTGCAACGTTCTCGGCCTCATTGAAGATAACACAACTATGGAGTGCTTTTTGCATGACCACGAGATCAAGTTTCTTCCAAATAGAAAATCATAGCCATAAGTGTTTTTCCGATCATCAATACATCCTTTATAATCACTTTCTGTATAACCAAAAAGCTTACTGTCTGTAGAGGCTACATAAGATAAAACATAAGTAGATGTACCCGCAATGTATCTTAAGACCCTTTTTCCACCTTTCCAATGACAGTCTTTAGGAGATTCCATAAACCTGGAAATATAACTAGCTGCAAATGCTATATCAGGTCTAGTAGCACTTAGATACATATTACTACTAGAAAGTTGCTTATACAAAGTCAAATTAACAATAATACCCACATCATTTTTAGTTAACTTTGTAGTAACTTCAATAGGAGTATCCACCGGTTTACACATGTCCATCTTAAAAATTTTCAAAATTTCAGTAACATACTTTTGTTGACCCATAAAAATCTCATCGTGTGTTTGTTTCACTTCGATACCTAAGAAGTATCTCATTAATCCAAAATCTGTCATTTCAAATTCATTTTTCATAGCAACTTCAAATTCATCTAACTACATGTTACCCATATAAATTATATCATCAACATAGAGACACAATATCAACATATTATCTTGATGAGCATTCTTGATATACACAGTGGGTTCATGGTTGCTTCTTCTGAAACTATTATTCGACAAGTAATGGCCTATTCGGTTGTACCAAGCTCTTGGAGCTTGCCTCAAGCCATACAATGCTTTCTTCAACCTGAACACCTTATGTTCTTTATTCTTGATTTTGAAGCAAGGTGGCTGATCAACATATACTTCTTCATTCAAAACACCATTTAAAAAAACAGACTTTACATCCATTTGGTATATTGGCGACTTGTTTTGTGCTGCAATAGCTAATAAAAATCGAACAATATCAATTTTTGCTACAGGTGCAAAGGTTTCACCATAATCTATGTCAGCTTGTTGTGAAAAAACTTCAGCAACTAGTCTTTCTTTGTGTTTATCAACTTCACCTCTTTCATTTAACTTAGTTTTAAAAACCTATTTGAGACTTATATAATTTTTTTCATCGAGTAGATCAACCAAATCCCAAGTTTGATTTCTTTCAATGGCATCGATTTCATTATTCATTGCATCTACCCATTCTTTGTCCTTTATAGCATCTTCAAAACAAGTAGGTTGAAATGAAAGAAATGCAAAATTTACAATATCATCAACATTGTCTTCTACATAAATATCACTTAAGCTTCTCATTTTCGGATTATCACAATCATACCCATTTACAGATGATGAAATGGTATTGCTTGATGAAGTACTACTGGTTTTGTATTGAACCTGTAATCTTTGGGTGCTTATTGTAGGTGCTTGATGTTCGTCTAACATAATAAAAGGATTAGGACAAGTATTATTCTCCATTTAATTCCAAGATCTGTCTTCCATAAATTTCACATCTCAAATTATGAAAAACTTTTTAGTTATAGGATTAAACAATATGTATGCTTTAGATTGGTCACTATACCCTTTAAAGATATATTTTTCGCTTCTATCATCAGGTTTCTTTATTAATGTTTCTGGAACATGAGTGGAAACAATACAACCAAATACTCGAAAGTGTGAAACAGTTACCTTTTTTCCACTCCATGCTTCTTCAGATACAAGACTTTGAACACTAGAAGTGGGTGATCGATTCAAAATATATACCGAACATGCAAGTACCTCAACCCATAAATATTTAGACAAATTTCTTGTTTTGAGCAGACTTTGAGTCATATTCATAATTTTTTTATTCTTTCTTTCAACTACTATGTTCTGTTGTGGAGTATAACTGGTTGTCGACTCGTTTTTAATACCATGTTGTTTACAAAAATAAATGAATTTTTTAGATTCATACTCACCTCCTTTATCAGACATGAGAACTTTAATAAACTTGACACTATGTTTTTCAGCTTCGTCTTTCAACTCCTTGAACTTGGAAAATGTTTCTGATTTTTATTTGATGAAATACACCCATATTTTCCTTCTAAAGTCATCAATAAATGTAAGAAAATAGAGTATGCCAGCAACTGATTTTGCTTGCATTGGACTGCACAAATTTGTATGCACAAACTCTAGTTGTTATTTGGCTTTATAAGAGGCTGATGCAAAACTATCTCGCTTATGTTTACCCATTATACAAATTTTGCAGGAAGAGATATGGTCAGACAAAGCAGGAAAACCTTTCACCATAGTTTTTCTTTGCAATTAACTCATACTTTTAATAAGTAACTGACCTTATCACAAATGCCACAAGTTAGTTTCATTTGGGGTTGAAACGTTATGTGCATACAACTTCTCACTTTTCATTTGTAATTGATACAACCTATTCTTTGTCATAAGAATCTTTGCAACAAGAGACTGATGTTGATCGGAAATCATGCAAGTAGTGTCGTGAAAGCCAGCATCATAACCATGTGCATCGAACTCTCCAACACTCAAAAAATTATGCTTGAAATTGGGTACATAATAAACATCATACATATTCTTCACAACATTTTGTTTGGTTAAGGCAGGTACAACACCCTTTCCTAAAGCTTTAACCTGAGGATCATCACCCAAACCAATAGAGGAATTGAAAGATGTATCAAGATTTGAAAACAAATCACTATGACTAGTCATATGATAACTACATCCACTATCTACGAACCAAACATATTTATTAGATACTTACACAGTCACTTGGCATGCCAAAAATAAAGAATTTGATGCTTCACATTCAATGTTTATGAAATTGGCTTTGTTTTTACTTAAAACATACTGTAATTTTCGACATTTAGAATTATAATGGCCATATTTTTTGCAATAGTGCCATTGAATTTTTTATTTATCTATCCACCTACGACCATGATCAGTTAGAGACTTCTTTGAATGTGTTTGAGTTACCTGTGATCTATCATCATATTGAGATTGTCTTCTTCCTTTTCCTCTCCTGCCACGAAAACCTCTGCCTCTAACTCTATCCATATAAGCTTTATATTTGAAAGCATGCTCTAAAGTATTGACATCTAAATTAATTCTTGCTTCATGGGCCAACAAAGAACCAATTAATTCTTCCACAAACAATTTTGTTAATTACCTCGACTTAAAAATAGTAACTATCATGTCAAAAATTTTAGGTAAAATTTTAAGAACCTTTTGAACAATTATTTAATCTTCTAGTTCTTCACCATTCATCCGAAGCTAATTAACAAAACCCATAACTTTAGTCATGAAGTGATCAATTGTTTATGATTCAGTCATTTTAAGTGTTTCAAATTCTGTTCTAAGAGTTTGTAATTCTACCATCTTTACTTTATCATTACCCTCATAAGAAAACTTAAATATATCCCATATTTATTTAGCAATCCTAGAAGTAGTGATTTTAGGAAAAATAGGCATCTAAGTTCATCAAACTGTTTTATTTGAGTAGCACTCATTGCAACAATTATATCTGCGCCAAGTTTTGTGAACCCCAATTCTACAATTTCCCAACAACCTAAACCTTGTAAGCATGCTTGCATTTTAAGACTCCAAAAACCATAGTTATTTCCACTAAATAATGGTGTAGGGATTGCAAACTGATTTGTAGAAGCCATGTTTAAAACAATAAGAAATCTGACACCTTTTACAAAAAACTTGTACTCTCTTTTCCCCTCTACCAGAAGTAGAAAACAAGAGCCTCTACACTGCTAAAGAAATGAAAAATACAATAACCACGAGATCTTTGTCTGCAAATATTATATCTTAACTTGATATATTTCTAGCGTGATTATTATAAAAAAATATTATTTCTTTGCAGAATGCAGAAAAATACCTTAACCAAAAAAATATTAGATAGGATGACTCTTTTTTCAGCAAATCAAGGCAGTGAGATCTATATTTAACAATACCCTTTTATGGAAACTCACACTCAGAAAATATATGAGCGATCATAATCCTAAACAAAGATAAATTGGTCTCGCTTAAATATCACTAGATATTTTAAAATATATATATTTCTCGCAACAAAATTCCAACAAACAGTAGGAACTCTTCGCATGACAACCAAAGTTTAACCCATCTGAAATAAATCTTACTTTATGTTGTTCTGCACAAACCTGATCTCAGACTGGAAGAATTGCTGCAGCACTATGCTAAACAACACACACAGCAGCAAACTCATGCAGCAACATAGTCACACAGCAGCACGCTCACGCAACAACAAACTTTTGTGCAGCAACAAAACTTCTTTCAGGTGGATCCTCTTCACGCACGCAACAGCAAAATCTCCGGCAGTTAGTTACTCTTGCCAAAGAATAACCCTAATTCTCTCATACCATGACAAATTACAACAAACGGTGACATATTACAACAAACATGATAAACACACACACTGAATTTCTGAGAGCAACCACAACACTGCTCCATTGAGGAGAGGTCTAGATATACAATGATTTGATACTTATAGCTAATAGAATTGTTCTTCTAACTAACTCTCTAGAACTAATTTCTAAACTAATATTAATCTTTATTAGGATCGGGATTCCATAATATTAGAGGTTTCTATCTCATACAAATAATTTTCATTAAGTAATATGTGTTTTTTTCCTTCTTATTAGTTAAATCTACTTGCTTTAAGAAGAGATCTATGTCATGTCAAAGATTGGAGGGGCATAAAGAAGAGAGGAGAATACATTTCAAATTAGAAAATGGAGTGGATTCAATGTTCACATTACTAAGTAACTTTTAAATATTATTACATAGGATACAAGCAGTAATAAATGATTATTACATTTTAAATGATAGATATGACACCTAGTAGACAAGAACTAGTGGTTCTAATTATATTCTCTAAAGTGTGGAGCGATGTTAGCTTTCTCATTACTCAATTACAATTAAATAAGATTACATAGGAGACAAATAGTAATAAATTATTGGAGTGAAACTCAACTACACTCAACTAAATTGAACTGACTGTGAGTTATAACATGCAAACAAGAACCGATGGTTGGAATTCTTTTCTCCAACAGTCTGCCTTAACTACGACCACACAAATTTAAGCTAAGATGCATGGTGGTCTTTGTCTCAACTAGGTTTACAATTTAAAAATAATTCACATCAACTCTTGGTGTGGATTTCCTTTTCTCTTTCTTTTGTTCCACATCTTGTAGACTTTGAGTTTCTTCAACTTAGTCGTTTTCTTATAGGCCTCAAATTTCAGATTCTTCACTTGTTGGTGCAACTCTTCCATTGTTCCAAGTGGTCCATACATGTCCTCTATTTTATAAAAAAATAGATTATATGTGGACTGCTTCCACATTTCATCTTTTATAGTGTGTTTTTCATAATCAATATTTTGATACAACATAAAGCCATTGTACAAATTCATCTCTTCATGAATCCAATACATGAAAATTTCATTAACATTTTCATTTGCTATATTTTCCATGCTATATTTAACATTTATTGCTACAACTTATATAAAGACATCATCAAAACATGGTTTTGAAAATCATACTTTAATAAACTTTAATTCTTCTCCAAATTTTGTTGCTTCTTCCAAATTGTTGCTTACATCTACACACTCAGAATCAATGATAAGTTTAAAAACATATGCATAACCATATTGATTTTGTTCTTTTTACTTTCCAATGACAAATTTTTCACCTTCTGCTTCCTTCTTTGACCCTATCACTTTCTTTTCAACTCCAAACAAGTTGTCTTTCACTTGGTTTTCAGACGCAAGTGGGTTTCTATCACCAAATAACATGATATGTATGATATTCTTGTATTGCATCATGTTCAACCACTTATCATTGGATACTTGTTCTTGATCAAAGTTAACATCATCAATTTTAATTGATGGATTGAACAAACCATTTATTGTGTCAATTGTAGCTTCAAAGTCATCAACAAACTCAGTTTCTGGATTCACTAAATATTCATCCACTTATTCTTATGCACAGTGGAATTCATGAGCATCTATGTCCTCTTTCTCCGTTGCTTTTATAGAGTCTTCACAATCATCATTTTCATACACTTTCAAGTAAGATTCACCAAAGACCTTCTCTTTCTATATATTTGTTGCTATAGATCCACTTTCCTTTTCATCTTTAACAAGATTACTCCACCTTACACCAAAAATCGTCTTAAGGGTTTCTGAAGCCTCCTTGGGTGTCTTTGTGCAATGAGGAGAATAATGATATCATATACGCATTCGCTTATGCATTTCAATGTGAAAGCATTATTTTTCCTTTTGGCTTCCAATTCCTTCAAAACTATCTCAAGAAAATCTTTTTGTTTCTTTGAATTTATTAGACTCTTGGATTTTCCCATTTCTATTAGATCTTTGCTCCACATACAAGTTGAACACTACTGGTTCAATGCTCTTTACTATGTTTTGGCTTTCACTTATTTTAAAATAAAACATTTTCTTCTCTTTAAAGAAAAAATCTTCCTTTAAGAAACAACTTTTCAATTTCACCCCATAAATTTACTTTTCACTTTTACTCTCTTACGTGCCATAACTATCAATTCAGGTGTCATAGTTAGTTTGAGTTCAATTTTATTTAGTTGAGTTTCACATGAGTCATTTATTGTTTCTTCTATCCTATTTAATCTTATTTAACAATTACAAGCTAATGTGAATAGTGAGTCTGCTAAATTTTAAATTTTCAAGTTTTTTCTCCTTTCTTTTTTCTAGCTCTTTGATTTTTGACATGGTATTAGAGTGCAACCTGCATAAGACTCCTTGAGAGAAATAGACAGAAGAAACATGAGGTTGCATAAGACTATTTGAGAGAATTATTTGAAAATTTTATATCACAGAGAAGAAGAGAGTATGGAGGAGAAAAAGAACTTAGTTGTGATCAAGCGACAAGATATAGATTGTTGCTTTTTGCGCAAAGAGAAAGTTGTATTTTTTTCTTAACAAAAAATATTCGTGCATTAAAGCACCCTAGAACATACGTAATTTCATTACTAACGCACCCTACTATTTCAACAACTCACGTTACCTCACCTCACTTACATGATTTTTTCCCTTGCACGGGTTATCTTTAACGAAACGAATGTTAGTTGAATTATGTTGACAAAATTCTGATTGGAAGCACAAATATTCAAGGGAAAGGCACACGAGGCATGCCACACAAAACTTTTTAAGCACAAAAAATTTAGCACCAGCATGAAAAGTTTAATGGTTAAGAAAAAGGGCTTCAATGAAAGGTCCATGAAATTTTGGTTTGAAAGTCCAACGCGAAAACAAAAAGTTAAGCATTTAAAAAAAATGTTTGAACTAAAGGTTTAAATCTCCTTTGTTTTATTTATATAAAGTGCCTCATATTTTAAAATGTTAGAATAGTGTGGGTATTGCATAAGGTCCATTAGTTGCAAGTGAATCAAATCTGAATAAATGGATTTTGTTTATGAAAATGAACAATTATATTTATGAAACAAGAGGGAAATTTATTTATAAAAAAAGGTTCTATTAAAAAACAAAGGCGGAATTGTTACAATCACTTGTTTGGGAGCATTCTGATATAGTTTTCTCTTATTAAGAAAAAAAGAAAAAGGACTTTGAGAAATATTATGTGAAAGAATTTCTCTTATAGATAATTTTTAGATGCATCCATTTTGTAGAATATGAGAAGCGGAGAAGCCACCGCAAGGGAATTTTTATTTCACACAATCGCTATTTTTGTAGGTTGATTTTTTTGAGCCATAGTTATCCAACTTTCAACAAATGGGAAAAGCCAAGAGGCTGTGAAATTCAAAACAACAACAATATTTTTTTGAGATATATCTAGAAGAATTGAAAGTCAAAAGAAAAAAGAATGTCTTCCCATTAAAGTGTATAAAGGAATGTGTAGACGACAACATTCTTCCCCTCATAGTGGATGCAAAGATGATGAAAGAGCGATGAGATACACTTGAGAGGTGTGTTGGCTTAAGGAGGAGTATTCTGGAAGAAGATGAAGGTGGATCTATAGCAACAGATCTACAGTGAGATGAAGAATTTGGTGAATCCGACTTCAAATTGGATGACAATGATGATTTTGTGTTACCGGAAGCAGAGAAAGAGCTCACAAATGCTAGTGAATCCCAATGTGCTCAGCCACAAGTGGACGCCAATTTAGTGAATATAACAAAAGAGCTTGATGATGAAAGTGAGGTTGTTATTGGAGTAGCCATTAGTATTGTGAATCCAACAATTAAGAATGTTGATGTTAGATTTGATGAAGAATAGTTAGCCAATGATTAGTGGTTTCACGTGATGCAATAGAAAAAAATAATCTATATGATGTTATTTGGTGAGGTAAACCCACTTGCATCTGAAATCCAAGCGGAAAACAACCTCTTTGAAGTAGCAAAGGTTAGTAAAGAAATGGAAGCGACAAAGACAAAGAATGAAGCGCAAGAATATAAATATCTGATTGTGGAGCAGAAAGAATAGAATCAATATAGTTCTGCAAATGTTTTTAAACTTAACATTGATGTTGAATGTGCATATGTTACCAACAATGAGGAAGAAGCAAAAAAATTTGAAGAAGAATTAAATTTCCTTGAAGCGTGGCTTGTAGCACCATGTTTTGACAAAGTATAAACTAAATTTGCAGCAATGAATGTTAAAGATAGAATGGACACTCTAGAAAATTCAATTTTCATGTATTAGAGTCCTAAAGAGATGAATTATACAATGGAATTATGTTGCAACAAAAGATTGATGATGAAAAATACACTATAGGATATGACATGTGGAAGAAGTTACATACAAGCTGATTTTTGAAAAAGTAGAGGAAAACCATGGAAAACCTCAAAAAATGGAAGATTTGCATCGACAAATAAATAAAATTAAATTTAAAACCTATAACAAAAATACCAAGATGAATCAGTTCAAATGATATAGGATCTAGAAGAAAAGAAAAAGAAACGAAAATCTAGTTGATGTCAAATTTTCAAATTATTAACATAGCTTTAGACTAACAAGCGTCATAGTTTAATTTTTTGTGATTGTAATTAAGGCGGAGTGTTGGTGAAAAGAATTCCAACCACCAGTTATTGTCTGTTAGGTGTCATAATTGTCAATCTAGGTGTTATAGTTAGTTTAAGTTCAATTTTGTTTGCTTTAGTTTCACTCCAATAATTAATTGTTGTTTGTCTCCTATTAATTTTATTTAACAGTGAATGAGTAATTTGAATAGTGAGGCAAGTCCATTTTATAATTTCGAGTGTATTCTCCTCTCTTCTTTTTGCCTCTACAATCTTTGACATGTAAGAACAAATTTTCCTTTGAAAATTTATTTCAATTAATTAAATGGAATAGAATAATAAAAAAATAATATTTATTTTAACTAATTAAATGGAATAGAATAATAAAATAAATCATTAATGAGTGTTTTCTATTTAAACTATGAGTAAATTAGAAAATTCTTGGAAGCCCATGGCAATCTGATCTTATATTTTAAAGTTATAAAAATTAAAAGAATGAGAAAATTTATTGCAAATGTTGAAATATCCTTGAAAATATGTTTTATTTTGATTATAAGTAAACTCTTGTAAATTCATGTGAGGCCAACCTTTCATGTTAAGCAAAAATTTACATTTGAAAGATAAGGAGATTACAAGTATTTTCAATTAAACTCAAATTATCCATACTAGAATGATTTTAACTAGGCTTATGTTGATTATAATTGTATGTAAGATAATTTAGTTATACAATAATTATTAGATGAAGTGGTTTTGGTTCGTTCGGTCATGAGTTAAAATTATTTTACTATTGAGGGGTCACAAGTTCAATTCTCTTGACCCTCTAGGATCAAGATTCATTCTTCAATTTTACTATTGATTGGTCACAAGTTCAATTCTCTTTACCCTCTAGGGTCAAGGAGTTGAAGATAGTGGAGAATATGTGAGTTGAAGATAGTGGAGAATATGTATTATTGGACAGACTTTGTTTCAGAGTTACATGTGTGTCCTAGATTAGGATTAGTTCCTAATTTCTATGATTCAGTTCTACTTGAATAGTCTCCAGGTGTAGCTTGCTCCCCTGTGAGGTGCTAGTTTGAGTATATAAGTTTCATATTTTATATTTAACATGGTATCAGAGTTCGTGAGCCTTGGTGGCTAAAGTGATTGCCTTGGTAGGCTAAAGTGATTGCCTTGGTGGCAGAATTGGTAGTGCAGATTTTTGCTGGGTGGAAAACAAGAGAGCCTTAGTGGCTATAGGGGAGCCTTGGTGGTTGGAGAAAGGCAATTTTTTTTCTTTTTCGTGTAGAGCTAGAGAAACGCATCATTATGCCCTCATATACGTGGACCCAACACCCTAATCACGCGTTGGTGCAGAGGAAGTGGTGAATTGCTACTTTTTCGAAGTTGGACGAGATTGCTTGTGGTTTATTTTCTAAGCTTGTCGGGATCATATTTTTGGGTGGTAGAGATCTTGACATCATGCCATCCCAGACTCCCGAGGATAAGTAGCCATCCAAAATTGCAATCATTTCAACTCAGAAATTGTGGTGCATCTGCGTGGTCTGAGAGGATCGATTGGCGGACGTGGTCTACCTATAGTGGATCTGTTCTGGTGTTCCCTTTTAACGCAGAGGCTGAGATCACAAAGATCCCTTGGCATCACCCATTGGTGGGTCGTGGTGGAGGCCTTATATGCGTGAGAAGATCCATCAATTGGTGAGTTGGGCATAGAAGAGTGGTGTTGTGTCCAAGATCATTCCAATAGTCCAATGCTGCAGTTTGTTGGAAGCCTGAGGCCAATAGCATGTTGTGGCAGTTGGGTTGTATTACAGTGGTTCTGCGTTGAGGATCTCGAACTCTCAACCTTCCTTCCCACAGACGGTGCCACAATGTGATTGAGATCGCGCCGAGTAAGAGTGGCAGCGTGGTATAAGGGATTCGACCACGGCTGGATTTGCATTCTGTCATCCACACAGGCATGTGGGAGTGCATTTTTCATAAATCGATTTAAAAATCAGTTCTCTCCAACAATTGTTTGAAGCCGGCGTCCCTGCATTAGAAGCCAATATCGCTTTCCATGTTAAGGCCGAAGTGACTTATCGTATCTGTGTTTTTTGGGTATGTTTTTTTATGTGTGGAGGTCAAAAGACCTTCAAAAAGCTTGAGATTGATTCAATTAGCTCGAGATCATTCCTGGTATGTTGAGGCCGATGTGCATTGAGGTCATTTTTTTTATCGAGATCAGAATTATAGATTGCTTCTTTGGTGAGTTTGTTTTTGGTTTGTTTTTCTAATGATATGCAGATTGTCGGCATTGGTATGGTATTGTTGCTGGCTAGATCGATTGTTGGAGATTGTGGATTCTGTGGTAGATCCATAGATCGATCTTATCACAATGAATAACCATATTGCGGAAGTGTACGTGAATGAGAGAAATAAGCTCAATGGGTCGAACTACACAAATTCAAAGTTCAAATAGCAGACATGCTCCATGGTTCGAGTGCATGAGAAACTGAAAATGGGGATGAAACGAAGTTGACCATAGCCTTAGGTGGAACAGTTGCAGCAATTCAAGATTGGGAGAAGAGGGAGAAAAGAGTGAAGGTGTTGTTTAAGATTTCAGTGAAAGATGATATCATCCTTCACTTCAGAGAGTGAAAAATTTCAAATGATATTTGGGGGACTTTGAAGGATGTGCATGAGACAAAGAATACAAATCTCATATTGTTCCTAAAGAGTAATATTTTGTCTATAATAATGGAGGAGAATGAATATGTTGTTGCATTCAACTCTCAAATCAAAGATATGACAGACAAGTTGGGCGAGATAGGGGAGAAAGTATCCAACATTGATCTCGTCATGATTACCTTAAATAGTATGAATGATGATTATCAGATGTTCATTACAGGGTTGGAAGCAAGGGAAAAAGTTGCCACCTTTAAAGAGCTGATAGGGATTCTGATGTAGGAAGAAGAGAGGTGGATGAATCTGAAGCTTCAAAAATAAGATCTCGCATTGATGGCGAAGAAAAATCATTTAAAAGGGAAACCAGGAGGAGGATATAAAGTTAGTAGTACACCCCCAAAAAAGGAATTTCAAGTTATGTCTTCGACTAGAAATGATTCAGGAGTCAAGTGTTTTTATTGTGGTAAAAATGGTTACATTTGAAAGTTTTAAAGAGACCAACAATGGTGCTAATACCTACCTTGGTGATGATCGATCATACAAGATTAAAGGGTATGGAGACATTCGTGTGATATTTCCTTATGGTAATATCAGGTGCATCCAAAATTTAATGTATGTACCAGGAATTAAAAATAACTTGATCTCTGTCTCCATGATTTCACATCAGAACTTGAAGGTAGAATTTTTCAAAAGCTATTGTTTCATAAAGGATTTTTGGGATCATCGGAATCTGGTTTCATTTGGAATACGAGTTGGAGGCATGCATAATTTGAATGTTAAAAGCATACCACATCAATCTTTAACTTCAACAACGATGACAACCGAAAACCTTTGGCATCAAATATTCAGACGCATCAATCTTCATGACTTAGTGTTGCTACAGAAAGAAGGTATGGTTAATGGTCTTCTTGTTTTAAAAAAATCACATGTTGATTGTGAAGGATGTGCACTTGGAAATATGCATAGGGATGAATTTCCCTCAAGTTTAAATAGAATAAAGAGAGATATACTCGAACTTGTGCACGATGATATATGTCGACCGATGTAGACAAGGTCATTAGGAGGAGCTTATTATTATTTTTTATTTTTTGATGATTGCACAAGATATAATTGGGTATATTTTCTCAAAAAGAAAAGCGATACCTTTGAATGTTTTAAATAATTTAGAAGTATTGTTGAAACACATAGAGGGAAGGTCATAAAAATTCTCCCCTCACTTCACGGGGGAGAATAAAAGATTGGAAACTTCATCAAATATTTCAAGGATCATGGGATAATTCACTAGTTTACAGTACCCCACACTCCACAACAGAATGGGGTTGGAGACAGGAAGAACCAAACTCTTGTGGTGTGTGCATAAAACACGTTGAAAGGTAAGAATCTATCTAATGGATTTTACGCAGAAGTTATTAATATTGTAGTATATTTTAAGAATAGAAGTCCAACTATGTGTATTAATAAAAAGACTCCATTTTAGGCCTTATAAGGTTTCAAGCCCACAGTCAAACATTTGAGAGTATTTGCTTCGAAATATTTTGCACATAATACTAAGGAGGATAGGAAGAAATTGGATGCTAAGGCCTAAAATGCATATTTTTAGGGTATTGTTTTGAGTTTCAAGCACAAAAATTGTGTAATCCATCTATGCACAAAGTATTTGCAAGTATAGATGTTATATTCCAAGACAAGGCTGATGAAGGGAACATAGACAAAATATATGAGGAGTGGCACATGCATTTACTAGTTGAAGATAGAAATGATTAAGCTAAAGACAACCATGTGTAGTAGGAGAAAAAAAAAAGAATTTAGAGATGCAGGTACAGTGAGAAATCGAAGTACATACGGGAGTGAGCAAGGCAGATTTGAGGCAAGTCCACTACCAAAGAGATCAGGTAGGCTAACTCACCTACAAGAAAGCTATAAATATATGCTCTTATGACCAATATTTTAAATGTTGTTGTGCCCATAAATTAAAATGAAGCAAATTAGTATGATCAATGGAGGGCAGCTATGAAATAATAATATGAGTAAATAATTGAAAACAAGACCTAGGAATTAGTTAAACTGCCAGAAGGGAAACAACTCATAGGTTGTAAATAGTTATATAAAACCAAGTTCAAAGGATATGGTAGTATAGACAAATATAAAGCTAGGCTAGTAGCTAAATGGTACTCGCCGAAAGAGGGTATTAATTATGAAGAGACCTTTTCTCTTTTAGCTAAGTTAAACATTATTAGAATGTTAATAGCCTTAGCTACAAAGAAGCATTGGAGGGTACACCAGCTAGATGTGAAATATGCTTTTCTAAATGGAGAATTGGAGGAAGAGCTATACTTAACACAACCTGAAGGGTTTATTAAACAGGGGCATGAATATTTCGTTTGTAAATTGAACAAAGCATTGTATGGTTTGAAACAGGCACCCAGATGTTGGTATGAAAAGATAGACTCTTTCTTCTTGTGGCATGGTTATAGGATAAGTAAAACCGATCCAAATATGTATATTACATTTGATTCAAACGAGAATATTGTATTGATTTCTTTATATTTTGATGGTTTAATTATTACTGGAAATGATGATGAATTGATTAAAGAAATAAAAGAACAGATGTCATAAGTTTTTTAAATGAAAAACCCTAAAGAGAATTACACTATTGTTTGGGTCTTTAAGTCTAGAGGGATTCTCACCAGAATTTTCTCACTCAAGGAAAGTATCTCACGGGATTATTGAAAAAATTCAGAATGGATTAGTGTAAAGCTACCTTACTACCTTTACAATGGAATGTTAAACTACAGAATGATAATGGTTGTAAAGAGGTGGATGCTACAATGTATAGACAACTAGTTGGAAGTCTCACTTACTTGACTACAACGACACCTGACTTAGATTTTTCGGTCAGTGTGTTGAGTGAGTTTATGTCAAAACCTCTTGAGAATCATTGGATGGTAGAAAAAAGTGTCTTAAGGTATCTTCAAGGAATCTTAGACTTTGGCATTAAATATAATGATTATTTTGATGTCAAATTGACAGGTTTTTTAGATTTAGATTGGGCCGGAAATCTAGATGATAGAAGATCCATAATTGGTTATGATTTCAAAATTGGGTTCGGGGTCATTTCTTCGAGTAGTAAGAAGCAGATTATTGTATATTTATCTTCAATGGAAGGAGAGTATCAAGTTGTATGTGCAACCAATTATGAAGAAATTTGGTTGAGGAGACTTCTTCATGATGTTAGAGAAGAACAAAAGGGTCCTACAGTGATTAAATGTGATAACCAAAACTCAATCAAGCTCACAAATAACCTCGCGTTTAATAAAACCACAAAACATGTTCGTACTGAGTGTCACTTTTTTAGAGAAAAGGCTCAGTCTAATTTTTTTTTCATTGAATGTTGTAATACCTATGAGGATACAACATATATCTTCACCAAGCCACTTGGGAGGATTAAATTTGAATTTTTAAGGAGATGTTAGGTGTGCAAGTGAACCCTTTCTCCATTAAGGGGGAGAGTTGAAAATAATGGAGAATATGTATTATTGGAGAGATTTTGTTTCACAGTTGTGCATGTGTACTAAATTAGGATTAGTTCCTACTTTCTACGTATTAGTTCTAATGACCCTAAAATGATGTAAAATTATATATTTTTTATTTTATGATTAATTGAATAGAGCATTTTGCTTGAGTAGTCTCCATGTGTAGCTTGCTCACCCATGAGTTGCTAGTTTCAGTATATATGTTTCGTCTTTTATTTTTAACACAAGCTTCATTCTTGATGCCAAAACACTTTTACTATTGGGATGTCACAAGTTCATTTCTCTTGACGATTTGGGGTAAAGCTTCATGGTTGATCTTGAAATGACCATGGTCAGCTGAAATAGTTTTTTCTTCATTGGAATTCGATAATAGAATTTCAAGTGAAATTGAAATTTTTTGTTATTTAAAATATATTTTTGTATACATAAGTAAATTTATCACCATAAAAATTCCTTGAAAACATAATCTCTGCTAGTTAAAAAAAATAACAAAAAAAACATTTATGAAAACTTAATCTCTAAAAATTAAAAAAAATAAAATTAACCAAAAAAAACATTTTATGTATGAGTGAAAAAAAACAATTTTATCATCCTCTCAACAATTTTTCAGCAACGAGTAACATTATTTTGATATTTTTTTTGGGTTGAAAATGTATTATGTTTCTGGACAAAGCAGTGGTCGTGGTGCAAGATCCTTTAGGAGGATGCAATAGTGATACACAACTTATTTTCATTAGGTACCCATCTGGATATTTTGTTTAATATTTGGAGTGACAACAACACAGAGCCAATCATTCTTCATAAATAAAGCTAATGGAAGG
Organism: Pinus albicaulis; assembly: GCA_034641835.2. Taxonomy (NCBI): domain Eukaryota; kingdom Viridiplantae; phylum Streptophyta; class Pinopsida; order Pinales; family Pinaceae; genus Pinus; species Pinus albicaulis. The sequence goes on from CM076576.1 coordinate 359,028,241, forward strand.
AATAATTATATGGCCAAGTCCCTCATAGTGTAAGAGGATTTGGGATTGGCTTCTTTCTCAGTGATATTGTAGCGAATTTTGTGGGCAGTCTGTTATCAGCATAATTGAGAGAATAACTAAAAGAGGAGGGCATCGAGGATGGTTTCCAAACAATCTAAATAAGTGAAAATTGAATTACTTTTATTGCTTTTTGGCCATATTGAGTGCCATCAATCTCTGTTGCTATATTTGTGCACCACATAAATATACATACAAGAGAATCAAAGATGACAAGAATTGAAAACTAAAAAGAAGTGGAGCAGAAGGTTTCTCTTCTCAATATTACGAATCAGTAAAATAAGACTACGTTGGAGACATCAACATTAAATGATTGTAACGAGACTCAACTAAAAATAGACTAAGTGAAACTTAAATGGGACACTTGGATGGATGGTTTTGACACCTAAAAGGTGGTTGGAATTAGATTCTCCAACACTGCCACTTAATTACAAGCACATAAAAATTTAATTAAGGTACCTGTTGATCTATGTCTCATCGAGGCTTACAATTTAAAAAAAAAATGAGTAAAACTAGATTTAGTTTTTGTCTTCTCTTCTGGGTAAACCCACGAAGTTGGGTTACAATTTTGTGAGAATCGGGGGCGGAAAACTCTTTTTCTCAACAATTCAAGTGAACTTTTATAAAATTTTGGCTGAACTATTATAGAGTTCGACCAAACTTTCAAAATTAGTTCGGTCGAACTCATTCTGCCATTTACATTGACGACGTACTAACGGCATGGGAAAACATATTTTTGGCCAGAGATGGGAAAACATCCAACATAATTTCTAGCCGAACTTTAGTTTATAAATGCACCAGCCTGAACCCGTTAATGGGTTTTAGGCTTATTAGTGTCTGCGTCTATTGTGTTTTTGTTTCGGGCTTATCGCGTCTGCATCTGTTGTGTTTGTGTTTCGAGATTATCGCGTTTGCATCTATTGTGTTTGTGTTTCGGGCTTATCGCGTCTGATACGTTTTTGTTTCTAGAGTCTTGTTGGGTAATTCATGTTGTTTTTTTTCTTTGTGAATTAGTTTTATTGTTGTTTTAATGTTTTTCTTCTGTTTTAATTTTATCATTGTTTTTATGTTTGTAGGTAATTTTCCTCCGACTTCCTCATTGATTTCGGCCTCGTTGATCTTTGAATTGTGGCCTCGTCTCTGAATTGCGGCCTCGTCACCAAATTGTGGCCTCGGCTTCGAATTTCCATGTTGGCACCCTGTTATAAAGTTTGAATCTCTTTTGAATAATATGCAACGAACTTAATTTAAAGTATCATTGTTAGGTATTCATTATATTTTCCTTAGAATTACGGAATATGCAGCAAACTATTATTTTGAAATTTATTTGTTTTTATTTGAACTGGCTGAAATTGTTGTCTTTCCTTCTCTGTCTTTTTACCTGCCTTCATTTGTTAGTTATCAAACTAGAAAATATACTAAACCCAGAGGGAAATGGAAGAAAAATTAAATTCCCCATTTGACTCACCTCACCTGAGTATACATGTCTGAATCTACCTTACCTGAGCCTACTTAGTGTGGTCCTGACTTACCCTAGTATATATGGATAAAATCAAAGACAAAATGAAAGACAAGCTGCTGGGAAACGAGAACAAGAATGGCAGGGAAGTGAAAAAAAAGCTCTTTAATAATTAAAGATGTTGTAAAACAGACCCCCCCCACCCTACCCCTGCGTTGCTTAGGAGCATAGATGAGAATAATGGTTTTTATAGTTATGAATATATATTATAATCAGTTTTTTCATGTTCTAGTTCAGCATGGCAATCATAACGTTTTTTTCTGTAGCCGTTAATATACCCAAATCACTCTTTTTTGTTTCGGTATTTTGGATTTTTTAAAAACCAACATATTTTTATTAATATGAAACCAACATATTTTTGAATATTGTCAAGATATTCTATGTCTCATTTAGTTTGAATCACATAATACTTGTATATCAAATAAATCTACCACACCTGGTCAAACTATACATACTATGGTTACATATATCCCACCTACTTTCAAGATATAAATTGTTGGCTTTCCTTCTCTGTATTTATACCTGTCTTCATTTGTTAGTTATAAAACTGGAAAAGATACTAAACTCAGAGGGGAATGGAAGAAAAATTAAAGTTACAGTATATGGATATACAGGAAAAAACGAATACAGTTAGAGTTAAACGTTTAGATATAAATTATATAACCCATAAATGCATAAGCGAGGCGTGAATTTCATAGTGTAAATGGCATATGGACCTTACTAAGTGTAAAGAACTAAGAGATGTTACTTAAAATACCTGGAGTGGTCTCTAGTTGGTTCAACGTTGACCCAAAGTTCTTCACAGTAAAAGAATGACATGAATGACGAGATGCTAGCCAGAATAGTGTAGCATGTTAGAATTAAGAATGAAAAATAACAAACTCTTAGTTTCAATATAGAACCATGTAAACAAAATTGAAACAGAGAATTAATAAATATATGTCACACTTATGGGAGTTAGACTCATATGGAACAACTCTAAGAAAAATGAAAAATAACAAACTGTTAATTTCAATAGAAATGAAAAATAACAAACTGTTAGTTTCAATAGAGAACCCTGTAAACAAAATTGAAAACAAAGAATTAATAAATATATGTCACACTTATGGGAATTAGACTCATATGGAATAGATCTAAGAAAAATGAAAAATAAAAAACTGTTAGTTTCAATAGAAATGAAAAATAATAAACTGTTAGTTTCAATAGAGAACCCTGTAAACAAAATTGAAAACAGAGAATTAATAAATATATGTCACACTTATGGGAATTACACTCATATGGAACAGCTCTAACAAAAATGAAAAATAACAAACTATTAGTTTCAATAAAGAACCCTATAAACAAAATTGAAAACAAAGAATTAATAAATATACGTTACACTTATGGGAATTAGATTCATATGCAATAGCTCTAAGAAAAATGAAAAATAAAAAAATGTTAGTTTCAATAGAAATGAAAAATAACAAACTATTAGTTTCAATAGAGAACCGTGTAAATAAAATTGAAAACAAAGAATTAATAAATGGAAATGGGGAAGCTGCTACGGGATATGGAGAAATCTGAGTTTATGATAGCTTTCAAAATGAAAAAGATCCTAGGTGAGCTACTACTTACCCCGCTACTTGCTTTGATGTTCCTGGCTTTTTTTTCTAAGTTTTATTTGGTGAGTGGTTGATCCAGGGTAAATTCTTGATACCCTTAACCAATGCCTTTTACTTCGGCTGATAAATTAGAATTTCATTTAAGTAAAATTTTAATGAGCATGAAATGAACAATTACATGTTGTAAGAAGAGGGACATAAATTTCAAGATCAGTAATCATAAGAAAACATCGTTAGATAACGGAGTTCGTCCAGGAGGGACTACGTCTCTGGGCCTTAGTGTCAATATGGTGTAGGTCACTGCATTATGTGTTGTAAGAAGAATTTGTACATGGATGTGTTTCCCTCTGAGATGCAAGGGAAAATTTCCCTCACGCAGGAGTGGCTTGACTTCTTCAAGATATGTTCCACTCCGAAACTCTCATACATAAAGAAATACTCCTATCAGTATGACCATAGCTGACATGTAATAAATAAGAGTATCCCCCCAATCCTGGAAAATAAGGAATCTCAAAAATACACATATGAAAACAAGCATCCCGCCATGTGGCATAAAAGGTATCTCATACATGACCCAAATCCATAGCTGAAAGTACATCAATTACAAAACAAGGCAAGATCCCATGACTCATGTATCAACTGGGATATGTAAGACATAATGCATATCAAAGAGAAATAAATGAAGAAGTACATGAAATCCACATCATATGCCTCATGCTGACATTTTTTGAAAGTTGAGCTACTCTGCGGCTGAATTTGAAAACACCATCAAACTTGTGGTGTCGAAAAATGTGAAAATGAATACTCACACGTGGAAATCTAATACCTACATAACCCACTTCCAAAAGTGGTTGAAAAATTGAAAACTGAGATGAATAAACTGAGCACTCCATCACACTCGTGGCGTCGAGTACTGTAAAAATGACATAAAATTTGTCTCATTTGGACAAATTCAAAATTTCGCCCTCCTGAAAGTTAGCCTCAATCAAGGTTCCACCTACCTCTTTTCTAGCTCATGGTTCCACATGACCTGCAATAAAAAAAATTAATAAACCTAAAAATTTGTGCACGCTCTCTGCTGTTCCATATTATTTTTTGCCTTGGCCTGGGTTCATATCAGAAGGATGGGTTTAAGTATAAAAATTGGGCGGACTTTCCCAAGTCCCATTGTTGGTGCGTTGGTTATGAGATCCGAATGGAACGGAGGAGGTCGGGTGGTCAAACCCCAACCCCTCTGAAATAACCTGCACTGCAGTTTTAAAAAACTGCATAAAATCCTGCATATATCTTTTTAGTCATCACATTAACTTGCAAAGGGATTCGTTGGGGCCGGGCCTGCCCTTTACCCCTGCCGTATGGTGGCAGGTTACGGTTGGGTTTTAAAATGGTTGGTGTGCTTGTATGGAGGGGCTGTCGTGTGGGCGGTGTCGGCCGCGGGTTCAACTCCCGCCAGCCTTAAATATAACATATATATTTTTTATATTATGAAATATGTTGTGGATGTCGACCAGGGGGGGGTGGTTGGTGGCCCAACACCCCAAAATTTTATTTTTTTTGTTTTATATGTAACAACATGGTATTTTTGAAAAATCGTGAATTTGACCGTAGGAGACAAATTAATGGTCCCACAAATTCGCTCGGAATTCGGCTTGACCATGCTAGAATTCGGTGGCTGGGTTTGGTCCAATTTGCGTCCTCCTTAAGGCTGCCTAGTCACCAAGTCAACCCAAAACTTTGACCGCTCCTAACTCCTTCATACGGAATCAGAATTGAGTGTCGTATGCACCGTTAGAATCTGAAAGATGAGATCTACAAGATGAACTTGGTTCGAGATATTTTCGAACACTTTGATTTTTGAGCCCTCTATGCTGAGCCACTTGTACTTGTACTTGTTTAATCCACTTGGATCATTCCTTCCCACTGAAGAGCTTTGGTTCCTCCAAAAGCATCAAGCTTTACCTATCATCAACTGTCTGCAATTGTCGTTAAAAGGTGCATCCCCACATGACTCCTTCACTTGGCGTACTTCAGAATCAAGATGCAAAGCCATCATCTACAATTGCTGCAATGTGATGCATAAAAAGGCACATCCCTTGAAGACTCCTTCACCTCATGTACTTCGAAATCAAGATGCAAAGCCAACACTTGCAACTGTTGTGGCATGAATGTGTGAAAGGCACATCTCTTTAAGATTCCCTTACCTTACGTACTTTTGAATCAAGATGCAAAGCCAACACCTGCAACTGTTGTGGCGAAAATGTGTGAAAAGAACATCTCTTAAATATTCCTTTACCTTACGTAGTTTGGAATCAAGATGCAAAGCCAACACGTGCAATAGTTGTGGCACAAATGGGTGAAAGGCACATCTCTTAAAGATTCCTTTATCTGTCGTATTTCAGAATCAAGATGCAAAGACATCACCTGCAATTTGTTGTCACACAAATGTTTTAGAAGGTACATCCCTTGAAGACTCCACTTTTTTCCTTCGGAATCGGAATGCCAACACCTGCCTAAAGCTGCAACGAATATTACATGCTCAATGTGACCAACAATGACCCCAATTTCCATAATTTCCATGAGTTTATAACATGTACTTGGTGGTCAAGCTTACAACAAAATGGAAATCATACCTCAGCAAAATTACAAGACTAGACCTCATTGTCGCATTTCGAAGTGATGGCAAAACACCTCATCACTTTTACAGGAAATAAATGCATCCTATGACTCATAGAACATGACTAAAACATAATCGTCGCATCTCGAAGTGGTGGCAACACATCATCAATTTTACATGAAAGAAATGCAACAAATGACTCATCAAACAAGGCCAAAAAAAATATCATGGTCGCTTAATGAGTGATGGAAGCACATCATTACTTTTATAATAAAAATGCAACAAATGATTTACAAACATGGCCATGAAAAGCTTACATATCTAGAAAAAAAATTAATATAGAAGAACTACTTCTCATTTATTAAAATGAGTGGATCATTTCTCTATGGCAAACTTTCTTGTCAATCAGCTCTTTCAACTGGTGTATGCACGGGTGATTTGTCTTTATATCGCTGCTTTGGATGAATTTTCCATCATGTGGCTCTTTGGTGGCCACTTCGGTCGCAATGGGTGCAAAATTTATTTTTCCTCCAAACCTGCTTAATAAATTTCTTTGCCTGTTGGGGAGAAGGCTTTCGATGCCTCATCCTCCTTCGTGCTGCCATCCTCTCCCAGCACTCGGAAATCACATGGTTATTTAAACCACAAATATGACAAGTTTTACGATGCCATATTTTACGACCGTGGTTATCAACATTCTTATAATCAAAATGCACTCTGGAATAACGAGACTTAATATACCTTCTAGGGTGGTCTATGGTGTGATCATGATGATGGTAGATTGCCTGAGTTTGTTCATTGAAACATGCACTACCATGGAACAATGGCGAAGTGTCCCCATCATTCCTCTTCCTTGGAGAGTTCATCATTATCTGTCTGCCTTTGATGTCCTTTGAACATCCTTCGTTAGTGTACCCCAAACCTGCATAATGAGGTCATTGCACAACCTCCAATGGTTCGGTTATGCCTTGGCCATGAATGCCAAGTACTCCTCCTTTGTACCCAATTTTGGCGAGGAGTCTCATCCCTGTACCTGTGATAGGTATCTCCACACTTCCAACTGAAATTATATCATGTGAAGAAACTGAAGAAAAATCAACACTGTTTATCTTAGGTGTTGATTGCGAAACAGATGAAGAAAGATATTGTAAGCCCTCGTTGCGCTTCACTTCCGTCAATGCCTCTGACATGGCTTGTAGCTGAAGCTGCAACTGTTCTGTCTCCTCCTTCTCTTTCTGTAGGAATGATTTTAAGTCATCATGATCTCTCTGCAGAATTTCGTTGCTGCGCTTCAATCCATCCCATGCCTCTGTCGTGGCTTGCAACTGAAGCTGCAACTGTTGCTTCTCCTCCTTCTCTTCCTGTAGGAGGGTATTCAACGTATCATGGTTTGCTTGAATAATTTCATTGTTTCACTTCCAATCTTCCCATGCTTCTTTTGTGGCTTGGAACTAGAGCTGCAACTAATGTTTGTCCTCCTTCTCTTCATGTAGGAGGGTCTTCAATTCTTCATTCTCTCCTGCTTGTTTTTCATAAGCCTCGTACAACATGTCTGCTTTCTCGGACACCCTGAGCATGGTTTCGTACATGTCCTTGACATTATCCATGGCTCAACTTAGCAAACGTTCAATGTTCACGCTTGCATTCCAATCAACAAGAATACCTGCTTTGATCCCACTTGATCTAGGGTAAATTCTTGATACCCTTAACCAAGAACTTTTACTTCAGCTGATAAATTAGAATTGAATTTAAGTAAAAAATTAATGAGCATGAAATGAACAATTGCATGATGTAAGAAGAGGAACATAAATTTCAAGATCAACAATCATAAGAACATGTCGTTTGATAATGGAGTTCGTCCAGGAGGGACTACAACTCCAGGCCTCAGTTTCAAGATGGTGTAGGCCACTGCATTATGTGCTGTAAGAAGAATATGTACATGGATGTGTTTCCCTATGAAATACAAGGGAAAATTTCCCTCACGCAGGAGTGGCTTGACTTTTTTAAGAGATGTTCCACTATGAAACTCTCAGACATAAAGAAAGACTCCTATCAGTATGACCATAACTGATATGTCATAAATAAGAGTATCTCGCCAATCGTGGAAAACAAGGAATCTCAACAATGCATATATGAAAATGAGCATCCTGCCAATGTGGCACAAAAGGCATCTCATACATGACACAAATCCATAGTTGAAAGTACATCAATAACAAAACAAGGCAAGATTAGATGATTCATGTATCAACCGGGATCTGCAAGACACAATGCATCTCAAAGAGAAAGAAATGAATAAGTACATGAAATCCACATCATATACCTCATGCTGACATTTGTTGAAAGCTGAGCTGCTTTGTAGCTGAATCTGAAAACACCATCAAACTTGTGGCATCGAAAAATGTGAAAATGACTGCTCACCCGCAGAAATCTGACACCTGCATAACCCACTTCCAAAAGTGGCTGAAAATTTGAAAACTTAGATGAAGAAACTGAGCACTTCATTAGAATCGTGGCGTCGAGTAGTGTAAAAATGACAAAATTTGTCTCATTTGGACAAAGTCAAAATTTCGCCCTCCTGAAAGTTGGCCTCAATCAAGGTTCTGCCTGCCTCTTTTCTGGCTCATGGTTCCACATGACCTGCAATAAAAAAAAATTAATAAACCTCAAAATTCATGCACGCTCTCCGCTGCTTCATATTTTGCTTTTCCTTGGCCTAGGCGCATATGAGAAGGATGGGTTTAAGTATAAAAACTGGACGAACTTTCCCAAGTCCCACCTTTGGCACGTTGGTTATGAGATCCGAATGGAAGGGAGGAGGTCAGGTGGTCAAACCCCGACCCCTCCGAAATAACCTGCACTATAGTTTTTAAACAACCGCATAAAACCCCACATATATATTTTTACCCGTCGCATTAACTTGCCTGCCCTTTAACCCCATCGTATGGTGGCAGGTTATAGTTGGGTTTTAAAATAGTTGGTGTGTTTGTTTGGAGGGGCTGCTGCATGGGCGGGGCCGACCATGGGTTCAACTCTCGCCAGCCTCAAATATAACATTTATATTTTTTACATTATGAAATATGTCATGGATGTCGACTAGGGCCGGGGATGGTGGCCCGACACCCCAAAATTTTAATTTTTAATTTTATTTTATATGTAACAACATGGTATTTTTGAAAAGTCATGAATTTTACCATAGGAGACAAATTAATGGTCCCACAAATTCACTCGGAATCTGACCTAAGCATGCCAGAATTCGGTGGCTGGGTTTGGTCCAATTTTCATCCTCCTTAAGGCTGCCCAGTCACCAAGTCAACCGAAAAATTTGACCGCTCCTAACTCCTTCATAGGGACTTGGAATTGAGTGTCGTCTCTGTCGTTGGAATCAGAAAGATGTGAATTACAACATCAACCTGGTTCAAGATATTTTCGAACACTTTGATTTTTGAGCCCTCTATGCTGAGCCACTTGTACTTGTACCTGTTTAATCCACCTGGATCAGTGGTATAAATGAACAAGCATCAACATCATTATCAGATGTGCTTCATAAATTTCTTAAAACTAAATTTCTTAAAACAAGGCTCGATGAAGTTCATGTTGTACATGATGAACCCACATAGGAGAATGACATCAATGAATTGGATAACATCATAGAGGCTGCATGCATAGTGTTTATCCAAGCTAACAAACATATGCACTCTTCCATGTCATATCTTCCATGACCTAAAGACACTCTTTGGTTCCGTTTCCTTCATGGCATGTTATGTTCTTTTCACTTGGTATGTGTCTCTAGCTATATGAAGGAGAGTATCAAATTACTCGGGAAACCTTTGAAGCGTTCTATAAAGGATTGTTTTTTATCCAAGATGTGTCTTGGTATATTCCTTCATATGAATTTTGAAAAAAGGACCTTTGGATCATAGCTCAAAATTCCCATTTATCTATGAAAAAAATACCAATAGATCATTGGAAATCTGTTTTGTCAATATTGGACATATTTTGGCAAGTTTAAGGCATTTTATCTAGCATGTAGATGAAACCCCTTTAGAGACTACTTTCATGTTTCCAATATTTGGACCCTTGGGTACCTATTTCTTATGGTTTGAAATGATAGATTTATAATAAAGGGATAGATTGTAATGATCAAAACATTCATATACATCCAATAATTACCTCATAATATGTGATAAGAAGATGTTTAGATGCTTTACGAGCTCAAAATAAAATAAAATTAGGATAATCTCAGCATAGAAGTTTTACCCACAATTTATAGGAAATATTCTGTATAGGCATAAATTGACAGAAAAATAATTCAAAGTTTCCACAAAGGAATCCATGTAATTGAATAAACAAACCTTGACAACACAACCTCCAACCAAACCCAGCTTGTGTGATCAACAAAAAAATTATAAACACTTATAGGTCAAATGAGTAGGACTCAATAGTTGTAAGTGAATGCATAACTCAATGGCCTATGGATGGATGTGTCCCATGACCATACTAAGTCTCACTAACAGACTGGCTTAAACTATTTTCATTTTTAGCCTTCCTCGCTTAAGTTTTCTCTATTTCAATATGACATGATTGACTTACAATAAAAAAACCTTCATAAATGATTCGAAATGTCTAGCCATTCGAGAATACTAAGTAAAACCAGCAAACAACTCCACATCTTGAAAACCATGCCATTTAGAAAATCCATTCTTTGAGTACCTTGAAATATATAGGGAAAGGAAGATAATAGCATTTCAGGTAGGGAAGATAAATATGTCATAATAGAACTCTGATATATAAGCACAATCTTCAATTCCATCGTTTTGTAGGTAAAGTACTATCTTCACATTAAAGCATTTTATAAGGTTAATCTAAAACTAAAGGATTTCTCCCATTAATTAAAGGAAAACTTTAAGGCCTAAAAATTGAACCTAAAGTGGCTGAACTTCCATAGGATTTTAGTCTGTCTGTTGAGTGTTCACTTCTACAAGTTCTATAGGTGGAGTTTGTAAAGGGCCAGGTAGTGTTAACTTCTACAAGTTCTATAGGTAGATTTTGTAAAGGGTCAGGAGGCCTCTTGATCTCATCTTTTATGAAAGGTGACATATCTAGTAAATGCTCCAACCATCAATCTCTGAAACATATCTAAATAGAAGTTCTTCATTTTAATATCCATAAACCACAACCACTTTAAGGAAAATGGTGTACATGTGTCATTTCTCCCATACATGTGTCATTTCTCCCATAAACTCTTAAGGAAAACTTTAAAGCATGTGTCATTGGATTTTTTCCATTAACTTTAAAGCACGTGTCATTTCTGAAGGCTTTCTCCCATTAATTCAAGGCAAAATTTAAGGCCTAAAAACTAAAACTACTTGAACTTCCATATGATAGGATCCCCCAAACTCAAGTGGAGTAAAATGTAAAATGTTAAAAGTGGAGTTTTTTATGATGTAATGGATCTTAATAATCTAGATTGACATGGCTGTATTGAAATTCCATACGATAGGATCCCCCAAACTCAAGGTGAGTAAAATGTAAAATGTTAAAAGTGGAGTGTTTTATGATGTAATGGATCTTAATAATATAGATTGAGAAGGCTGTATTTTATTAATGTACCTAAATTTACACCTTCCATGTTGCTTTATTCTTGTAAAATATTAAAAGTGGAGTGTTTTAGGATGTAATGGATATAAATAATCTAGATTGTGTTAAATATGATGTAATGGATCTTAATAATCTAGATTGACATGGCTGTATTTTATTAATGTACCTAAATTTACGCCCTCCATGTTGTTTTATTCTTGTAAAATGTTAAAAGTGTAGTGTATTAATGTACCTAAATTTACACCTTCCATGTTGCTTTATTCTTTTAAAATGTTAAAAGTGGAGTGTTTTATGATGTAATGGATATAAATAATCTATATTGACGTGGCTATAGTGATATGATGATAGTGTAGGTTGATGTTGAAGTTATAAAATTCTTGTACGTATCAATTATTATAAATTATTAAACAATTTGATAAGTGCTAGATCATACTTCTTATTAACTAATTTATGATGATAGTGTAGGTTGATGTTGAAGTTGTAAAATTCTTGTACATATCAAGGATGAATGATAGTACAAGCCAAAAATGACATTATTATAAATTATTAAAAAATTTGATAAGTGCTAAATCATACTTCTTATTAAGGACATAACTAATTTTTAAGTTGAATTTTTTTCTTAATGTTCTTAGCCTATTTATAGATGTCAAAATAAAGGTTTCTAGATGTGATTTCTCCCATAAATTTCACGGCAAACTAAATTCTAAGGCAAACTATGTACATGTCATTTCTCCCACAAACTCTTAAAGGTGTGACTTTTGACATATGTCATTTCTATGTCATTTCTCCGCCATTTCTATGTCATTTCTCCCAAAAACTATAAGATAATGTCATTTCTCCCATATACTATAATGCAAACTTTAAGGCAAACTATGTACATGTCATTTCTATATTAAACTCTAGGGAAGGAAAACTTTAAGGCATGTCATTTATAGATATGATTTCTCCCATAAACTTAAGGAAAACCATGGACATGCCATTTTCCCCACAAACTAAAGGATTTTTCCCATAAATTCAAGGCAAAATTTAAGGCCTAAAAACTTAAAGTGGCTGAACTTCCATAGGATTTTGAACTTCCATAGGATTTTAGTCTGTGTGTTGAGTGTTAAATTCTATAAGTTCTAAAGGCAAAGTCTGTAAAGGGCTAGGTAGCCTCTAGATCTGACCTTTTATGAAAGGTGACATATCTAGTAAATGCCCCTACATTCAATCTCTAGAACAGATCTAAATTGAAGTTATTCATTTTAATATCCATAAACCACAACCACTTTAAGGAAAATTGTGTACATGTGTCATTTCTCCCATAAATTCTTAGAATTTTTTTTTAAAGCATGTGTCATGTTGCCTTTCTCCCATTAACTTTAAAACATGTGACATTTCTCAAGGCTTTCTCCCATTAATTCAGGGCAATCTTTAAGGCCTAAAAAATGAACCTAAAGTAGTTGAACTTCCATAGGATAGGATCCCCAAAACTCAAGGCTTCCTCCCTTTAATTCAAGGAAAAGTTTAAGGCCTAAAAACTGAACCTAAAGTAGTTGAACTTCTGTAGGATAGGATCCCTCAAACTGAAGGCTTTCCCCCATTAATTCAAGGCAAAATTTAAGGTCTAAAAACTGAACCGAAAGTGGCTGAACTTCCATAGCATTTTTGTGTTTTTGTTGAGTCTTAACTTCTACAAGTTCTAAAGGAGTCTGTAAAGGGCCAGGCAGCCTCTGGATCTCATCCTTTCTTAAAGCATGTAAAGGGCCATGTAGCCTTTGGATCTAATTATTTCTTAGGGCATGTCATTTCATGTAAAGGGATAGGTAGCTGTCATAGGATTTTGAACTTCCGAAGGATTTTAGTCTGTCTGTTGAGTGTTAACTTCTATAAGTTCTAAAGGCAGAGTCTATAAAGGGCCTGGTAGCCTCTAGATCTCATCTTTTCTCAAAGGTGACATATACAATATATGCCTCTGCAGACAACCTCTGGAAAAAAAATAGAAGTTCTTCATTTTAATATCCATAAACCACTACCACTTTAAGGCAAACCTTGTACATGTGTCATTTCTGCCTTCTCCCATAAAATTTTAGGCAAACTTTAAGGCATGTGTAATTTCTATTTTATTTCTCCCATAAACTATAAGGCAATTTTTCATTTCTCCCACAAAATCATAAAGGTGCACGACTTTTGACATAACTTCATCAACCACTACCATTAGTTGTTTTAGTAAGTGCATAAAATAATTTTTCAAACCATGTAAATTTAATTTCTCCCACAAACTAAAGGCTTTCTCTCATTAATTCAAGGAAAACTTTAAGGCCTAAAAATTGAACCTAAAGTGGCTGAACTCTCATAGGATTTTGAACTTCCATAGGATTTTAGTCTGTCTGTTGAGTGTTAACTTCTACAAGTTCTAAAGCTAGAGTCTATAAAGGGCCAGGTAGCCTCTAGATCTCATCTTTTCTCAAAGGTGACATATCCAGTAAATGCCCCTACTTTAAGGCAAACCTTGTACATGTGTCATTTCTCCCTTCTCCCATAAAATTTTAGGCAAACTTTAAGGCATGTGTCATTTCTGTTTCATTTCTCTCACAAACTCATAAAGGTGTGAATTTTGACATAACTTCATCAACCACTACAACTAGTTGTTTTAGTAAGTTCATAAAGTAATTTTAAAAACCATGTAAATGTCATTTCTCCCACAAACTAAAGGCATATCCAGTAAATGCCCATACAGTCAATCTTTGGAACAAAAATAGAAGTTCTTCATTTTAACATCCATAAACCACTACCATTTTAAGGAAAACCTTGTACATGTGTCATTTCTCCCTTCTCCCATAAAATTTTAGGAAAAATTTAAGGCATGTGTCATTTCTATTTCATTTCTCCCACAAACTCATAAAGGTGTGACTTTTGACACAACTTCATCAACCACCACAACTAGTTGTTTTATTAAGTGCATAAAATAATTTTGCAAACCATGTAAATGTCATTTCTCCCACAAACTAAAGGCTTTCTCCCATTAATTCAAGAAAAAATTTGATGCCTAAAAAATGAACCTAAAGTGGCTGAACTCTCATAGGATAGGATCCCCCAAACTCAAGGCTTTTCCCCATTAATTCAAGGCAAACTTTAAGGCCTAAAAACTAAACCTAAAGTGGATGAACTTCGATATGATTTTAGTTTGTTGGTTGAGTCTTAACTTTTACAAGTTCTAAAGGAGTCTATAAAGGGCTAGGTAGCCTCTGGATGTCATCCTTTCTTAAGGCATGTAAAGGGCCAAGTAGTCTCTAGATCTCATCTTTTCTTAAGGCATGTCATTTCTAGATGTGATTTCTGCCATATATTTTAAGGTAAAATTTCATGCAAACCATGCCTGAACCATGTATATGTGCCATAAATATCCCTTAAACTCTAGGCAATGCAATATTTAACGCATCTCATTGGGACACAAACATGCAGCAATGCAACTTATAAAGGTGCCAACATCTTCATGCAAAATTGAAGAGAGATCTCGTGGCTTTGACTCTACCTACTGAGAGTCGACAAAGCTTGGAAATAGTTACACACTCTTTAAGCGAACTAGTAGATGTGTACCAAAAGCTTAGGCCAACCACTGATACTTTTGTAGAAGTGATGAGAAAAAGAAAGGAAACAGTGATGGGTCCTGATAAATGGGAGGTTGTTAAACAAATAATTACAACAGAAATGGCCAAGTCTATGTTTAGTTTCAAAGAAGCACCGAAAAGAAAGATGTTGAAGGTGCAATATTTCAAGCACCCTCATATAGCTTGATATTTGTATGATAGACAACTTACGGCCTATGGAAGACTCCCATGGAATGACGAGGTTCCATTTTATTTTAAAAAATTATTTTATGCATAATTATTTTTGCTAATGAAACCCAATTACAATGACCTTCCCTTCGAATTTTTTGGTCTTGAGAAAGGTCGATTGTGTGACCATAGGGGCACTAAGCGTGATGTCGAGTTGCCTCGCCCTGAGCTACCATTGGTTATTCAACCTCTTCATGTCGAAACTTTGCAGTCAAATATGGATGCCACTTCTCAAATTAGTCGAGAAGCAAGGGATGCCATCATTGACAATGTTCATAGTGGATTGGGTGGAGTCGACGTTTTTCTGAATCGACAAAGAGCACGCGAGAATGCACACGCTAATTTTGTGTATTTAACAGATGAAGAGATTGACAACATGAGTGTTGAAGATCTCAAAACATATGCAAAGAAATGTCGCAATGGTTGGCAGGACCTAATTGTTTATGAGGAAGAGGGAATGGGAACGGTATGTGTTAATGGTTAGGGTTCAATTATTTTAACACATGTACAATTTGTAATAAATACATATATACATAAATTTATTTGTATACATTAATCTAACAAAAATGTATCATTATATGTGAACACCATTTACAGTTGTCACCCTTGATGAATGAAGAAAATATTAATATCACGGTTGGAGCCTCCGGTTCAAACAATCAAGATGGGTATCACCATAAATCATACAATCAAGATGATTATTTCCATCATGATATGTTGGCAAATGTTTTAAGTGAACACATGATGATGTACAATTATATTTTATCTATTATTATATATATCGAAACATGATGAGATATTTTAAAAATAAATAATTGTGCACACCTGTACATGTACATATATATAATAAAATGTTTTAACAGATTCTCGTTCCATTCGATGTCTTTGGGATGGTGGTACCTTCTTATTCCTTGGGAGATGTGCCAAATCCACCATCACAGGTATGAACAATTTTTCACTTTAAAAATTTATGTTTTTAAGTTATATATTTCACCTCAAAAAGTTCCATTAAAAAATGAGATATATCTAGATCTTGAGTTATTTTAATTTTTTTGAATTTTAGGTTTTTGGAGGTTTTCTTTTCGCGCCACTCTTATGGGATGTGCCAAATCCACCAGCACAATTATTCAATTTTTCACTTAAATATCTATATATTTTTAAGTTATAAGTTATAAATTGAAGTTTAAAAGTTCTATTATAAATTGAGATCTAGAGATATTGAGTTATTTTAAATTTTTTGAATTTTAGGTTTTTGGAGATTTTCTTTTGGAGCCTCTCTTAGGAGATGTGCCAAATCCACTAGCAAAAGTATTTAATTTTTCACTTAAATATATGTTTTTATGTTATAATTTATCAATTGAAGTTCAAAAGTTTTATTATAAATTTAGATATTGATCTTGAGTTATTTTATAGTTTTAAATTTTTTGAATTTTAGGTTCCTATAGAGGATTTCTTTTCTCCACGGACTTTAGCGATGGAGATAGGAACATACACACCATTTGAACCATTTGAACAAGTTGTATAACTTTTTTTCTTAATATTATTGAAAATAAGTTTATATATGCATTTTCATTTGAATTTTTTTAATATATATATATATATATATATATATATATATATATATATATATATAGCTGTACATGTATATTGTATAGTCTACTATTGAAGATGTTCCTATTGGGGAAGTTTTGGTAGACGAGCAACAAATGGAGAGGGAAATTCATGAGGTATTGCATGATTTTTTTTTACATGAAGTTCTATATATTCTCACTCAATTTTAAAACATTAAATTTTAATGTTTTGTACACATTGTGTATAGGTTCCCCATGCTTCGCAGGATAGCTCGAGGATCATGACTTTCCTGGGAGAGACACTACATCCATCTCTATTTGATGGATGATGCACATGCACTATTTGATGAATGATGCACACGCACACGTGCAACATTATATTTTCAATATATTTAGTCTTAAAATTACTTATATATATATATATATATATATAGTCTTATCTAGATGCAGTCATATATAACTTGATATTTGATACTTGTGAGATCTACAAATTTTGGACATATTTTATGTGAACTAAATTTGGTACATGTGAATGTGATATATAATGTTCTCAGAAATTAAATTTTCGATGGTTGAACTACATTGGGCCATGTGTGAAGTAATGTTACAGTGTTGTATAATTTGTTTTGTTTTTAGAACTCAAGTTTTGGATGGTTGAACTACGTTTGGCATGTGATGTGAAGTCATGCTCTGTTATAATTTGTTTTGTTTTTAAAACCTAAGTTTTGGATGGTTGAACTACATTTGGCATGTGAAGTAATTTTGTGTTATAATTTGTTTTGTTTTTAAAACTTAAGCTTTGGATGGTTGAACTACATTTGACTTGTAAAGTAATGTTGTGATATGTAATGTTTTGTTTTTAAAACTTAAGTTTTGGATGGTTGAACTACATTTGGCATGTGATATAATGTTTTTTTTTTATTGGATAGTTGAACTACAATTTCCATTTGTAGTAATGGGTAAATAGAACGATTATGAAGAAGAGTTAAAGTTCCTTGAAACATGGCTTGCAACACCATGTTCAGATGAGGTCTACACAGAAGCTGTAGATATGAATGTTGAAGACAACATGCATGACAAACACGTCAATCAAATTTTCAGGCATTGGAGTTTGAAGAGATAAAATATTTTTATCATCTTATAATGCAATAGATTGATGATGAAAAGTGCATTACAAAAGACAATATGTGGTAGAAACCCACATACAAGTCATTTATTGAAGAAGTCCAAGACATTCGTAGACAACCTCGATCAATAGAAGACATGTACTAAGAAATTAAGAAAAAGAGGTTTAAAGAATACAAGAAGAAAATTCTGAAAAAAAAATTAGAGTACACATTGGAAATCATTAGTAAGTGTCAAAACATCTCCAAAAAGACATTGGTTTTGTTCCTTCTGATCTGCAGCAGGAGTTTTCTCGTGTTACGCTTCCTTCTCTGCTTCTGCCTCTATCTTTGTTTAAGCTTTCCCTTTGTAGGCTTCTTTCTTTTCATCTCTCTTTATCTCTGTTTCTGTCTTTGTATTTATCTTTGTCTCTTCTTCACTAACCTCTACTATTGCAAACAGGTTATCTTCCACTGACTCAAGTGGGATTATCTCACCAAATAGCATCATGCTAATATGATGTTTTTGTTGCATCATCTGCAACCAATCATCATTAGCCAAAAATTCTTTATCAAAGTTTACATCAGCAATATTAATCATTGGATTTATCATTTTATTTTTACTCTCATCAGCAAGCTTTGTTATTGGTATTACCAAATCATCATCAACAAGCTCTATTGTTGGAATTACCAAAACATCATCAACAAGATCTGTTGTCGGTATCACTAATTCGTCATCAACAAGCTCTCTTGTTGGATTCATCAAATCATCATCAACAAGCTCTGTTGCTGGAATCACCAAGTCTTCATTAGCAAGCTCTGTTGCTAGATTCATCAAATTGTTATTAGCAAGTTGTATTGATGGATTCATGAAATTTTCCTCAGCAAGCTCTGTTGTTGAATTCATCAAATCTTTGTCCACTTGTGGCTTTGCACAGTGGAGTTCACGAGCATGTTTTGTTGCTTCTCTGCTTCTTCTGAAATTTCATCACAAACACCATCCACTTGTGGCTGAGCACGGTGGGATTCAACAAATTTTCGAATCGTTGTAGATATACTACTATAGATTTACCTTCATCTTCAATTTCAATGCTGCCCCTTTCACCAAAACACCTCTTAAGGGTATCCCATGCCTCCTTGGTTGTCTTGGCATCTGAAATTAGGGGAAGAATGTTTTCATCCACAGATTCCTTTATGCATTTTAATGCAAATGGGTCCTTTTTCCTCTTCACATCCAGATCTAGAAAGATCTCAAACATCTCATGTTTTCACTTTAGCCTCCTAGTTTTTCTCATTTGTTGACTTTTGGCTCACTACGACTCAACAAGTAACAAAAATTGTAGACAACGCAATTAAGTGCAATAAAAATGACGTTGCTGCTTGGTTTTCACAAACTAACGAGTCTACAAATTCTAAAAAAATACCTTGCTTCCAAAAAATTTCAAAAAATTATGTGCTAAGGAAACACTTTTGCAGGGTTTTCACAATGCCCCTTCTTTTAAATCTCCTTTTCCTAAAAAATCCCCTTTCACATATTCAGTTTTACAAGGCTTTCAAATATGCTCTTTAAAAAAAAATTGCATGCCATAAAAAAGTAAAACCCTTCTATTTTAAAAAGAATTATATCGGTGCGGCTCTGTAACACCACTTCTTCGCTACTCGCACTTGAAAAAAATGCTACAAGGCTTTACCAGATCGACAGGTATTTGGCTCAAAATTGCACTGATCGTCCCTAGTATCTGGCTCAAAAATGCAGTGATTGGCCCTATTATCTACCTCAAATGAGAATTTATGGCTCATCGGCCAAAATTTTCCTTCAAAAAGAGTGCTAATTAAAAAATAACTTAAAGTAAAAAAATTTCACTCAACTATCACAGCTTTCTTCTTCTTTTTCTGCTAGTTATTTATTATTATTTTTCTTTTGGATCTCTACACCTCAAAAGTATTCTTTTGGGTCTCGCACTCACCTTGTGCTCACATTGTTTCTGTGGAGTCTTACACAACGTAGCTTCGATATCTGTTGCTCTCAAGGAGTGTTACAGAGGTGAAGCCTTTTCTTCAGTCTATTTCGTCTGCGCATTCACTAGATTCTCGTTATCATGTTGCTTCCTCGGAGAAGGCGTCTTCAAACTTCTTCAAAAATTTTCTACTCTTTCAAAGAGTGTTATGCGCACTCTCCTCTTCTCTCTGTTTCTCCAACTTTGCTCACATTGCTGGTCTCTTAGGGAGTCTTATGCAAACTAGCTCTCATACCATGACAATAATTAAAAACTAAAAAGAAGTGGAGGAGAGGATTTCTCTTATCAATATTACGAATCAATTAAATAAGACTACATTCGAGACATCAACATTAAATGAGTGCAGCGAGACCCAACTAAAACTGGACTAAGTGAAACTTAACTCGGACACTTGGATGAACGGTTTTGACACCAAAAAAAATGCTTGGAATTTGATTCTCCAAAAACAAAAGTTATTTTTATGTGGCTCTTCCAATAACTACTTGTTACAATATTAATTTTATTCGCAAATAATTACATCATTGAAGTCAACCTGTGTTATAAATGCATACACACCCAAGGAAAAAAAATTGTGTGTTGAAAAATTAAATTCAATATTTCTGTGAATATGAAAATTTTTCCCTTCCACGCATAGCAAAGCACATCTATAAATAATGTATGTATGGTCACATGATAAGGATTTAACGTGGCTAGTGGGTTAAGGGCTTTAAAGTATGTTGTATTTCTCAGCAATATTTTATTCTATATAAGTATGTTGTATTTTTGAGTAATAAGTTATAATAATGTTTAAAAGATTTTTGCATGTGTTGTTACTGAGTCAGTTTTTCGGTGAGTTTCTTTTTTGGTTGTGAAAATGTTTGGCTCATTTTAAATCCTTTAAAGAACTGTGAGATTGTTTTCTTCGGTTGTGATTTGAGAAACTCTATGGGCATAAACAATGTTTTTTTATATCACAATAATAAGATATTAGTGATGCTTTTATTGTTAAGTAGATATAAATAGAAAAATAAATAGGGGGTGATTTCTTAAAGAAGTAGTTTAAAGAAAATGTTGAAATTTTGGCACAATTTTGATAAAATTTGGTAGATTTTTTTTTAAAATCCAGGTTATAGGTGTTAAACATCAAGTTTTTGGGTGTCCAAAAAGTTTTAAATTTTTTAAAACATGTAGACTTTTTAGATGACTCTTCTTTTTTTTGTAGCTAGCTTTAAGATAAGTGACATTGGTTCCTGAATTAGCTTTTACTATTATAATATTTTTTAATCAAAACTAAAATTAACCAGTAGTTTTAGATGTAGATAAACTATTTTTAAAATCTAGTTTTTTAATAATAACATGTTAGTTCTTATAATACATGCCTAATAAGTCTATTTTCCAAAATAATTTAACTAAAACTCTCTAGCTAAAGACAATAATTATAATATTTCAACACTCTTTAATTATTTTTGCTAATCTCAATTCTAACCATTATCAATTTAAGTTGAATATTGTGTATATGGAATTACAATTCCTACAACATCCATAACATTATTCCCTACTTCTCTAACTAAAAAAAACTAGTTTCAGTTTTTTTTTTTAATGTTTTGGTGCACCTTATATTAAAATTTATGTTCTACCATCTTTTTCTTTTATTTTACAGTAAAATTTCTATTCTTCTTGCAATTTGTTCTTCTTCACTTATATCTTTAGTTCAATCTTTGTATTCAATATTTCCTCATCCTTTTTTGTCATTTTCATCTATTTCATCTTCTTCTTTTATTCATCTAGTTCTTCTACATTTACTATTGTTTGAACACTTTTGTTTACCACTACAAAATTAAAAAAAAACATCTTAAGTTTATTTCATCTCCTCTTCCACAACAAGAATACCTTTAACAAATTTGATAGTTCTCTTTAGTTTTCTTATTCTTTCTTTGGTATAGTTATGACATCTTTTAGGTACCCATTTTCAACTACATACTTGGGAATCACTACTAAAAATATGAAAAATGCTAACTTAGCTTCATAATAAAATTCAACATTAGCTACTAGGTCCTCCTCCTAATTTTTTGTTGTTGTTGTTGAGACGGTAGTAAAAATTTCATTTTCAATTTACATTTCATAATCTTTGAATGAGATTCACTTTCTTCAAAATATAGCCATATTCCCTTCCTTCACCAATTTCTTGAATAAACTTATTTGTAGCCTTTACCATAATAGTAATAGTTATGTCAATTTATCTTTTTCTTTGTCAACACTTTCTCTCCAATTATTTTTACAATATCATTTCTTTTTCCTTGTATTAATACTCTCTCTCCAATTATATTTACAATATCATTTTTTTATTTTTTTTAAATGACATTCACTTCATCAACAGCTACACCACTTTGCAAAACTTTTCCAATTAGTGTTTTTATGCCTTTTAGTATATCCCATCTCTAGAATATACAAAGTACCTTTGGACTTAATTGTTGCTAGAATTTTGGAAAGAACATACAATCTCTAAAGTCTAGTTGAATGAGAAACAATATTATTGCTTCATCCTTCTTAAATTTCCTCTTTTGATTATAGGTCATGGTCTCTTAAATAAAGTGATTTAAGAGTTCTTCAAAACTATTTAACACAATATCTCATAAATCTTTTACTCTATATATATAATCTTAAAAGTTAAAAAATATTATACCGTAATTAATTAATAAATTTATTTTTTAATAACACAAAAAAACACCAAAAAAAAATTTGAACACACAATGAATTAAGAAAAACAAATTTAAACTATAATCGATAATTAAGGTTCTGGCCTTTTCTTTATTCCCCTAAAAGCAATCCCAGGTGGTACGCCTGGTAGGGTAGGCATGCTCGTAAGTAATATGCATTTGCTATGCTGCTGATAATTATTTATATATGTAATTACGCTTCAGCAGTCGCTTACTTATTTCTTTGGTTGAGCAACCCAAGAAGTGGGAATTTAAGAAAGCAAAGTGGGCGTTGCAAATGCTAGAGAGTGCCCATGCATAAGTATCGGAGCTATGGAGGGAAAGTACTCTACGGAGATGCGCATGTTTGGGACAGTAATAAAAGAACTATAGATAATTCTCAGCAGCATTTAACATCAATGATGAACTATTGAAAGATAAGCCTGAATGATAAACCATGAAAAAATAAATATTACAAAACATTACATCTAAAACAAAATTTCCCTACATCTACATTGATTTCATATTCTAATTATTATAAACGGAATAGGTCCAATAAAAAAACGGCCACTCATAATCTAACTTAACTAATTAAATCTTATATTCAATCAAAAGTCAAATGTTAACACTCCTCCATTGAATGGAAGATGGGTTTTCTTCCTTCAAAACCATCAATTCAGTTGGAGACCACTATTATGGCAATGTCTCCATAAACTTTCATACATTCATTGCGTTAAGATGTAAAACTTCATAGACAAAGATTCCCGCAAACATTTAGATCCACTTTTTTAAGAACCTATTTTTAGTAACAGATAATAAGATAAGTCTTACATGCATTTAGAGCCACTTTCTACATGCATGGCTAGAAAAAGAAATTATAATACTCCAATACAACTGTGAGCATTGTTGCAGAGAGCTCCACAGGTTTTTTGTAAAGTCAATCCCCATGATTTAAAAGCTTAAAGCTGCCATCAAAGTATTTGTGTATTTTCAAGGTTGGTGAATAGCTAGTGTGTTGTTTTTATTGCGTAAAAGTTTGATGATGGGCCTCATGAATTTATTGAGTAAAAACAAAGTTGTTCGAGAGATATTTTAACAAGATTGTAAAACTGAAATATAAAATATACCATTCAATTAGATATAGTCATCTCAATTTAATTTAAATAGGTATAGTCAAATCGATTAAGATGAGAGATTGGTAAAAAGTGGTGTCATTTAAGTAGGAATAAATAGGTAAGCCAATCAATTTAAATGATTAGCTGGTAAAAAAAAGGTGTCAATTAGGTGGACATAATATTGACCTTAGGTAATGTGAAGGTAGAAGTGTGTTAAGATGTCATACCCATATATTAAAATATGGGATAATTATGTCAGTGGTCAAAATGGTGCCAATCAAATGGGCATAAGGTCGACTTTATTCTGATGTGAAGTTATAATTGTCAGTGGAGGTCAGGAGTCGTTTTGGACGTAAGTTGTGAGGTTTGCGCGTTAACAGAAGTTATAGTTGTCAGTGGAATACTGGTCAGGAGTCGTTTTGGACGTAAGTTGTGAGGTTTGCGTTTTAAGATTGCATCGTCATCTTAAATATGGGATAATCATGTGAGAGGTTAAAAGACATTTATGTGTATAAGGTTGGTTGACTTAAATTGATGTGAAGTTGCATAACTGCAATTTGATATGCATTGTATTTTTTGAAATGATTGATTGGTTTCTTTAAAATAATTGAGTAGTTTTTAATGCGATTTTTTGAAGGTTTTTAAGATGGATTTTTCCGGTCTAATTTCTCTAAAATTTAGCTAGGAATTTATTGAAAGCAGAAGTTTGATGGGTAATCTTGCACAATAGAATTGCCTTGTGGGTTTTTTAGGGTGTTGAATCCATATTTACAGTAAAAAACCAGTTTAAATAACAGAAATCAACATTTTACCTTAAATTTTTTCACCGAATTCCAGCACCTAAAATTCCAAAAATTCTCACTAAAAACCACTCCTAAAACAATTAGATTGACATGCATGGAATTTTGTAGTTTAATTCATTTTCTAAAAAATTGTTTATTTTTAATTTTTAATCTAACTTCTTGATTTATGATGTTAGTGTGGAAACGGTTTGACAAAAGGCGGTTAACATTTCATTGTTGTCGAGAGAGATTTTGTTTATGAAACTTGACAAAAAAAAAAAAAAAAAAAAAAAAAATTATTTATGTTTATGCACTTTGAGGTTATTGAACATTGACATCATTTTCATTTTCATTGGCATGCAACAGACTATATACAATTTTGTAGTTTTTAATATGCTATACCAGAGAATTTCACTTATACTTTGAGATAAGTTTGGATTAAATTATTTTTATATTATTAGTTTAGGTTTATCATAATTTTAGATTTACCAAGGGTTAAAAGGGAAGAAATCTGTTTTTGTTTTAAAAAATATTTGTATGTGATGTTTAGTAATTAAATACTAGTATAGTTACATTTACCAATGTGATTGATATACGCGGATAAGCCTATATTCACCACCCACCACATGTATTTTACCAAAATAATCATTATATATTTATGAATATAATTATCAATATATTTTATATATTTATATCTACTTATAATATATTAATAGTATATATATATATATATATATATATATATATATATATATATATATATATATTATTTGATAATAAAATATTATTAAAAATTTTCAATACATTAATAGATATAATTCAAACTATACTAAAATTCAAATATAACTTAAGAAAAATATTTTATTACTATTTATAATAAGTATATATCTCTTATCAATATCCCAAGGGATTATTGATATTATAAGTCAAAACAACTAATAAAACCAAGGAATTGGTGAACCCAAGGGAAAAATATTAAAAACCTAAGAGATCAACAAGCCCAAAGGATCCATATTAAAAATAGAAGAGATTAATAAAGACTAAGAATTAATATTTTAAATGCAAATTAATGATAAACTCACATTATCAATAAGGCCAAGAGATTAATATTAAAAACAAAAGATATTAATAAACCCTAAGAATAAAGATTTCAAAATCAAAAGCCTCATAAATTAATAAGCCCTAATAATTAATATTTTAATTCAAGAGATTAATAAACCCAAGAGATTATTAATATTATAAACCATTTAAAGAAGTAATAAAGCCAAGGGTTTAATATTATAAACCAAAGGAATTGGTGAACCCAGGGGATAAATATTAATATTATAAACCAAGAAATTAATAAACCCTAAGGAGTAATATTTTAAACTCAAGAGATTAATAAACCCTAAGAATTAATATTTTAAACTCAAGACATTAATAAACCCAAGGGGTTATTAATATTGTAAAGCAAAAGAACTAATAAACCCAAGGCTTTAAGATTACAAACCAAAGGACTTGGTGAACCCAAGGGATAAATATTAAAGACCTAAAGGATAAACAAGGGGAAGGGATCAACATTAAGAACACAAGAGATTAATAAGCCCTAAGAATCAATATTTTAAACTCAAAAACCTAAAAAATTAATCAACCCTAAGAATTAATATTTTTAACTCAACATATTTTAAAACCCAAGGGATTATTAATATTATAAACCAAAAGAACTAATAAACCTAAGGTTTTAATATTATAAACATAAGAGGTTAATAAAGCCTAAAAAATTCATTTATCAAATAGCCTCTTCCAAAACACAACCAAGCCAACGAAAAAAGGAACACCAATTAAAATTAATAGGATAATGATCATGATACTTAACTATTTCCGAAAATTCCCTTCTTGTTTTCCTCCCATCCTCTGTCATGTGTAGATGAGCCAATATTTTATGTTAGTTTTCATTTCATCTGGCACGTGAATGTTCTCATCAATAAATTCATGATGGAAGCAATGTTTTCATTCGAACTTGTTCTGAAGATACGAAAAAGAACTTATCACTCTAGAAATATTTTCCACCACTTGATTATACCACTTTCCATCACTGTTATCCATATTTGCATTTGAAAGGAAAAATCATAAAATCAAAATTAATACACACACACACACACAAATACAAAATTAATACACACACACACAAAAAATATATGCATACAAAAAAATTAATACACACACACACAAAAATATATGCATACACATATATAGATATATAAACCCTAGGGTTAGTATAAACCCGAGGGTTAGTATTATAAACAAAAATATTATAAAACCTAGGATTATTATTATAAACCCAATGGATTACCATTATAAATCCTTGGGAACAATATTATAAATCCAAAAGTTTCACAAACCCAAGGGTTTATTAAACCCTAACATTGTAAACCCAAGGGAATTATATTAAACCATAGGGAAAGCATTATAAACCAAGGGTATTTGTATGTTGTGAGGGATTACTATGGTTGACCCAAGTTTACCATAGGCTACTATGGTTGACCAAGAATAATCATGGTTAAATATGGCTAATTAATGTTGTGTATTGTTGAGGATGGGTGAGAATGAGTAACATTCATTAACTATGTTGGAAATGTTTGACCATGTATGACCATGGTTGAGTTTGTTTTACCATGCTTGATTAGAATGATTACAATGGTTGAAAAAGGTTGACCATAGGTTACTATGATTGGCGAAGGTTGACTATAAACTACTATGGTCGACCAAGGTCGACCATAGCCTACTATGGTTAACCATAAGATACTATGGTTGAATATGGCTAACTAAGGTTTGTATTGTTGAGCATGAGTGACAATGATTAGCTATGTTGGCAACGTTTGACCATGTATGCCATGGTTGAGTTTCTTTTATGTCAAAGCATGCTTTCTTATTAACATTAATCAATACAATTAATATGAAATTATATCTCGCTGAAGTTGAATATTGTTGACTATCAAACATGGTCAAAAACAACAAATCCCATTAGTAAACTAGTCTATTTTAAACCATATTAATATTTATATTATTAAACATTTTTAAACATTTACTATGGTGTGCATGGTTTAAGTATGGGTGAACATGATTGAGTAATTTTACCATGGTTGACCATAGTTTTCTATGATAGAATATGGCTATCTATATTGATAATGAAAAGCTATAGTTGACCATGTCTTACCGTGGTGAACTATGTTGACCATGTTAGACCATATTAATCATTGTTAGAAATGTTGAGATGGGTTGGTCGTCACTTTTAAAGGTTGATTATGGTGGCTATATTTGACCACGAATGACCATGAATGACCATGGTTGACCTTGGTTTCCCATCGTTAAACATGACTTTCCATGGTATAACATGTTTGGCCATGCTTGTTTATAGTTTTCTATGATAGATTATGGCTCCACATTTTGGCAATGGTAGACCACATTCAATCATATTATCAACCAAAGGGACTAACATTTTAAATCCTTGGGATTACTATTATAAACTCAAAATATTAATAATCCCAATGGTTTATTAAACCCTAAAATTATAAACCCAATGGAATAATATTAAACCTTAGGGTTAGTATTATAAACTATTATGAACCCTAGGGTTAGTATTATAAACCATAAGATTAATACTATAAACACAATGGATTAATAATATAAATCCTTGGGTCTAATATTATAAATCCAAAATATTAACAAACCCAAGGGTTTATTAAACCCTAACATTATAAACGGAAGGGAATAATATTAAACCGTAGGGAAAATATTATAAACCGTGGGATTAATATTATAAAACCAAGGGATTAATATTATAAATCCTTGAGATTAATAGTATAAACCCAAAATATTAATTAACCCAAGGGTTTATTGATATTAGAAACTTGAGGGATTAATAAACCCAATGGATTAGTAAACCATCAGGATTATTAATATTATAAATCTAAAAAATTGATATTATAAACCAAAGGGATCAATAAACATTAAGGATTATCAATATTATAAACTCAAATAATTAATCAACTAAAGGGATTAATATTATAAATGCTCTAGATTAATATTATAAACTCAAAAGATTAATAAACCCAATGGAATATTATTAACCCTCGTATTAGTATTATAAACCCTAGGATCAATATTATAAACCTTTTACATTATAAATCCTTTGGATTAATATTATTAACCCAAAATATCAATGAACCCGAGGGTTTATTAAACCCTAACATTATAAACCTAATGGAATAATATTAAATCCTAGGGTTAGTATTATAAAGAATATCCATGATTAAATATGGTTAACTAATGTTGTGTATTGTCGAGCATGGGTGACAATGAGTAACAATGATTAGCTATGTTAGAAGTTTTGACCATGTATGACCTGGTTGAGTTTTTTTTACCATTTTTTATTAGAATGATTACAATGGTTGACCAAGGATGACCATAGGTTACTATGGTCGACCAAGGTTGACAATAGACTACTATAGTTGACCACATTTGACCATAGACTACTATGGTTGAATACGACTAACTGTGATTGTGTATTTTCAAGCATGAGTGACAATGATTAACTATGATGGCAACATTTGACCATGTATAGACATGGTTGAGTTTGTTTTACCATATTTGATTAGAATGATTACAATACAAATCTTAATATTGTTATTTATCACTAAAAATCTTAATTTTATTTATATTAATAGTGTAACTAATTATCTTAATACTATTTATATTAATAATGTTAATTTTAGTATTAATAGTAATATCATTCATAACATTAATCATCATATTTTTAGAGTGAATATAATTTAATTTTTTTTTTTATTAATAAATAAATTATTTTTATTATAAAGTAAACAATATTAATATTATCTATCAATTTTCATGTTAATAGGATTTATATTAGCAATGTTAATGTAATTAACCATATTAATATTATTAATAAAATTTTATTAATATTATTTTTATAATTTAAATGTTATTAATAATTTTAATAAACCTTAATAATGTTTGAAAGTTACTATTATTAATACAATTATGAACATTAATTTTAAATAGACGTTATTAATATTGTATTAATGATGTTTTTTATAATATTATTATTATTAATAATGTTACTAATAATATTGTTTTTAATAGTAATTAAAATTTCATTTTCATTATTAATATAGTTTTTATTAATGTTATTAATCTCATTGTTATTATTGTAGGGTTTCTCATATTGAATTCTTAATATTGGGGTTTTAAATTATAAAACATAATATTATAAATATATGAAAGCTAAAATTTAGAGAAACTTAATATTATAAAGTCTGAATATATAAAATCATAAAACAACTTAAAATTATAAAAAATAAAAAAATAAAACATGGTTGGTTAATATATACTCTTACCTTAATACACTAAGTATATTAATTCTAGCAACTATATTAATATTGACATTATTAATATTAATAATATTAATAAATAATTAATCAATATTAATAAAAATAATACTATTAATCAATATTAATACTATTATTAATATTAGTATTATTATTTTATTAAAAAATTAAAGAAATTATAAAACTAATTTCTCCTTTAAAAACTATGAAAAACTATTATTATTATAAATTTAATAAACTTATTATTAATATTATAAAAGTCTTAATAAAAAATATATTTATATAATTTTGGCTTGTGTGATCTATTTTTACAAGTTATAGAATTCTTTCGGTACTAATCACATAAGGTTTCTTCATCTTTCAAACCTCTTAACACGATTTGCAACTCTCTCAAATTGGTTAAAGATCCGGTAGACCCTAGGGATGGAAAATGTGGCTACATTATTCCTTGTTCTTGTGGGACTCCTTACATTGGTGAAACAGGTCGGTCTATAAATCAAAGGATTTGTGAGCATGCTATCAACATTAAACATGGAAGATCCCTCTCCTCTACCCTAGCTGAGCATGCAGAAAAGACTAACCACCGTATTTGCATCGAAGTGGCTAAGGTCCTTGCGAGGGTTGACCATTTCCATCATCGAAAGTTAAGGGAGGCCTTAGAAATTGAAAAAGGACATGTTAATCTCAATCGAGATGATGGCTGGAATATCAGCAGGTCCTGGATCTGTGCCTTGTATTCTTAACTATCTTGTGTTTCTGCCCCTTTTTCCCGTTCCGTAGTTTTTGGCTCCTTTTAGGATTCCTTTTTGTCGTTGGTTATCGTTTCCTTTTTCTTTATCCTTTGATCTCTTTTAAAAAATAAATAAATAAATAAAGATAAAAATAAATAAACAAATAAAATAATTAAATATAAATATAAACATAAATAAATAACTTAACAAACTAAATTAAATTAAATTAAATTAAATATATATATTATCACTATTAATTATATAATTGATTAGTATATTAATTAAAAATAATGACAATAAAACTATCCGTTATTAATCAATAATCAATTTTAAAAAGTTAAACTAGTCGTTAGAATAACTACTAGTTTGGCCATTTCTACATCTATTTGCTAGTTTGGCCATTTCTACATCTATTTAAACTGATCTGATCTCTCACATAGTCGTGATGATGAACCACACTAGTTGGTTCCCATTGCATAGGATTACTACCAAAAAAATTCTATAAAAAAAATGTATTATTATAAAGAAAATATTATTTTTACTACATTAATTAAAACTTAATAATACTAATAATAATAATATACTAAACCCAATAACAAAACTAAATACAAATTTAATCATAAAATTTATCTTCTTATATTAAAACCTAATAATAAAAAAACAAACTACATATGAAATGATTAAAAAATGATACTATTATAGCTACATTAAAATGGAGATCTATAAAATTATGGCGGGAATAATTCAAAGACCAACTTCCACAACATGTTTTACTTGCATGCCAAAATTTAAATTTTTAAATAATTCAAAGGTCAACTTCTACAACATGCTTTACTTGGCATGTCAAAATTTAAATTTTTCATGTATTTTTAATTTCACTCTTTAATATAAAATGTTTAATATAAATAAAACCTCCCAAAATTGTTTTATCTAGTAACGCATACCTTAGATTAAGGGGCATACACCTATATTTCAATGTATTTTTAAGGGGCCCAATGTCTAATATAAATAAAATCTCCCTAAAATTTAAATTTAAATGAGGAACGTTACAGCTATGGTCACAAAAGTAAGACATAATTTAGTTTATGGGACACGTTTTAGTTAACAACAGCCAAGTTTCAATGTATTTTTATTTTTAATTTGATATTTGTCTTTATTTTTCTCTAATCATGATATGTCGTGATAAATAAAAGACACAATAAATTTTAGTCGTGATAAACATATGATTTATGAGTTTGATTTTCAATCATTGATATAGTGGCGACGGCTAGAATATAGTAGCATCTTTCAATTTAGACCATTAGATCAAAAAATTAATTAGCAAAATCATTAAAGTAGCAAATTCCAACAGAGAGATGTCTATAGGCGTAATTAAGTATTAGTTTATATATATATATATATATATATATATATATATATATATATATCTTAAATTGTTGATTAAACTGATAAAAATTGATTATTATTTTAAATTTATTTTGGTTTAGTTTTATTAATAAAGGAAATGGTTTTTTTAGTTTAGAAATACAATTTTTAGCAAAATTGTGATTTAGTGTTGTTTAAGATATATTTTTGAATGAATAGATGGATTTTGCACTCTAATACACTTCATCTTTACAAATTAAACAATTTGAAATTGAGATTTTTAAAAAACTGTAGTGAATTTTAAATAAAATTAACAAACAAATACTCTGGATAGAAACATTTCATCTATTAATTAAACTACCCATCTAAATTCATAATCTTGATTAAAAAAAATCTCATAATCTTTAATGATTATTCCATTTATAAATTATAATATTTATCTATAACTTTTGCATCTCACTTATAAATTGAAATAAACACTTTTATATATACTATATATTATAATTATTGTAAAAGTGTTTAATAAATTTTTTATATACAAATATTTTTATTTATTAAATCATTAATATATATATTTATATGTTATATTAATTATTTTAATGGACAAAAACATAAGTAATGTAAATTTATTACTATGTTAAATCTTGATAGACAAAATTAAATTATGAATTTTTATTCAGAAGTTATCTTTTCTAAGTGCCACTTTACACCATTCTAACCCTTAAAATTTAATGTTAGACCATTGAAAAACCTTTAATTGGATCAGAGCTTGAATTGTCAATTATTGTCAATTATATATCGTTAAATCCCACCCTATAAAGTGAACTCTTTGATGTACGCCTTCGTACAACTGTTCTGGAACCCTTGAAACTACCTATACCTATGATGCCTAGGATAGTAGATCTACTACATCTAGTACCTCCACCTCTATCTGTGCCGATGGGTGAACTGCAGAAAACGGAGTAAAGCAGCTGTGCAGTTCTTGAATCAATTTATTTATTCTGGTTACGGTTGTTTTTATTTATCGTTTGTGGTTTATTTTCACCTGCGTGGGACAACGGGTGCTGGCGTGGTTCATAGGCGGTTCGAAAAATTTCAAGGACCACCGTGTTGCAGTGATTAAAATTATTTGTTTTTTTTTTTCAGAGGAAAAAAAACGCTGGTATATTAGAGAAAATATAACAGTCCATGTACATGAATTACATCACAGCTGTGATAGCAGCATGTGAAAGGCGTAGGAAATATCCAAATTTCAGTCATGTAAGCTCCATCACCGGAGTCCATGATGTAAAATGGCAAAACAACATTACGGGAGGAGAAATCATCCCATCCAGATAGTTAACATGCATCCCTGTTACACTATTATACATGGCATAAGAAAATTCGTCGAAAACATGTATAAGGGAAGTTTAATAAACCAGCAGAAAACTAATGAAAGAAAAGATTAAAAATATGTAGATGGATAGGAAAGGATCAGTGCATGAAGCCCAGCGCCAAAATCCAGCATGAGAAGGATAATAGGTTTGATAAGGCTGGAAAATGAAGTGATTATATATGCGGGCTCGCCTGATGAAGTAAATCTTCCGCATCCGCTCCCAAATCATAACTGAAGAGTGTGAAGATGATGAAGAAGCAAACCTTCCGCACCCTCTCCCAAATCATAACTGAAGAGTGTGATGATGATGTGATGATGTAAATGAGATAGCCGGCTCGCCTGATGTAGATCCAACCACGACAGCACCCCAAAACATGCCTGTAGAATGAAAGCAGAAGTGTGGGCACTTGAGTATAAAATGTGTGGGGGGCCGCCAATAGTCGAAATCATTCCCACCATGGTTGTAAAAGCTGTATCTGCAACCATGAGTGTAAGAAAGTAATCCCAAACTGCCATCAGCATCGGCGCAGAAAGTGGACCCATAGTATCAGGCAAGCATCATGAAAAGGAAGAGTCACGTGAAAACAACCGAACAGTACAAAAATACCAAAGATTAAAATTATTTGTGCTTATAGGCTCTCATTATT
Organism: Pinus albicaulis; assembly: GCA_034641835.2. Lineage (NCBI taxonomy): Eukaryota > Viridiplantae > Streptophyta > Pinopsida > Pinales > Pinaceae > Pinus > Pinus albicaulis. The sequence continues at coordinate 359,062,217 of CM076576.1, forward strand.
AAACTTATTTTATTAGATAGTTTCCCTGATTCATATCAATTTTCGGAAGAGCTTGTCCACAAGAGAAAATATTAGCATAGTTTTGAATTTCTTTCTTCCCCTCACCCGGAATACGATTACCATACAACTTAATTTGGTATATTATCTCATCTTTCTTAATGGTCACATGAATTTCCTCATCCTAAGTCAAAAGATGAACCCTCAAATGGAAACCGATATCTTTAATTGACTTTCAAAAGGTGTTATCTATCGAGTAAACACCAACATGTCCATATTGAACTTGGTATAGAATATAGAAACAAGAATTGACCGCAGGAATAAATATCAATTTTTCCTGGTATCATTATCTGTTGAACAATCGAGTTTCTCACTGTCTTTATAGTTGATACTTGGATCTTCATCATATTCATTTGTAATTGTTCTTGGAATGCATAATCAATATTACAAAATTCATTTTTTATTATTTGTGGGGAGTTAGAAGACGTACTCTATATTCTTGAAAAAGTTTTGGAATAAGATTTCCAATAATATAGCCTATGCTTTCATTTGAGCTATGTAAATGGACTAAAATTCTTTCAAAGATAGTGTATTCAAATGGGGCATATTTGTATTTTGGTTGGGGCATATTGACAAAATATATCATATCTCATTATTCTTATAGAATTATAGGGAGTGACACATACCATTGGAAAGGTCTAGGAATTTTCTATTTGACTATGTAGTCACATCTTTCATTTGCACAACCTTTGAAATTAATAACAATAATTTTGAATATATTGATCAACATTCTGCGATTCCTCTAAGGGAAGAAATAACATCAAAGGATCCAAAATCACTCATCTAGGTTCTAGGGTTAGGTTTTGATTGATGAGCTTGATTGTGTAATTGTTATGTGTTTTGATCTTCTATTTCTAGCTTATTTTATACAAGGACACTTAGGCCAATGTTTCAATTTTGGTATGGTAACTTTTGTATCTTTCAACTCATATTTATGACTATGAGATGAAAATTTTTGATTCTTGGGAAGACGTTGGAGATGATGATCTCATCTATCATTCATATTTGAAAAACTTATATATTATATTTCTTAGGTTGATAGTTGTAGGAAATATTATATATTATCTCTTATGTGAAGAGCCCTAGGAAAAAATATATATTTTTATGTTTAAAGATGTAAGAGGATAAGCATTCCATTAAAAAAATATGTTGTGACTATTAAAATGAAATGTTATTTAAAGAATATATGAGAAAATTTCAAAATTTTCTAAAGTAAAAAGAAAAAAAGATTAACTAAAGAAAAATATTATTTATATTATATCTAATCAATTAAGTAATAATAATAATAATATAAATATATTTAGCTTATACAAATTATCTAATTCTTTATTGAAAAAATATTACTATAGATTTAAGTATTTAATTATTATTCAAACACTTTAAAATGTCTCCTTTTAAATTAATTTATTGATATTTTTTTAAATGTATTCTCTTTATATTAAATATGGTTAAATTTTAAATAAATAATCATATCCAAAATAATATCCCACATATATATATATATATATTAAAATTAAAAAATTGTTTATCAAATTATGAATTATAATGATTTTATTGACTAAATTCTATTAAACAAGTAAAAATAAAAAGATTCTAAATTTTTGAAAAAGATATTTGGATCATTTTGATCCACCCAGATCACCCCGAATATGGTCCAATCATGACAGGTCATTTTCATAATAAGTTTTATTTCGTTTTCTAAATGAGAAAACGAAATAAAAGAACGACTAGATCCGGGATCTCTAAAAATTGGATTGGAATTGAAAACTTAGAAATTAGCGGGTTTTTAGTCTACGAATACTCAATTGACCAATTAAATCATCATAATGAAGTTTATCCCTCTTGGATAGATAAACCAGAAGTTTCTTACGTTTGCTCAAAATAATCTTCAATTTACGAAGGAATTGACGAATAGGACAGGATCGGAAACCCAATTAGTTCCTCTTATCTCGAGGAAAACCGGACAATTTCTTCGACTCTTTTCGACGAAGAATAATAGATAAAGAATGGGATCAGAGAAAATAAGAATCTCTCATATCATACATTGAACTTGTTGACTCCATATAATTTTCAAAAGTAATATTTTTCCATGAACTTCAAACCTAAAATAATAAACTTTGAATATTATAAAATAATTTTTATTTTAAATTTGTTTTGGTTATCCATTAATGTTCAACAAGAATGAACCTTTTATATTAGAAAATGAATTCATTATAAACTGTCTTTATTAACATATATATGTCAAAAGCTTAATCATATTTTTTAATATAAAAAAAAACATAACAGAAACTAGCCTTACTATTAAATAACAAGTACTTACTACCCACCAATGAAAAAGTGTCACAAAAAATTATTGATTGCTTTATAATATTATATTATATTTTCCTTAATATATTTTTCAATTTTTCAAAATTAGAGAAAGACGAACCAAAACTATTCACCAATTCTTTTGATTTATTTATAATATTATATTTTTCTATGTCAAGTCTACGTACTTTATATTCATAAATGGGAGCTCTCTAATCTTCAGTGTTGTAGACTTATACAAGTACCACTCATGAGAGGAAGCGCACACAACAAATGAAAATGGAAAACACCAATTTCAATGTCAAAAAAAGCTACTTATAGACCACAATAGAGCCTTTGCAACTAGATAAGAAATCAGGCAAAAGAGTAACTAAGAAGACCAAGGGTAAGGAATACTACAAGTATTTAGTCTAGTGGAAGGACCATCCAGTAGTTGACGCAACTTGTATGAATGCCACATTATTATAGGAAAGTGGAAGATCTCTTGAAGAACTCATGGGTAGGAGCCCATGCATTTGGATGATTGCCACATTATTACATAAAAGTGTTTGAAATCTTGAAAACCTCATGGCAAAGAGACCACGAATTTTCTGTTACTTGGGACTATGATGTAAAGGAATTCATAAAATTTGATTAATTGACATGTCAAAATATTTTACTAGGTTTGGTTCCTTAATGAGTGGGTTTGTTATAATAGAGTTGGTTTGCATTTCCATGTAATTGATTTAAATTATATACTTGTTGGTATTTGGTTCATTTTCCCCAAATTTGTCCATTCGATCATGCTTCTATGGATCTAGAGCAAGATGTAGTGATGTGTTTATTTAATGGTTTCTTCTATAAAAATAGTTAGAGTGTGTTGAGAGTCATTTTTCTAAAAAAAACTTGTAAACCAAACTCCAGTGATTTTTCAATCTATATTTTCATTCCTTAATTGCACACACACACACACACACACACACATTTTTGCGGGGAACTTGGATCACACCACGGGCTTTGTTTTAATCCTCATAACCAAAGGAAGGAATAATTGGACCTTTCTTTTATTATTGCGTGAGTTGGGTCTGTAGGGGTGATATAGGAGAGGCAACAATAGTTAATAGAGCTGAGAACGAAGTACACAAGCAGGCCACACAATACCTTTTTTTTTTTTTTCAATTAGAATCTAACACTTGACAAGAATTGGTGTAATAGAACTAAAGTCCCAACAAAAGAACCATCAAGAGACAATGTCACAGTAATGTGTCTTGGGAGTTCTTCCTGCAGGTGATGTAATAATTATCGCGCTAAGCAATTCATCGGGCCGATGAGAACAAGGTGGACATCGTAGTGCACCAATATAGAGAAGGCCAAGGTGACATCAAATCTAGTTATATGGAATGAGTTAAGTGAAGTGGGCCCACAATACCACTAACTCCTCGCGAAGGTAAAGGAACCACTCACACTTCTAAAAAGGGTTGGGGAAAACAAGAAAATAATTTGATAGGAATAATTATCATTCCTTGGAGTCTCTCTCTTTGAGGATCCCCTTTCCACACATCTTTGGATAGGGCGGGGTGACATGCCTTCAGAGATAAAAGGGTTGTGCACCAAAGTCTAGCTCAAGGTGACATGTAGAAGCTGACAAGTAAATAAAGTGGAAATGATCGAGGTGGATATTGGTGGCCACCCACCTCTTCCACCAAGACCTTGATTTAGTTTCATAAGTTTCCTTTTTGATAAAAACCTTTACTATTTTTAGCAGTTTCTTGCATCCTGAACTTTCAGAGCATTTTTAACACCCTAAACGACTTTTTTTAGGTTCGCAACATGCCCATAGCCATAGGAAAGGGCTTGCCCACATTCCTGTATTACTTTGAGAGACCTTTCTGATGATATATTGTATGCGCCAAATGGAGATAATATGACCAAGTTATGACTCCGAGAATTTGGTTTCCCAGCTAACCCCAACAGGGCCCACAAAATCCTGGTGTTTCATCACCTAGGGTTAGTGTTGTGGTTGTTTAGGTTTTTATAATGTTGTTAAATAATAATAAAATTCATTTAGCCTCATTGTAATGCAGTTCAGAGGCATGTAGTCACTAGATCTCTTCTCAGAAATAAGCTACCATTGCCTCAGCTAGTTTATTTTCCATTCTTTCTACAAGCATTTTCAGTATGTGATATTAATGAAATGAAGTGTCATTTATGCTTCATATATGTGTTTATGTTTATGTCTATATTTTATTGCATTCCTGCATAAGTCTGGATCAGTGGTGTCAGAGTGCTATGCTCTTTTTTAGTATTTCTATGCATTTCCCCAAAGAGGTCATGGTATAAGGAGTTAGGGCTCAATTTGGTTGATCCTTTGCAAGATCAGCCTCACAAACCTCGACGACCTCCCAGGGCAGAAGAAAATAAGAACAAGGCAGAAGGAGATCCTATCAAAATATTTCTCGAGGATGCCATTGAGAAACAAATAAATGCGATGATGGAAAGCCTTTCCCAAATCCTTCAACGACTACCCACCGAGTACACATATTCATCCAAAAACCACCCTGGAGGCGCCACTCCTTTTAAGGTACACGTAAACTTTGACATTCCCATATTTTAGGGCCAACTAGATGCAGACATCATAGATAGATGGATGAATCTATTAGAAATATATTTCTCGGTTCATGACTTTTCCAAAGGGTAAATGTAATATTCCTAAAATTAGCACACACCTAATTGGAATATTAAATTTTGATTTTTCTATTAGATAGAGGAATAAGAGGGTATGGAGATCCATAAATCTCCTTATTAGTTATAAAGAAACTCCTAGTGTGAATGGATGTCATCTTAAAAGCTGGATTGAAGACTCTTAGGTGTGAAAAGGGGTTGGAGCATGAAGACTGGGTCAACCTTGACCAAATCAAAAACGTTGTTATGGAGGAGTGGCATTCATGGTGGTTCAACGCAGTTTTGGAGGGAGATTTAATGCATGGAAGTAGTGACCTAATTGATTGGGGCGAAGGGTGAGGAAGCTCATCACTTATATTAGGAAGAGGATGGCAGCCATATGGGGGATTTTTTGAGATTATTATTTTGATATGGTCTGTTTAGACCTGTTGCTCTTTTCAGCTGTTTAGCTAAGATTGCATGTGTTGTTTAGCACAGGGTGTTCCTGGTCAGGAACCCAACCTATTTCCTTGAGAGGCCTCTTAGAAGAGTATTGCACTACATGTTCCACTATCTGGCATCATGCCAAGCTACATCTTGGTTGTACATCGTAGTTTCTACAGAGTATTGTGCTGTGTTGTAGGGTGCAGTAGTGGAGAGTTGATTTGGGTCACTTCATTGCTTGATTTCAGTTGGGGGAAAGTTTCCTTCCATTGGGAGGCCAACAAAGAGGTCCCTTGAGCCTTATTTCATCATCCAGCATCAGGCTAAGGTACTTCTATCAGTTACAGTGCAGTTTTCTGAATAAACTGCGTTATTTTAGTATGCAGTTGTAATGGAGGGTTTGGAGCCGTAGTTGGGGGAGATAGGTTTTCAGTGAGGGGATCAGCCTCTCATTTGGAGAATATATAGGAGGAGTTTTCATACATTTGCAGCTCAGATCAGAAACCTCCTATCATCTATCCAGTTGCAGAGATTATTCAGCCCTAGGGCCATATTTGTATTTCTGCATTTTTGTGTATTTCAGGAAACCCTTTTCGAGTTATCATGGAAATGTGCTTGGGAGCTTAGATCTTTATTCCCGGCATTATTGGAGCCATATAACTTCGTATCTATGTATTTAAATTCTTCAGCAGTAGTTATTTCTAATAAAACTATGTTGTCATAGCCTTGCGTATTATTGTGTAGAAATGTTTTTCATGTTTCTTGTACATGTTCTCTTGAGGCTTGTTTTTGCCTAACTTGAGTGACTATTTCCTAAAGAAATTGTATACATTTTGTTGCTATGATATTAATATGATGGGTATATGATCTTCTTACATTTTATGTGTTGATTTACACTGCTATTTCTAGTTTTATGCACTATATTCTTGCTTTTCCCATTTGGGACTATTACAATGGTATCAGAGCATAATATTTTCTCAGCTTCTTTATTTCAGTCATTACGCTATAAAGAGAATAAGAAGAAGGAGAAGAGATCAGAATGATGGAAAGAATGAGTTTTATCTCATCTCTTTTCATATCTAAGAGGGACCTCACCAAGGAGATCAAGCAAAGAAAAATGGAGAAAAGCAATGAAACCACACTAGGGTTTCAAGATGAGGAAGGTCCATGAACTTCCTATCAACAAAAATAAGAACCGGTATTGCATAGAGCTCCAAAGAAACATGCTATGCCCTTTCCTTTTAAAGGAAAATACAAGAGGCATGGAGATGGAGGACACTTATATCATGAGATTCTAAGTGATTATCTTGCAGAATATAAGTCTCAACCTAGAGCTTTCAAGGAGAATCTAACTCTCCCACAGTTCATTCATCTCAAAGAAGAAAGAAGACCTTGAAGCAATAAATTTATATTGCATACATTTGATGGGTCACCACATGTATAGCAAGAGCTTGGGGAATGAAGTTGGATGCATTTTTCATTCTACATTGAGTAGTAGAAATAGAATTTGTTGAGATTGTAGCACTGCACCTTGAGGGAAAAGCAAACATTTGGTGGTTTAGCCATTTGAGTCATGCAAGAGTGACTGCATATGTAGATTTTACTCAAAGGTTGATCAAAAAGTTTGACAAGAAGAAATCAGAGGAGAAGAAAATTTCACCACCACTTGCTGCAGGAGCACTTGCATCAGGAAAAAGAACACTTGCACCTTTGCAAAGTGGTCTTTATCCCTTGAAATTTAGAGTCCCATGCACTATTCTGGAGATGCATGAGGAGGAGGAGACTTATACCAGCGTTAATGAAGCCATAGAGGATCAACCATCATCGTCAGTATTTGGGGAATTCATCACACCAGAGGAAGGAACCCTTGTATCAGTACAAGATGTTCCCAAGCTTTACCAAGGCATGCACATATTTCCATTTCCCATTATTACAACACATCATATGGGGGATTATGGGAACATGCTATCATGGAAAATGCATGCTCTAGGGTCAAAGCACATTGTTGATTTGGAGCAGCAGACTATCACTGCGTTGAGAACCCTTTATTTGTTGAACGAAGAGATATGCAATCATCCTGGTTATTCATTGTTGATCTACACACAACTCTTGGGGTTGGAGTGTAGGTTTTTGGAGGATAGGATGATCATTGTCCTAAACAGTCCAATGCAGCACTATATGTTCAGTATTAAACCTGAGCATGAGACAGTAGATGCACCATCATGGAGATCATCAGCGCTATCATTGAGCATCAGTGATGAGTTGGTGGCCCAACTATTATTGAGGCATTCTGATGACCATTATACTTGTGTGACATTGGATAGGAAAATGATTGATGGAGAACATTTTATGATGAATGACATCTTCAATTATTATGGTGGATACTTCTTGATGAGCAGTTCACATCTTGATGAGAAGTTGTTGCCTACATATTATTTGGATCCTTATGGGATCAACTTGGTCATTGATGATTGGTCTTCATTTGGAGGTCTCTAGGAGATTGCATTTCAACATTCCATAAAATGCAAAGATATAAATCTGATTTGGGAGGATGGTATTCTCCATTGGAGGGATGCCAATTTTGAGCATGATTTTAGACACTGAACATTCGTTGGATGGGTGATATTCATGAGCAAGAGGTTGGAGATCCACTTGCAGATCTATGTCACAGGGCAGTAGGAGGCAAGGCTGCATTGGCTACTCTTGAAAGAGTTTGGTTATCATGTAGCATATCCTATTCCAAAGGGTGTGCTAATGGTTGGGACTTGGAATGCCACTTCCATCATATGGCAGTAAGGAGTTTGGGTGTATTGGGGTGATGTGATACCTTTCATGTCAACCATCATGTTGTTGCTCCATAGTTTATATGGTGATGGTGTGGGGAGGAAAAAAGAGTTGTTGTTGCTTTGGAAGCCCTTGGGAGAGTATGGGTTGGTTTTCTCCCATATTTTTCATGATGTTGCAGGAGTAGATGATGGCACTATCATGGTACAAAGGGGCTACTTCTTAGCCTTGGAGGATCAGGAGTTACTTCCACTTTGGAAGGAATCTCCCATATATAGCAGCATTATGGTAGATGAAATGACATTTTTCATGTTAAATTATGGAGCTATGAGATGACATGAGCCTTATTACAAAGGCCAACAACCCTGTCACTTGGGAGCTTGGGTTTGTTGATGTAGTGTTCCCAGGATCACTTCACATATTGTGCACTTGATGGAAAAGTAGGAGATGAGAGTGATGGAGTAGTGGATGGAGACATCTATTACCATGATATGATATTCTTGACTTGGAAGAAGGTTTTTCATGCAACACATGGTTCACTCCTTTTCATGAAGCTATATCATACCACTATGGAGGGCTCATTCATGGATCTTATTATCAGCTTACTCTCAGTACATGGTCTGCATAGATGTGTTCAAGAGGAAATGGATGTTCTCAAGATCTCCTTGCTTGGTACAACATATCAGTATGCTGCCAAGATTGAGTAGAAATTCAAGTAGAAGAAGCAAGACTTTGGATATGCGAATTAGAAGCAAGGAAAAGGCATCCCCAAACTGCAAAAAAAAGGACAAATTCAAGGCGAGGTGGCCCAGGACAACCTTCCAAATCCACAAGAGAAGAATAACACCACGAAGCCAAATAAGGACATGGGAATGTGGTGTGAGTTCCATAAGAGCTCCAATCACATGACAGATGAGTGTTGGGCCATGCAGTCACTAGTGGCTGATCTTAAGGCTTCTAAATTAGATGCATGTTACGACTTTGAGTTAGAACCTGATAAAGGGAATGACAGAGAGAAGAAGATTATCAATGCAGAGCCAAATGCCACCATTCCCACCACCAAGATCTAGAAGGAGGAACACGAATATCCGGAGGAGGGGGAGAACCTCTTCCATTCCTAGATGTGGATGAAGGCTTACCCACTACAGTTCATTATCGACATCGGGAGCAGAAAGAACCTCATTTCAGCATAGGTCATGAAGCGGCTAGCCCTTTCGACCACAACACACCCACCACTATATAACATTGGTTGGCTTCACCAAGGACGGGATCTTAGCATCAGCCATCAGTGTCGCCTTCCCTACATTATCAAAGCCTTCAAAGATGAGGTATTGTGTGACATTGCTCCTCTTGATTTTTGTGATGTATTATTAGGCCAACCATACTTGTGGAAGTGACATGTTGTGTATAATTCTAGGTCTCGCATTGTTATTGTTTCTTTGGGCAACAAGTTGTAAAGGATACCATTGGTAGCACCACCTATCACCATCTCTTTGATTACTGCAAAATAATGTAGTAAGTTTGTTTCCAAAACTAGGAATTTTTTTTCTAGATAATCTGCCCTAATCGTAAGAAGAGGACCATGGCCACGACCTCTAAGAAGGGCTCCTCCACATTGAAAAAATAGATGGAAAAGGTCATGGAGGAGTACAGGGACATATTTACCTCACCCGCAGGGGTACCTCTACATTTTTAGGTCATTCACTTCATCGATCTGACCCAAGGTACGCTGGTACCCAATGGACCAATCTATCAGTGCTTCATTTTGGATAACGACAAAATCAAGAGGAAAATTCAGGAGATACTATAGAAGGGTCACATATGGCCAAGTTCATCACCCCGTGGGAGCCTCATCATGTTTGTGTAGAAGAAGGATGGGACCTTGAGACTCTATATTTACTACTGGGTGTTGAAAAAGATCATTATCCAGAATAGGTATCCAATATCGCAGATTAATGACCTCTTGGACCAAATCAAGGGGGGAAATATTTCAGGAAGAATAGCCTGAAGGTTGGGTATCACCAGGTACCAATCAAACCCTCTGATGTGTGGAAGACTGCCTTCAAATATAAGGAGGTTCTTTTTGGAATGGTTGGTCATCCCTTTTGGGTTGACGAATGCCCCCAAAATATTCATGAGGTTGATAGATGACATCTTGTGACCATTTAACAACTCCTTCATTCTGGTGTATTTGGATGACATCCTCACCTTTAGCCAAATATGGGAAGATCACCTCCATCACATTTGACAGATACTCCAAACACTGCAACAACACAAGTTTTAAATGCCAGTTTGGATAAATGAACTTTTGGCATGATTGAGGTTCAATATCTGAGATGAATTATTGATGAGCAGGGGGTGCATGTGGACCTAGCAAAGATCCAGGTCATTTGGGATTGCCCATCCCTAACCACTCTAATAGAGCTCCGTAACTTTATGGATCTTGACAATTTATACCGGAGGTTCGTAGTGGGGTTCTCTCATATCATGTAGCCTTTTGGTCATGTCACTAAAGGGGGTGTTATCACTCCCCCCAACTTCCCAAGGCTAAGAGTGGGATTAAAGGAAGGTAACCACAGAACAACCTTTAGGTCAAGTAGCTAGTCCTACCAGGACCAGAGAGGGCTCTCTCAATGTCACTTTGCAGGAAATTAAAAGACTGAATATTAAATGACCTTAGGCTATCTATATAATCTCATTAAATAGGGATTTTGTTTGGTTTTTATGTGCTGAATAAGATTGACAGTAAAGAGACTAGGTCCAGGGTTTAAGGTCTAAATTCAAGATAAATTTGCAGAGAATGTAGATGAGGCTAGGTAGGTATCTTGAAAACATATTTAGTTTTTCATTGTGTATAGGATGAGATTATATAAAGTCTAGATGAGCATTGAGGTGAATTCATTCATTTAGAAGAAAATAAGCACATAAAAGGGAATGAAAGGGCTTGTTTTCTTCTTATAAATTGATAAGATAAACACATGGAAGCATCTATATGAAAGAGGAAATCATATAATTCCACATGATAATATAAAAAAAGAGAGAAAGAACAAATTCTCCAAGGCATACCACAAGATTCTCAACATAATTTCTACAACATTGTCTTTGATTTAATTCCAAAAGGATTGTACAATAGCTCAAATGTAAAAAGCAACTATCCAACCTAAGAAAAGACTAAAGAGGGTCTACTTATAGAAAATATGCACAATGACACCTCATAGGGTCAAAATCCCATCCAAAATGCATCATAAATACATGAGACGAGTCACTTCCTCAAATTTACGGAGGTTAGAAAGAATTCCCTGAATATCAGCTATAAACTAAGAGTGTATGTCCCCCACATGAAATTGGATGTTTCCTCATGATAAGAGGTAAAAACCAACTAGTTAACTCCAATTCCATCTCAAAGGATAGCAAAACCTCGAAATTATGACTTTTTCTGGGCTTGAAAAGTGTCCTCGGGAATCCTATGCAGAAGTGTAACACTTTTTATAGATGCATAACACTTTTTTGCAACTAATTTTAATCTGAAAGATAGGTCAACTATCACTATGAGTCTAGTTTCCGGAACATCTTGAATTTTGAAAAATGAGCAATGGGAAGGCGTCCAAAAGTGGATTCTTCCAAGGTTATTGTAGATGCATAACAAATGGTCACAAATATTGCTAGAAGCATAAAAAACTAGTGGTTTTTTGGCGTTTTCTTCCAAAATAGAGCTTTTCATGCAACAAGGGTTCTTGATATATGATTTACTCATCAAAATGAATCCAACCATGTAAATAATTAATGATTTTGATGCTCTAATAACAAGAATAACAACTCGGCGCTACGCATTTGTGAAGGATGAATTTCCAGTTTAGTGCAAAAATCACTAAAAATACTAAAATTGCTCAAAACTTCTCCAAATTTGTTTTGTGGCACCTATGGATGATGGGCTAAAGAACATATGAAGCTCGAGTTAAAAAATATAAACCATCCTTCTCCTTTTGTTCAAGTTGAGCCTCTTTGAGCTTATTTTTCACTTGTTTAAGCCCGATTTGTGAAATTTTGTTCCAGGTACAATAATGATAGGCCATATGACTCTGAAGATTTTTCTATCTTTTGGATTTTTTCAAAAGCTTCTTCAAATGTTCCTTCACCCTTCCTAATAGGATTTCTCTCTCTTGATTGATATCCATAGCTATTAGTTCATCAAAGGTCAACTATTCAGGTGGATGAGCTGACTGTCTTTCTAGCTCCAGCGCCCTCTTAAGGCCTCTTTTTTTTTGCCTTCTTGGTTGTGTTTCAATCTCCATGTCCTGCACTTTATCAAAATCTATTACTTTATTTCCTTTACCTTTATTTGTGTCTAGGCCTACCTCAGGTTTTCTTTGTATCAATTTCTTCACCCTCAATTGCCAATTTTGTTGTTGTAGGAAAGTAATTTGAGAATTTTAAATGCCCAAAATATTCCTCAACTCTGTTATTTCCTCATATTTCTCCCTAATGATCTCCTTAATTGATTTGAATTCAACCTCCTCTTCCATCTCAACTTCTAAGGGAATTTTTTCATCATCTTGGTGCAATGGTGATTCCATCTAATGTATGAGTGGTTTTGCTTCTACCTTTGTTTTCTCAGCTATGGTATCAAGTGTACATACACTTTTGATGGATATGGGAGCAAATAAATGTCTATTTCCCTTCTCATAGGTTGGAGTTAACTCAACAATCCTGGGAGCCTTTGAAATTTGAGTTTGTATGCTGAATGAGGCAACCTCCATTGGCTATGCTGACATTGATGGTGATGGTGTGATATGCATGATAGGAGGACTAGTGGTGGGTGCTTCTGCTACTTTTTCCATGAAGGTTTCCCAATTCATGTTGATGGCTAAGAGATGATGCAAAAAAATTACGTTTACTAAACCATGGTGGAGAAGACTGTTTGATCATCTTTGTTTCTGCTTTCAACCTTCTCAGTCATTCTAACCAAACTTATGTACAAGTAATTTGGAAGGTCAAGAGGTTTAGTAGAGGTAAAATGTATCAATAATCTGGAATGATACTTGTACAACCTAAAGAATATCCCTTCATAGGTGAAATGTCTCATGATTAACTTCATCAAAGGAACATATTTGTTAAGGAGGTTCCTGAAAGGGAAGATGTACTCAGGTTTCTCTCTAGCACAAGGGTTGAGGAACCGTTTGTAATCTTCAAGGTCTATATCCATTCCCTTAAACCACTTTTTTCCATGACTAGGTGTACTTATTGGTGAACAAATCACATCTACTGATAATTTGAACTCTACACCTACAATAATGGTCTTTCCCATACCGAGAATTGTGTCAAATAAGCTTTTCAATTGGAGATGATAGCCGTCTTCCATGATTTTCTCACAGAATCTCAAACATCGAGTCCTATCAAAGCATCCTTTGGAAAAAGGTGATGCATTAACTTCTTGCAAGGTGGAGGGTTTAGTACAGGTAAACTGTATCAATAATCTGAAATGATACTTGTACAACCTAAATAATCTCTTGATGATAGTCAAGGGGTTTAGTAGAGGTAAAATGTATCAATAATCTGAAATGATACTTGTACAGCCTAAATAATCTCCCTTCATAGGTGAAATATCTCATAATTAACTTCATCAAAGGAGCATATCTGTTAATGTACCCAGGTTTCTCTCTAGCATGAGGGCTGAGGAACCACTTATAATCTTCAAGGTCTATATCCATTCCCTTAAACCACTTTTTTCCATCACTAGGTGTACTTGTTGGTGAACAAATAACATTTGCTGATAATTTAAACTCTACACCTACAATAATGGTCTTTCCCATACAGAGACTTGTGTCAAATATGCTTTTTGATTGGAGATGATAGCCTTCTTCCATGATTTTCTCACAGAATCTTAAACATCGACTCCTGTCAAAGAATCTTTTGGAAAAATGTAATGCATTAACTTCTTGCAAGGTGGAGGGTTTAGTAGAGGTAAAATGTATCAATAATCTGAAATGATACTTGTACAACCTAAAGAATATCTTGATGGTAGTCAAGAGGTTTAGTAGAGGTAAAATTTATCAATAATCTGAAATGATACTTGTACAACCTAAAGAATATCCCTTCATAGGTGAAATATCTCATAACTAACTTCATCAAAGGAGAATACCTATTAAGGAGGTTCCTGAAAGGGACATGTACTCAGGTTTCTCTCTAGCATGAGGGTTGAGGAACCATTTATAATCTTCAAGGTCTGTATCCATTCCCTTAAACCACTTTTTTCCATGACTAGGTGTACTTGTTGGTGAACAAATCACATCTGCTGATAATTTGAACTCCACACCTGCAATAATGGTCTTTCCCATACCGAGACTTGTGTCAAATAAGCTTTTCGATTGGAGATGATATATTTCTTCCATGATTTTCTCATAGAATCTCGAACATCGAGTCTTGTCAAGGCATCCTTTGGAAAAAGGTGATGCATTAACTTCTTGCAAGGTGGAGGGTTTAGTAGAGGTAAAATGTATCAATAATTTGAAATGATACTTGTACAACCTAAATAATATCTTGATGATAGTCAAGAGTTTTAGTAGAGCTTAAATGTATCAATAATCTGAAATGATACTTGTACAACCTAAAGAACCTCTTGATGATAGTCAAGAGGTTTAGTAGAGGTAAAATGTATCAATAATCTGAAATGATACTTGTACAACCTAAATAATCTCCCTTCATAGGTGAAATATCTCATAATTAACTTCATCAAAGGAGCATATCTATTAAATAGGTTCTTGAAAGGGAAGATGTACTCAGGTTTCTCTCTAGCACGAGGGTTGAGTAACCGTTTATAATCTTGAAGGTCTATATCCATTACCTTAAACCACTTTTTTCCATGACTAGGTGTACTTGTTGGTGAAAAAAATCACATCTGCTGATAATTTGAACTCTACACCTGCAATAATGGTCTTTCCCATACCGAGACTTCTGTCAACTAAGCTTTTCGATTGGATATGATGGCCTTCTTCCATGATTTTCCCACAGAATCTCAAACATCGATTCCTGTAAAATCATCCTTTGGAAAAAGGTGATGCATTAACCTCTTGAAAGGTGGAGGGTTTAAATATGATCTGGTGCCCTCCCTTTTGCATTTTCTTTTCACTTTCCATAATGTATATCAGAAAGATAAACCTTGGGTGTTTAAATGCAGTGGGTATGTAGATTGTGAATTTGGAAAAATAGAGGAGAAGGATAGGGCAAGTTGGAGGATAAGATGAAGGGTAATGAAACAAATATAGATATCAAAAAACTTTCAAGATGTAGGGTTGTGTATTGGCTTCAAAATACATGTGAAATTTGGTGAAATGGATGTGAACAAGGTTATCAAATTAGGAAAGCACTGAGATTTCCTAATTTTGTAATAGAAAAATAGTATGAAATTAGGATTTGATGAGAATGATAGGTAGGGAGGCTGTGAATGGTGGTGAATGATATAATATGGTCTTGGAAATGAGTATGAGGGTATTATATGGTAGGGTTATATGTTTAGTTCACTGAAATCATCCACTGATAAACATAAGTGAAAATGTAGTGGAAAAGGAGGTAAGCAAACCAACATTGTGCTTGATATTTTTACTTGAGGAGGATATGAGGTGTGTACTTTACATTTTTGAAATTGTAAAAAATTATGGCAATGAAACTCGAGCTTGGATTAATGATCTGAGAGAAAAATACCAAAAAACAAGTATACTTTCCAGATGCGTAACACACCTCTTCTAGATGTGTATCAAAACACTGTAGATGTGTAGCAAAGGTTTTCAAATGAGAAACAACAATCTTGGGATGAGCCAAACGTTAGGATGAGAGTGAAAGGGACTGTGCACGAATGGAAAAACAAGCGGGAGGTGTGGCAGTAGGGGAGTGAAGGGAATCACGGGAAAAAATGGTGGGAAAGGAGGGTGGTTTTGACGGATTTCGGATAGGGGTAGGGGTGGTAACAGGTTTTATGAGGGGGGCCCGAAATGAAGCTATATTAACACGTTGACATGGGACCATCGAGAAGAAATCACTTTTCAAACCCCCCCACCTCCTTCCCGGTAATGGTAGGATGGCGAGGGGGGGCCGATGAGGCTTGTTAATCGTTGATCTGACAGAGGAAACATATGACGGCTGGGAGGAGCTTAAGATTTAGCCACAAGCAACAATTTTTTTTGTAATTTTCAAACCTTAGGACTCAAGCATAAAAAATTGGATAAAATTCATATGCTTGAAATTTCAGTAGGGACATAATAAACTCAAACATTAGGCTATTAGTGCATTTTTATAATTCTTCTCAAACTTTGGATAAAATGCACTTTCAACCCTTTTTGGAACAATTTGACAATGAAACAAATTTTGAGATAAGACAAAGTGTCTTAATTATTCTCTTAATTATTCTTACTCCCTTTAAAATACCAATTTGATGAAAATGAAGGCTTGTTCGCCCCCTTTGGTGACGTTTTTGGACTTTTCAGTGACAAAACAAGGAGACCTAAATACAAAATTAAATGGAAAATGGAATGAATGACCTAAGACTCTAAATGGAAATGAGTGACATGACCTCTCAGATGGTGATGGCCATGGATGGAATGAGGGGAGTAGCATTTCTGACTTGGACCATATGAAGTGACCAAAATTTATTTGAAAACTTATTTAAAAAGACAAAATTTTTGACCTAAGACTACTAGTAAATAAATTGAAAGAGCATGTTTGATCACTGAACATATTGACATTGGCATTGGATGTAGCCTGGGATGGAATATCTTTCAGGAGTTTTCAAGAACATTGTAACTATGGTAGCATTATCCATTGGGCGATGGATTCAAAACTCGAAACTGAAAAACTTTGACAATCTTAAAATGATGAAATAAAACTAGAAGTGCCTTTGACTCAAAAACTAAGTTGACTCTAACTTGACAACTGATTGAAACTTTTGAACTTTTTTTTTTCTTTTTTTTAAAATAAAAAACATGAGTTGGATGTAGAAGTCTGATGGCCTTCTCCTTGGGCTTCAAACTTCTGCAACAACTTCCTTATTCTTGGACATAAAATAAAAATTATATATAAAATGAAAGTGAACCTGTTCTTTAATGCTCAGTAAGGTAATGTTTGAGGAACCTACCATTCATTGGTCCTCCTAGAACTTGTTGCACTTCAAGATCTTCTAATGAAAATTCCTTGTTACCTCTTAATGCACTAATATTATAGGGGCCTTTCCATAGATTACCAAATTTTTCATGCTTACGTTTGTCTTCATTTCGGGCATCCCAACAAAGAACAACATATCCTAGCTTAAAGTCATCAACTTTTGTCTTCTTATCATAAATATTCTTGATTTTCTCTTGGAGTTTTGAAGTATGATTGAAAACTTAATCTCTTGACTATTGTAGATTAATCATTTGGTTGATTCTTCACTGGATATCATTTGGTTCACTGTCAATCTCTTGCATAATTTTCATCATGGGCACAACTATAGAAGTAGTGAAAATTGTGTCAGCACCATACACAAGCTGGAAATGTGGCATGCTAATTGATCTCTTCATGCTAAATATGTCCGCCTGTAAAGCATTCGTGAGATTTTTGTGCCAATTTCTCTTCTTCTCTTGCAACATATTCTTTATTATGTTCACTAAATATTTATTTGATGATTCAGCCAGCCTGTTTCCTTGAGGATAATATGATCTAGAATGACCAAGACTAATGTGATACTTATCCCAAAATTCAATCGTATTTTTGGACTTAAAGGAATATGCATTGTGAGTAATGATTCTATATGGTCAGCCAAAGTGAGACAAGATTTTTTTCTCTAAAAACTGAATAGTGATAGTATTAGTAGCTTGACTTGTGGGGATGGCTTCAATCCATTTAGTGAAGTAACCAGTGGTAGTGAGTATCCATTTATGTTGGGATGATGATGGAGGATGGATTTCACCAATGAAATTAAGTCCCCATTTTTGAAATGATGCTTGCAGTTCAATTGGTTTCAAGGGAAAAGGAAAAAGCTTTCTCTTCCCCTGCAAGATTTGACATTCATGATAGCCCTTGTATTTTTTTTAAACATCAGAGAATATACTTTGCCAATATAAACTCGCCGTAAAGATCTTATTTTTTTGTATTCTTCCAATAAAGATTACCGCCACAATCGCCTTTATGAAAGTCACTGATTACATTTTCAACTTCTTCAACCAAATAATTCAGGAATGCTCCACCCTGATCTTTCCAATACAAGACATTATTACGGATGCAATGCTTGAGAGATTTCAACTTCAAATATGTGGCTCTATTGCTAGGAAATATGGGAGGAGGACTCGAGTGTTACAAAACGTGAACAATATTAGCATACCATGGTGATGAGGAAAATATTTCAGATACCTCAGGTAACACTTGAGCCTCTTGCTCCTCAGATAATGCAGAAATAAAATTAATATCCAAATCATTTAGATTTGAGTCTGGCATAAGCTTTGCTAAGCCTTGTCCTTTGATCAAATTTGTAGGCTTAATTTCAAATTCATACTCCAACATAGGAGCGATCCATTTTCCATGTCGGCCTTCAGGATCATTCTTTGTGAGCACATCTTTGATAACACCGTTTGGGACATATGCAATGACATGAGAGTGAAGAATATAGACCTGGAAGTATTTCAATGCTTTGAATAACACGGAGGCCTATTTCTCAATGATATTGTACCTTGAGGTTATGTCTCTTATGGTTCTATTGAAGAAGGTGATGGGTTGCTCTGTGTTCTGATTTTTATTTTGCATAAGGACAACAACTAGAGTATGCTCTGAAGAAAATGAAAAAATGATAAAATCAAGTGTATAATTTGGGCTAATAATAATAGGATCATGAGATAAAGCCAATTTAACTTTATTGAATGACTTATTTACCTCTTCATACCATTTAACTTCACTATCTTTCTTTAGCCTGTAGTAATTTTCCTCAAATGTTCAGCAAGATTGGGAACAAACCTTCTTAAAAAATTGATTTTTCCATTGAACGACTGGATTTTGTTCTTGCTCCTAGGATATTCCAATGTCTGAATTTCTTTAATTCTTGAGGGATATATCTGAATACCATCTTTTTATATGATATGGCCTAGTAATTTACCTTTCTCCATGGAAAAAAGGCTCTTCTTTGGGTTCAACGATATGCCAAAATTTCTGCATCTCTGAAAAAATATTTTCAAATGTTGTAGGTGGTTATCATATGTCTTGGAAAAAAAAAATGATTTCATCAAGATAGATGACCAAAAATACATCCTTTTCATTGGTGCAAGAAATATCCATTTCTCACTGAAAAGTAGCCCCTGCATTCTTCAATCTGAAAGGCATTTCGGTGTACATGAAGGTACTTCATGGTGTTGTAAAGAGTGTATTCTCTGGATAATATGGGTGGAATAAATCTGATTATACCTAGAGTATCCGTCCATCGATCAAAGTCTAGAAGATCAAGCTACCCTTTGCAGAATATGTTCCATCTTTGGTAGTGGGTAATTGTCTTTCAGCGACACTTTATTCAAATTTCTAAGATATATACACAAATGGATCTCTCCTATTTTCTTCCTTACTAGAACCAAATTAGAAATCTAATTTGAAAATAAAATTGGAATTATAATACTAGCAGTAAATACTCTATTTACCTCTTTTTGAATGAAGGGAAATAACTTGCGATTAAATCTTCATAAATTCTGGGGGGAAGTCTTCTGATATGGCTTTAAGGGAATTATATCTTGGATTATACTCTTATTGTATAGTTTCAGATCATAATATTCCGAAGAAAGTACATCAAAAAACTGATAAATAAGGGTTGCGTATTTACCTTTCATTCCTAAACTCAAGAATTTTGAAATATTTACCATCTTCGGCTTTGGAGGACCACCAAGATTGAGGTCTTCCACTCCCACTTCTATTGGTAGCATGGTCAATTTACATGCAACATCATTTTCATGTAGAAGCTCCTCCAAAGACACTAAACCTCATGGAATGGAGTTGTCTTTCAGTTGAATTACTTGCATTTTTGCTACATGGAATTCTTTGTCATCTTCATAGCACTGGTTGACTATTTGTAAATTCACAAATTCCTCTTTTGTCTATAAGAAGTTGCTGATATCTTTATCATCTTGAAATACTTTCCATTACTGAACATAATCTGGAACAATAGAGCGATGTTTCACATTTTTCTCATACTTCTTATTTGGATATAATGGAATTTTAAACATGCTGGCTGAAGTGGCAAGAGAATCAACAATAACATTATTGTCCCTTGGAATCAATGACAAAGCATACTCGATGAAGGTCTTGAGGACATATAAAACTAAATTTTAGTAAGCTTTAATTCTAGGATGCTTGGCCTGGTATTCCCCTTTGAATTGTTTTATTACTAGCTCAGAGTCGCCATACACAGAAATTTTCCTGGCACCTAGCTTCTTGAGAATTTTCAAGGCAGCTATCAAAGCCTCATACTCTGCTTCATTGTTTGAACAATCAAATGCCAAATTGTAGGAAGACATTAACACTTTTGGAGGAATGTTAAGTGACTTATTTATAGGGCTTTGAATCCATACTCCAATTCTAGCCAATTCCTTTCCCAAGGCTCCATTGAAGTTCATGGTCCACAAACCACTTTCTTCATTAGGAAGCTACAAATCAGATGACTGTACTTTATTTTCCTCTTGAGAGAGTTATGTTGTACCAAAAATTGATGTATATTTCATTGATTCGTCTATTTTTTGGGTTGATGCACTTGGTTCCAAACCACTTGGCATATTTTCTTCATTTTGTGCATTTGCAATTTCTGAAACATAATTTGAAAACTCATAAATTTTAGTTTTATCTTCAATAAAACTTTCTGAAGATGTTGAAAATTCATCATTGAATAAGATAAATGACTAAATATGTGTGAACAACATGTATGGGATGATTATTAGGATTTTCTCTGATACTAATCATGTACTTCATTTTACTTTCCCGACATAGTTTTTTGAGTTGCCCAAAGATGGGAATTGTAACATAGGAAAAGTCAAGCTGTAAGGTACCTCTAAGCTTTCCTCCACATGACCGGGAGAGAAATATTTCGTATTTGGGAGCGATATCAGCCACAAAAACATCTAGAAGGACATTCTTGGCTGGGATTTTCTCTAAAGACACCAGTAGGTCCTGAATGTGGCCAAGACATTTCACCCTCCTTGAATCAAATGAATAAATATCATGGTAAGGTCATGTGATATGGAAGCCTAATCGGTCCATAATGGTCTTGGGCATGAGGTTATGAGAGGATAGGGAATCAATCATGGTGTTATGGAGGATAAAATCATAGATTTTGAGGCTAAGATAAAATGGAAGGACCTCACTATCGTCTAAATCACCATCAACAACAGGACCAAATAGAAGTTCGGGGTGACAATCACTCACATTAACCATGTCAAACATCTGATCCACCGTAATAAAATTAGCTACTTGAAACTTATATTGGTCAGTCTTGATTATTTCAACTAGAGGAATGGAAACTTTCAACTTTGCGATTTAATTTTCAAGACTAAAAAGAGAAGAATGTTTTTCTACCTCTTTCAATGGTGTGTCTTTCTTCTCTAGCTGATATTTGTGTGGAATTTCCTTCTTTTGTCCTCCATCATGTACTCATTTATCCTTCTTCTGACTGTTGGTAGAAACTTCATTTCCTTTATCATGATTGGGAACAACATGTCCTTTTTCTTTGCTTTGATTTGGAGTGGCAGTTTCTTTATGATGAGCATCTATTTGAGCAATTTTTTTTTTTTATTCGACGTTATAGGAACATTCCTACTCGTCAAAACATACTTCCTTTGTACTTAAGTAAGAGTCATCTAATATCTTCTTTGATAATCTTCCTTTTGTATTGATGACATGTCATCATTTGACAAGACATATCATTGATCGTCCGGTGTATAAATTTCTGCAAAAAAATTATCTTCTTGAGAAAGGAAAATATGTTGTTTATTTTCCTCAAACAAATGATTCTCGCTAGAAATTTGTCTTCACATTCTTCAGTAGGAAATTCAGTGTAATTTTGTTGAAATGGAGATCAAATCTGCTGCTGAATTTGTGGATCTTGATGCCTATGTTCCCTTTGCTTGATCTTGTACTGAGTTTGCTGATTTGGACCCCTGAAATAGGGATTTGTAATGGAGAGTTCAGCTTGTCTATTATCCATAGACATTTTATCCATAATATTCTATATGGTTTTGATCAAGGTGTCTAATTTTCCCTGTGATGAAGTAGATGTTTCTTTTTTACAGTGACCCTTTTATTTGTTTCTATTTTTTACTTATTGATGATCAAATTAGCCTCCACACTCATATCATTTCTCTGTGTTTCTTCAAGAGTTGATGAATTTATTTCCCTCAATTGATAATCCATGTCAGGATTGAAACCATCAGGATAATGAATTAAAGCAAGGCCTGGAAGAGGCTTCATATTTTCAGGAATTGAATCGTAGATTTTATTGATTCTAGTTGTAAAGTCTTGGATAGACTCATTGGGATTCCTTTTCAAGGAATTATATTCAGCTAATATTTGTAATGGATTCTTCTCCTCCTCCCATTTTTCATGAACAAGTCAATCACTGTTGTGAAGTAGCTACGAAACCAGTTGTAAGAGTGAAAAACAATTTCTTAACCTCTCCTTAGAAACTCTATGCAATGATTCGCATCTTGGCATCATCATTGTCAATCTCTTCAAGACCTATGAAATCAACCGATTTGACAATGTTTTGGTAAGCAGTGACCTCTGATGTTCCATAAAAAAGGGGCAATATTTGACCATAATTATGAGGTAGTGCAGTGAGTTGTTGTGGTAAAATCAGTGGAGCAAATCTGGACATGATTAATGCAAGGGATTGCAAAGGTGCTGATGTAGCGAAAACTTGCAGAGGTAATGATGGAATTAAAGGAAGAGATGATGATATAGCTGTATGTGAAGGTGTAATGAAAGGTGGTGAAACAAAAGCTTCCTTCTAAAATTGGAAATAAGCAGTTTCTGAAGTTTCTTGAAATTTATCCACCAAGCCTTTAATTTTGTAGAAATTTGACCAAACTTCACTATCAATTTCGAAATAAGAAGACTCAGAAAATGCTACAAAGGCCTCAAAATCAGTAGGATCAAATATGGTTTCTAAAAGAAAGGTTTCAGACTTAGACCCAAACAAAGATGTTTGAAATTCTGAATTATACGACAAATATTTTGAAGCAAATCTTGTAGGCAAGGAATTTGATTTGACAAGTGGAGGAATAGCTCTTCCAAATTTTTGAGACTTGGTTTTTTATTTTCTTAAAATAATTTCAGGATCCTTTATAATTGGTGAGGGATTTGGGTCTGGATTTGACCTAGTATGTCTTTTAGGAGCCAGCTTAGATAGGAATTTGGACTTTGGCTCGAATTTAAGAATGCATCCAGTTTTGAATGATATAACTTGTATCTCACAAGTATAACCTTCCGAGGACTAAATAAATTTTCCCAGGGAAGGTTTTGAAATCACTCCCTAGCAGCAGTGCCAAGAATTCTATAACTCCCCCAAAATTTCCAAGGCTGAGAATGGGATTGAAGGAAGGTAACCACAGATCAACCTTTAGGTTAGGTAGCTAGCCCAACTAGGACCAGAGAGGCCTCTCTCAAGTTAAATTTGTATTCAATTAAATGACTGAATATTTAATGATCTTAGGGTAGGTATATAAGATTAGTAAATAGGGTTTTTTTTTTGTTTTTATGTGATGAATAGGATTGACTCTAAGTAGACTAGGTCTAGGGTTTAAGGTCTAAATTCAAGATAAATTTGTAGAGAATGTAGATGAGGCCAGGTAGGTAGCTTGAAAGCATATTTATTTTTTCATTGTGTTTAGCATGAAATTATAGAAATTTTGAATGAGAACTAAGGTGAATTCATTCATTTAGAAGAAAATAAACATATAATGTAAATCTTGTCAAAACATAGCATGAAAGGGCATGTTTTCTGCTTATAAACTCACAAGATAAACACATAGAATCATGTATATGAAAGAGGAAATCATATCATTCAACATGATAACATAGACATATAGAGAAAGAAACAATTCTCCAAGGCATATCGTAGGATTATCAACATTGTCTTTGATTTCATTCCAAAAGGCTTGTACAATAGCTCCACTGTAAAAATAAACTATTCAACCCAAGAAAAGACTAAAGAGGGTCTACTTATAGAAAATATGCACAATGACACCTCATAGGGTTGAAATCCCTTCCACAATGCATCATAAATACATGAGATGAGTCACTTCCTAGAATTTAGGTTAGTTAGAAACAATTCCCTCAATTTATGCTATAGACTAAGAGTGTATGTACCCACAATCAATTACATTTTTTCTCATGATAAGAGGTAAAACAAAAACTCAATTACTCAAATTCCAGCTCAAAGTACAACAAAACCTCAAAACTATGAATTTTTCTAGGCTTGACAAGTGTCCTGTGGAATCCTATGTAGATGTGTAATGCTTTTTACATATGTGTAACAATGTTTTGCAGCTGATTTTGAGGGAATTTGAGGACTCCAAATCCAAATATGAAAGATAGATCATCTAACCCTTTGTGTCTAGTTTCCATAACAGCTTGAATTCTGAAAAATGAGCCATGGGAAGGCCTGCAAAAGTTGAGTCTCCTAAGGCTACTCCATATGCGTAACAGTCTGTGAAAAATATTGGTAGAAGCATAGAAAAATCATGGTTTTTTGGATTTTTCTTCCAAACAAGAGCTCGTCATGCAATAAGGATTCCTAATATGTGATGTACTCATCAAAATGCATCCAACCATGTAATTCATTCATCATTTCGATGCTATAATAAAAAGCATAAAAACTTGGCGCTACGCATCTGTGAAGGCTGAATTTCTAGTTTAGTGAAAAAATCACTAAAAATATCAAAATTGTAAAAAAATCTCCAAATTTTTTTTGTGGAACTCGTGGATGATGGGATAAACAGAAAATGAAGCTTCCACCAGCAAATCTAAACTTTACTTCTCCTTTAGCTTAATTTGAGTCTCTTTGAGATTCTTTTTCACTTGTTTAGGCCTGATTTGTGAAATTTTGTTCCTCGTAAAATAATGATTGGATAGATGCACTTGAATATTGTTGTCTCTTTTGGCTCTTTTCAAAAGCTTCTCCAAATTTTCCTTCACCCTTCCTAACCAGATTTCTCTGGCTTGGTTGATCTCCATATCTATTAGTTCATCAAAGTTCAACTGTTTAGGTGGATGAGCTGACTGTCTTTCCAGCTCCAGTGCCCTCTTAAGGCCTGTTGTCTTTTTCCTTCTTAGATATGTTTCAATATCCATGTATTGCATTTGATAAAAATATATTAATTTTTTTCCTTTAACTTTATCTGTCTCCAGGTCTACCTTAGGTTTTCTTTGTATCAGTTGCTTCACCCATAATTAGCAATTTTCTTGCTGTAGGAAAGTAATTTGAGAATTTGCAATGGATAAAATATTCCTCAACTCTTCTATTTCCTCATATTTCTCCATAATTATCTCCTCAATTTGTTTGACTTCAACCTATTTTTCCATATCAACTTCTAAGAGCATCTATTCATCATGTTGGTTCAATGGTGATTCAATCTGATGTATGAGTGGTTGCTCTTCTATCTCTCTTTGGTTAGTTATGGTATCAAGTGTAGATAGACTTTTAATGGATATGGGAGAAAGGCCTGTCTATTTCCTTTCTCATAGTGTGAGTGAACTTAGAAACCCTAGGAGCCTTTGAAATCTGAGTTTTCAGGTTGAATGAGCCAACCTCCATTGGTTGTGCTGATACTGATGGTGATGTTGTGTTATGCATGACATGAGGACTAGTGGTGAGTGTTTTTGCTACTTTTTCCATGAAGGTTTCCCAATTCATGTTGATGGTTGAGATATGATACAAAACAATGAGTTTGACTAAACCATGGTGGAAAAGACTTGGGTGATGATCTTTGTTTTTTCTTTGACCTTCTCAGTCATTCTAGCCAAACTTTTGTACAAGTAATATGAAAATTCAAGTGGTTTAGTAGAGGTAAAATGCATTAATAATCTGATATGATACCTGTACAGCCTAGAGAATATCCATTCACAAGTGAAATATTTCATAATTAACTTCATAAAAGGAGCATATCTGTTAAGGAGGTGCCTAAAAGGGTATTTTAACTATTATTCTATTAATAGAAATAATCCTATATTTATTTAATCTTCTAGAAAAATTAAAAATAAATAATACTCATATTATTTCATATTATAATCTTTAATAATTATTTATTTATTTATTTATTTTTTCTATGACTTTGATTTAGTCAAAATAGTCGTTATCTTTCAACGGCTATTTGGAGCTTCTCGTATCTATTTAATTGGGTTTCCCGATCAGATTTTTCATCAAGTCTCGATGATGAACCACACTCGCTGGTTCGAAACGCGTCAACCAAATTTATTTGGATGTGATTTTTACCGAAAGATTTTTTTCACAATTTATGGATCACAGAAGCAATATTCCTAAAATGGAAACCCTGATCGGTAGGGTCTTGGTGCTTAGGGAAGATGTACTCAAGGTTACCTCTAGAACAAGGTTTGAGGAGCATTTTATAATATTCAAGGTTTATATTCATTCCCTTAAACCACTTTTGTCCATGACTAGGTATACTTGTTGTTGAAGAAATCACATCTGCTGATAAGTTGAACTCTACACCTACAATAATGGCCTTTCCCATACTGAGACTTGTGGAAAATAAGCTTTTCAATTGGAGATGATAGCCTTCTTCCATGACTTTCTCACATAATCTCAAACATCCAGTCCTCTCAAAGCATCCGTTGGCAAAAGGTGATGCATTAACTTCTCGAAAGGTGGAGGGTTCAAATCTTATGTGGTACCCTCCTTTTTGGATTTTCTTTTCACTTTCAATAATTTCTATCAAAAAGATAAACCCTGGGTGTTTATATGCAATGGGTGTGTAGATTGTGAATTTGCAAAAACAGAGGACAAGGATAAGGTAAGTTGGAGGATAATAGGAAGGGTAATGAAATAAAGATAAATTCCAGAAACATTTCAGGACGTATGGTTGTCTATTGGCTTCAAAATAAATGTGAAATTTGGTGAAATGGATGTGAGCAAGGTTATCAAATTAGGAAAACACAGGGATTTCCTAATTCTGTAATAGAAAAATAGTATGAAATTAGGATTTCATGACAATTAATTGTAGGGAGACTATGAATGGTGGGAATGATAGAATATGTTCTGGGAAAGGTGTATGAGGGTATTAGATGGTAGTGTTATATTTTAGTTCACTGAAATCATCCACTGATAAAAAGAAGTGAAAATGTAGTTGAAAAGGAGGTAAGAAAACCAACATTGTGCTTGATAATTTGACTTGAGGAGGATATGAGGTGTCTACTTACTGTTTTACAAACTATAAAAACTAATGGAGATGAAACTTGAGCTTGGATGACAATCTGAAAGAAAAATACCAAAAACATAGTATACTTTCCAGATGCGTAACACACCTCTTCCAGATGCATAAGGAAACACTGCATATGTGTAAGAAAGGTTTTCATATGATTAAAATCAGTCTTCGAATGAGCCAAATGTCGAGATGAGAGTGAAGTAGAGTGCACGTGAGTGGAACAGTGAGCCATAGGCATGGAAATAGTAGATTGGAGGGAAGCACAGGAAAAAATGGTTTGAAAGGATGGTGGTTTTGACAAATGTCGGAGGGGGATATGGGTGGTAAGAGGTTTTACGGGGGGGTGCGAAATGATGATATGTTGATATATTGGTGTGGGACCAGTGGGAAGAAACCACTTTCTGGACACCGCCTCCCCCCCCCTCCCCCTCTACCCTCCCTGTTGTGAAACCAGCTCCAAAAATAGAAGAAAAGAGATATCGACGCCTTAGAAATAAGCCACTTCGAGGGGGAAACCTCCAATACATTACATGAATGAAAAATTATTGGATGATACAAATGACCAAAACCTCTTTCTATATATAGGAGTCCATGGGGTCACAATGTAATCCTAGTGGGGCCACAATGTAATCCTAGCCGACCTAACAATAATAATTTAAGGGCGCAATAATAACAATATTAGGTTGTGGGTTCAAAAAATAATAAGGGGGCTACACTGAATATTGGTCAAGGGGACCACACCATTAAGAAGAAATCTAACATTCCTCTCCTTCAAACAAGTGCTATCCTCAACGCTTCAGTAGCTCCGAGTGCTTTTGTGTAAAATTCTCATTCTCCCATGTAGAATCTTCAATGGGTAAGTTCTTCCATTTGATGAGATACTCTGAAATTGATCGATTTCGTAGTTGTCGAGTTCTTGTTTCCGTGACTGCTTCAGGTTCCAATATGGTTTTTCCTTCCTCATCAAGTTTTGGCAATATTGTTTGAACTGGAAGTTTGTCCCCTATAACCTTCTTTAAGCATGAAACATGGAAAACTAGATGCACTCACGAAGAAGCAGGAAGCTCCAATTTGTATGCCAGAGTACCAATATTTTGCAAAACCTTATAAGGACCATAGTACTTTGGCGATAATTTATTATCCTTCTTAGCTTGCTTGAGGGACATTTTTTTGTATGGTTATAGCTGTAAAAATACCTAGTGTCCCACATCAAAACTTCTCTCACTGTGATGTTGATTTTCCTGTTGTTTCATTCGATTTTGTTCCAAATTTAGGTTATCCTTTAAGAGTTGGAGAACTTCTTGTTGATGCTCGATGTGATCCTCCACTGCTTGAACCCTAGAATTTTACCTTAAAGAAGATGTGATGGATAAGGATGATATCCATAAAGTGCCATAAATGGGTCATTTTTTGTCATAAAGATGGAAGGAAGTGTTATACCACCATTCAGCGAGAGGTAACCACTTGACCCATTGTGCTTGCTTATCAGATACAAAACAATGAAGATATCCTTCCAAACATTTATTCACTATCTCTGTTTGACCATCAGATTGAGGATGATAATATGAGGTATGAGCTAGTTGAGTACCCAAACAAGAAAATAATTCCGTCCAAAAATTTCCTGTAAAAATGGGATCTCTATCACTTACAATAATATTCGGGTTTCCATGTAGCTTCTGAATTGTTTCCATAAATGCGATAGCAAATGTACTCGCTTTAAACGGATGAGATAATGCACAAAAGTGTGCATACTTGGTAAATCTATCAACAACCACCATGATGACGCTCCTTCCTTCAGACTTAAGTAAACTTGTGATAAAATCCATTGAAATCTCCTCCCAACGTTGACCTGGAATGGATAAAGGTTGTAGAAGACCCGGAGTCTTAATTGTCTCAACTTTATTTTGCTGGAAAACCAAAAATTCTGCGACAAAATTTTGAATATCATATTTAAGGCCATCCCAAAAGAATTCTTTCTTCATCCTATGGTAAGTTTTTAAAAATCCCGAGTGTCCTCCTAAAGGAGAAGTGTGCAATTCCAAAAGAATATTTTGTTTTAGTTTGGAATTCTTGCAAATATATAAGCGATATTTGTACCATAAGGAATAATTTTTCCAACTAAATGTATCAGATGTACTAGGATCTTGCTTCAATTTCTGAATGAGAGTCCACACTTCTTCGTCCTTCTTCCTTTCATCCCTTGCTTCGGTTATCCAATCTGGTTGGATAATTGAAATGGCACAAAGAAATGCTTCCACCTCTTCATCCTTTCTTGAGAGTGCATCCGTAAAAACATTTAGCTTCCCTTTTTTGTAGACAATTTCAAAGTCGTAACCCAACATCTTTGTGACCCATTTTTGCTGCTCTTCTAAAGATAGTCTTTGTTCCAAAAAGTATTTAAGACTATAATGGTCAATTTTTACCTTGAAGTGTCTTCCCATTAGGTAAGGTCTCCATTTATTTAGTGCATGTAGTATTGCCAACATTTCCTGCTCATAAATAGCCTTTTGTAAATACTTTCCTTTGATTGAACGACTTTCAAAAGAAATGGGTCTTCCTTCTTGCATTAAAACAACACCAATTCCATTTTTTGAGGCATCACATTCCACAATAAAGGTTTTTGTGAAGTCTGGCGTAGCTAAGACTGGTGCTAGGCACATTGCCTCTTTAAGATGTTCAAAGGCCTTGGTTGTTTCAGGAGTCCATGAAAATGCATATTTATTCAATGGTGTTGTTAGAGGTGCTGCTATTCTCCCATAATTCTTAACAAACTTGCGATAATACCCTATTAACCCGAGAAATCCGTGCAACTGCTTCATGGTTGTGGGGACTTTCCATTCCTTAATGGCTTTCATTTTGTTAGGGTCTACCTTAACACCCTCGTGAGATACAATATGACCTAGATATTCCACCTCTTGTACTCCAAAGAAACATTTGGATGTTTTTTCATATAATTGTTTCTCCTCCAATAGTTTGAGCCCCCTGTTAACATGTTGAGCATGATCCTTCCAAGACCTAATGTAGATTAGCATATCATCAAAAAATACTAGCACAAATTTTCTAAGGAAGGGTTTGAAAATGGAATTCATCAACTCTTGAAATGTAGATGGTGCATTGGTAAGGCCAAAAGGCATGACCGAACGAAGATCCAACTTGGTAAAATAAATTGCTCCATGTAATTCATCCAATAATTCATCAATCACAGGAATGGGAAATTTATCTTTAATAGTGAGATTATTGAGCTCCCTATAATCTGGACACATGCGCCATGATCCATACTTTTTGTGCACCAATACTACTCGGGCAGAGAAAGGACTTTGACTAGGTTGAATTATGCCAGCCTCTAACATTTCTACAATCATTCGTTCAATTTCGTTCTTTTGGACATAAGGATATCTGTAAGGCCTGATGTTTGGTGGAACACTTCCTGGAATCAAATGAATAGCATGATCATGATCACGAATAGGTGGGATTCCTTTGGGAGAATCAAGCACCTTGGAATAATTGTCCAAGAATTTTTGGATATCTAAAGAAATAGATGATTTTGATGTTGGAACTTCTAGTGAGCATAATTGTGCAATTACACCACGTTGTTCTTTATTTAGAAGATTTTTCATGACATTAGAGCTTATTATATTTCATGGCTTCCCTATGATACCCCGTAATTCGATTTCCTTTCCTTCCAAAAAAAATTTCAAGAAAAATTCCTGAAAATTAAAAGCTACCATCCCCAAAGATTGTAACTATTGCACTCCTAGTACAACATCAGCACCTCCCATTGGGATGGAAAGCATTGGACTATTCAATACATATTCCCCCATGGCTAGCTTGATATTATGGAATTTTCTAGAGAAATTTATAGTTCCTCCATTTGCAACCATCACTTGACATTTTGGTGCTGGGTATACGAAAGAATTCAATTCCTTGGCTACCTTACAATGAATAAAATTATGGGTACTACCCGAATCAATCAACACTATTACCTTTTTCTTCTTGATCTGTCCTTCTATCTTGAGAGTTTGAGGAGTGGTAATTCCTGCCAATGCATTACATGATATGGTCAGACTCATTTCTTCTTCTGCTAGGATTTCTTCCTGGTGTATATCCTCTACTTTTGAAGTTTCTTCTTCATTTTCTTCCTCCTCTTCACAATATATGTAAAATAATTTCTTCTCAGCGCACTTATGATCTTTAGTGTATTTTCTATCACAACTGTAGCAAAGCCCTTTTTTGCTTTTTTCTTCCAATTATTGTGGTGTCAACCTTGTAGGTTGTGGAAGTCTAGTAGTAGCAACACTTCCATCTTTATAGATGTGAGTGGTAGGCTTCTTTGTCACCATAATTTTACATTCAATTTTTCTTGCCAACCAAAATGCCTTCTCCAATGAATGAGGTTCCCAAACGCGAACTTCATGTTGGATGTTATCCTTCAAAGTCCCTATGAAGACATCAATCCTATGTTGCTTTGGAATATCAGTTACCCTTAGATTCAATTTTTGGAAGTCCTCAATGTGATCCCCCACTAAACCCTATTGCTTGAGATTTATCATTTGGCTAAAGAAGGTGTTGTTCTTTGTATCCTCATAATGTGCTATCATTTCCTCCGTAAAAATTGACCAAGTGACAATTTTTTTACGAGAGCAAAGCCATCGATACCATACAAATGTATTTTGTTCTAAATGTAAAGTTGCAATGCGTACCTTTTGTGTGTTTTGCACATTATTGAGATCAAAATATTGCTCCATCCGTAGTATCCATACATGGGGATCCTTGCCACTCAACTTCCTCATATACATATTTGGAATATGGTGTTCTTCAATCCAACATTAGAGTTCATGAATCGCGATTAACATTGTATTTTATTTCATCATGAGTTTCCTCTACTATATTTTCACCATTAGGAATCATTTCTTGTATCAACTTTGTCAAACCTTCCATGTCTGCTTTTAGATCATTCTTCATATTTTCCATGTTGTCTTTCATTTTTTCTTCCATGTCCTCCATCTTAGCTTCCACACCTTTCTTCAAACCATCCATCTTTACTTCCACGCCTTTCATCAAAACTTCCATTTCATTTTTTGTTGCTCTTTGCGAGAGAGAAATTTGGTGCACTTTCTCATGTAATTTTGATAGATCATGTTGTAATTCTTCACATTCATGAGTCATAGCAGAGCCTTCTGAAGGCTTTATGGGTGTCGAATTATTTTTATGGGGCATTTTTTTATAACCCAATACTGATATATATTCTACAATATTCCCTTGGAATCAATTCAAATTGATTCTTCAAAAAATACTTATGCAATTCAGAAAAAAATATAAATAAATCAATAAGAATACACACCTTTTTCTTGCTTTTGAGGAGCTCGATATTGAAATTAGATTATCTCTGTGATTGTGGCCCTTCAATATTTGAAATTTGGCACTGAGGTAGCCCTTTGAATCCTCTTTTGAATGCCACAGGTTTGACCTTATTTGGATTCTCCAAGACAAAATTATGTCCAATCTCCCACAATGACCTAATTATGGATTGGTTTAGTAGAGCGAACTTGTACGACTTGCCGCGTGTTACTGTTTCACCCTTCAGCTCTGAAATTGATAGAAAATAAACTAAAGTCCATGTACTTGCGACCAATTTTTACGGAAGTCCAATCCGATGCTCAAAGAGAGAGTTATTAAGCTTTTCCCACGCTCACCTCTTTGAGATGAAATTTGGGAGCCTGAAAAAGAACTGCCTTCCACAGATCATATCTCCGCAAATATTGTGAATCAAGCTTTGAAATTGGGCAGCAAATTTCCTTAGGATTTCAGCTTCGTGCCCTACACATTTCAGATTCTAAGCCTTCGTAGAACAAACGTTATAGTGAAAATTCCATGATGACCTGTTTATGTTAAATTCAGGAGCCTGCAAAATGACCTAACATCCACAGATCATAACTCCGAAAATATTGTGAACCAAGCTATGAAATTTTCTGACGATTTTATTTTGGCTTTTGGCTTCACAACCTAAAAATTTCAGCTTCTAAAACTGCGTAGAAAGCGAAAATTCCACGATGACCTGTTTGGAGCAGCGAAACCCTAGAATCCAAAGCTCCGATACCAAATGTTGTGAAACCAGCTCCAAAAAGAGAAGAAAAGAGATATCAACGCCTTAGAAATAAGCCACTTGGAGGGGGAAACCTCCAATACATTACATGAATGAACAATTCTTCGATGATACAAATGACCAAAACCTCCTTCTATATGTAGGAGTCCATGGGGCCACAATGTAATCCTAGTGGGGCCACAATGTAATCCTAGCCGACCTAACAATAATAATTTAAGGGCACAATAATAACAATATTGGGGTTACAGGGGTACAAAAATAACAATAAGGGGGGCTATAGTAACATAATAAGGGACTACACTATTAATATAGGGACCTAACACTCCCCAACTTCCAGAAAAGGTAGGATGGTGAGGGGGAGTTGAATAGGCTTATTGATCATTTATATGATGAAGGAAAGATCTAGTAGCTAGGAGGAGCTTGAGATTTAACCACAAGTGACATTTTTTTTGTCATTTTCAATATGACTCAAGTGGAGAAATTTGGATAAAATGCATATGCCCAAACTTTGGATAGGGACATAATAAACTCAAACATTAGGCTATTAGTGCATTTTTATAATGTTTCACAAACTTTGGATAAAATGCACTTTCAACCCTTTTTGGAGTAGTTTGAAAATGAAACAAGTTTTGAAATAAGACAAAGTGTCTCACATATTCTCCTAAATATGCTTAATCCCTTTAGAAGACTGATTTGATGAAAATGAAGTCTTGTTCGCCCTCTTTGGTGACATTTTTTGACTTTTATGTGGAAAAACAAGGAGACCTAAATACATACGTAAATGGAAAATGGAACGACTGACCTAAGACACTAAATGATAGGGAGTGACATGACCTCTGAGATGATGATGGACAAGGATGGAATGAGGGGGGCAACATTTCTGACGTAGACCATATGCAGTGACCAAAATTTATTTGAAAAGACAAATTTTTGACCTAGGAATTCTAGTAAATAAACTAAAAGATAATTTTTCATCACTAAACATATTGACACTAATAGGGGGAGAAAAATCCAAATTATTTTGGTTCGAATATCAACAAAAGGTGTTCAAAGAGTTGAAGCATCACCTATGTTCTTCACCAGTGCTCACATTACTAGACTTGCAACAACCATTTCAGATTGAGACAGATTCCTATGACTATGCTATTAAGGTAGTTCTTACTCAGCAAGGGCATCAAGTGGCCTATCACAGCTAGAAACTTTCAGACACAGTCCAAAAGTATCATACCTATGGCAAAGATATGTATTCCATTTTGCATAATTGCCGACAATGGAAGCATTACATTTTGTGGAAGGAAAGGATCATCCACACAGACCACACACCCTTATAGTTCATACATACACAAGGGAATTTTCAGAGTAATCACCATCAGAAATGGTCCACATACCTGCAACAATTCCATTTTAACATCAAGTACAAAAAGGGAAACACCAATAATGTTGTGTACTACCTCACCCGACTGTTGATCGTGACTCTAAAAATTGTGATTGACTCTTGTGGGTATAAGTCTTCAGGTTGGTCACATCTCTACAAAAGCAATCCAGAATTTTGAAACACATACGAGACGCTCATGGAAGGTAATAAAGTTCCAAATGTTCACCTCTAATGTGCACTATTATGCCACCTCAGACACCTCTATGTTCCTTCAAGTTGGGTTGCTAGACATTTTGGGGCCGAGAAAACAATGGTAGTTTCGCAAAATTATTTATATTGGTCAAACCTTTGACAAGATGTCGGGAAGTACATCAAATCCAAAACTTCTTGCACCATTACCAAGCTGACCATAAAAAGGAAAGGCTTATATACTCTATTTCCTACCCCTAGTTGGCATTGGTAATCCATCTAAATGGATTACTTGTCGGGCCTTACTTCTACCAAGCATGGAAACAATTTTGCTTTTGTTTTTGTCGAAATATTTTCTCTAAGATTGCCATTATGGCGGTCTACAGGAGGAATATAATAGCATAATCCAGTACTATATTATTGTTTGAATAAGTTTGGGTACACTTTTGGATCCTACAGTCCATTATCTCATATCGGGATAGCAGGTTCCTCAATACGTTTTGGTCAAGTCTCTAACCAACGCTACACACCAAGCTCACTAAGTCCACAACGTTCCACCCCCAAACTGATGGCCAAACAAAGGTTTTCAACACGATGATCGTACACATCCTACACACGTACAACTCAAAGCATCCACACACATGGGATGAAAGCCTCTGTATCTCCAGCACAACTATAATCGGGCTCTTGATAGCTCAACTGGTGATAGACCCTTCAAGTGGGTTTGGAATTCTACCCACTATGTCCCATTGATGTTGCCATGCCATCTGCGTCTACTCAGACAAATTGGGCTCATGTTCAGTCCAAAGATGACAAAGTGAAGAGCTTCATTGAGCGCATTCAGAAAATATGCCAACATGTTGATTGCATATTGGATAGAGCCAATGATAATTGTTGAAGTGGCACCAAGAAATGGCACCCCATTTCAGGGCTTCTAGTTTTGTTTTCCCTTAGCTAAATTGAAAGATAAATTGTAATTTCATCTCATAACAACTTGTATTAGTTAACTAAGTCAGAATGACTGAGTTAACCTAGGAAATTCAAGTTTAGGGCCAGAGAGGATCCATGTAGAGTGATTCCATGATTTCAGGGTGTCTAGTTAATTTGGAGACCTTGGATGGATTACACGGTTAAGGCGAGGGATTTTTATATTTAATATGTACTTAATTCCTCAAGCAATGCATGAGAAAGGAAGACTAAGAACAGGCTAAGAATTTGTCCAATTTTGCCTAGATCAATGTGACATAGTTTGCATAGTGCATAAGTTCTCTTGTGAGAGAAAGAATTTTATTATTTCAGGATCATTGAATTTATAAAATATAGAAATAGATGGGTTTTAGGAAGTTTTCTTTGCCCAGATACATGTTGAGTTGTGTGATTGATTGTTTCTTGGGCCTTACTTATTTATGTTATTTTGCGATCATGTTTGTTTTCACAAAATTTGTAGAAGGAATAAGTATCTTGTTTTACTACATCATAATATCATATTGAATCCAATTGGTATAATTTCTACATGGTATTAGGGCTCCAGAAATCAAAATAATAATTTAAGAACAAATTTTGTTTTGATCAGGTTCGAATTCGTAGATTATTTCTTGGGTATGCAATAGTAGATTAAGATATATTGCAATGCCTTGACACTCGAATATGCAATCGAAGGAAATTCGAATTATATTTCATGGAAGAACAAGATGGAGGCAGTGCTTGAAGACAACGGACTAAAGGCTTTCATAGATGTTCATGTCCCGTAGCCTGCAGCAACAAATGATCAACTTCTTGATGCATGAAAGAAGAATGTTGTGAAAGCGAGAAGGATCTTGTTAGAGGCAGTTCAGGACCATATTTTCTCGTGCCTTCATGGGAAGGAGAATCAATATGAAATGTCAAAGGCCTTAAAATATCTGTGTCAAAATATCATAGACCACTGAAAGTTGCCGCTAAAATACGAGCTCAGGAAGATCAAAATGGATAAGGGCGACACGATCGATAAATACTTGACCAAGTTCACTCAATGTCGATATCAACTTGGAAGTGTTGGTGTCATTGTTTCCACAGATGATTTGGTGAGCCTAGCTCTTCTGGGCCTTCCCAAGAGCTGGTATAGCTATGAGGACTCTTTTAGTGGGAGGGAGAAACTACCAGCTTGGGAGAAAATTTGGTTTGATTTGGCACAAGAAACAATTAGGCACAGCACGAGAGATGGATCATCGTCAAAGGCTGGTGATGAGGAAAATTGAGCCTTAGCTCATGAGGAAAAGAAAGGAAAAGTGAAGGAATCCCATTCCACATCCGAGAACACGAAGGTAGGAAATAAGAAAGACTTGTCAAAGGTGAAATCTTTCAACTATCATGACCATGGACATTATGCCACAAATTCTCCACAAAAGAAGAACAACAGGAAGGTTTTAGGAGGAGCAGTAGGTGAAGATTTATCTTCACAATTTGAGTTTGAATTCACCCTCATCGCATGCATGGTGTCATCAGTGTTGGGATATGTGTGGTACTTGGATAGTGGTGCCTAATTCGACATGACCAAAAACAAAAAATTCTTCAGCAGTTTGGAGGAGAAGGACCTCCAGATTCACATAGAGATGGGTGATGACGGGAGGTATAGCGCTACTGAGATTGGTATAGTTACTTTCGAGAGAGAGTCAGGTAAACCCCTTATAATAAAATATGAATGAATGTACCTAGTGTAAAGAATAATTTGGCTTCTATTGCTATGTTCGAGGATCATGGATATGATGTGATTTTTAGTGAAGGAAAGGCGTTCCTTCATCAAAAAGTGATAAGACAGGTGAAAAATATTTGGGTTCAGGTGAAGAACCTCCACAAATTGATTTGGATGACTACGCAACATTAAGCAGTAAAGTAGAGAAGGTGGTGAGCCGATATATTTTTGATTTATGGCACAAGCAGTTGGGTCATCTTCACCACAATGTTTTGAGGATCATGCAATGGATTTCAACAGGGCTTCCAAAGGGTAAAATTGCATAGAGAGAGATATGCAAAGGTTGTACTATTGCGAAGTATGCAAAGGCCACCTTTCATGATAAGGAAATTTGAGTAGTGGAAACCCTTGAGGGAGTTCACTCAGACGTGTGTGGACCATTCTCAATAGCTTCCACAAAAAAGCACATGTATTACATGATTTTTGTTGATGATTTTTCAAGAAAGCGTTGGATTTTATTCATGTAGAAGAAATATTAGAGGTTCTCCAAGTTTTGTGAGTTCAAGGAACTTGTCGAGAAAGATACATGGAATAAGGTAAAGGCTATGAGGAGTGATAATGGTAAGAAATACATATCTAATGAATTCAAGAACTACTATGCCTTAGGAGGATTTCAAAGAGAATTTACTGCACCTCATAACAACCACCAAAATTGGTTTGTAGAGAGAAAGAACATAACCATTTTTGGAGCAACATAGGCTATGTTGCATGATCGGGGCCTATCGTTTCATCTATGGGAGGAAGCATGAAATACAACAATATTTGTGCATAAAAAATTTCCTCATCGAATACTTGGGATGAGTACACTAGAGAAGGATTTTTCTGGTAAGAAACTAGATGTTTCATATTTTATAAGTTTTGGTTCATATGTTTATTTCCATGTGACCAGATATGCCAAGAAGAAGCTTGAACCAACAATAGAGTTGGGGATATTTGTGGCATACATTGATACACCTCACAACTATCCGGTGTACTTGAAAGCACATCGGATGACAGTGGTCAAAAAAGATGTGAAGTTTGATGAAGACAAAGCCATGTGATCATCCCTTGAGAGGAAGCTTGAGATGGATGTGATTGAGGAGATCTTAGATCCAGTGGATGAACCTCGAGATGGGGAGAAACCACAAGCAGAGGAAAAAAGAGTGGTAGAGACCAATGATGTACATTCATTGACCAGAGATGGAAGGACATGCACTAGAGAGGCTGAAAAATTATTGTTGGATGTGAGAGAGAATGTCGGCACACCCACATCATAGCGCAGGTAAAGAAGGTCTCTAGAGTGGTACACTATATACATGGATATTATCAGAAGAGGTATTGATATAGAAAAATCATCTTTTGAGGAAGTAGTGTAGCATTCAGTATGGGTTGATGCCATGGTTGATGAGTATGAATCCATTATCAGGAACAATGCATGGGAAGTTGTCCCAAAACCAGTGGGGAAGTCAGTGGTAGGCTCCAGATGGGTCTACAAGGTGAGGCATGCAATAGATGGGAGTGTGGAAAAACACAAGGCTATATTTGTTTCCATAGGGTTATCTTAGGTGGAGGGGATGACTATGATGATAAATTTACACGAGTTGCAAGGTACTCATCCATTACATCCATCCTTGCACTCTCTACATAGATGGGATGGTAGATAGATGAGATGGATGTAAATATAACCTTTATCAAAGGAGTTATTTAGGAAGAAGTGTGCATTGAGAAGCTAGAAGGTTTTGAGACGTTAGACAAAGAGTCACATTTGTACAGAATCGAGAGAGCATTGTATGGGCTGAAGCAAGCACCATGTGCTTCATACACCAGGATTGAAAGCTACTTCACATGGTTGGGCTTCACCAAGAGTGAAGCGGATGTGAACTTATATCATATTGTGGTTGATGGTAAGTTGATGATTATTGTACTTTATGTTGATGATATGATACTGACAGGTGATGAGCGGCTCATAAACTGTTGCAAAGATGATCTTGCAAGAGAATTTGAGATGAAGGACATTGGGCTCTTGCACTATTTCCTTGGATTGGAAATATGGAAAAGACATGGGGAGATATTTGTATCTCAGGGCAAGTATTCCAAGAAGATTCTAAGGAAGTTCCACATGGAGGGCAACAAACCCATTGAAACTCCTCTTGTAGGAAACTAGAGGAAGGAGGATGCTACTTTAGGTGAAGTAGTGTATGATACTCTTTACATGTAGCTAGTGGGTTCACTCATCTATTTGGTGAACACACAACCCAACTTATTCTACACAGTTAACTATTTGAGCCAAGCTATGGTTAAGGCGACCAAGATCTTTTGGAAGGCACGGAAGCATGTGTTGGGATATATCAGGGGAACTTCAGAGTATGGATTATGGTACATATGGACATAGGGAGTGAGGCTTCATGGCTTCACCGATGCAGATTGGGTTGGGATTCCATCTGAGTAGAAGACCACTTCAGGAGTCATCTTCAGCATATAATCAACATCTGTTTCTTGGTACAATAGGAAAAATAGATAAATGCACTCAGTTCAACAGAGGTGGAGTACATGAAGGCCAATGAGGTTGCATGCGAGCCCATATAGCCGTGGAAGATATTTGCTGGTTTGTTTTCTCAGTAGAGAGATCCAAAAATGATACATTGTGATAACCACAGTTTCATTAAACTCTCGGTTAATCTAGAATTCCATGACAAGTAAAGCATATTGATATTTGTTATCACCATCTTCGAGATTGTGTTTAGAGGAGGATTATGTCATTGTAGTACATTCCCACGGAGGAGTGAGATGCAGACATATGGACGAAGGCACTGGCAAGAAGAAAATTCTAATTCCACAAAGATCATTTGATCAAGGTAGAACATAATCCATTTCTTGTTGAGAGGGAGTGTTGAAGTGGAACCAAGAAATGGCACCCCACTATGGGGCTTCTAATTTAATTTTACCTTTATTAGATTAGAAGAGAAATTGTAATTTCATCTCATAACAACTTGTATTAGTTAACTAACTCATAATAACTGAGTTAGACTAGAAAATTTGAGTTGAGGGTCAGAGAGGATGCATGTAGAGTGATTCCATGGTTTAAGGGGGTCTAGTTGCAGTTATGCATGAGTTTTAATTAGTTATCTCAATTAATTGAGTTAAAATCAGTTTAACTAGTTCTCATCCAGTGATGAGTTAGAGATAGGTTCAGTGAATTAAATATGATTT
This sequence comes from Pinus albicaulis, assembly GCA_034641835.2. Taxonomy (NCBI): domain Eukaryota; kingdom Viridiplantae; phylum Streptophyta; class Pinopsida; order Pinales; family Pinaceae; genus Pinus; species Pinus albicaulis. Next base: position 359,103,463 of record CM076576.1, read on the forward strand.
AATTCATAATGAGTGACCAATAAATTAACTGATAATTCACTATAAATAGAGGGTGCATGTTGGTTATGAGGAAGACCTAGTTGAGACAGAGGTCAAAGGGAAGATAACTATCAGTTGTATAATTAGAGAATTGTAAAAGTTATTTATAGAGTCAGTTGGAGACCTTGGATGGATTGCACAGTTAAGGCAATTGGTTTTCCTATTTAATCAGGATTTAATTCATGAAAGGAATGCGTGAGAAATGTATACTGAGTAGAAGCTGAGAATTGGTTAAGTATTTGTCCAATTTTTCCTAGATCAGTGTGAGAGAGTTGGGAGAGTGAAAAAGTTATCTTGTGAGAGAAAACATTGTATTGTTTCAAGATCATTGAATTTATGAAATTTACATATAATAGGGTTTTATGAATATTTCTTTCCACAGATACATCTTGTGTTTTGCGATTCATTTTTTCTTTCCCTTACTTGTTTATGTGATTGTGCGGTCGTGTTTATTTCTGCTAAATTTGTAGAAGGAATCCATATCTTGTTTTAGTACATCATAATATCATATTCAATCCCATTGGTGTAATTTCTACACTAAGTAGAAGCAACGACATGATAAAAATTGGGTGCCACACAACTTCCAGGTGGGCAACAAAGTTTGGATACATTTGGAGGAGTGCCTCATTGGAACCTACCAGAAGCTTCACCTGCTTCAATATAGGCCATAAACCATAATAAAATTTGTAGGGACAATTCCTTCGAGCTTAATATTCCACCATTCTTTGGTCTTCACTGAGTGTTCAATGTGGACTTCCTTCGACCCTACTTTCCACCATTATTGAACACATATAACATTGCAGAAACAATCTGAACCAACATAGTTAAACCCATATTAGATGGAACTAGCCGCAATTGATCGTAACATGGGGAAGATCAAGAAAACCTACTAGTGGAGAATCCATCTATATCGAGTTGTCAAAGCAGATCAACTACTTCACCAAGGCAAGTGGTTCACGAGGGACCAGGTTCAACAGAAATTTCGTGACCTCATGGAGGCTTTGCACGCAATGGGTACCATTTCTTCCTAATGGGGGAGGAATGATCCAGTTGGATATTGGTGGCCACCCACCTATTTCACATAGAGCTAGAGTCGGTTTCATCAGTTTCATTATTTATAATAGCCTTTATTATTTTGAGTATTTTCCTGGGTCTTGAACTTCTAAAACCATTTTTACCCCCTAAATGACATTTTTTTAAGGTACGAAATAGGCGCATATCCATAGGAAGGTTCCTATGGAAAATATTATAGTAGTAAGATAGATATTTCTGATGATATATTGTATGTGTAAAACAAATAATATTACCAAGGTACGACCCCGTGAAGTTGGTTTCCTAACTAACCCTAATGGGGCCCACAAACTCCTGGTGTTTCATCTAATGGGGTTAGGGTTCTGGCTTTTTAGGATTTTATCATGTTGTTCAATAATAGAAATTCCCTTGAGCCTCATTTTAATGTAGTTCAGACGCATGTATCCACCACATATCTTCTAAGAGATAAGCTACCATCGTCTGATCTAGTTTATTTTCCATTCTATCTGTAATCATTTTTCAATATTCGATATTAATGAAATGAAGTGTTATTCCTACTTCATCTCTATGTTTATTTTTATTTCTATATTTTGTTGTGTTCCAGCATAAGTATGGATCAGGGGACTGAGGTCTCATGGTGTGGTTTCATTGCGAGAAGAAGGAGGAAATAGTATAAGTGCCAAGGGCTAATCATGTCGGTTTATACGTATATGTGCATGTCTCAGTGGCTATTAGAAATGAAGGCTTAGAATTGTGCTTTCATATAAAGGCAAGGCATCCTATTTTAACTATAATTCAAAGCTTGGTTGTGGTGGTATTTGTTTAAGTATTTGCGTTTATAATATTTTTTATACAATTTTAAAGCCTTCAACATGGTATAATATTTCCAACAATATATCCTAATATGCTCCAATTTGAGCTAGGTAATTCGAGTAAAAAATCCTTCAAAGATAGGGTATCCAAATCTCGCCTACTTGTATTTTAGTTGGGTTATCTTAACGAAATATTTCATCTCTCTTTATTCTTATGAAATTAGAGGGAGTGCAATACATAGTTGGAAATATATCACAATTTTTTGTTTGACTATGTGATCTCCTCTTTCATTCGGACAAACTTTGACATCAGTAACAACCATTTTCAATATATTGGACAACTTCTTGGCATTCCTCTAATGGAGAAAATAATGTGAGAGGATGTCCACTTTGCATGATCGGATTTAGATTTGTCAGCTTGATTTCATAATGGTTATGTCCTAATTAGTATGGGTTAGTTTTGGAGTCATGTTGCCCCTTGTGACATTTATGAAATGATTCTATTAATGATGGAATAGTGGAAGTAGTTTCTATGAGATTATTGATTGTGCCTAATAGAATATACTCATTAGTTATTATTATTATTATTATTATTATTATTATTTATTAATAATATTTTATAAATAAATAAATAAAGCTAAATACTAACTTATTGACCACCATAAAAAAAAATCATCAAAAAAATTATTGAATCCTTTATAATATTATATTATATTATATTATATTTTCTTAATAAATTTTTAGATTTTCGAAAATTATAAAAAACCCAACCAAAAATGCTCACCAATTTCTTTCCCTTATTTATAATATTATATTTTCCTATAGGAAGTCTAAGTTCTTTCTCTTCATAATATAATCTCTAAACCGATGTGCCATATTTTGTTTCAAGGAGGCTTAATATTCATACTTGTGTTATATATATTGTCGTTGGAGTCAAATTTCTTACCTTAACTATTCTTCTACTTTGTAGGTGTTCTTCGATTCTGTATATATCCTTCAACTTTGTATTTGCATAGGTACCCTCGAATTATAAATATGGGGCATCCCATGGCCTATCAGAGTGCGACACTTTGAGATAGAGTGTGAAAGTATCCCACCTATGACAAAGAGATTTATTCCATTATGCAGGCTTGCCTCAATGTAAGCATTAGATTTTGGGGAAGGAAACAGTGAACCAGATGAATCACTGACCCCTATAGTTCATACAGGCACAAGGGAAGTTTTAGAACGATCACCATTAGAAATGATCCAAATATTTGCAAAAATTCCATTAGACCATCAAGTACAAAAATGGAAGAACCAATAATGTTGCACACTTCCTCACCTGACCGTTGATCGTGGCACTAAACATTGATCTCGATTCTTGTGGGCACAAGACTTTGGGTAGGCAACATCTATACAAAAGCGACCAAGAATTTGGAAACACATAGCAAACACTCCTAGAAGGTAAGAAAGTTCCAAATTTTAACCTCAAGGATGTAATCTTACGTCGCCTAAGACACGTTTGTGTTCCTTCGAGCAAGTTTGAAAACATGATTTGGGAAGCTCACTACAATTGGGTCACTCGAAATTTTTGGGTCGAGAAAATAGTGGGATTTTTGGAGAATTATTTCTATTGGCCAAACCCTAAAAACAATTTTGATAAGTACATCATATCCTCCACTTCTTCTGCCATTTCCAAACTGACCATCAAGAGGCAAGGCTTATATAATTTCATACCTACCCCTAGTCGACCTTGGGGATCCATATCCATAGATTATATGTCGAGCCTTCCTTCTAACAAGCATGGAAACGACCGTGTTTTTGTGGTCCTCGATAGTTTTTATAAGATGGCCATTATGGTAGCCTGGAAGAAGAATATCACTACAGAATCCACTATTATTCTTTGAACGAGTGTGGGTACATCTTGGCATTCATCTAATGTAAGAAAGAATGTGAGAGGGCGTTCAGGTTGCAGGATTAGATTTATATTCCTCAGCTTAATTGCATAATGGTTATGGCCCAATTAGTTGGGTTAGAGTTGGAGACATGTTGGCCCTTGTGACTTTTATGAAATAGCTCTACTGATGGTGGAATACTGGTAGTTGTTTCTATGAAATTACTCATTCTGCCTAATATAATTTACTTATTAATTATTATTATTATTATTATTTATTGAGAATATTTTATAAATAAATAAATAAAGTGAAATAGTATATACTTACTGCCCACCATTAAAAAAATTTGTAACAAAAATTATTGATTCCTTTATAATATCATATTATATTATATTTTCCTTAATAGATTTTTAGATTTTTCAAAATTAGATAAAAACCAACCAAAACTGCTCACCACTTTTTTTCGTTTATTTATAATATTATATTTTTCTATAGGAAATCTAAGTACTTTCTATTCATAATATAAGCTCTGAACCGACGTGCCATATTTTGTCTCAAGGAGGCTCAATATTCATACTTGTTTATATATATTGTCCTTGGAGTCATATTTCATACCTTAATTATTCTTAGACTTTGTAGGTGTTCCTCGATTCTGTATATGTCCTTCGAATATGTATTTTTATTGTGTTGAGGCCTCAGAATTCGCTGTCACAACATGGGGGAAAACCACCCGATCGAGACCTTAAAGCAGCTCCTTTTCCATTTAGTGTGGTGGCTCTGATTGGGGATAGTGGGACCAATTTCCCAATAACGAATGATTTTGGGTGTGTTTTGATTATATAACATGCAATGGAAAATGATTTTAACCTATCACATGCATCTATATAAACTATCTATTATACTATATACCTGGGATTTTCTTCCTTTATGTGATCTAAAAAAATATATTTCAGCTATTAGTAATGTAGATTATTTAACAATCGAAAGAGATGAAAATTATGTAAGATGATCCTTCTAACAAAATATTTTGATTAGAAGAATTGTGAGAAGTATATCACATTCATATTTTTGATTTATATTTAATAAGAAATCACAGATAGATATTAGTACAGAAGTGTATTTAACATTCATCTAAAATGACATTTCAAATATATAATGCAATAAAAAGATGACTGTCAATACATAAAGCAAGACGTAATACAAGTGAATAGAAGTACCATATGTATGAAGTACTACTCATGTAAACTGATTGTAGATATATGCTCCTCTTAACTTTAAAGAAATTTAAAGAGTACATTAGTGCAACATCAGTTAAATAACTTCAAATGTCAAAAGATAACATACTATGTTTCATTAATTCATCAAATCATTCACAAACTTACAATAGTGCATTCTTTGACAATGTTTTTGACAAATTTCTGGACCCTCCTCTAAATGCATGAGAGGGGTTTAAATAATAAACTAACTATGTTTTAAAAATAGATTATTACATAAAAATAGAGGAGGTTTAAAACAACCATTCTCGTAAGACTAACTTTAACTACAATCTAGGAAAATAAAGTAATAATATGGTTTATGAATTCCAATATTTATTTTGGATTTGATCCTGAAGTCGACAAATATCTAGCATGGGCTTGAGCGGAGCTGGCTGCGAAATCTTTGATCTGACTTGTCCCATGAATATTTCATTTGAGAGTGTTTCCTGCAATCTTCTTGTTGAATCTATTAAGGACTGCAGGGTTTGGTACTGATGATAAGGTTTGATCAGAAAATTCCAATAATTTTCTTGATCAAACATATTTACTTTTTTAATCATTTCATCCTGCATTGATTCCTTTTGATTCCATTATGTTTCCATCTGTTTGATTTATGAGAGGACTTCACATGTGCACTCTTTGATGAGTTCTTCTTTCAAAAAATGTTCACCTATAGATTCAATAATTTCATTTTTCATCTTTGATTCTTTCGCTGCTGCTTTCTCTACTTTATTTATCTGTGCTTCCCAATCCTTAAATAAGATCTGCTTTTGGGATTTGTCTATCTTGGGTAGACAAGCTTCCTTGCCTGATTCTAATGCTTGCCATTGAATGTGTTCATTGATTTTCTTTTCGATCTTCTCACATTCAAGTTTTTGGATAGCTACTTGTTGGATAAATATTTCACTTGAGTCACAATAAGAGTGAGTAATAAAAGCTTGTTGGAAAAATTATTCTTGTTGTTGCTTTAACTTAGCATTCACATCTGATGCTTCCTTTATGAACTACTCTAACTGTGGCTGACTTTGTATTCTATTCATCGCTGCTTCCAGTTGTGTTTACTTCTCAGTGATTTGTACTTGATGCTGTAAATTAAGACTTTCGAAATCCTTTTGAAATTGGGACATCTTCAATTCTATTTTCTCACTTGAGTTAGAATTATCTTGATTTAACAGTCTCTTTAATTCTTGTATTCTATATTCTCTCTTCTTCAGTAAAATTTTAACCTCAGTAGCTTTATCAACAGTGGAAGTAGCACATGCCCCTACAAACTATGATAGTTTGGTTAAATGTTCAGTAGGATAAACTAGAGGATCATTCCACAAAACATCAACAGACTCATTTGTAAGGTCTGTTACTATATCATCAATTATTCTCCTTTTACTTCTCTTGAATACAACATTATGATTAGGACTGCAGAAGACATCCAACGAAGTAATTTCCTCAACTTGTAACATTATATGTTTTGTGGGATATGCCAAGATGATATCTCGATCATGATTTTCAGGAACTTGTTGTAATGGAGTAATAGTTTCCACTAGCTTCTGGGAATGTTCAGGTGTCTGAAAATTGGAAGCTTAATCAGTATTGGGATTTGTTTTAGGAGTATTTATTGCTTTAGAAAACTCATCCCATTCACTATTCAAATTCTTTGGTTGGGACTTTTCTGACTGATCAAGTGTATCTTGACTGTGTTGAACTTCTTAGGAAGTTGACTCTGTTCCATTACTTCCTCCTTTCTCCTGCATCTCAATCTCTTCGATTAATTGATCAATTATCTTTTCTGGGTTTTCCTTTCTGTTCTCAGATTCATTTTTAGAAAGATATGAATTTTGAGATTGATGCTCTGATTGTCCTGACTCATCTTCAGACATGTCTTTCACTTCATTATCCAAGCTAATACTTGGAGTAGGTCTGTTGACATCTTCAATAGTTAATAAATCTAGAGGAATATTTTCCAATATCTTACTTCTATATGCTTGGAAGGCTTCCAATTCATATTCATTAAGTTGACTGGATGAAAACTTAAGTACATCTAAAAACTTTTCAATGCCTTGAAAGAAATCATCAAATATATCTATCTGTTTTACAAAATGTTTTACTTTGAGCTCTATGATGTAGTTTTTAATTACATCATTCGAATCATATGGTCGTCTTGGAATTATGGCCAAATTCAATAGATTAAATTTCGACACTTCCTTGTAGGCATGACCGATATAAAAAAGTACAAAATTACAACAGTGTAAAGGGAAATTAGGCCAAACGACCTTCTTAGTATCTTTAAGCTATTTTGAAATACCATTTACTAGAAGCTGGTAGGCTATCTCTCTTGCAAGTAACTTATCACAAATATAATATGGCAAGACATGAGTAGAAGAAAAAATCCCAAATACTCTGACATAAGTTAAACTTTGCTATGCGAACCATCTAGCAACAGAAAAAATGTCTATACTAGGCTCTTTGGAAAACCTAGGGGCTTTCTCATTGAATATCATATGGTGCATAGGAAACATGAATCTATGGAAAATTTTGTAAAAATGCAAATGGATTTCTGAATCCCAAAGAGCTCTGTGATAAATGTGGATTCGGGTAGGGTATTGGTCTATCCATTTCCATCCCATGGTAGGAAAAATAGAAGAAACAAAAATTGTGTCCATGACATAGGCACTCATATAAAAGGGGGGTATTTCTCTAGATGAAACACTTCTTTTACTCCTATACTCCATGATGTTTTTGGCTAAATTATCAGATAGGATATTTTCCCAATTTAAAATTAAGGAATTGACGATTGTGTTAATCAATGGGACCCAATCTACAAAAAACCTAGTAGTATGAGGTTTTGCATATAATCTATACAACATACCAGCATCATAACAGTAGGGTGAAGGAATTTGTGCTATTGGGTACGTAACGAGTTTATCTCGTTTAAGCTTTACCTCATCTTCCTTCCATTCCATTATGAATTTCATTAGGTCTAGATGTTTTGCTGGAAAGTTTTGAAGAAAATCATTTTCATAATTATGTTGTGGGACGGGTAAGTGATAGATTGTCCTCAAATCCTCTGCCCTGAATGAACTGATATTCTCACCCTTTGAATCCTTGAATGTTCTATCTTCTATGTTTAAGTGGTCAATTACCCACTTAACCATATATGTATAGGGGAGAATCTTTAGCCTTGCTGCTACCTTATGGATGATTGAACATGTAACATTAAAATAGGTCAGGTCTGATGAAACAGGCGTGCCTGCTGAAGCAACTTTGACTATTACCCTTGGCTTCTCATGCTCGAAAATCTTGTACATTTCCTCCCACGAAGAACTTCCACTATCTTTGTTGCAGGTGGTGCCTGAGAACAAGGGAGACATGTCTGACTCTTTAGTAGATGATACTTGGGAAATCTCTTTTCCTTTATTGTTCATCTCTATTTCCCTCACTTCGTTAAGTGGTTTCTTGATTTCAAGCGAAAGGAGAAAACATTAAAAATATAAAGAACATAGAGGAAAACACAATTAAAACAAATATGGCGTTAAATCAATTGAAAACATGCTCAAAGTAGATATGAATCTATCAAAACCTTATTTCTATTAAATGTCCTTAATCATCAATAATCATTTAAAATCAAATCTCTTACACCTTCACGTGAAGTATCTATCGATCAATTTAAGACGTTGGATCGCATATTCAGTTTGATTTGACATGATTCATTTCGCATGCTCGAGCAATTAACTACCATTCATCGCATATCACAACTTATACTATTTCCATTTATAATGTTACCCATAAATCCTGTGAAATGCAATCTGTGCAAATCGCACATCGCAACTTTTATGCGGTAAATGACTTTGCTTTTAGTTAATTCCTAGGAAATGCGAAGTGCACATTTAAAAGGTCAAGTGGTTGCACTTTATAGGACTTTGGAATTTTATGTTTATTTCTTTATTGCTTCATTGGGTCCGCATAATTGCAACTTTCACCGAATTGCATATAAGTTTGATTGTTTAAATGAGGCACGATGCGATTTTGGTTTATAGCAGTGACTGAAGTGTTTGCAATAAGATTTTGATATAAATTTGGAAGGATCTTAGCGCATATCACAGCCCGCACGACTTAGTGGATTTTAATTCATTTAAATTTGTAAGCTATGCAAATTGCGATGCACACTAAGGAATGAAAGCAGAAAAAACAAAGGAAACTTTATTTCCTAATTTTTTTTACTTAAGATACAAAATGAATGAAATGAATTTCGTAATTATTTTTAAAGGGTCCCCATGTATTAAATTAAATGGGGGTTGTTTTATAGCACAAAAATTGGTGATTCACTTGGGAGAACCAGCTATCTCTGACTAACATTTTAAAATTTCTAATTTTTTTTTGAAATAAAAATAGTTGCAGGAATGAATTTAAAAAAAATAATATATTACCAAGAAACGAAATTTCTCTTAATTAAAATTCATAAGAATTCCTCTTTTAAAAATATAAGTATGAGAATCTATACCATTCTTTACTCAGTTTAAAAAGATAAATAAGGTGGCTCTTACTGATTAGATTTATAAATATTTACTCTTTTATCACATGTAGAGCCTCTAATGCAATAGGAAACTTAAGCTCTTGGCAGGTTTACCTTTTACCCAGCAATGGTTCATTGTCCCATCTAATTTTTCTTACAATTTCCAAAAATACATTCTAACCTTATTCATTTGATCTTTTTTGAAAATTTCTTTTTCTTTTGTATTTTATTTTAATTTACTTAAAAGCCATTGCCTTGGCTTAGTAACCAGATAATGACAATGCCATTCACGAGTTGTAATTAAACGGATCAAGATGGCTCTTGATGAGACCCCTTGCCTTCTTAATATAATCTCAAGTCATTACCCTGTTTTGGTAGGAAGAATTGGTAATGTTAGTTTAACTATTTCCTATCAACATGGTAAACAAGCTTGTGATGAGACTTATTTTCTTTTAAGCTTTTCTAGTATAATATTTTTTGAATTTCTTCTAAAACTTAATAAATTTTCTTAGATGGGGTGAATCATTGGTCCTTTTGAGGATTCTGGATGATAATGTTGAGTTTTAGATTTATTTTCTGTAAAAGAGTCTTTACTATGTTAAATATTATTTTCTTAACTGATAACAAAATAATCATGCTATATAAAGATGAGATTTCATCAGAGAATAAATAACTTCTGTGAAATTTCATCATTCAGTGAAAATGAATCTATTTGTCTTTCAAATATTTCGATTGTTTCCTTAACAATTCTTATTTCTATAAGTGATAAATAAAAAAGGATCATCTGAGATGTTGATTTGAAAAGCCAAAAACTTATACTAAGCAACTCTTATTTTCCTAATAAAAAGAAAAAAACACTAGTATATAGGGAATGGAAGGGGTTACCTCCTATGAAAAATATTCTTTCAAAATCTGCCCATTAACAGGCAAATAATCTCTTTTCCTGATAGATCTTGAAATAAGAATGTTGATGAGCCTATTTCTTCAATTATTTGAAATAGACCTAGCCAGAGTTTTTGAAACTTCATGTGTTTACCTTTTTCCTCATGCGCTTTGTCCCATTTCGATACCAGATCACCAATTTGAAATTTTTTTGGAGCAACAAAAGTTGAATCAAATGAATCTTTTACTATTTGTTGATGATGTGCATGAGTATGTTTAGATTTTTCTCTTTCTTCATCTAACTTAATAATTTGACGTTGTCTAAGTTATAGTGAAGAATAAGGAGATTCATCAATGAATTGAACTAAGGTAAGAGAGGGAATAACTACATTCGTAGGAAGAATGTCTTCTTTTCCATAAACACGATTGAATGGAGAGGTGCCAATAGAACAAGTTATGAGTTATTCGATCTGCCCAAAGAGCAAAGATTAATGACTTGTTCCAATTTTGTTGGTTTCGATCAAAAGTTCTTTTGGTTATTATAATAAGATTTTTGTTTGTGGACTTTGGTAAACCATTTCCTTGCAGGTAATAATTTGTAGGAAAAATTAAGTTTAAAACCTCTTTTGATTGCAAATTCCATCATAGCAGTTCCTGAAAAATAAGATGCATTATCAAACATTAAAGAAGTAGGTAAACCAAACTTTGTTATGATATATTGGTTAATGAAATCAATGATATTCTCAGAGTTGGCTACCTTCAATGGAATTGCTTCCACCTTTTTAGTAAAGTAATATGTAGTTGTGAGAATATATGTATGCTGTTTGGAAGAGTTAGGAACAAACTCACCGATTATATCTAATCCCCATTTTTCAAATGGTTTTTCAATATTAACTGGCTGTAATGGAAAGGCTAGCTTCCTTTTTCTTCCAGATGCACTTTGACTCAATTTTCATTTTCTTGCATATTCATGAGCATCTTTGAAAAGTGTAGGCCAATAGTCATCTGTATGGAGGATTTTTTTTGTTGTCTTATTTCCTCCAAAATGTCCTCTAGCTGGTCCATCATGGAGTTCCTGCATGGCTTTCTCTACTTCAATTTTTTCTACACATCTTAATAGTATAGAATCAAAGTTTCTTCAAAATAATACATCTTTGATTAATTCATATTGCTTGGCCTTTAATCTCAAAGAACGTTTCATTTTGTAATTGAGTTGGGTCAGAGCATATCCATTTTTAAAATAAAATACGAGATCAATGTATTGAGATTGTGCATCGTTGAGGCTTACCTATGATATTTGTATATTGTTACCTAAATCTTCTTATGATAAATGGGATGCTCCTGTTAGCATTCTGCAAAAACCTTGACCTCTAACAATTTTAGAGGGTCTAATTTCTACATCATATTCTTGTAAATCAGTCACCCAATTAGCCCTTTTCTTTCCTAATTCTCTTTTCGTTAATAGTTTTCTCACTGCAGAGAATGGAACTATGATTTTGGTGTGTGTTTTTAGGAGAAATGGCCTAAAATTCTTTATAGTCTTAAAGATAGCAAATGCTTTCTTTTCGACAGATGAATAATTTAGTTCTGCACCTTGCAAATTGGAACTAAAAAATTATATTGGTGCTTCAATTTGTTGGTAATTAAGTCACGTTAATGCAGGAACATTTGATATATCTGATGAAAATGTATATAAATTAAAAGGATTAAGAAAATTGGGGGTAGTCAGGAATGGAACTTTAACAATAGATTATTTGATCAAATCAAATGCTTCTCTTTCATTATATCCCCATTTAAAAACTAATTTTTTCTTAATCGTGTTTTTCAATGGTAAAACTAATTGTGAAAGTTTAGGGGCAAACCTTTTAACAAAATTAATTTTTCCAAGAAATAACTGCATGGATTTCTTGTTATGAGGGAAAGGAATTCTCTCAATTTCTTCAATTCTTTCAGGATCAATATAGATAACTCTTTTTGACACAATGAATCCTAAAAGCCTTCCTTCATCTAATGCAAAAAATGATTTCTTTTGGTTTAATGAGATGCCATACCTTTTACATCGCTCGAAGACTTACTTTAGGTCTCTCATCTGATTGGTTGTTTGTTTAGAAAAGTCTGTAATGTCATCTAAATAAATAGCCACTGATTTATTGATAAGACCCATAAAAGCTGTGTCCATATCTCTATGGAAAGTGGCACCTGCATTAATCAATCCAACTGGCATCTTTTGATAGGCGTAAGTTCCCCACTTAGTCCTGAATGTAGTCTTTAGTATTTCATATGGATGTATGAGAATTTGGTTATATCTTGAAAATCCATCAAGAAAAGACATAAAGTCAGAACCAGCTACTGTTTGCAGTACTTTTTCCATGGTTGGCAATGGAAATTTCTCTTTTTGACATGCTTTGTTTAAATTCCTAAAATTAATACAAATTATAATATCGCCAGTTTTGTTCCTGAGGGGTACCAAGTTTGAAACCCATTTAGAATGCCTAATTGGAAAGATGATCTTTGCTTTGAGGAGTTTACTCAGCTCTGTTCTAAATTGATTTTCAAGATTTGGGTGAATCTTCTTGAATTTTTGTTGTATAGGTTTCTCATCTGAAATCATAGGAATTGTGTGTTGAATCACATAAGTGTCATATGTTTTTAGTTCAGTATAATCCCAAGAAAAGATACTTTTGTACATTCTAAAAAAACCTGAGAAATGATAATATTTCTTCGGAAGATAGACCAAGACCTAAATTTACATTCTGCGGTTTATTGTCAGGTCCTAGATTTACTAACTCAAATCTTAAGGTAGAACTTTGAGTTTTTCAGTTAGTAACTCTTTTAGACCTGTATTTCAGATCATATAGGTCTTCTAACTTGACAAGAGACTTAGGAATCGGATTTTAATCTTGTTCTTCGTTAATCTGAATGTCATGTTTATTTTCATCCAAAATTTGACATCATAAGATCTTTCAGATGTTAAAAAAACTATGATATCTGAATCATTATTGAATACTCTCCAATTGGTAATATTGTCAGGAACAGACGGTCTAAAAATTAATTCAATAGAAATCTATCGGGACTAAACTCTTGGGATGGAATTAACTTTGATGCTACATTAGCCAATAGATCTGCACTAGGATTTTGCATTCTAGGCATGGAAGAAATATTAAAGACTAAGAAATTAATGGTTATTCTTGGACTAATGATTGGTAATGTTTTAAATGTCTACAATTACAATGAATGGTATTTCTTACTTGTCTAACAATAATTTCCGAATCTCCTAGGACTTTAAGATATTTTATGTTAAGATCAATGGATTTGTACAAACCTTGGACTAATGCTTCGTATTCAGCTATATTGTTCATGCAATTGAATTCAACTCTGTAGGCTAACATGGTTTTTTCTCCTTCTGGGTTTACTAAAATGCATCTAGCACCCGCACCATCTTCAGATTTAGAACCGCCAAAATAAAGAGTCCAAAATAAATAACTAACTACTGGTTTATCTACAAACTTAATACCTTTTGAAATGTCTGTCTCGGAAAAATTCTCGACTTGTGAAATAAATTCATTATAAAAAAAGGGTGATGGTTGAGCATTGAAATTTCTCAAAAATGATTCTGCCGAGTATTTTCCAATGATGTTATTATTGAATGCTACTCGCTCATTAATTCCTTCAATATCAGTGATTGTATGTTTCATGAACTTTTCATGGTCTATCCAAATTTGTTTTGTCTTTCCATTGTATGATAGCCACATATGTGACCAGTCTGTTGAAAAATATCCATGAAGTTTTTCAGACCGGTCTCTGCTTAATACTAAACCATAAAACTCAGGAATATCAACCACCAATATATTGATTATTTGAGAAACCTTGGGATTCAATGAAAATCTGATAGAAACAAAATTTATTTCTCCTACCACCTCTACTTTGGTTCTATCAAGTTGTACTATATGAACAAGAGAAATCTAAGGAGTTATGTTCAACTTAGCACAAACTGATTTTGGCATTATATTAGAGGAGTCCCCTGAGTCTATTAAACAATTGTGAACTTTTTTATTAAATATCACATAGGTTAAGAGAAACAGAGGAGTATGAGAGATGGATTTATCACCTATCATAATAAAATATGTAGCATCAATATTAGTTGAAGGAGAAGGTGGCTTACCCATTTCATTACCATCTTGTACTACTACTGGAGCAGGTAAAGCTAAAGCAGGAACTACATTCAAGTAAGCTCATGAATTGAAATGTTGGCCCTGGTTTTATTCATATCTTCAATTACATTATACTCAATAGTGTCTGAGACTACCATTTTCTTAATGTAGGTGGAGTATCTGAAGTATTAGGACTCGTTTGTGTAGCCTTTGAAGTAGACTTTTTTCTTACTGATTTATCCTTAGCAGTAGTTGAATTTTTCTTTTGTTGACTTAGTTGCATTGCTTCAGTAGTGTTTTTGTTTCTTGTAATCACATGTAAAGCTTCTTGTTATTCTTCACGTGGTAGGATGAAATCCCACATTCCGTTTAGTTCAACTTCTTCTTCTTCTTCATTTTCTTCTTCCTCTGTTTACTCTTCCTCTGTATATTCATTAGATTTAGTATTATATATGATGTTCGGTGGTTGAGTATTAGAGGATTGACCTTTCCTGAAGGGTCTCAAAGTCATTTTTGAACTAGAACTTTCAGAGAATTGTTTCCTGGTATCTACCATCTCATTTTTCATAGTCTTCAAAACTTTGTGAAGACCTTCTACATCAAACGAATCTTTATATGGCTTATTTTTCGAATCATCTTTATAGGATACCTTCTTTGATTTTCTATATTCTTGAGAATTCTTCTTCTCAAGAGCGGTTATGGGTTTCTCTATAGATAGAGATTCCTTCATGTTTGCAGCAAGTGTCGGCAATTTTTCTCTATCAACAAAAATATCTATATTGGATGGAAGAGATAAAAAAAAACCACTCAATTTGAACTTATGAGCCAAGAAATGATGTAGCAGGAATTTTATTGAGTAATTTATTAAATCTTGAATTAAAATATTTTATTTTCTCACCTGATTTAGCTTTTAGATTTGATAAATAATTGATGAGCATAGCAGTGGTCCTGTCATCCCCAAACTTAGATACAAATTGTTCTTTGAGCATATTCCAGCTAGTTATAGAGTGGGTAGGCAGTGAAAAATACCAAGATCCAACAGATCCTGTAAGAGTGTATGGAAATAATCGTACAACACAATCCTCTTTAACTAATTCTTATATATTGATGGCTAACAGATAATTATTAATGTGTTCTTCTTCCAGAAGACCATTATCAGGATTAAATTTGGGTAACCATATTTTAGGTGATTTTGGTAGAGCATGAAGAGGAGCGGGCATATTTACAGCCCCTGGATTGTTCGATGGCTGTACATTTGGTGGAGGTACTTGGCCTACCATTGGAGCTTGAGTGGATGTGATGGATGGAGTTTGAGTTGAAGAAGAGGCAGGCTGAGTGTTAGAACTAGTTGAAGGGATAGTATTTTTTAGTTAAAGTAAAACTGATTGTTGGAATGAAAGTGGTGGAAATGAGTGGAGGTAATGGAGGTGAATGAGATAAGATCTCTCTAGCGATTGAATCTGATTGAGTCCTCTTTATTCTCTTTCGAGTACTATCGATGGGAAATTCAAAGGGAAGAATTCATGTCTTTTGACTTTCTAATCAAGTTAGTATTCTGTGAGGCTGTAATGAAGATGAAATACTGATATCCAATATTTTAGAAGATTCATTCTTTTCGGCTGAAATGGATACTCTCTTTAACTTTTCTATCAAAGACTGAACCTCAGGTGAATTTTGATGAGAATCACTAGATATTATGGGTTGAGTGTCACTATGAGACTTAGGAGAAGGATGATCGACTTCAGATTTTGAAGATGAGGATCTAGATAATTTTCTGGAAGTTGATGGGGATCTAGAGGGAGAGAGGTTTTAGAGTGACTTATGGATTGATGAGACCTTCTTGCCATTCACAAGGCCCTCTTTCTAGCGCCAAAATTTTGAGGCCTTGAAATTCATTGCCACAACATGGGGGAAAAATACCCACTCCAAACCTTAAAGCAGCTCCTTTTCCATTTGGTGTGGTGACTCTGACTAGGGATAGTGGGAACAGTTTCATAATAAGGAATTATATTGGGTGTGTTTTGATTATGTAACATGAAATGGAAAATTATTTTAATCTATCACATGCATATATCTATATTATATATTGTACTATATACCCGGGGTGTTTCTTCCTTTATGTGATCTAAAAAGATATCTTTCAACTATTAGTAATGTAGATTATTTAACAGTCGAAAGAGATGAAAATTATGTAAGATGATCCTTATAACAAAATAGTTTGGTTACAAGAATTATGAGAAGTATATCGCATTCATATGTGTGATTATATATTTAATAAGAAATCACAGACAAATATTAGTACATAATCGCATTTAACATTCATCGAAAATGATGTTTCAAATATATAATGCAATAAAGAGATGACTGTCAATCTAGAAATCAAGACTTAATACAAATGAATAGAAGTACCATATGTACGAAGTTCTACTCATGTAAACTGACGGTAGATATATGCTCCTCTTTACTTTGAAGCAATTTAAAGTGTACAGTAGTGAAACATTAGTTAAGCAACTTCAAATGTCAAAAGATAACAGATTGTGTTCCATTAATTCATATAATCATTCACACAATTACAATAGTGCATTCTTTGAGAATGTTTTCGACAAATTTCTGGACCCTTCTCTAAATTCATGAGAGGGGTTTAAATAATAAAGTAACTATGTTTTAAAAATATGTTATTACATAAAAATAGAGGATGTTTCAAACAACCATCCTCGTAAGACTAACTTTAACTACAATATAGGAAAATAAAGTAACAATATGGTTTATGAATTCCAATCTTTATTTTGGATTTGATCTCGAAGTCAAAAAATATATAGCATGGGCTTTAGATGAGTTGGTTGCAAAATATTTGATTTGACCTGCCCCTTGAATACTACATTTGAGAGTGCTAGCTGCGATCTTCTTGTTGAATATGTTAAACACTCCAGGGTCTGTACTGATGATAAGGTTTGATAAGAGAATTCCAATAATTTTCTTGATCAAACTTATTTACTTTTTTAATTGTTTCATCCTACATTTCTGCCTTTTATTTCCATTCTGTTTCCAACTATTTGATTTATGAGAGCACTTCAGACGTGCACTCTTTGATGAGTTCTACTTTCAACAGTTGTTCACATATAGATTCAGTAATTTCCTTTGTCATCTTTGATGCTTTCACTGTTGCTTTCTCTTCTTGCTTTATCTGTGCTTCCCAATCCTTAAATAAGATCTTCTTGTGGGATTTGTCTATATGGGGTAGTCCATATTCCTTGCCTGAGTCTTATGATTTCCATTGAATGTTTTCATTGATTTTATTTTCGATCTTCTCACATTCAAGTTTCTGGATAGCTACCTGTTGGATCAATATTTCACTTAAGTCACAATAAGAGCTAGTAATAGAAGCTTATTCAAAAAATTCTTCTTGTTGTGGCTTTAACTTAGCATTCACATCCAATGCTTCCTTTATGAACTACTCTAACTATGGCTAGCTTTGTAATCTGTTAATCGCTGCTTCCAGTTGTGTTTTCTTCTCAGTGAGTTGTACTTGATGCTGTAAATTAAGACTTTTGAAATGATTTTGAAATTGGGACATCTTAAATTCTATTTTCTCGCATGAGTTAGAATTTTCTTGATTTAACAGTCTCTCTAATTCTTTTATTATATCTTCTCTCTGCTTCTGTAAGATTTTAACCTCAGTAGCTTTATTAATAGTGGTAGTAGCATATTCCCCTACAAACTATGATAGTTTGGTTAAATGTTCAGTAGGATCAGCTAGAGGATCTTTCCACAAAACATCAATAGACTCATTCGTAAGGTATGTGACTTTATCATCAATTATTCTCCTTTTGCTTTTCTTGACTACAAGCTTACGATTACGACTGTAGAAGACATCCAACGAAGGAATTTCCTAAACTTGTAACACTATCTGTTCTAAGGGATATGCTGGGATGATCTCTCAATCATGAGTTTCAAGAACTTGTTGTACTGGAGTAACAGTTTCAACTAGCTTCTAGGAATGTTCAGGTGTCTGAAAACTGGCAGCTTGATCAGTATTAGGATTTCTTTTAGGAGTATTTATTTCTTTAAAAAACTCATCCCATTCACTATTCAAATTATTTGGTTGGGACTTTTCTGACTAATCAAGTGTATCTTAACTGTGTTGAACTTCTTGGGAAGTTTACTCTCTTCCATTACTTCCTACTTTCTCCTGCATCTCAAAGTGGTCACCCTTTGAATCCTTGAATGTTCTATCTTCTATGTTTAAGTGGTCAATTACTCACTTAACCATATCTGTATAGGGGAGAATATTTGGCCTTGCTTCTACCTTATGGATGAATGAACATGCAATGTCAAGATAGGTCAGATCAGAAGAAACAGGCGCGCCTGATGAAGCAATTCTAACTATTACCCTGGGCTTCTCATCCTCAAAAAATTTTTACATTGCCTCCCACGAAGAACTTCCACAATATTTATTGTAGGTGGTGTCTGAGAATAGGGGAGACATGTCTGAGTCTTCCTTAGACGATACTTGGGCAATCTCTTTTCCTTTCTTGTTCATCTCTATTTCCCTCACTCCGTTAAGTGGTTTCCTGATTTCAAGTGAATGGAGAAAACATTAAAAATATAGAGAACATAGAGGAAACAAAATTAAAACAAATATGGCATTCAATTGCTTCAAAACACGCTCGAAGTAGATATGGATCTTCACGTGAAGTATCTATCCATCAATTTAAGACGTTGGATCGCACATTCAGTTTTATTTGACTTGAGTCATTTCGCATGCTCGAGAAATTAACTAACATTTATCGCATATGGAAACTTATAACTATTTCCATTTATGATGCTACCCATAAATCATGCAAAATGCAATATGTGCAAATCGCAAATCAAAAATTTTATGCGGTAAATGAGTTTTCTTTTAGTTAAGTCCTCCGAAATGCGAAGTGCACATTTGAAAAGTCAAGAAGCTGCGCTTTATCGAACTTTGGAATTTTATGTTTATTTCTTTATTGGCTCATCAGGCCTGCGTAATCGCAACTTTCACCGAATTGCATATAAGTTTGGTTGTTTAAATGAGGCGCAATGCGATTTTCGTTTATAACGGTGATTGAAGTGTTTGCAATAAGATTTTGATATAACTTTCGAAATATCTTAGTGCATATCGCAGCCCGCACGACTTAGCGGATTTTAAGTCATTTAAATCGGTAATGTATGCAAATTGCAATGCGCACTAAGGAATGGAAGTGAAAAAAGAAAAAGAAACTTGATTTCCTAAAGTTTTTTGACTTAAACTAAAAAATAAATGAAATGAATTCCCTAATTATTTTTAAAGGGTCCCCATTTATTAAATTAAATGGGGTTTGTTGTATAGCACAACATATTGGTAGCATAGAGTTATAAATATGGAAATGGAAAAGGCGGTTTCATGGTGGAATTAATTTCCATTTCACTTTCAAGCAGAGATATGTGCATGTCTTCCAGTGGAGTTTGTGTATAACCATCGCATGATTTGCAAGCAATGGAAAAAATTTATGTCCTTAATATACTTCTTGACTAGGTGGGTTGAGGCATCTATCAATAGGAATCAGACTCGGTTGGTTGTGTGTGATTTCAGTATGAGAACCCCATATATGGCTTTTTGTTTCTACACAAGGACACGGATTAAGCCACGTCTTGTCGTTTCATTCCTTAACGAGGTGGAATAGAAATATACAGGTTCTTTCAAACAATCTATGGGAGCACTCATCTTGGTCAAAAATGTCGAATTCAGAAGTAGTTGTTGCACACTTTGCAATCCTTATATAGAAGTAGTTGCCGCACAATGTGCCTTAGGAGGAATTCAAAGAGAATTGATTTCACCTCATAACCCAGAGTAAAATGGGTTTGCAGAGATAAAGAACAAAACTATTGTGGGAGAAACATGAGCTATGTTGCATGATCAGGGCCTACTGTTTCATTTATTGGTGGAAGAATGTAAGACAACAGTACTTCTGGAGAACAAAATTCCTCATAGGATACTTGGGATGATTACACTAGAGGAGGATTTTTCAGGTAAGAAACTGGATGTTTCATATTTTTAAATGACCCAAATATGTCAGGAAGATGCTTGAACAAACAAGAGAGATGGGGATATTTCTGGAGTACACTAATACACCTTACAACTATCGGGTGTACTTGCGAGCACATCGGATAACATTGGTCAGAAGATATGTGAAGTTTGATGAAGACAAAGCCATGTGATTGTCCCTTGAGAAGGAGCGTGAGTTCAATGCAATTTAGGAGCTCTTAGCTCCGAAGGATGGACCCGAGGATATGGAGCAGCCACAAGTAGAGGAACAAAGAGTGGTAGAGAGCACTCATGTAGAGCCATTCACTAGAGATGGAAGGAAGCACACCATAGAGGCTGACATTGTATTGCTAGATGCGAGAGAAAATATGGGCATACCCACATCACAACAAAGGCAAAGAAGGTCCCCAAGGTGGTACACTAGATACATGGCTCTTATGAGCGGAGTTAATAATATAGAACAATCCTCTTTTGATGAGGTTTTGCAACAGCCAGCATGGGTTTATGCCATGGTTGAGGATTATGACTCCATTATCAAGAAAAGTGCATGGGAAGTTGTCATAAGATGAGTGGGGAAGTCAATGGTAGGCTCCAGATCGGTCTACAAGGTGAAGCAAGCAGTAGATGGGAGTGTGGAGAAACACAAGGCTATATGTTTTTCCAGAGGGTTATCTCAGGTTGAGGGGATTGACTATGATGAGACATTTGCACCAGTTGCAATGTACTCATCCATTAGATCCATCCTTGCACTCTTTGCGTAAACGGGAAGGAAAATACATGAGATGGATGTAAAGAAAACCTTTAGCAATGGAGTTATCGATGAAGAAGTGTACATTGAGAAGCCAGAAGATTTTGAGACCTTAGACAGGGATTCACATGTGTGTACAATTGAGAGAGCACTATACGGGCTGGACCAAGCACCCCATGCTTGGTACACTAGGATTGACAACTATTTCACCGGGTCGGGCTTCACGAAGAGTGAAGCAGATGCGAACCTATATCATATTGTAGTTGATGGTAAGCTTTTGTTTATTGTAATTTATGTTGATGATATGATACTGATAGGTGATGAGCAGATCATTAAGTCTTGCAAAGATAATCTTGCAAGATAATTTGAGATGAAGGACATGGGGCTATTGCACTATTTCCTTGGATTGGAAATATGGAAAAGATATGGGGACCTATTTGTATCTCAAGAAAACTATGAGAAGGATATTTTGAGGAGGTTCCACATGGAGGGAAACAAACCCATGGGTACTCCTCTTGCAGGAAACTAGAGGAAGGAGGATGGTAATTTATGTGAGGTGGTCAGTGCTACTTTTTACAGGAAGATGGTGGGTTCACTCATGTATTTGGTGAACACACAACCCGACATATTCCACGTAGTTAACTAGTTGATCTAAGCTATGGTTAAGGTAACCAAGCTATTTCAGAAGGCAAGGAAGCATGTGTTTAGATATATCAGGGGCACTTCAGAGTATGTATTACGGTAGAAATGTACAGAGGGAGTGAAGCTTCAAGGTTTCATCGATGCAGATTGAGGTCAGATTCCATCTGAATGGAAGACCACATCAGGAGGCATCTTCAACATAGGATCAAAAACGATTTCTTGGTACAAAAAGAAATGGAGATTAGTTTCACTCAGTTCAACAGAGGAAGAGTACATGGCGGAAAGTGAGGTTGCTTGAGAGGCCATCTAGATGGGGAAGATACTTTTTGGGTTGTTTGGTCAGCAGATAGATCTGACAGTGATACATTGTGATAACCAGAGTTGCATCATATTCTGTGAATCCAGTGTTCTATAAGAGGTTCAAGCATATTTATATCGGGTATCACCATCTCAGAGATTATGTTTAGAGGAGGATTATTTCAGTAGAGTACATTCCCATTGAGGAGCGGGACGCATATATCTTGACGAAGGCACCGGCAAGAAGAAAATTCGAATTCCACAGATACAGGATTGAGGTAGCACATAATCCATTTCTTGTTTAGAGGGAGTGTTGAAGTGGCACCAATAAATTTCACGCCACTACAGGGCTTCTAATTTAATTTTCCCTTAATTAAATTTGAAGAGAAATTGTAATTTCATCTCATAACAACTTCTGTTAGTTAACTAAGCCAGAATTACTAATTTATCTTAGAAAACTTGAGTTGAGGGCCAGAGAAGATACATGTAGAGTGATTTCATGGTTTAAGGGGGTCCTTTACAATTATTCATGAGTTTTAATTAGATAACTCAATTAATTGAGTTAAAATTAGTTTAAGTAGTTCTCACTAAGTGATAAGCTAGAGATAGGTCCAGTGAATTAAATATTATTTAATTCACAATGAGTGATCAATAAATTAACCAATAATTCACTACGAATAGGTATTGCATGTAAGTTTTGAGGAAGCCCCTGTTGAGACAAAGGGTAAAGGGAATATAACTATCAATTGTACAATTAGAAAATTGTACAAGTCATGTATATATTCAGTTGGAGACCTTGGATGGATTGTACAGTTAAGGCAAGGGATTTTCCTATTTAATAGGGATTTAATTCCTTAAGGGATGTGTGAGTAAGATAGGTTGAGTAGAGGCTGATAATTGGATAAGTATTTGTCCAATTTTTCCTAGATCAATGTGAAATAGTTGTCAGAGTGCAGAAGTCCTATTGTGAGAGAAAAAATTGTATTATTTCAAGATCCTAGACTTTATACAATATATAGATAGCAATTTTTTAGGTAGCGTGCTTTCCTGAGATACATCTTGTGTTGTGCCATTGATTGTTTCTTTCAATTAATTGTTTATGTGATTGTGCGATCATGTTTGTTTCTACAGAATTTGTAGAAGGATTTAATATCTTGTTTTCGTACATCATAGGATCAGATTGAATCCCAATGGTATAATTTATACACTAAGTAGAAGTAGTGACATGATCAACATTGGGTGTCAAACAAATTCCAGGTGGGCGAAAAAGTTTGGATACATTTGGAGAAGGAGAGTCTTGCTGGACCCCACCACAAGCTTGAACCACTTTGATATGGGCAATACAACAACGCCAAATTTGTAGGGGACAACGCCTTAGAGCATAGTATTCCACCATTCATTGGTCTGCACCCATTTTTCAACGTGGACCTCCTTCGACCATACTTTCCACCTTTACTGAACACATCTAAAATTATAGAACAAATCACACCAACGAAGCTAAACCCATATTACATGTAACAAGCCACAATTGATTGTAACATGGAGACATAGATCATGAAAACCTGCCAATAGAGGATCCATCTATATCGAGTAGCCAAAGCATACCAAATTCTTCACTAGGGCAAGTGGTTCACCAGGGACCAAGTTCAATAGAAATTTTGTGACCTCATGGAGGCTCTGCATGCAATGGGCATCATTGCTTCCTAATGGGGGAGGAATGATCCAGGTGGATATTGGTGGCCACCCATCTATGCCACCTAGACCTAGAGTTGGTTTCATAATTTTCCTTGTTTATAACAACCTTTACTATTTTTAGGAGTTTTTCAGGTCGTGAACTTCTGAATCTGTTTTAACGCTCTAAACAACACTTTTTTGAGGCACACAATAGGCTCCTAGCCATAGGTAGGGGCCTACGGAAAATCCTGTAGTACTGAGATAGATATTTCGAATGATATATTGTAGTCGTCAAACAGAGATAATATGACCAATTTACAGACCCGGGAATTTTGCTACCTAACTGAACCTACTAGGGCCTGCAAACTCTTGGTGTTTCATCTCATGGGGTTAGGATTTTGGTTGTTTATGGTTTTCTCATGTTTTTCAATAAGAAAAAGGCATTTGAGCCTCATTTTAATGTAGTTTAGAGGCATGTAACCACCACATCTCTTCTGATAGATAAGCTAGCATCGTCTGAGCTAGTTTATTTTCCATTCCGTGTGTAAGCACTTTTCAGTATTTGATATTAATGAAATGAAGTGTTATTCCTACTACATCTCTATGTTTATGTTTATTTCTTTATTTTATTGCGTTCTTGCATAAGTATGGATGAGGGGACCGAGGTCTCCTTGTGTGGTTGCATTGGGAGAAGAAGTAGGAAATAATATAAGTGCCAAGGGCTAATCATATCACTGTATACATATATGTGCAGGTCTGACTGGATATTAGAAAGGAATGCTTGGAGTTGGGATTTCAGAAAAAGGTAAGGCATCCTCTTTTAATTATAATTCAAAGCTTGGTTGTGGTGGTTATGGTTTAAGTGTTGGGGTTTATATAATTTTTATAAAATTTTAAATTCTCAACCATGGTATAATATTTGCAACAATATATCCTAATATGCTCCCATTTGAGCTAGGTAATTGGAGTAAAAAATCCTTCAAATATAGGGTATCCAAATGTAGCATACTTGTATTTTATTTGGGTTATATTAACAAAATATTTCATATCTATTTATTCTTATGGAATTAGAGGGAGTGCCATACATAGTTGGAAAGATATCACAATTTGTTGTTTGACTATGTGACCTCATCTTTCATTTGGACAAACTTTGACATCAATAACAACCATTTTGAATATATTGGACAACGTTTTGGCATTCCTCTAATGGAAAAAAGAATGTGAAAGGACGTCCAGGTTGCATGATCGGATTTAGATTCCTCACCTTGATTGCAGAATGGTTATGTCCCAATTAACGTGGGTTAGAGTTGGAGTCATGTTGGCCCTTGTGACATTTATGAAATAATTCTACTAATGATGAAATAGTGGGAGTCGTTTCTATGAAGTTATTGATTATGCCTAATAAAATGTACTCATTAATTATTATACTTATTATTTATAATATTTTATAAATAAATAAATAAAGCTAAATACTACATACTTATTACCCACCATTAAAAAAGCCACAAAAATTATTGGTCCCTTTATAAAATTATATTATATTCTATTATATAATATTTTCTTAATAAATTTTTAGATTTTTCAAAATTAGAAAAAACCCAACCAAAACTGCTCACCAATTCCTTTCATTTATTTATAATAGGAAGTCTAAGTAATTTCTATTCATAATATAAGCTCTGAACCGACATGGCTATTTTGTTTCAAAGAGGCTCAATATTCATACCTCTGCTATATATATTGTCGTTGGAGTCATATTTCATACCTTAACTATTCTTCGACTTTGCAGGTGTTCTTCGATTCTGTATATGTCCTTCGACTCTGTATTTGTATTGGTCCCCTCGAGTTATAAATATGGAAATGGTAAAGGCCTCTTCGTGGTGGAACGAATTGCCTACTGACTTTCAAGCGGAGATATCTGCACGTCTGCCAATGGATTTTGTGTATATCCATTGCATGATTTCCAAGAAATGGAACGCCTTTCTATCCTCAAACTACTTCCTTCCTAACCAGGTAGGCAGAGGCATCTATCAATAGGAATCATACTCGGTTGGTTTTCTGTGATTTCAGTATGAAAACCCTATGTATGGATTTCTGGTTTTACACAAGGATCTGGATTATCTCATGTCTTGACCTTTCATTCCTTAAGGAGGTGGACTGGCAATATACGACTTCTTTCAAACAATATGTGGGAGGACTCATCTTGCTCGAAAATTTCAAATTCGGAAGTAGCTATCGCACACTTTGCAATCCTTATACACTATATTGCATTGTTAAAATCCAAGACCCACACGCAATATACAAAGTCGCAGCTGTTGTAGCTATGTGACAGTACATACAAAGTTGCAGCTGTTGGGAACGAATTTTCCATCAGAATGTTGTATAGGAGTTGGAGATCACGTTTGTTTCATGATCCGATTGAGAGAAGTAGAAGATATTTTTGCTTTGAGTTTAATTGATAACCCATAAGCCATCGTTGCGTGGGAGGTAAATACTATGAGGCCTCCCTTACAGAGCTATAGCCATTGAACAAAACATACGTATCAAAGCCTAGTAAAATATATTAATAAATTTTAAATAATATCAGAATGTTTAACAGAATTTGTGTTGAATTGAAATTTAATGATTAAAGGTTGTTTTGTCTTTTCAAAATTTATAAATTTGGTATATGGAGAAACTATAAAAAAAGAGCAAAAATAAATATATTATTATGTATAAAATAATTAATAAAAATAAATTTATATTATTTTTTATGCATTATTTTTACAGTGAAATATTTTATTTTTATTTTATATACTAATTAAGAAAATTATTAATGTTTGTTTAGATTTATATATATATATATATATATATATATATATATATATATATATATATATATATAATAGCAATGCTCACGAATGAATATGAATTAAAAATGTTAGGGTGTAGTTTCCCAAACCAACTATTCCAAGCTGCTTTTGAAAAATGTTTGATGATGTCTGAGTTGTAGATGCCTTAGGTCAACTCTATCACCTGCTTGCAATTATCTCAAGGTATATCGAAAGAGGCCTATTGGCATACACCTTGTAGTTGCTTAGATATAGCAGAATTAGAATTTTAATGATGAAATCCTTGCTACAGATGTATATTAATTATGCAATGATAGCTTCAACGCAATGTACTAAAAAAAATCATCATCTTATTGCAAGAACATGTTGTTGTAAGAGATCATGATGATGAAACTCTTGATGTGAAAATGCTGAAACAACTACTGTAAGATAAAACCCTTATTAAAAATATGTTGCTTGGATGCTTTGATGCCCTTTACCGTCCATACCACTAAAAAATGATAAGACACAATTTCGAACAGCTACAAAATTAATGTGGCAGTGCAAGAGAGAATTTGTCTCACTGTAGATAACACTCATAACATAAATTTGCGAATATAAAGTATTGCTGTCAATGACCCCTTATTGAACAAATTTGATTCCTGAGAAAACTTCACTACTACTAGCTAACCTCTATCCTCTTGTTTTGTTTGCAAGGAATGAATTCTCAAATATCATCTGTTTAAAATTTTAGAACAAGAGTAGAGTAACCAATGATGATTGCAGCTCTAGGAATCAATAAATACAAGTGTGAAATATACCTCTGTATGAATGTAGATGTAACTTGAGAAACCATTCTCCCTTCAAATTTCCTGGTAAGTTAACAAGATCAAGAGAGATATAATTTTAATTAAATCCACAAAGACAAGTATATTTATATCTTTAATTCCAGGAAAATCTTCGATGAGTCCTCATCTTTACATGATGCATATACAAGACTTCAAGATAGTAAAACAAAAATCGTGCCACTTTATAAGGTACACAAGGCCAGACAATTTCTATGATGTATAATACAATATGTGAAAGGCCTCAAGGATTTTCATACAGAAATGTTTAGGATCAAGATATTAACATTCAATTATAATCCATACTACGATTAATGAGAAATATAATTACACCTTTTCTATTTTATCCCTACGCAAAAATGTTTCAGAGCCGCGTCAAGTGCCTTGAACTCTTCTTTTCATATTAGAGTGTATACATAACCAAAAATTGAATATGATATTGTCCAGCTTGTCAAGAGTTCTTTAGAGGGATGCCCTATGGAGGGACGACCTACAAAAGAAGAATCTCAACTGCTTCATTACTTCCAAATGTATTCTCTTTCATTTTCTACTTTAGACCCCTGCAATGTAAGTCCAACGAACCCACAAACAAGAGCCAATAACCCACAAGGCCTCTCTTTAGGTCTGTCACTACTTCCATAGGGCCAATAAGTTTCTGTTGATACCTTGAATGTGGCTTCAATGAATGTTTCAACCAAGCCTCTCATCTTATTTTCAATCACTACCATAGGGTCGAATATTTCACATCATTAGTTTGACTATAAATTCATATTCTCGGAGAGCTAAGGAATGCTACATAAATAGTTTTCGATGGGCTCCTATTAGTATTCCAATTTCCTTTCAGAAGACCACAAATATATTCTAGAGCTGACTTTGGCTTTGATGGTATAAATTGCATACATATTGGAGGAGTGACGAGTGTTTTTAAAGTTTAGAGATCCAAACAAATTCAATAATTTGGGGAAATATTTGAAGTTGACTTAGATAGTTTTTAAGTTAAAAAAATGACGAATAGGATACATGCCACATAGCCTTTTTGGAGATCCAAAAATAGTTTAAAATCATAATTTTAATAATATTCATTTTAAGCTTTAAGTATGGAAGAAATTAATTGTTTTCTTTTTTTAGTTCTAATTTTAATTTTAATTGTCCTTTCACTTCTATTAAATTTATTCATTCAATTTTTTAGAAATTCTTTGTAAATTCAAAATTTCTAATGTAATTTTCTAAAACAAAAGAATTGAATCTACTCTACTCATTGTTGAAAATGGAACCAATAAAGATTCAAATTTAATTTTCCCTTGAATTATATTAGAATAAATTGCAATTCCACATCACATGATAACTTGTATGAGTTAACTAAGTTATTTTGACATGGTTCATTTAATTAGATTCGAGGGTCTAACTTGAGTCATGTAGAGTGTCTCCTATATTATAGACTCTTTGGTTGAGTTTACTTTGAGTTGTAATTAATTAACTTAGTTTATGTGAGTTAAAATCAGTTTAACTAGTTCTAACTGATGAAGGAACTACTCAGATGTCAAAGAGTGGAACTTGGACTTGAACCATATTCTCATATTTTTTGACTTATGAAATATACAAATAGTGGGGTTTTTGTATTTTGCGATCGTAATTAGTTTCCGCAATTGGTAGAGTGTATTCTAGTATATTTGTTTAGCATATTAGAATTATTAGTTTGAATCTACGTGTAATTTGTACATGGTATCAAAGAAGGAATCATTATAGAAGAGAAGACTATGAATTTTTACGTGTAGGAGGAACAAGTTTTACAAAGCTAATCTTCAAGAGCTAGCAGTAGGATCAATATGGAATTCTATGGTATGAAGCTCGAGTATGCCTTTGAGGGTAGCTAGAATTACATTTTTTGGAGAGATCGGATAGAAGCAGTCTTGGAAGAAAATAGATTGAAGGAATTCATTGACAAGGACATCTTGAAATGAGCTCCAACTGATGCACAAGATTTAACAGAGTGGAAGAGGTGCATAGATAATGCTAGAAGAATTTTACTATAAGGAATTCGAAATCATATTGTATCGAGCCTCCATGGAAAGGAAACTCCATATACAATGTGGAAGTCATTAACATATATATTTTAGAACAAAAGTGACCACAAGAAGCTAGTACTGAAGGAGAAGCTCAGAAAAATCAGGATGGAGAAGGGTGACACAATACCAAAGTAACTTACCAATTTCACCCAATCTTAGGATGAGCTTGGAAGTGTTGGTGTTACAATTTTTGAAGATTATGTGTTGAGCCTAACACTTCTAGGCATTCCAAGAGATGGAAAAACTACTAGGATTCGGTAAATGGGATGAAGAAGCTACTAGAGTAAGAGCATTTGTGGTATGAATTGGTGCAAGAAGAGATTTGGTGGACCACCAAAGGTAGATCCTCTTATTACATTTTACTCTATTTCTAATATTCTTTTAAGAAAATGTTGATATTTTAAGTTTCATCATTTTATTTGTAATAAACACAGAAAAATTTCATAGTGGGATTATCAAATTTGTTATGGTTTCAATAATTTTTTAGAATAATGTGTTGACAATGGGGTTGTTATTATTTCAGGTATAGTTGAAAAATAGAATGTCAATGCAAAAATGAATTTCAAATTTTGATTTTTTTTAAATGCACTCACCACGTCAGCAATAGTAATGATGTAAATTGATCGCGGCATGTTCAGTTCGAAGGTAGTCAATACATTTTAGGTGAAGGTTTTTTTCTGCCACCATGTATGCAGTTACAAATTAATCATTCATAGGTTAAGATGCGGGTTAATGTAAAATCATTTATTCGAATGGTTAATTCTTGTTATTTCTTGTAAGTTCGGTAACTCTTGGAAAAGTCGTTTACGTCCAAGTTTGTTGACGAGAATCCAAGATCAAATATTGGTGAGTCATTATGTTTTTCCTCTAGGTTATAAAACTAATGGGGAAGAGAATAAAACCTAACACGACTGAGCTAAAGGCACCTGACCTGTTGGATATTTACCTCAACATTCAACAACAATTTCAACATGTTGGGTGGTAGGAGTGTTTCTACCATTTCAGCGATTACCATGATGTTGTGGCTTTGAAATTCACTCAGGGGTTCGATGGTTGGCACGTGGAGATAGGAAGACATTATTTTCTAGTCATATATGAGCTGATAGCAGAGGCTACAACGTTGTCTGAAAACAGAGAAAGGGTTTTTAGGATCCATGTTCTAGCAAGGATGGATGTTCCATTTTTCCTGAAAGCGGAGTTTAAAGGCTGAGACTTGAAGACTAGTGTTCAAAGGGCCTATTTTTAGGATAAGTACAATTGGTTGTTGATGATAACCTAGTCTTATCTCACTTGTGAAGGTTGTTTCAACTTGATAAACCTTTACTATTCATTTTCTTATCTCATTTGGTCGGTCAAGTTAGAATGAATGTTTGTTTCTATTTGCTGGAAATCTTGCAACACATGGCTGCTCTTTTTCAAGCCAGGGTAGACCCTTATCCATTTCTTGTGTTGGGGATGTTTCCAAACTTCAATCTCCTAAGGATAGAAGATGGAGGACCTGAAGCCATTTCTTGTGTTGGGGATGTTTTCAACCTCAACCTTCTGAGGGTAGAAGATGGAGGAAGAAAGGAACCAAATAGATTAATACAACTCATGCATGAGCTTCCACTAATCCAACCCCTAGCCGAAAAGAAAAAAACATCCCTTGTCATCTTCTGGTCCTAAAATCCCTAAGTTTTTTTCTAGGAGAAGTGTTAGGATAAAAAATATAGACCTTGCCTCCACTGAAAACTTGTCCTCTGTTATCATTTCCCGTCATGCTAAAAAATCACCCATTGAGAAATCCCATGTAGAAATAC
Source organism: Pinus albicaulis (assembly GCA_034641835.2). NCBI lineage: Eukaryota > Viridiplantae > Streptophyta > Pinopsida > Pinales > Pinaceae > Pinus > Pinus albicaulis. The sequence goes on from CM076576.1 coordinate 359,134,946, forward strand.
ATTCACCATAAATCATTAAAGGAAAATAAATTGATGTGGAAACCCAAGATGAAGAACCCACATTTGAAGAAGAACCACCACTTTCTGAGATCTTAAGGGGAGGTAAGAGACATCATACCAGGACTACAAACAAACCGAGGTTGAAGATAAAGTTGCAAATAAATCCAAACCTTTCCAAGGAGGTGATTGATGTGGACAACGTTCCATTAAAATACCTCATAGTAAACAAATAAAAAATTGTAGGTGCTAAGAAATCAAAAGCTAAAGAAACCAAGGAAAAATTCCCTATGGAAACCAGGTAGAGTAAGAGGAAAATAATGGAAAAGGTAGATGTTCTCCTAAAGTTAGCAAACACCATTAGTTAAGAATCTAAGGGCCATTTTGAGATTTTGATTATTGATTTTTACAAGTGAATTTTGGTGTATCGTTGATCATGCGCCTGTCAAAATTATATACAGATAAGCCCATGCGAGAGCTTAAATTCCCATTGTCAGCTGATCAAAAGTTCATAATTTTTTCTCAAAATTGAGAGTTACAAGATTCAGTTGAAACCAGGACAGTTGCGCAGATACCGTCTTCCTACTTCCGGCACCATGAACAATTTGAAAAAATGATGTAGTATGAAAGAGATATCATGTTCTGATCAATTTCCCAAAGAGCTAAATTTTACGACAATTTTAACTGGGATGCCCAGTCAGCATGGAGTGTTCACAATCATCAAAAAATGAATATTTCGAATAATATTCCTTTTCTCAGAGCCAGTCATATGATGACAAGTAGTGTGATTTCATTCGTTGGATGAGATGTATGTTATTTTTTAAGGGCCAATTGGAGTGTGACTGTCCCTGGGAAGCTGTAATAAAATTTTATGGAGGCAGTTGGGCTCGACCCCGCAACCTCCCATAGAGCATCCACCCGCCACAACCGTCTATGCTACACATCAAGTCTTAACTTATAAGGGTCAAAGAATATATTTGAAGTCTTATACATTAGACATTGGCGGTTAGGACTGCCGGTGGTCCCAACCCGCCAATGGTCCAAGGTTTATGGTCACATGTATATGCAACTAATTGCAACATATAACTTAACCCAATGGCTTATCGCAACCATAACCTTCGCCATTCAACAAGATCACATGTTGTAGTTACAATAAATATCTCCATGTGGTGAGGCATAAACATCACTTCTAACTCCGACATTTAACTTAAAGCCATGTTAAATGGCTACATTCCTACGGTTAAGGTCTATTCTACATAATTTTAAACACTAACCATTACACTCAAGCAGGGTTAGTGGGTGTACATGTGGCCACTCCTACACTTGACATTAAATTTTATAGTTAGTGCTGGCGGGAAATATAATGCACCCCTATTTTTGTGGGTTTTGGCTAAATTAACTATAGTTAGGTGGATTTCTCCACAATTAGTGGAGGTTTTCTTGGAGTTACTGGGAAAATGAATTGGAGGGTCAATTTTCGCCCAATTTGAGGGAATGAAGAGTCAATCTAGACTAATTTGAGAATTCTGGAGTCATTGGTGCAGAGAAAACAACCATTAGAGCCTTGTAAACACATGTATTTGAAAATTTTATAGCATAATGAAAGATGGACATGCCATTGGGAGTTGGACTAGCAGATGTAGCCCATAAGGGGTGAAGTTCTTGATCATGCCTGTTGTGTAAATGTTATGTGTGGTTTTATTTCTCTGTTATACACTAATGTTCAGTTTTATTTTCTCTTATTTCATGCTTCTAATTCACTAAAATCATCTATATTTCATGGTTAAAATCCTCAATCCTTAAGAAAAATATGCATATAGAATGCACATCTTACTAAAAATACACTTAGCACAACAAACTAATAAAGTCATTTCAGATCAAGTTGGTATGAGAGCTAGAGTTTATGCGCTAGTGTTGTTTTGTGAAAGTATTTTCTTAACTATTTGCAAGTGTTAGATGCTTACTAGGCTCAAGCTCAAGAGAGGAGAAGGAAAATTGGTGGAAGCAAAAGGGTCTCAAAGTGAGCCACAAAAAACGAGAGAAATATTGCCACAATATACACCACCGAGTTCACCTCCTAAGGAAGGAGAAGTTCCATTAAGCATGCCTTAAGAGGAAGGAGAAATACATGAAGAAGTTGATCCCTAAGAGGAGGAAAGAGTGTTCAGAAAAGCATTTTTTGACTTGAGTGAGATGTTTAGAATCCTTTATCAAGAAAGGAATGAGAAACTGGAAGGAGAAGGATCCAAAATTTAGTAGGAAGGACATGGATCATCAAGAGGTCACAATGATGAAGATAAGTCAAAGAAGGGCAATGGAGGAAATGGAGGCAGTGGAAAGTCACCATCTTCACCCTCATCATCATCATCCTCTACTTCATTTTCAGTACATCAGTCACACAAGTCGAATAACACTGGTAAAAGTCCTTTTTTAAAACTTGATGTCAAGTTTGAATTGCCAATGTTTAATGGTGATGTCAATGCAGAAAAGCTTGACAATGTGATTAGGAAATTGGAGTTCTATTTGAGAATCTAGAACCTTCAAGATGATGATACCAAAATCCAATTAGCTTCATTGAGAATGGAAGGTGCAACACTAGTTTGGTGGGAAGCCAAGACAAAGGACGAGATCAAGAAGCATGCTAAGATTATTCTATCATTGACTGATTTCATTACTACAATAGAACACTAGTTTTATCCATTAGATCATATGCAGAAAGCCATAATGAAGTGGAAAAACTTTAGACAATTGAGAGGACAGAATGTGGAAGAATACACACAAGAATTTAGGAGAAGAGCTCTCTTATTAGGGGCAGATTTTCAGATCCAAGATACTTTGCTCAAGTACATAGGATGCTTACATAGCTACCTAGAACATACTATCCTCATGTTTAACCCCACAAGTCTAGATGAAGTATGTGTTGAGGCCACACATCTAGAAGGTAGAGGGAAAAACATTTATGAAGAGGTTAGAAACAAACCTTTTAAGGGTAAAGACAAAGAGAAGACCTCAAAAGGTAAAAGAAAAAATAATGCATCTATTAAGAAAGAGGGAGAAAATTTGGTTTTTAAACATTGTGCAAAATAAGGCCATGATGAAAATCATCGTTGGAAATTACATCCTGAAAAGAATCCCAAGTACTACAACAACAAAGGGAAACAGAAAACTGCAGCTACAACTCAACATGATTTAGGAGATGATTCAGGTGATGAATCTAAAATACAACCATGGGATTGAAGAACATGAAGGAGAAATAAATTGAAACTAAACCCAATACTAGTACATCAAACCATCACATACATTCTCCAAATGAACAAGAGAGAATTGAATTGTTTCATGTGAGGGTCATATCCAAACATACCAAGATTGACACATTGTTTGACACTGGGTTAGAAGAAAATTTAACCTCTAAAGAATTGGTTAAGAAACTTAATCTTGAGACCATACAACATCCAAAAGCATATCCACTTGGTTGGATTTGTAAGGATACAAATTTATAGGTTTCAAAGAAGTGTATATTGTGGTTTGCAATAACTACACATTTTGTTGACACAGTTGAATTAGATATGGTTCTGCTTGACATAACACTTATTGTGTTGGATAGTCCTTACTTGTATGATAGGAAAGTGATCTTCCATCGTCATGACAAAAAATACCATTTATTCAAATATGGAAAGGATTACATTGTTAGAGCACATCGCAAGAAGACAAATATTGCAATGGTAAATGTCGGAGTGGTAAAGAGGTTGGTGAATTCAAGTAAGAATTTTGTTCTTCTAATGATTAAGCCTAAAGATGATGTTAATCATGAATCATTTGAGGGTTTTGATCCCAGGTAAAAATCGGATTTATATGATGTATTTGATGCACATCATGAGATGTTTCAGGAGCCGACAAGATTGCCTCCAAAAAGGGAGATTCAACATGATATTTAGTTGCAGCAATATTATCCTCTTCCAAACATCGGCATGTATCACATGTCGATAATGGATAATGCTAAAATAAAGAGGCAAATCAAGGAGATGTTGGACAAATGAATCATAAGACCAAGCACTTCACCATGCGGTTCACCCATAGTCTGATACCAAAGAAAGATGGGACTTGGCGCATGTGTGTAGACTTGAGAGATTTGAACAAGATAACGGTAAAGAATCGATGCCCACTCCCAAGGATAGATGATTTTCTTGATCAACTGAAAGAATCAATTTTTTTTAGTAAGTTATATTTATGAGGTGGATATCATCAAGTAAGAATTGTAGAAAGTGATGTATGGAAAACTGCATTCAAAACCAAACAAGGACTCTTTGAGTGGTTAGTTGTGCCACTTGGTTTGTGTAATGCACCGACGACTTTCATGCATGTTATGGATAGTGTTTTGTGTCAATTCCTTCATGACTTTGTGATTGTGTACTTACACGAAATATTGATTTTCAGAAAAACAAGAGAATAATGTGTCTTGCATGTGAATAGAGTGCGTGATGTTTGGAAGAAAGAAAAATTGTTTCTTAAGATGTCAAAGTGTGAGTTTCGAAAGAATTATTTGGTTTATTTGGGACACATCGTAGGAGGAGGTGAATTGAGAATTGATCCCTCTAAAGTGGAAGACATTGTGAATTGGCCAACACCCAAAACCGTAACCAAGGTAAGAAGTTTCTTAGGTGCAGCTCAGTATTGGAGAAAGTTTATTGCTAACTTTTATGCCATCGCAGCTCCTACGCATGCAGTGACAAGTGTGAATAAAGGCTTCCAATGGGGAGGAAAACAAAAAAAAGCTTTCAAAGATTTAAAATACAATATCAATTCAAATCCAGTCCTTGGATTACCAGATTTGAGACAACCATTCGAGATACAAACTTATGCTAGTGATTATGCCATGGGTGCAGTTCTTTTGCAGCATGGTAAGCCTATCGATTTTCATTCTGAAACATTCAATGGTGTTGTAACTAATTATACTACATATTAAAAAGAACTGTATTTGTTGGTACAAATCATTAAGAAGTGGAAACACTACTTGATGGGTAAAGAGATGATTGTACATACCGATCACCAACCACTACAGTATTTGCAGTCACAAACAAAATTGCAGCAATCACGACATTTCAAGTGGATGGGATTTCTTCAAAAATTTCACTTGGTTATCAGGCACAAAAAAGGAATTTTCAATAAAGTTGATGATACACTTTCAATGCCGATTATTAGTGCATCTACTTTACTCAAAAAATATTCTATTTTACATGAGAGTTACGTAGAACAATATGCACATGGTGTTTATTTTCAAGATGTATATGCTAGTTTGAGTGAAGGGAATCAAGTTGAAGAAAATGATTATCACATGCATAAAAATTTTCTATTTCATTTGGGAAAACTATGTATACCACAAGCAGAGAGGCTAACTGTCATGAGATGAGCTCATTCATCTCTTATTGCTGCACACTTTGGGGTAAAAAAAAAAAATGGTGCATTTACAAAGGTATTTCTATTGCCCTCGCATGATAGATAGTGTGTCGCATTTTATAAGAGGTTGTTCTATGTGTGCAACAAGCAAGCCTAGCAATAGGAAGCTTGGGCTGTAAATGCCACTACTTGTACCATCAAGGCCATGGGAGAGTGTCTCCATGGACTTTGTTGGAGGTCTACCTATGTAAAGAAAACAACATGATTATCTTTATGTAGTTGTGGATAGATTCACTAAAATGTGTATACTTATGCCATGTAAGAAAACTGTTACTAATGAAAAAACTGTTGAACTTTATTTTCAACATGTATGGGTTCATTATGGAGTGCTAGCTTCTATTGTTAGTGAAAGGGATTCCAGGTTCATTGGGAATTTTTGATCCAATATTTGGATTATGATGGACGCAAAGTTGAAACGTGTATTGCTTTTCATCCACAAACTACTAGCCAGACCGAGGTGGTGAACAGAACCGTTGTGAAAAAATTCAGAGGATATTGCAGCAAACATCCTAAATTGTGGGATGAGAAACTGCATTACATTCTGCATGCTTACAATCGGGCAAAGCACTATTCTAAAAATACATCACCTTTTCAAGTATGCTTTGGGTATTTTCAAAAATCACCATTAGACTTAATCTATGAGAAGGATGTTGCAATCGATGGGCATAGTGATATTGAAAGACTTGAAATTTAATTGAGAAAATTTACATTATACATCAAGAAGTTCAAGAACGGCTTGAGAAAAGTCAAGGAAAATACAAGGAGAGGCATCACAAGCAAAGATTTGATCACAAGTTTCAAGAAGGAGATGACGTATGGTTGCACATAAGAAAATAAAGGATGCAAGGGGAAGGTAAAAAGCTCAAACCCATTTGCGATGGTCCATTCAAGCTCGTAAAACAAGTTGGTAACAATGCATTTCAACTTGACTTGCCTTCATATATGCAAATGTATTCAGTTTTTAATGTTGAAAACTTAAATTTGTATGAGACACCTTTGATCGATGATCAAGTAAGTGATGTTAAGCTTCCTTCTATTGAATATTTCTCGCCATAATTTCTGGATGAGCTCAAAGAAGATGAAATTCTTGACAAAAGGACAAGAGAATCCAGGAGGGGAAGTGTTGACTACCTTTGAGTTGGGCTCAAAGGCAGTAAGCCAAGCAAGGTAAAGTGGATGGAGGTTTGAAAGGTGAGGAAGTTTTACCCTCATCTACTGAACAGGTAATCAAGTCTTTCAGGGTCCAAAAGCTTCCCAATGGGGAGGTGTGATCAGGAGTTCATAAATTTTGCTCAAAATTGAAAGTACAGGATTGGGTTGAAAATAGGATGGTTGCGTAGATCACGTCTTCCTGATTCTCATAGCCCTACCCCTACCCTTGAAATTAACTTTTACAGTTAGCGCTGGTGGGAAATATAATGCGCTGCTATTTTTGTGGGTTTTGGCTAAATTAACTACAGTTAGGTGGATTTATCCACAATTAGTGGAAGTTTTCTAGGAGTTACTAGGAAAATTAAGAGTCAATCTAGACTAACTGGAGTATTATGGAGCCATTGGTGCAGAGAAAATAGCCATTAGAGGCCTGTAAACACATGTATTTTCAAAATTTTGAGCATAATGAAAGATGGACATGCCATTGAGAGTTGGACCAGCAGATGTAGCCAAGGAGGGGTGAAGTGATTCATCATGCCTACTGTGTAAATGTTATGTGTGGTTTTATTTATCTGTTATACACTAGGGATCAATGTTATTTTCTCTGATTTCATGCTTCTAATTCACTAAAATCATCTATGTTTCATGGTTAAAATCCTTAATCCTTAAGAAAACTATGGAGACAAGTATGCACATGTTTTATAACTGAAAAATACACTTAGCATAGCAAACTAATACAGTCCTTTTAGATCACCAACGCATTTTGAAAGGAAACATATTAAGAAAAGCACTGACATTTTTTCTGTCAGAAAAACTATCAACTCAAGCAGTTAAGGATTCATAGCGACAATATCAACGATTATAGCATAAGGCCTAAGAACAAAGGAGCTCAAATAGAATATTGGTTTTGAAGGATGACTAGGCCTATTTTACAGAGAGGTACCTGACCTATCAGCGAGGGGGACATTATAACAATACTTTTTTATTAAACCCATTAGCATAGTTTTTAGCAAGTAGTTTTTATTTTAGAAAGACTTCATGTACTTATAGGATATTTTTCATATGCATGTCCTTAAAATATTTTCATTACTATTTTGGGTTACTGTAAGTAAATTTTGAACTACAATCTTGTGATAATTTATTGTAATGTTTATATATGCAAGAAATGTAGAAGGAAAAAGAGTTGGTGTTTATTTCCAACATAGAATCCTTGTTATTATTTGAGCATATCTTAAATATATATATATACAGTTTTCATGAGCACCTGGAGAAATTCCTGTGTCATAGTTCCTTGTTTGTTTTCTCTATTTTGAAACCTTCTTCATATTTGGAAAGCTGAGTATGTGATATTGGGATTCATTTATGCTCATATTTCATTATATATCAGGCATTAGTAATTGTTGTTCATTTAACTGTAATAATTATTTCTTTCATTTTTCCCTTTAAATTCCTTAAATTTTCAAAGGAATCATTGTTACCCTGTTTTTGTGCTTTTCTCATAAAACATGGTACGTCACATCACAGGGTTAGAATCCATGCCCAATGGTTTATTTTCCACATATCCCAACCAAATTTCATCATTTCTCACACAAATCTAGCCATAGAACTTAAATGTGTAAACCCACTACTACACCGACCTAGAAGAGTTGAGTTTAGGAAGAGATCCCTCTCTAGGTTGAAGGGTTAGATTTCAACCTCGAAGAGGTTTGAGGTTTCATTATATTTTTTCCCTAAGGGCGAGGTTTTTCTGTAAGAGATAAAATTTTGGCTCCATTGTTGTGGAATGAAAGGCGTATCTTTCACCAAACGATCTCATTGCTCAAGATGAGACCTCTAAGGAAAAACATAAATTTGGATATTAGTTTGGCTACAAGGGGTTTTCTCTAGCGTATCCACTCTGTATTCTAAATGGTTATTTGTGATAAATTCCTGGCTTATGGAAGCGTCTATAACTGAAGGAATCCTTATCTGAATCCACCACATATTTTTTCAAGTTGGGTAAAGTTTTCAAGAATAAAAGTTGAAAGGTATCAGGTAAAATTTTAGAATGGTATTGTTGATTACCTATAAAGATTGAAGAACTTGAATATTTTTAGTTTGATATAAAATTTGACAATAATTTATTCAGATCTAAGTAAAAAATTAATCTTTCAGACAATGTTATTAGCTCAACAATTCTGAATCCCTTTGCTTTTAGTTATGTCCTACCAGAAATAGAGCTATTACCAGAATACCAAGATATTTGGTCTCATTTTTAGAACTTGGAACAGAAAATCCATGAGCTCCAGGTAGCTGCAACTTTTCCTTTCTCCATTCCATCCTTTTTTGTTACAATTACTGCTCCATATTCTATGGGACTCACACTCGTAGTCCATCAACCTATGCTACAAAAGTTTTATTTTCTGTGGTATCTATTGTCCATGTTGAAATTCAATAAGAAAATGCATCTACACACAACAATGAGGGTACACACTAGTGAGGTTACACACACATGAGGGTACACTAGTAAGGTTACACACTGGTGAGGTTACACACTACTGAGGTCACAAAATAGTGAGGTCACACACTGGTGAGGATTGTGGGTGTCTATTTTATTTTTCCCTTAAATAAATTGGAAAATATATTGTAATTTTATCTCATAACAAATTTTATCAGTTTACTAAGTCATGATGACTGAGTTATCTCAAGGTATTCGAGTTGAGGGTCTAAGATGAGGCATGAAGAGTGTTTCTAATATTTTGGGGATGTAGTTGTAGTTAATGCACTAGTGGGGTGCAAGGGTAATCAATTAACCCAAATTAATTGAGTTATAATGATTTTAACTACTTCTAACTGAATGAAGAATTAGTGAGAGGTACAGTGAATTAAATTAGGTGTAATTCACAAGTAGTGATCAATCAGATAATTGATCATTCACTATTAATAGCTTCATGTATGTTAGTTCTTAGGAAGACATAGTTGAGATAGAGGTTAAAGGGAACATAGCTATCAGTTGTATTATTAGAGAATTGCCCACGTGAAATTATAAATTGATGAGAAGGTCATGATGGATTGTGCAATCAAGGAAGGCTGATTTTCATATTTAATAAGGTATTTTTACCCTAGGAATTGCATGAGCAAGGCAACCTGAAGCAAGGCTGAGAACTGGCTATGTATTTGTTGAATGTTTCCTATATGAGCATGAGACAATTGATAGAGTGTGGGAGATTATTTTGAGAAAAAAATAATTGTATTGTTTCATGATTCCTTGATTTTATAAAACATATGATAACGAGATTTTGAAAATATTCTTTCCCTAATAACATCTTGTGTTGTGTGATTCATTCAGTTCTTTCTCTTACTTTCATGTGATTTAGCGATCATGTTTTGTATTCCGCAAATATTGTAGAAGGATTAAATATATTTTTTTAGTAGATCACAACATCATATTGAATCCATTGATATATAAATTATATAAATTTCTACATGTTATTAGAGCTTCTATAAAAAATTTACATGGTATCAGGGCTGCAATAATCACAATAGAAGAAAACAAATAGAGTTTGTGTTGAACAAGATTCAAACTTGTAGATTCATTCTTTTGTACCTAGCAGTTGTTGTGTAGGAAAATACCCTTTGTAGATAGAGGTGATCCCTCTAGCCCTAGGGTGCGTCTAGCAACAAGGTAACATGTTGGTTTCTAAATTCCTAGTTTATAAATGAATTGCGGATTAAAATAGATGTCCTACCTCAATCCAATGCTCTTGACGTAGTACGTTGCAGTGATACCTCAATATTTTTTCTTCAAGCCTTACACTCCGTTGGTAGATATATCAATACACCTACACAAATATCAATAAAATACATATGAGCATATGAGCATACATATTAATTTACGAATATCTAACTAGTCAAGGAGAGTTAGAAACTTTGAATATTAACATAGACAAAGATGGAGCTAGAAATCAATCATGTCATATTAATGTATAAAAGGTATTTTACAACATGTGCCTGGACACTGTAGACCTCCTTTGATGGGTTCAATCGGGCACGTCTCCAAAGCATTCATTCGTTGATTTGGCTCAAAGAGGAAAAAGGCGCAAACTATCTCTCACAACTATGGACTATCCTTTACTATCTTCTTCACACCAACTCTTGGTCTATTATAGCTAAAAAAATCAATGGGATGAAGAGGAATTTATAGGAGTTGAAGAAGAGCTTTGGGGTCCACTTATGTTGGAGGAAATGTCTATCCCTTTGGGAAGTTTCATTTTTGTAGGAACTAGAAGGCCAAAGGGATAAACTCGACCACATCTAGTTGAACAAACATCCATGATTCCACTTACGAAGATGTTAGATATTAGAAGCCTCGTTTCCACATTAGAAAAAATTACAAAAGTAGCTTGACATGGGGGTCCTTCAGAGACAGAGTGACCACAGCGCGAGGCATAGTGCAAATCTGGCCATGGGCGCGAGGACATAACCCCACCACAACACCGACCCAAAATTTCATGTTTTTAAGGGTCTACTTCAAGAATGGTCAACAGAGATTTCATTCCTGGCATGTTAAGGGATGGAATTAAATTCATTATGATGTGTAACAGTACACGGGGGTCACTATTATGGTTCTCCAATATTCGGAATAGGGAATGCAGGGACAGTGAGAAAATTCTATGTAACAGATTCCCCCTAAAGCATGAAGTCTGAGGGAGAGGGAAGGGTGAAATGATTTATGAGAGCATACCCAAAGAAAAAATTCATTGTCAAAGGACCTAGAACATCAAGTACGACTACTATTTCTGATAAATGAATCTAGCCTTCCTGAGTCCTGGAGAGGGATCTCTCCTAAAGATTTAGCTTTGTTTTATAATTGGATTTTAGGCTAGCTATGAGTGGACAGTGGGACTTGTTTTGAAAGTGTGGTGGCAATAAAAAGTGTTTCAAGGTAAACTATAGATTGATCTACCAGACCATTGGGCTATGGAGTCAAATTTCTAGGCAAGAAGAGCTTAGGAAATAAGACTTAAAGATGCAAATGTACTAAGGGTAGGGTAGATGACCTTCAAAGGCTTTTAATAGGCTTTTTTGATGGAATGGGTGAAATCTGAACAAAAGGGCAGTTAAGAATCCTTAACTTACATAAATGAATATTGAAGGAGGGGATCAAATAGGGACTTAGAGAAATTAAGAATTATATAGTCCAGTTATCAAGCAGAAAACATAGTCATGAGCAACTAGTAAAAAACAGGGAGCTTTTAATTACTAATCCTATTTAAAATTTCCTTGTTAATCATTTAAGACAGAAACACATTAAAATGAATCTATGGAAACTTTTAAAAGATAACACAATGAAAACAGGAAAAAACTAGACTTATCTGGTCAGCGCAAGAATCTTGTAGTTATGATGTCTTTAATCTCAATTCCAATCTGCTACTTTGCTAATTGACTCACACCAACTTCAATATATCCAAAAAAATGACTATAGTAGTCTTGATAAATTTTATTCCACATTGAATACTTCGAAAGATGAAGTATTTATAAAAATAAATTTCTTTACAAAATATCTCAAAGTTTGAGATAATGTTTCAAGGAAAAATAGGAAAATATAACATAAGAAGAGCGACAGTAGCAAAACAGTTTGCAAGTTGTTCTCTTCTATAAGAAAATATAGAACTGATTATCTTAATTAAACTGATTTCATGATGTGCTGGGAGCATTGCTATCATTGGATGCATTATCTAGTGGAAGATGGCTTGTAGATTACTCCTTCTTTTCACTTTTAATCTTGATACTTTTAATCTTTTCTTTTCACTGTTTCACTGCTGTAATTGAAAATGAGCAGCAGTAGAATCTGTCTTTTACTTATACACTTTGACTCAAATACACTTTCACCCTGTATTTTCACTTTAAGGTAAAAATATGTTTTTCTCAATTGTTTCCCTGCTCTTTTCCTGTCAAATTCACCTCTTTTTGAAGGTTCAATATTCTTTCTTTCAATGTCTTTATCCTCTGCTCATGACATTTTGAGGTGATGACAACATCTTTGTAAGAAGACTCCAGATATTATTAGCCTTTTGCAAACTCTTAATCTCATTGTTCTTTAAGGTCATTTCTTCCATGGCTTTGACCAAGTCTGAATTTCCTATTTCTACTCTCGCCTGTACCTGTGTAATTGAGGAATTAGCAGCAGACACATTTTTGGAAGATATTGATACTGCATTAACCAATTTTCCTTGTGGTGCAAGATGTTCTGCAAGAGTTGATGGCACAGCAGTGCTTACAATGGGAATGAATGTTGGAATAACCTCTTTAGCTTTCTTCAAGGCTTCATTCTCATTCATTAATGCTTGAGTTTGTTTTTCCATTTCTTGGAGTTCTGTAGTCATTTTCAAAGATAGTTGGCTCAGTTCATCATTTTCAGTTTTATGCTGGAGGATCTCCTTTGCTTGGGGGTTACTTGTTTCTTAGTCATTTTTAGCTGAAAAAAAGAAAGTTTAAACTATTTGCTAAGTTCTGTTTTGGAAACAAGGGGTTCTTTGAATGATTTTTCTGGAAAACTTAAACTCTAAGCAGGTTTTCGGATGATAAGAAAGGATTTTTAACGCACAGAGGATGGCTTAGATCAGGTTCAACAGTGAAAATAATCTTGGAATGGCATTAAAACCTGCTAACTCGAAAATGCCGATGCTGGAGAAAATTTGACAGGGTTTCCCCTGTATTTTGGAGGTTTTAGACTTCTTAGGATGGACAATTCAACTGAATTTTAAGATATGGCAATTAAAAGATGAATTGTCCCTTGAAATTGAAGTTTTTATGGATATGATTGACGAAGAATACCTTTAAAAGGTATAATTGCGGTCGAAGGAGTTGCAGTTGAGCTTACAGTCTTCAATTCTGCTGAATTAGGCTATTAGTGGTGATGGAGGCTCTCGGGAATGATTTGTAGAGAAAAATGGCTTTTAAAATGGAAACTGGTTCACAGGAGGATTGAAAATGGCATTGGGAGGCTTTGTAACGGGCTCACAGTGTTTTGTATGGTATATACATGAAATGTGATGGAAATAGGTTTTTGCGGAGGTTTCTTAGTTTAAATGGCGCAAATAGGAAAAATGTGATGAAAAACATTAATTTTTAATATATTAAACCATATTTTGAGCCATAGTTCAATCATATTAACTGCAGGTTGGGCGGGAGCGGTTTTGGATTAGGCTTAGGTAGTTTTCGTGCGAGACTCAACAGCGATAAGTTGAATTTATCTTTTTGCACGCGATCCAGTTATATTATGACACGTAGACAACGGGCGATTTGGGAAAAAAAACCATATCGCGTAATTTTTATAAACCATGGGTCGGGCACTTTATTTGCGCGATATAAATTTCGGGCAGTCAGATCTGACATCGGAAAGCGAACAGTCAAGATTTTAATGGAAAGATGTGGAAAAAGTGAAGTGGCAAAGGTGGGTGATCACGTTCAATTTGAATCGTTGGATTTGCAAGGGATGATCGGATGGCTAAGATGCAGCGCGATAATGAACGAAGGGATATGGGATGTCTCATCGCAGTCGACGAGAACCGTCGGATAAAATGGGTGTTGGAGATTGGAGGGTTGAAATTAACCGCGATAATGAAAAGGGATTTGGGGAGTTTATGTACAAAAAACAGAGTTTTCATGGGATAAAGTGGTTGGGGAGGGTTTTAAAAGGGCTTGACCCATGGTTAATACTGCGATAAGGGGATATGTCGGGGGTAAGGGTTGAGATATAATTTTAACCATGGGTAAAGGGATTTCGGGAAATAAACAAAGGGACGCGTTTTTTAAGTTTAGTTTAAACAAAACTTCGATATTTTTGTTTCAAACACATAATAAAACATGTTTAAAGGTTTTTCACATATTTTTATTATATAGTAAATTAAATCAACATGATTTAACTACTATAGGGGGCGGTATTTTCATATAAAGATATATTTAGTCAAAGGAGTTATAAGGTGGGTATTTAATTTTAAACATGTGGGAATTAATAACTTTGGCTAAAATTTTATTAATGGGTTTTTGGGGTTATTATATAGAAGGGAGTTATATAATATAGGAAAAGGTTTTTTCTATAGGTAGTTAATATATAAGTTAAAATTAATATGAAAAGGGGACAAGGTATCCTCAAAATACATAAAAATAACCAAGTAAAGTGATGTTTAAAAAGACAAATTCACATCATACTAACCTTATCACTTTAACTTATGATAAAATGTAAATTTGAGGGTTTAATGTTCTCATGTGATGAAGGAAATTAGTTAAATGGGAATTATAGTACCTTAAGTAAAAAAGAGGTTTTGCTTAAGATTATTTGGGGAATGAATGCATGAAATGGAGTAATAATGTGATTTTGAGGGATTAATATAGATATTTAAAATTTTCCACTTATCAGCCATAGAGCTTTGGGTCTGGTCCCAACATAAGTCAAGGAAATGACTTGAGCCTTTCTGACTGATAGCTTAAAATTTTTAATGACTATGGGAAGGGGAAGTTACTTATTTGCAACCCTGGTGAACAATATTTACATTGATGCTTCTCACTGTCTTCTACCTACCAATTTTAACATGCTAACGTTTTTTCTTCCATTTCTGATAAGGTGCATTTGAGCTAGCAACCTTTACAACATTTTTTTTTCTTGAAAGAAGAAAACTATCTAATTCTACACTTATTTCTTCCAGGAATCTAGATTAAATTGTTGGATTCACTTTATTTCTCTACCTAAATGCTGAATTGTCATGATTAAACTGTATGACAATTCTTTATTCTCTATCTACAACATTGGAAATTGAAAAGTGACAAGTCAAGATTAAATTGTTCAACTCATCACAGACTATGGCATTTATTGACACTCTACCATAGTCAAAAGGTAAAAGTAGTGGCATTTGTACTTGCACACTTTCATGTTTTATTCATTTTTCTTTTGGGGTCTTTTATTTTTTCTAAGTCCTTTGATTTTTATTTTAGGACATTTTACCCTCTTTTTGATTTTTTGATTTTTTTGATTTTTTATTTTACAAAATATGTGAATACAACTTGCAGAAGGCAAAGTATCTACAGATTTACAAGATTACCATCAGTCAAGTCAAAATTATGAATCCTATATGTATAGGTTACTAACATCGGCTTCACTTGGGGATGAAATTTACTTGTGAAATGTCAAGAACTTTCTGAGATAAGTAGCCTTATCCATTGACCTTGGTGATCCTGTAAATGATTTATGTTTTCTTCAAAAATCATATTTATGACATCTTATACTGCAAAGCTTAGGGCCTTCTCTTCGGGCTTCAAATTTCTAGATAAAATATCCAATCCAATCTTACACAAGGACTATGAATATTTATGATAAAGTAAATTATATAACTATTGGAGTGACTCTTTAGAATAGTAGTGTTTCAGCATCCTACCATTCATCGTCCTTCCCGAAGTTGGCCCATCCAAATTCCCTATGTAAAGGAATTATTACCTCGTGTTCATATATCACATAGGTCTCATGTATGTAAAGTCAAACTTCCCATGTTTACCTTTGTCCTGCATTGGCCTGTCCCATCTCAAAACTTGATCTCCTATGAAAAAATCATCTTCTTTAACCCTTTTATCAATTTTTTTTTTGATATTTTCATGTAAAACTTGTGACTTTTCAAAAATTTCTTCTCTGGTTTGTTGGAGATGTATGGTTTCATTGATTCTTCGTTGAATATCATTTATTTCCACCTATGATTCCTAGATAATCTTCATAACTGGGACTCCTAAAGAAGAAGGGAAAACTGAATCTGTACCATAAACAATCTAATAAGGTGAAGTTCCCATAGACTTTTTTGTGGTAAGTCTATCAACCCAAAGGGCATAGACTAGCTTTTTGTTCCATGTCTTTTTGTTCTCTTGGAGTAGTTTTTTGATGATGTTGATTAAACTTTTGTTTGAAGACTCAGCCAAACCATTACCTTGGGGATAATATGTTGTGGAATGACCTAAGGTAATATGGTATTTATGACACAAAGCAATCATTTTTTGGATTTGAAGGCAACATCACTGTCTGTGATAATTTTATGGGGGCATCCAAATCTTGACAAAATATTTCTTTCTAGAAAAGGGATTATTACTGAATCTGTAGCTTGCCTAGTTGGAATGGCTTCTATCCACTTAGTGAAATAATCAGTAGTAGTTAGAATCCATTTGTGTTGGCCTGATGATGGAGGATTAATTTCACCTATGAAGTCTAACCCCCATAGTTGAAATGGTTTTTCAGTGGATATTGGTTTAAGAGGTAAAGGTAAAAGTTTCTTCTTTCCTTGAAAAATTTGGCATTTGTGGCAACAAGTGACAAAATTTTTAACATCAGAAAATAAAGTTGGCCAGTAAAAACCAGCTCGTAGTCTTTTGTCTATTGTACTCTTCCAGTATAGGTGGCCTCCACAGTCACCTGCATGAAATTCCTCAAGAATTTTTTCAGCCTTAGATTTTAATAAACAATTTAGTAAAATCCCAGTACTTTCTTTCCAATAAAGTGCATTATTCAAGATACAAAACCTCATTTCTTTCTGTTTTATGAATCTTTCCTTGGTTTTTGTTAGCCCAGGAGGAGCTTGTAAATGTGTTAGTACAAAGATGATATCAGAGTACCATGGTGAGTCTAGATAGGCCTTACTGATCAATGGAGTCGCCATCCCCTCCTGTTCATCTATTTGAGCAATGAATTTAATATCGAAGGTATTGCAATTTGATTCAGCCATCAACCTGGCTAAACCCTGTCCATTAATGAGCTTAGTTGGTTTGATTTCCATATCGTATTCAAGGATAGTGGCTATCCACTTTCCTCTTCTACTATCAAGTCCATCTTGTGTCAAAATATCTTTAATTACTGCATTAGGGACATATGCAATGATGTGTGAATGAAGTATATAAACTTTGAAATATTTGATGGCTTTAACCAGGGCCAAAGCGTGTTTTTCCATTATATCGTATTTTAGGGGTGCATCTCTCAGGGATTTACTAAAAAATGAAATTGGCTGTTCAAAACCTTGATCATTTTTCTGCAGAAGAACTGCAGCTATAGTGTGTTTAGATTCAAAGGAAAAGATTATGAAATATTTTGTATAATCTGGGCTGATGAGGACTGCATCTTTTGTTAAGGCCTATTTTATGGATTTGAAAGATTGTTTGGCCTTTATTGTCCATTTTATTGAGGAGTCATTTTTAAGCATATTATTGAGATCTTTTATGATTTCAGCCAGATTAGAGATGAATCTTCTTAAAAAATTAATTTTACCCAGGAATGCTTGAAGTTCTTTTATGTTCCTTGGTGGTTGAATGTTTAAAATGGCTTTAATAATTGCAGGGTCTATTCTAATGCCTTCTTTTGAGATAATGTGGCCTAACAGTTTTCCTTCTTCCAGTCCAAAAAGAGTCTTTTTAGGATTAAGAGATATACCATATTTTCTACATTTGATAAAAAATTGTCTCAGATGATATAAGTGTTCATCATTTGTTTTTGAAAAAACAGTAATATCATCTAGATAAATAACTAAAAATTCATGGAT
This sequence comes from Pinus albicaulis, assembly GCA_034641835.2. Taxonomy (NCBI): domain Eukaryota; kingdom Viridiplantae; phylum Streptophyta; class Pinopsida; order Pinales; family Pinaceae; genus Pinus; species Pinus albicaulis. Next base: position 359,153,095 of record CM076576.1, read on the forward strand.
ATCCTTAGCAAAGGCAATATCCATGGCCCTTTGAAATGTAGCTCCTGCATTTTTTAACCCAAAAGGCATTTTATTACATATGAAAGTGCCTATTGAGTAGTAAATTACAGTTTTAGTTTGATCATATTTGTGAATTAGAATCTCTATTGTAACCAAGAGAAACCATCTAGTAAAGAAATTCTTGAAGAACCCGCCACCCCCACAAAATATGATCCATTTTTGCAAGGGGTAATTGTCTTTTCAATCCTTTCAAGGATGTTTTATTAAGATTTCTAAAGTCTATGCATAGTCAAATTTCTCCTGTTTTCTTTCTGGTGGGCACTAAATTAGATACCCAGTCAGAATATCTGACTGGTGCAATTATTTGTGCATCAAACATTCTTTTTACCTCTTTTTCAATTAAAGGTAACAAAACTAGATTAATCCTTCTAATTTTTTGTTGAGAAGGCTTTTGATTTTATTTCAAAGGAATTTTATGCTGGATTATGTTTGTGTTGTAAGTTTTCAAGTCTTCGTAACTCCATGCAAAGACATCCTGATATTATTTGAAGAGTTCTATGTATTTGACCTTTTCTTCAGATGATAAGGATTTTGATAGTTTGATTGTTTTTGGTTTTTCATCTGTCCCTAAGTTATGCTCTTCTATATCAGACTTGACTGGTTCCATTTTTGGCCTTTTGGGCACATCATTGGAATCGAACAAGTCTTCTATGGGAGTTAAACTTCTGGGTAAAATGTTATTCTTTAAATCAATCAAATCTATTTCATCTTCCATCAATTCCTCTATATCTACTTTTTCCAATTCATCTATGTCACTCTGAGTAAATATAGTAGGCTTATCAAAATTATGTACATCTAAACTATCTAAATCATCTATTTGACCAAAATTTGAATCTATATCACAAGGTGAATCTATATTATAGTCATTATTGATTTGGCAATGTTGAAATTCATCGATTTGGCAATGTTGAAATTCTTGCTCATTGTTCAAAAAGTGATAAATTTTCTCATCTTCTGAGAAAATTTGCCAATATTTGACATTATCTGGAACAATAGGCCTGTGTTTGATTTCAGCAGTGTATTTTTGTAATGGTGAAAAAGGAAATTTACAACTACTGGCAAAGGTTGCTAAACAATGGGCTTGTATGTTCTGTTTTCTAAGGATGAGGTTATGAACTGAGGTTGTATGTTATAGTCATTATTCTAACAAATCATCAAGAAAATCCAATACTGTTTCTCTGTATCTTGCAAGTTTGAGGTTATGAACTGAGTATTTTGCATTTATTTGTTTGAAAACTAGTTCATAATCTCCCATGACCATTATTCTTTGCCCTCCCATTTTTCTAATAATTTGCAAACCTATGATTAAAGCTTTGTATTCAGCGATGTTATTGTTGCATTTGAAATTAAATCTAAAGGAATGTCGTTCAGAATGGCTTGTTTCAATATTGGTAATCCATACACTTTCTCTAGCTCCAAATTTATTAACAGATCCATCAAAATCTAAATTCCATAAAGCTTCATGACCGATGTAATCATCCATTATTTTAAGTTTCTTATCAGTAAGCTCAGTTGGATTTTCATTATGATCAGAGTTACTGAGAATAAAGGAATCAAGATCAGTAGAAGTGGAATAGATTGGATAATTTGTAGGCCTGTCAGCAGTACTGATCATGAAATTCATCAAGGTTTCTCTGTAAAGCCTTTTGGGTTGTCCAAATACCGAGATAGTGGCATAACTCATGTCAAGTTTTATAGATCCCTGCAACTTTGCTCCCCATGAGCGAGAAAGAAGCATGCCATACTTTGGTGGGATGTCAGCTGCTACAACATCCATGATCATGCTTTTAACAAGATATTGGACTAGATTTACACATAGATATTTAATCAAACCTATGCATTGTACTTTGGATGAATCAAATGAAAACAGGTCCTTATAAGGTATAGTTATGTCTAGATTCAGGGTTTCCATTATATCTCTAGGCATTAAGTTGTGGGAAGCTCCAGTATCAAGCATAACATTGTGCAATATTTGATCATGTATAGTAAGAATTACATAAAATGGAGGTACTGACCCATCTGAATGCTTTCCATATACATTGGGACCAAAAATTAATTCAGGCCTATCTTCACTCATGTTAATTGTATCTTCATTTTCATTCACATTCAATGCTTCAAAAATCATAGATCTATACAAGTTATTTTTAACTAATTCAACTAATGGAACAACTATATTTAACTTGGATATTTCAGATTGCATGTTAAATGTTGGCTGAGATTTGATGGCTTGAATTACTTCATCTTTTGGAACTATGGTTTGTGATGATTTTTCTTGTGTAATTGCAGTTTTACCTTTGGTTTGAGCTTTTCTCTTGTCTTCTATTTGAGTTTCTTGGTTTCTGTTATCTTTAATTGATTTTTCAAGAATAGTTTGAGAGTTAACAGAAGTTTTATCAGTTTTGGGATTCTCAACAGAAGATTTAGGATTTGGGTTAGCTGGATTTTTTCTTGGCTCATTGACTGTTGTTGAATTGGTGGTTTTTATGGTATTAGCCTTTTGGGCGTCTTTGGCAGATTGAGCCACCTCATCAGTAATATCTTCAACCTTTGGGATTTGTTGTTTTTTAGGACTGGATGGGTTCGAACTTTGTTTATTCTGTCTAGGAAGAATCTGTAAATTTTTTTTTTTAGGAGCCTTATTCTTCTTTTTGTTTTGTTCTTGTTGGGTTGGAGCGTTGTTCTTTATGGCAGGTTCATTAGTTTTCTTACTCCTAAGGTTGTATTGGCTATGAATTTCATTGATTGTGAAATCCTAACCTTGTTTATAATCAAAGGATTCTCCAGATTCTACTTTGAACTGTTGAAGCTCAAAGAGTTCCTGGTCCTCTTGAGTGAGGAAAATTGTATTGTTTTCATCAATCCCCATAACTATGTTGATGTCTTCCTCCTTCTCAACATTGTTTTGTGAACTTTCTGCAAATTTTTCTTGGAATGGGGTTCTTATGTTCTGATCTGGGGAAGGTTCTTTACCTTTCCCAGGATTGTTGTTTTTCCTGTATTTGGGATTCCTGATCTGGGATTGATTCTCCCATTATGGTTTCCTTTCGATTTGATATATTCTTTCAACTACTTTTTCTAATGATTTGGTAATAAAATAAAACTTACCATCTAAGTGTGAAGCTTCCTCTTTGATAGTTACCCTTCTTTCATTTCTCAATCTACCTTTCCTGGCAAGTATATTGATTTCTACACCTACAACTTTTTGTTGCATTTGTTCTAGGGTATCTGCATCCCTTTCTCTAACTTGGTAAGCCATGTCTACATCAAAACAATAAGGGAATTTGAGTAGCATGAAATACAAAGTGTGTTTAAGGTCTGTAGGAATGGCATTGTAAACACTGTTGTATTTGGTGCAAAAGTCTTGGACAGACTCATTGGGGGCTCTTTTCACAGCATCAAACTCAGATAGTATTTGCATAGGATTTTTCTTTTTCTCCCATTTATTTAGGAAGGCTCTATGGAATGTAGCTAGGTCTGCTATGCTTCCAACACCTAAACTTCTAAACCATGTTTTCACCTCTCCAGTTAAGATTTGTGCAAATAATCTCATTTTGGCATCAGACTCATCTATTTCATAAATCTCCCAAAAATCATTCATTCTAGTAATATGTTGTTGTGCTTTGATCTGTGAAAAATGATCAAACAGTGGAATGTATTTTTGGTAATTTTGGGGCATGCCATGGATATTTTGTGGTAAGACCAAGGGAGCATATCTGGCTGCCATGGCTTGGATTTTTGTCAAACTGGGAGGTACAGTAGTAGTGGAAGTGATAGTGCTGGTTACAATAGTGGATGTACTTGAAGAGTTTGGTAAAGGGGATGAAAAAGAAGTAGTATGGCTAGTGCTTATAGTGGTAGTGGATGTAATGGACCGAGTGAATGATGGATATATTACTTTAGGCTTCAAGGGCAGCTCAGGGATGAATGGATCTGTTGATGAACTAGCAGTGGATTGGGGATATGATGAATATATGATTCTATGGTGTAGAGGCAATTCAGGGCTTATAGGCTCTTGAGGTGAACTGACAGTAGAATCTGTAAATGAAGTGGTAGCATACAGAGTTGAATCTGATGTTGGAAAGACAGTGGTGTACAGTTGAGAAACTGGGCGTTAGAATTGAGACAAAAAATTGGCTAACTTAATAGTTTCTTCAATGTCTTTAATTTTTGTAACATTTACCCTTTTTATTGGACTTTGACTTTCAATTTTGTCTGATTTAGTAGGAACAGAAATAATTTTGTGTTTTTCACTCACATAAGAAGTAAAAACTGGATCTAAAACAATTTCCTTTAAATCAGATTCAGATTTGGTTCTAAACAAAGATTTTTCAAACTTTAAATCAAATTCAATGTCTGATAAGCTAACTAATTCTTTGGGTAAAGAATCAACTCTTTTCAGGGGTACTTCAGTCTCTGAACTAACAATTTTTTTTTTCTTTTTTCCTATCTGGTTTGGATTGTCTACTATATCTGGAGGATTAGGATCAGGGTTGGATCTAGTGTAATAGACTTTTTTGGGAGCCATAATGCTTATTGGGTAAATACCCACAATCTTTAAACTTAATCTTAAAGTAGAAAAGATATATTTACAAATATTCCTCCAAGATTAAAATTAAAACTCGAGAGTGGTTAGTCCCTAGTATGGTCACCAGTATGTTATCACCCTATTAATTCTCAAGTTGTGGGATGAGGATTTTTAAGAAAACAAGGGGTAACCAAGAACTGCTTTTAGAATTCAGGATCTAGCCTTCCTGAGTCCTGGAGAGGGTTCTCTCCTAAAGATTTAGCTTTGTTTTATAATTGGATTTTAGGCTAGCTATGAGTGGACTGTGGGACTTGTTTTGAAGAGGTGTCTTTTGAGGAATAAAGAGAGTGTTTCAAGGTAAACCACGGAGGGATCTGGGATAATTTGGGCTATGGGGTCAACTTTCTAGGCAAGCGAGCTAGGAAATAAGACTTAAAGATGCAAATGTACTAAGAGCGAGGTAGATTATCTTCAAAGGCTTTGAATAGGCTTTGTTGATGGAATGGGTGAAATATGAACAAAAGGGCACTTAAGAATCCTTAAGTTACAGAAATGAATATTGAAGGAGAGGATCAAACAGGGACATATAGCATTTAAGAATTCTATAGTCCGGTTATCAAGCAGAAAACATAATAATGCCAACTAGTAAAAAACGGGGAGCTTTTTATCACTAATCCTGTCTAAATTCTCCAAGTTGGTCATTAAAGATAGAAACACATTAAAATGAATGTATGGAAACTTTTGAAAGAAAAACAATGAAAACAAGAAAAAGACTAGACTTATCTGGTCAGCACAAGAATCCTGAGTTATGATGTCTTTAATCTCAATTCCAGTCTGCTGCTTTGCTAATTGACTCACACCAACTTCAATATATCCAGCAAAATGACTATAGTAGTCTTGATAAATTTTATTCCACACTGAATACTTCGAAAGATGAAGTATTTATACAAATAAATTGCTTTACAAAATATCTCAAAGTTTGAGATAATGTTTCAAGGAAAAATAGGAAATATAACATAAGAAGAGGGACAGCAGCAAAACAGTTTGCAAGCTGTTCTCTTTTACAATTAAATATAGAACTGATTATCCTAATCAAAATGATTTCATGATGTGTTGTGAGCATTGCTGGCATTGGATGCATTATCTCGTGGAAGATAGCTTGTAAATCACTCTTTCTTTTCACTTTTAATCACGATAATATTTATCTTTTGCTTTCAGTTCCTTTAGGTAATTGAAAATGACCGGCGGTAGAATTTGTCTTTTCTTGATACACTTTGACTCTTATACACTTTGACCCTGTGTTTTCACCCTAAGGTAAGAATGTGTTTTCTCAATAGTTTTATTTCACTCTTTTCCTATCAAATTCCACCTCTTTTTGAAGGTTCAATATTCTTTCTTTCAATGTCTTTATCCTACTATCAGGGACATTTTGAGGTGATGACAACATCTTTGTAAGCCAAACTCCAGGATATTATTATCCTTTTGCAAACTCTTAATCTCATTTTCTTTAAGGTCATTTCTTCCATGGCTTTGACCAAGTCTGACGTCCTTGTTTCTACTCCTGCCTGTACCTGTGTAATTGAGGAATCAGCAGCAGACACATTTTTGGAAGATATTGATACTGCAGTTACTAATTTTCCTTGTGGTGTAAGATGTTCTGCAAGAGTTGATGGCACAGAAGTTCTTACAATGGGAATGACTATTGGAATAACCTCTTTAGCTTTCTTCAAGGCTTCATTCTCATTCATTAATGCTTGAGTTTGTTTTTCCATTTCTTGGAGTTGTGCAGTCATTTTCAAAGATAGTTGGCTCAGTTCGTCATTTTTAGTTTTATGCTAGAGGATATCCTTTGCCTGGGGGTTACCTGTTTCTTAGTCATTTTTAGCTGAACAAAGAAAGTTTAAACTATTTGCTAAGTTCTCTTTTGGAAATAAGGGGTTTGTTGAAGGATTTTTCAGGCAAACATAGACTCTAAGCAGGTTTCCGGATGATAAGAAAGGATTTTTAACGCACAGAGGATGGCTTAGATCAGGTTCAGCAGTGAAAATAATCTTGGAATGGCATTAATACCTTCTAACTGGAAAATGCGGATCCTGGAGAAAATTTGACAGGGTTTCCCCTGTATTTTGGAGGTTTTAGACTTCTTAGGATGGACAATTCAACTGAATTTTAAGATATGACAATTAAAATATGAATTGTCCCTTGAAATTGAAGTTTTTATGGATAGGATTGACAAAGAATACCTTTAAAAGGTATAATTTCGGTCGAAGGAGTTGCAGTTGTGCTTACAGTCTTCAATTCTACTGAATTAGGCTATTAGTGGTGATGGAGGCTCTCGGGAATGATTTGGATAGAAAAATGGCTTTTAAAATGGCAACTGGTTCACAGGAGGCTTGAAAATGGCATTGGGAGGCTTCGTAACGGGCTCACAATGTTTTGTATGGTATATACGTGAAATGTGATGGAAATAGGGTTTTGTGGAGGTTTCTTAGGTTAAATGGCACAAATAGGCAAAATGTGATGAAAAACATTAATTTTTAATATATTAAACCATAGTTCAAACCATAGTTCAATCATATTAACTGCAGGTTGGGTGGGAGCGGTTTTGGATTAGGCTTAGGTAGTTTTCGCGCGAGACTCAACGACGATAAGCTGAATTTAGCTTTTTGCACGCGATCCAGTTATATTATGACACGTCGACAACGGGTTGTTTGGGAAAAAAACCCATATCCCGTAATTTTTATAAAACATGGGTCGGGCACTTTATTTGCACGATATAAATTTCAGGCAGTCATATCTGACATCGGAAAGCGAACTGCCAAGATTTTAATGGAAAGATGTGGAAAAAGTGAAGTGGGAAAGGTGGGTGATCGCGTCCAATTTGAATCGTTGGATTTGCAAGGGATGATCGGACGAATAAGATGTAGTGCGATAATGAATGAAGGGATATGGGATGTCTCATCGCGTTTGACGAGAATCGTTGGATAAAATGGGTGTTGGAGATCGGAGGGCTGAAATTAACCCCGATAATGAAAAGGGATTTGGGGAGTTTATGTACAAAAAACAGACTTTTCATGGGATAAAGTGGTTGGGGAGGGTTTTAAAAGGGCTTGACCCATGGTTAATACTGCGGTAAGGGGATATATGTCGGGGGTAAGGGTTGAGTTATAATTTTAACCATGGGTAAATGGATTATGGGAAATAAACAAAGGGACGTGTTTTTTAAGTTTAGTTTAAACAAAACTTTGATATTTTTGTTTCAAACACAAAATAAAACATGTTTAAAGGTTTTTCACATATTTTTATTATATAGTAATCAAATCAAAATGATTTAACTACCATAGGAGGCGGGATTTTTATATAAAGATATATTTAGCCAAAGGGGTTATAAGGTGGGTATTTAATTTAAACATGTGGGAATTAATAACTTTGGCTAAAATTTTATTAATGGGTTTTTTGGGGTTATTATATAAAAGGGAGTTATATAATATAGGAAAAGGTTTTTTCTATAGGGAGTTAATATATAAGTTAAAATTAATATGAAAAGGGGACAAGGTATACTCAAAATACATAAAAATAACAATTAAAGTGACGTTTAAAAGGCAAATTTGCATCATACTAACCTTATCACTTTAACTTATGATAAAATGTAAATTTGAGGGTTTAATGTTTTCATGTGATGAAGGAAATTAGTCAAATTCGAATTAAAGTATCTTTAAGTAAAAATGAGGTTTTACTTAGGATTATTCATGGGAATGAATGCATGAAATGGAATACTGATGTGAGGTTGAGGGATTAATATAGACATTTAACATTTTCAACTAATCAGCCATATAGCCTTGGGTCCAGTCCCAACAAAATTCAAGGAAATTCCTTCAGCCTTTCTGACTGATAGCTTAGAATGCTTAATGGATATGGGAAGGGGAAGTTAGTTATTTGCAGCCTTGGTGAATAATATTTACATTGATTCTTTTCACCTTCTTCTACCTACCCAAATTACCATTCTAGCTTTTTTTCTTCCATTTTGATTTGGTGCATTTGTGCTAGCGACCTTTACAACACATTTTTTTTTTTTTAAATCAAATAAACTATCTAATTCTACACTTATTTCATCCAGGAATCTAGATTAAACTGTTGGATTCACTTTATTCTCTACCTAAATACAGAATTGTCATGATTAAACTGTATACTAATTCTTTATTCTCTATCTACAACATTTGAAATTGAAAAGTGACAAGTCAAGATTAAATTGTTCAACTCATCACAGACTATGGCATTTATTGACACTCTACCATAGTCAAAAGGTAAAAGTAGTGGCATTTATACTTGCACACTTTCACGTTTTTATTCATCTTTTTTCTTTTCTTTTGGGGTCTATTATTTTTTCTAAGTCCTTTGATTGTTCTTTTAGGACTTTTTTCCCTCTTTTTGATTTTTTGATTCTTTTTTTACAAAATATGTGAATACAACTTGCAAAAGGCAAAATATGTACAGATTTACAAAATTACCATCAGTGAAGTCAAAATTATGAATCCTATATTTATAGGTCACTAACATCGGCTTCACTTGGGGATGGCATTTACTTGTGAAATGTCAAGGACTCTGAGATCAGTAGCCTTATCCATTGTCTTTGGTGATCCTGTAAATGTCTTCTGTTTTGTGAAACAAATCATATTTAAGACATCTTATACTGCAAAGCTTAGGGCCTTCTCTTTCGGCTTCAACTTTGTAGATAAAATCTCCAATCCAGTTTACACAATGACTATGAATATTTACAATGATAAAGTAAATGATCTAACTATTGAGTGACTCTGTAGAATAGTAGTGTTTCAGCATCCTACCATTCACTGGTCCTTCTTGAAGTTCAGTTCCATCCAAATTCCTGATGAAAAAGGAATTATTACCTCTGTAACCATATATCACATAGGGTCCTTGCCATAGAAATTCAAACTTCCCATGTTTACCTTTATCCTCTCTTCGTGAATCCCATCTGAAAACTTGATCTCCTATGAAAAAATCATCTTCTCTAACCCTTTTGTCAATTTTTTTTTTTAGTTTTTCATTTAAAACTTGTGACTTTTCAAAAACTTCTTCTCTGGTTTATTGGAGATGTATGGTTTCATTGATTCTTCGTTGAATATCATTTGTTTCCACCTGTGATTCCTAGATAATCTTCATAACTGGGACTCCAAAGGAAGAAGGGAAAACTGCATCTGTACCATAAACAATCTGATAAGGTGAAGTTCCAATAGACTTTTTTGCGGTAAGTCTATCAGCCCAAAGGGCATAGACTAGCTTTTTGTTCCATGTCTTTTTGTTCTCTTGGAGTAGTTTTTTGATGATGTTGATTAAAATTTTGTATGAAGACTCAGCCAAACCATTACCTTGGGGATAATATGTTGTGGAATGACCTAAGGTAATATGGTATTTATGACATAAAGCAATCATTTTCTTGGATTTGAAGGCAACGACATTATCTGTGATAATTTTATGGGGGCATCCAAATCTTGACAGAATATTACTTTCTAGAAAAGAGATTATTACTGAAACTGTAGCTTGCCTAGTTGGAATGGCTTATATCCACTTAGTGAAATAATCAGTAGCAGTTAGAATCCATTTGTGTTGGCCTGATGATGGAGGATGAATTTGACCTATGAAGTCTAACCCCCATAGTTGAAATGGTTTTTTAGTGGATATTGGTTTAAGAGGTAAAGGTAAAAGTTTCTTCTTTCCTTGAAAAATTTGGCATTTGTGGCAAGAAATGACAAAATTTTTAACATCAGAAAATAAAGTTGGCCAGTGAAAACCAGCTCGTAGTATTTTGTCTGTTGTACTCTTCCAGTATAGGTGGCCTCCACAGTCACCTGCATGAAATTCCTCAAGAATTTTGTCTGCCTCAGATTTCAATAAAAAAATTAGTAAAATCCCAGTACTTTCTTTCCAATAAAGTGCATTATTCAAGATACAAAACCTCATTTCTTTCTATTTGATGAATCTTTCCTTGCTTTTTGTTAGCCCGGGAGGAGCTTGTAAATGTGTTAGTACAAAGATGATATCAGAGTACCATGGTGAGTCTAGATAGGCCTTATTGATCAATGGAGTCGCCATCTCCTCCTGTTCATCTATTTGAGAAATGAATTTAATATCTAAGGTATTGCAATTTGATTCAGCCATCAACCTGGCTAAACCCTGTCCTTTAATGAGCTTAGTTGGTTTTATTTCCAGATCGTATTCAAGGATAGTGGCTATCCACTTTCCTCTTCTACTATCAGGTCCATCTTGTGTCAAAATATCTTTAATTACTGCATTAGGGACATATGCAATGATGTGTGAATGAAGTATATAAACTTTGAAATATTTGATGGCTTTAACTAGGGCCAAAGCCTGTTTTTCCATTATATCGTATTTCAGGGGTGCATCTCTGAGGGATTTACTAAAAAATGAAATTGGCTATTCAAAACCTTCATCATTTTTCTGCAGAAGAACTGCAACTATAGTGTGTTCATATGCAAAGGAAAATATTATGAAATCTTTTGTATAATCTGGGCTGATGAGGACTGGTGCTTTTGTTAAGGCCTATTTTATGTATTCAAAATATTGTTTGGCCTTTATTTTCCATTTTATTGAGGAGTCCTTTGTAAGCATATTATTGAGATCTTTTATGATTTCAGCCAGATTAGAGATGAATCTTCCTAAAAAATTAATTTTACCCAGGAATGCTTGAAGTTCTTTTATGTTCCTTGGTGGTTGAATGTTTAAAATGGCTTTAATTATTGCAGGGTCTATTCTAATGCCTTCTTTTGAGATAATGTGACCTAACAGTTTTCCTTCTTCCAGTCCAAAAAGAGTCTTTTTAGGATTAAGAGATATACCATATTTTCTACATTTCATAAAAACTTGTCTCAGGTGATCTAAGTGTTCATCATTTGTTTTTGAAAAAAAATTAATATCATCAAGATAAATAACTAAAAATTCATGGATCTCCTTAGCAAAGGAAATATCCATGGCCCTTTGAAATGTAGCTCCTGCATTTTTTAACCGAAAAGGAATTTTCACATACATGAAAGTGCCCCATGGAGTAGTAAATATAGTTTTAGTTTGATCATATTTATGAACTAGAATCTGATTGTAACCAGAGAAACCATCTAGTAAAGAAATTCTTGAAGAACTGCCGCCCTTTACAAAATATGATCCATTTTTGGCAAGGGGTAATTGTCTTTCAAGGATGCTTTATTAAGATTTCTAAAGTCTATGCATAGTTGAATTTCTCCTGTTTTCTTTCTGGTGGGCACTAAATTAGATACCCAGTCAGAATATCTGACTGGTGCAATTATTTGTGCATCAAACATTCTTTCAACTTCTTTTTCAATTAAAGGTAACAAAAATAGATTAATCCTTCTAATTTTTTGTTGAAAAGGCTTTTGATTTTCTTTCAAAGGAATTTTATGCTGGATTATGTCTGTGTTGTAAGTTTTCAAGTCTTCGTAACTCCATGCAAAGACATCTTGATATTCTTTCAAGAGTTCTATGTATTTGACCTTTTCTTCAGATGATAAGGATTTTGATAGTTTGATTCTTTTTGGTTTTTCATCTGTCCCTAAGTTATGCTCTTCTATATCAGACTTGACTGGTTCCATTTTTGGCCTTTTGGGCACATCATTGGAATCGAACAAGTCTTCTAGGGGAGTTAAACCTCTGGGTGAAATTTTATTCTTTAAATCAATCAAATCTGTTTCATCTTCCATCAATTACTCTATATCTAATTTTATAGTCACTCTGAGTAAATATAGTAGGCTTATCAAAATTATGTACATCTAAATTATCTAAATCATCTATTTGACCAAAATTTGAATCTATATCACAAGGTGAATCTATATTACAGTCATTATCGATTTGGAAATGTTGAAATTCTTGCTCATTGTTCAAAAAGTGATAAATTTGCTCATCTTCCGAGAAAATTTGCCAATATTTGACATTATCTGGAACAGTAGGCATGTGTTTGATTTCAGCAGTGTATTTTTGTAATGGTGAAAAAGGAAATTTACAACTGCTAGCAAAGGTTGCTAAACAATGGGCTTGTATGTTCTGTTTTCTAGGGATGATACCAAACTTTTATTCTAACAAATCATCAAGAAAATCCAATATTGTTTCTCTGTATCTTGCAAGTCTGGGCTTATGAACTGAGTATTCTGCATTTATTTGTTTGATAACTAGTTAATAATCTCCCATGACCATTATTATTTTCCCTCCCATTTTTCTAATAATTTGCAAACCTAAGATTAAAGCTTTGTATTCAGCCATGTTATTGTTGCATTTGAAATTCAATCTAAAAGCATGTCCTTCAAAATGGCTTGTTTCAATATTGGTAATCCATACACTTGCTCTAGCTCCAAATTTATTAACAGATACATCAAAATATAAATGCCATAAACCTTCATAACTGATGTAATCATCCATTATTTTAAGTTTCTTATCAATGAGCTCAGTTGGATTTTCATTATGATCAGAGTTACTGAGAATAAAGGAATCAAGATCAGTAGGAGTGGAATAGACTGGATAATTTGTAGGCCTGTCAGTAGTACTGATCATGAACTTCATCAAGGTGTCTCTGTAAAGCCTTTTGGGTTGTCCAAATACTGAGATAGTGGCATAACTCATGTCAAGTTGTAGAGATCCCTGCAACTTTGCTCCCCATGATTGAGAAAGAAGCATGCCATACTTTGATGGGATGTTAGCTACTACAAAATCCATGATCATGCTTTTACCAAGATATTGGACTAGATTTCCACACAGATCTTTAATCAAACCTATGCATTGGACTTTGGATGAATCAAATGAAAAAAGCTCCTTATAAGGTCTAGTTATGTCTAGATGCAGGGTTTCCATTATAGCTCTAGGCATTAAGTTGCGGGAAGCTCTAGTATCTAGCATACCATTGTGCGATATCTGATCATGTACAGTAAGACTTACATAAAATGGAGGTACTGACCCATATGAATGCTTTCCATCTACATTGGGACCAAAAATTAATTTAGGCCTATCTTCATTCATGTTAATTGTATCTTCATTTTCATTCACATTCAATGCTTCAGAAATCATAGATCTATACAAGTTATTGTTAACTAATTCAAATAATGGAACAACTATCTTTAACTTGGATAGTTCAGATTGCATGTTAAATTTTGGCTGAGATTTGATGGCTTGAATTACTTCGTCTTTTGGAACTATGGTTTGTGATGATTTTTCTTGTGTAATTGCAGTTTTACCTTTGGTTTGAGCTTTTCTCTTGTCTTTTGTTTGAGTTTCTTGGTTTCTGCTATCTTTAATTGTTTTTTCAAGAATAGTTTGAGAGTTAACAAAAGTTTTATCAGTTTTAGGATTCTCAACAGAAGATTTAGGATTTGGGTTAGCTGTATTTTTTCTTGGCTCATTGACTGTTGCTAAATTGGTGGTTTTTTGGTATTATCCTTTTGGGCATCTTTGGAATATTGAGCCACCTCATCAGTAATATCTACAACCTTTGGGCTTTGCTATTTTTTAGGACTGGATGGGTTCAAACCTTGTTTATTCTCTTTAGGAAGAATATGTAAAAAAAAATTTTTTAGGAGCCTCAGTCTTCTTTTTGTTTTGTTCTTGTTGGGTTAGAGCATTGTTCTTTATAGCAGGTTCATTGGTTTTCTTGCTCTTAAGGTTGTATTGGCTGTGAATTTCATTGATTGCGAAATCGTAACCTTGTTTATAACCAAAGGATTCTCTAGATTCTACTTTGAACTGTTGAAGCTCAAAGAGTTCCTGGTCCTCCTGAGTGAGCAAAATTGTATTGTTTTCATCAATCCCCATAACTATGTGGATGTCTTCCTCCTCCTCAACATTTTTTTGTGAAGTTTCTGTAAAATTTTCTTGGAATGGGGTTCTTATGTTCTGATCTGGGGAAGGTTCTTTACCTTTCCCAGGATTGTTGTTTTTCTTGTAGTTGGGATTCCTAATTTGGGATTGATTTTCCCATTGTGGTTTCCTTTCGATTTGATATAGTATCTCAACTACTTTTTCTAATGCTTTGGTAATAAAATCAAACTTACCATCTAAGTGTGAAGCTTCCTCTTTGATAGTTACCCTTCTTTCATTTCTCAATATAGCTTTCCTAGCAAGTATATTGATTTCTACACCTACAATGTTTTGTTGCATTTGTTCTAGGGTATTTGCATCCATTTCTCTAACTTGGTAAGCCATGTCTACATCAAAACAATCAGGGAATTTGAGTAGCACGAAATACGAAGTGGGTTTAAGGTCTGCAGGAATGGCATTGTAAACAATGTTGCATCTGGTGCAAAAGTCTTGGACAAACTCATTGGGGGCTCTCTTAAAAGCATCAAACTCAGACAGTATTTGCATAGGATTTTTCTTTTTCTCCCATTTATTTAGGAAGGCTCTATGGAATGCAGCTAGGTCTGCTATGCTTCCAGCACCTAAACCTCTAAACCATGTTTTCACTTCTCCAGTTAAGATTTGTGCAAATAATCTCATTTTGACATCAGACTCATCATTTCATAAATCTCCCAAAAATCATTCATTCTATTAATATGCTGTTGTGCTGTGATCTGTGAAAAATTATCAAACAGTGGAATGTATTATTGGTAAATTTGGGGCATGTCATGGATATTTTGTGGTAAGACCAAGGGAGCATATATGGCTACCATGGCTTGGATGTAATGGACCGAGTGAATGATGGATATATTACTTTACGTTGCAAGGGCAGCTCAAGGATGAATGGATCTGTTGATGAACTAGCAGTGGATTGGGGATATGATGAATATATGATTATATGGTGTAGAGGCAATTCAAGGTTTATAGGCTCTTGAGGTGAACTGACAGTAGAATCTGTAAATGAAGTGGCAGCATACAGAGTTGAATCTGATGTTGGAAAGACTGTGGTGTATAGTTTAGAAACTGGGGGTTAGAATTGAGACAAAAAATTGGCTAACTTACCAACTTCTTCAATGTATTTAATTTTTGTAACATTTCCCCTTTTTACTGGACTTTGACTTTAAGTTTTGTCAGATTTAGTAGGAACATAAATAATTTTGTGTTTTTCACTCACATAAGAAGTAAAAACTGGATCTAAAACAATTTCCTTTAAATTAGATTCAGATTTGGTTCTAAACAGAGATTTTTCAAACATTAAATCAAATTCAATGTTTGATAAGCTTACTAATTCTTTGGGTAAAGAATCAGCTCTTTTCAGGCGTACTTCAGTCTCTGAACTAACAATTTGTTTTTTCTTTTTTCCTATCTGGTCCGAATTGTCTACTATATCTGGAGGATTAGGATCAGGGTTGGATCTAGTGTAATAGACTTTCTTGGGAGCCAGAATGATTATTGGGTAAATACCCACAACCTTTAAAATTAATCTTAAAGTAGAAAAGATATATTTACAAATCTTCCTCCAAGATTAAACTTAAAACTAGATAGTGGTTATTCCCCGGTATGGTCGTCAATATGTTATCACCCTAGTAATTCTCAGTTTGTGGGATGAGGATTTTTTGTAGTTAAGAAAACCAGGGGTAACCAAGAACCGCTTTTAGAATTCAGGATCTAGCCTTCCTGAGTCCTGGAGAGGGATCTCTCCTAAAGATTTAGCTTTGTTTTATAATTGGATTTTAGGCTAGCTATGAATGGACAGTGGGACTTGTTTTGAAAGTGTGGTGGGAATAAAAAGTGTTTCAAGGTGAACGAAAAATTGATCTACCAGACCATTGGGCTATGGAGTCAACTTTCTAGGCAAGCAGAGCCTAGGAAATAAGACTTAAGGATGCAAATGTACTAAGGGTAGGGTAGATGACCTTCAAAGGCTTTTAATAGCCTTTTTTGATGGAATGGGTGAAATCTGAACAAAAGGGAAATTAGGAATCCTTACGTTACATAAATTAATATTAAAGAAATGAATAAAATAGGGACTTAGAGTAATTAAGAATTCTATAGTCCGGTTATCAAGCAGAAAACATAATCATGAACAACTAGTAAAAAACAGGGAGCTTTTAATTACTAATCCTGTTTAGACCTTCCTAGTTAATCATTTAAGGTAGAAACACATTAAAATGAATGTATGGAAACTTTTAAAAGATAAGACAATGAAAGCAGGAAAAAACTAGACTTATCTGGTCAACACAAGAATCCTATAGTTATGATGTCTTTAATCTCAATTCCAGTCTGTTGCTTTGCTAATTGAATCACACCAACTTCTATATATCCAGTAAAATGAATACAGTAGTCTTCATAAATTTTATTCCACACTGAATACTTCGAAAGATGAATTATTTATACAAATAAATTGCTTTACAAAATATCTCAAAGTTTGAGATAATGTTTCAAGGAAAAATAGGAAATATAACATAAGAAGAGGGTCAGCAACAAAACAGTTTGCAAGCTGTTCTCTTCTACAAGAAAATATAGAACTGATTATCTTAATTAAACTGATTTCATGATGTGTTGGGAGCATTGCTAGCATTGGATGCATTATCTTGTGGAAGATTGCTTGTAGATTACTCCTTCTTTTCACTTTTAATCCTGATACTTTTTCTCTTTTCTTTTCACTGTTTCACTGTTGTAAGTGAAAATGACCAGCAGTAGAATTTGTCTTTTACTGATACACTTTTACTCTGATACACTTTGACCCTATATTTTCACCCTAAGGTAAAAATATGTTTTTCTCAATGGTTTCCCTTCTCTTTTCCTGTCAATTTCACCTCTTTTTGAAGGTTCAATATTCTTTCTTTCAATGTCTTTATCCTCTGCTCATGACCTTTTGAAGTGATGACAACATCTTTGTAAGTAGACTCGAGATATTATTAGCCTTTTGCAAACTCTTAATCTCATTGTTCTTTAAGGTCATTTCTTCCATGGATTTGACCAAGTCTGACGTCCTTGTTTCTACTCCTGCCTGTACCTGTGTAATTGAGGAATCAGCAGCAGACACATTTTTGGAAGATATTGATACTGCAGTTACTAATTTTCCTTGTGGTGTAAGATGTTCTTCAAGAGTTGATGGCACAGAAGTTCTTACAATGGGAATGACTATTGGAATAACCTCTTTAGCTTTCTTCAAGGCTTCATTCTCATTCATTAATGCTTGAGTTTGTTTTTCCATTTCTTGGAGTTGTGCAGTCATTTTCAAAGATAGTTGGCTCAGTTCGTCATTTTTAGTTTTATGCTAGAGGATATCCTTTGCCTGGGGGTTACCTGTTTCTTAGTCATTTTTAGCTGAACAAAGAAAGTTTAAACTATTTGCTAAGTTCTCTTTTGGAAATAAGGGGTTTGTTGAAGGATTTTTCTGGCAAACATAGACTCTAAGCAGGTTTCCGGATGATAAGAAAGGATTTTTAACGCACAGAGGATGGCTTAGATCAGGTTCAGCAGTGAAAATAATCTTGGAATGGCATTAATACCTTCTAACTGGAAAATGCGGATCCTGGAGAAAATTTGACAGGGTTTCCCCTGTATTTTGGAGGTTTTAGACTTCTTAGGATGGACAATTCAACTGAATTTTAAGATATGGCAATTAAAATATGAATTGTCCCTTGAAATTGAAGTTTTTATGGATAGGATTGACAAAGAATACCTTTAAAAGGTATAATTTCGGTCGAAGGAGTTGCAGTTGTGCTTACAGTCTTCAATTCTGCTGAATTAGGCTATTATTGGTGATGGGGGCTCTTGGGAATGATTTGCAGAGAAAAATGGCTTTTAAAATGGAAACTGGTTCATAGGAGGCTTGAAAATGGCATCGGGAGGCTTTGTAACGGGCTCACAGTGTTTTGTATGGTATATACGTGAAATGTGATGGAAATAGGGTTCTGCGGAGGTTTCTTAGGTTAAATGGCACAAATAGGCAAAATGTGATGAAAAACATTAATTTTTAATATATTAAACCATAGTTCGAACCATAGTTCAATCATATTAACTGCAGGTTGGGAGGGAGTAGTTTTGGATTAGGCTTAGGTGGTTTTCACGCGACTCAATGACAGTAAGTTGAATTTAGCTTTTTGCACGTGATCCAGTTATATTATAGCACGTCGACAACGGGCGGTTTGGGAAAACAACCCATATTCCGTAATTTTTATAAAACATGGGTCGGGCACTTTATTTTCACGATATAAATTTCAGGCCGTCTGATCTGACATCGAAAAGAGAACGGTCAAGATTTTAATGGAAAGATGCGAAAAAAGTGAAGTGGGAAAGGTGGGTGATCGCGTTCAATTTGAATCGTTGGATTTGCAAGGGATGATCGGACGGCTAAGATGCAACACGATAATGAATGAAGGGATATGGGATGTCTCATCACGTTCGACGAGAACCATCGGATAAAATGGGTGTTGGAGATCGGAGGGCTGAAATCAACCCCGATAATGAAAAGGGATTTGGGGAGTTTATGTACAAAAAACAGACTTTTCATGGGATAAAGTGGTCGGGGAGGGTTTTAAAAGGGCTTGACCCATGGTTAATACTATGGTAAGGGGATATCTGTCGGGGGTAAGGGTTGAGTTATAATTTTAAACATAGGTAAAGGGATTTCGGGAAATAAACAAAGTGATGTGTTTTTAAAGTTTAGTTTAAACAAAACTTCGATATTTTTGTTTCAAACACATAATAAAACATGTTTAAAGGTTTTTCACATATTTTTATTATATAGTATTTAAATCAAAATGATTTAACTACCATAGGGGGTGATATTTTTATATAAATATATATTTAGCCAAAGGGGTTATAAGGTGGGTATTTAATTTAAACATGTGGGAATCAATAAATTTGGCTAAAATTTTATTAATGGGTTTTTTTTTGGGGTTGTTATATAAGAGGGAGTTATATAATATAGGAAAAGGTTTTTTCTATAGGGAGTTAATATATAAGTTAAAATTAATATGAAAAGGGGACAAGGTATACATAAAATACATAAAAATAACAAGTAAATTGATGTTTAAAAGGAACATTTGCATCATACTAACCTTATCACTTTAACTTATGATAAAATGTAAATTTGAGGGTTTAATGTTTTTATGTGATGAAGGAAATTAGTCAATGGGAATTAAAGTATCTTTAAGTAAAAATGAGGTTTTACTTAGGATTATTCATGGGAATGAATGCATGAAATGGAATGATGATGTGAGTTTGAGGGATTAATATATACATTTAACATTTTCAACTAATCAGCCATAGAGCCTTGTGTCTGGTCCCAACAAAAGTCAAGGAAATGCCTTCAGCCTTTCTGACTGATAGCTTAGAATGCTTAATGGATATGGGAAGGGGAAGTTAGCTATTTGCAGCCTTGGTGAATAATATTTAGATTGATGCTTTTCACCTTCTTCTACCTACCCAACTTACCATGCTAACATTTTTTTCTTCCATTTTGATTTGGTGCATTTGTGCTAGCAACCCTTACAACATTTTTTTTTCTTTTGAAATAAAATAAACTATCTAATTCTACACTTATTTCATCTAGGAATCCAGATTAAACTGTTGGATTCACTTTATTCTCTACCTAACTACAGAATTGTCATGATTAAACTGTATAACAATTCTTTATTCTCTATCTACAACATTTGAAATTGAAAAGTGACAAGTCAAGATTAAAGTGTTCAACTCATCACAGACTATGGCATTTATTGACACTCTTCCATAGTCAAAAGGTAAAAGTAGTGGCATTTATACTTGCACACTTTCATGTTTTTATTCATCTTTTTTTTTTTCTTTTTTCTTTTGGGGTCTGTTATTTTTTCTAAGTCCTTTGATTTTTCTTGTAGGACTTTTTACCCTCGTTTTGATTTTTTTTTTTTTTTTTTACAAAATATGTGAATACAACTTGCAGAAGGAAAAGTATGTACAGATTTACAAAATTACCATCAGTCAAGTCAAAATTATGAATCCTATATTTATAGGTCACTAACACAACCATCCGATCAGGAGGGTTGTGTATATAGTCATGACAAACTAGATCGTCTCGCGGCCTTTATGTCATCAGAGAAAACTTAGGGTCTTGTGCTTTGTCTCGACCCGACCAAGTAAAAATTTAGGCATGTGAATAAATGAGCTAAAGTCGAGCATGAAAGAAAGTCGTCTGATTACCAGCTGATGATGGAAGTTGTTAACATGCATGAGAGAAACCACCAATAATGACAATGGTTCTCTAGGTATAGGTAGTAAAATCCACGAAATGTGAAAAATGAACTAGATTCGAACATCTGAAAAATCACCCTATCGAAGGCCAATTATGAGAAATTTTCGTCGAATGTGAAGAACTTGCCATTGAGGCATGCAAGATCTAAGGTATCATTAGGGAGTATTTGGACCGACTTCCTCGATAATGAGCTGAAGTCGACAGTAAGTGATCGGTCGAAGGAGGGAAATAATTTTTCCAACATCATCAACATGAGACAAAGGAAAAAGATGATAGTGAATCAAGACTAAACAGAGGACCAGGGGTTGAAAACTGCAGAAGGGACTTCTTCTTAACATATTGGTGACACGAGTCTGGAATCTGGCAGTATTTGACATCAAGGGATCTGAGGTCATGGTGACAAGGCAAAGAGAAGATGAGAGGTCAAAATGGATAACCCAAACCCATGGAGGCAAAGTGATGAATGTGGGATGTTCCCAAACTGACACGAACTGCAGCCATGTGTCAAGTTCAACAGTGACGAATTGCCGATGCAACTGACAACTAGTTCCATTTCCCCCCACCATTTATAGCAAGTACCCGAATTATTTTTGGAAAAAAGCTTGAAGTGGATAGCATATGATTTTCATGTAAGTTTGTGCTTCGGAAAAATCCATCCTAGGACATTTTACGAGCCCTAGGATGGAGGAACTCGGTATAAATGTCATGGTGATGGTTCCATTTTCATTTAGATTTAACGAGTCTGAAAAAGGGAAAACTTGACGTCTTTTCATATTTAGAGAGTTTGAAAAGAGGTGAAAAGAAAACTCCAGATGATCCTTTTCATAAATAGTTCGTCATACCTAAAAAGGTAGAAAATAAAATATGAGAGAACCTCTTAGTCACGATTGACTAAGGTATTCCTTTTTCGTAACTAGTTTATCCTAGCCCGAAAAATGGGTAAACGCATATTGGGTAAATGATGTGTTGTAGCCTTTAACGAGTTCAAAATGACGAGAGATCAATAATATTTTCATGTTTTGAGAGTGAGAAAAGGGCTGAAAGTTGACTCCTCCTAGAGGAATGAGTGGCATTAAGGGTAGAAACTAGTTCCGATGATGGTGGAATAGCTCAGAACATGTAAAGGTCAAGAGGTTGGCTAACAAGACCACTCATTGCAGTGGTTCTTCAGGAATGGGTAAAAAAATCAAGTGAAAGCATATGATCGGCCGAGGGGATAGCGACAATGGAATGGGAAAACCAAGGTTCATATGGAAAAATAGGCTGATAAAATGGAAATCATGAAAGGTAAAATGTGAATGGTTTCATTTTTACACAAGCTTGAAACCTTTTAGAAAAATATGCGTGAAACTGGTTTCAATTTTACACAAGCTTGAAATGGAAACAAACTATGCTTGAAATAGGTTTGCATGCCCCCAGCATGTTGACTCAATTCGAGGTACATACCCCCGAAGCTTCAGTGCATTTTTTTGAGAGGACCTTCCAGTTACTAACATATGGATGGAGTGAAGGTTCAATTACGAGATCAGGAGAAAGACTCGACTGAGATTTAACGAGGTTGAAACCTTGAAAGAACTATCCTCACGACACCTTGGCTGATTTAGAGAGCCTCAAAGAAGATAATAACTATGCTATCAATAGTTTGTTTCATTTTTTAAGGAGATTGACACAAGAAAATGAACTATACTCCGATGAGCTGATCAAGACATATAAAAAGTCATGACTTCCACGAGGTTCCCATCTGATGGGAGAACAACATCTCAGAAATCACGATCTAATGCCCTCGGAAGATGATACATGATGAAACTATCACTGGATGAGGGTAGTGAGCAAGCAGATACATAATTAATCTATGGCGAGGAATATATCACCGACAGGTAAGAACCAGGAAAGGACGATGGTAGGCCAGATGTCACATTAGGAAAAAATAATGAAAGTTGATCAATGCTCACGATCCGACCTTCGTGTGCAAAACAAATCATGTGGAAGAGGGATGAGACAAGCGATCCCATGTCATAACCGTAGTGACACCAGAGGAGTAAGTTAAAATCCAAAGGACCTTGGACAACCAGCTCGTCTATATAGACAATATTTCCCCCCAAACTAATAGGTAAATTCCGAAGGATCCCTAATGGTTGACTGGTTCCTTTGTTAAAAGCTAATAGATTTTGAGTAACAGGCACAAGTTGAGGAGACCTAAAAGCTTGCCAAATAGTTGAGGATATAATAATAACTGAGGTGCCTTCATTTATAATCATGCCTAGTACGACCATATCGCAGGCCTATAAGGTGATCTCAAAGGGCACATAAGAAGGAAGACGGTATCCTGCAAATCAAATCCAATCAAAGGAAGCGGCCAAACGACATGGAGGGGGTGTCATATGAATAAAAGGATTATCCCCCTACATTACGGGAGTGGAAAGACCATCCTTCTAAACTCTAGGAACTAGAGAAGGAGGATCATTTTCAGGAATTGTGGTGATGGGAGTCGGAGGATCACGCTCATGGATCATGGAAACAGGAGGATCGTCCTCCGATCCTGGAAAATAAGGGGAAATAGAAAGAAGCTAACTGGGATGAGACCCACTCTTGACGAAAAATACTGTTGGATGGATAAGTCATTCTTTCTGACAAGACATACCTCCCAAGTGTCCTATGGACAACTAGCAACAAATAGACAAAAAAAAACTATTTTCTCTAGATAATATTCGATTCAGAATTAGCTACAACAGAGGTTTTGAAGACCTACCTGTAGTCTAGCGCTATTCGTAATGATCTTCTTTCCAGTTTCTTGAAAGAGTCATCTTCAAAGATCTGCAATCACAAACATGGAAAAAATCAATAGCACCTGCATAGTATAAACTAATTCACGAATCATATATCTATCAAGATGATCAAGGAATTCAAGAAATAAGCTAATTAGTTAAATAAATCATTGATAAAACATGATAAACAAGCTACTTAATTAAATAACTCATTGAGAAAACATGATTCATTCATATTACTTTTGATGACGAAAGAACCTTACAACCATGGCCGCCTTGATGTCGTACAGGTCTTCATGGGGTCCAGAACAGGCGTTTCCTTTACTCTGACAAGATTTGCACTATATCAGCTAAAATTCACATGGGTGTGTAATCATTCCCATATAATGATCAATTAAGACAGTCTGAGTCTCTACAACATTTCTCCTCAAAAATTCCCAAAGTCTAACTCCCTTTGAAGCTGCACTATGGCTTCAATTTATAGGAAAAGAGAGGAGGTTACAGCTCCACATAAGAGGGGATAGAATGCTCTTTTCAAGGGATTGAGCTCCATAAATCAAGGGGTAGGCTCCCATAATGGAGGAATGAACATACATGATAGGAGTGCACCTTCGACCAGATAATTGCTTCTAGAAGCTTCCAGATTTGACTGTTGGGCTTCTAAATGTTACTTTCTGCCTTTATTTTACCTTTTACAGGGGTCCGCACCCTTAATGAAGAAAAAGTGCATTTAGCTCCGCATGCTTTAAAACAAAAAGGTGTGGCACCACAGGTAATGTTAAGAGAAAGTGTGGTACAAGTGTAATTAAGATTTTTATGAGCTTTTCTCTCAATTTATAAGCTTGATTTTAGGAACTTCGATGTTGTAGACTTCTAAGAGAGTACTAAAATTTCATGGTGACAAATTTCAGTGTAACAAATTTCCCCCTAAAGTGTGAAGTATGAGAGCATTCAAAGAGTGATGTGCTTTATCATTTCAAGGATTAGCCTGTGGACACCCCAGTCGGAACCCTGTAAAAAAATTCAATGCAAAACATATATATATATATATATATTATCACTGAGGTAGGCATTCCCATACTCAGATCAAAAACTAACTAAACTTGTTCTGATACAGAAATGATTTTAATATTACATCAATATTTTAGACACAGCATGGACGCAGCCATCTGTAATGAATAGTCTATTGCATAATGAATAATAAAAATCCTCGCAGCCTGGATGGTGGAAACTAGATCGAGGGTCTTGATTTTTGTTTCCCGAACTAGTACGATTCTATCCATGTGATTAAATGTGTTGATGTCAAACATGGTAGAATCCACTTGACTACCATTCAATGATGTGAATTGTTAACAAGTGTGAGAGAAACCACCAATAATGACAATGGCTCTCAAAATACTCAGTACAATCCATGAAATTTGAATAAGTGATCCGAAGTCGAACATTTCACGGAATCTTTGGATCGAAGGTCAATGATGCAACCTGTCGTCGAAAGCGAGAAACCTGCCTTTAAGGCATGCAGATTCCAAGGTACTGACGGATTCTAGATTAACTTCCCAAATGATGAGCTGTTGTTGATAGAAAGTGATTCGTCGTAAGCAAGGTCACGACGTGAAACCATAGATCAAGTTTTGAAGAAATTTTTTGCAAGGACTGAATCAGGGATGGTCAACGTGAATGGAGACAAATGTTTGCAGATGAATGGTTTTTTTGACTGTCCTCTTGAAAACATAATGACACTGCATATGCTTTGGTAACAATTTCCCTAAGCTAATACCCAGAAACCGGCTGAAGACCTTCAATGTGGTTTGATTAACTGATAGGCAAAGGATTCTCCCAACCCAGGTAGAAGTGTTACAAAAAATGTCATGTTCAAGAGTGGTATACTGATTTTAAATCAAAGTGCAACAAATGAATTCATTTTCTCTCTTTTCCTCCACCATTTCTGGCAAGTACCTCTTTATTTTTGACAAGCTTGAGGAGGATAACATTTGCTTGTTTATAAGCTCATCCTTCGGATGAGTCCAACTTAGTTTAAAATCGAACCCTAAGAAGGAGTGGTTCGTTCCTATTTTTAATTTACAGGTCCTTTACTGTTATATTTTAACAAGTCCAGTATAGGAGAAACTCGGTTTTTTTTCATTTTTAGGGAGTCAGAAGAAAAAACTTAAGAAAAATCCTTGGGTGTTCTTTTTCGTAATTTTAGTCTCTCGGGCCTAAAAAAGGATAAAATAATGCGGGAGAGAATTCTATTGACTATGATTAGTCAACGTATACCTTTTTCGTAAATAGTCCATTTCAGTCCAGAAAAGGGGTAAACTTATACTAAAGGGAAGACTGTTCGTTCGCTTTAACCAGTTCGAATAGTCAGGTACTCGACAATCTTTTCATATTTAGAGAGTTTGAAAAGGGCTAAAAAGAGGACTCCATGGTTTCGCTTTTTCATAAATTTTCAAGAGCCCGAAAAAGTGATAAAAGTATACTCTTCGTCAAAAATGACCATTTTACCCGAAAAATCTAGTATTCTTCACAAAAACTCAAAAAATTAGACGTACCTGCTTTTAATAAAATAAAAATATTTTGAAAAACCATCTTTTTAAAGTGAAAAATAAACAAAATTAAATTTCATTTATTCGAAAAAACTTATAAAAAGAAGTTTTTCAAATTCATTTTTACCATTGAGTTCAGAGTGAAAATTTGAGAGCTTTTTGCAAAAAATGCTCCAGAGAAGATTCTAGACAAATCGACTGTTCAAATCGAAAACTGTCTGCTCCATGTAATCCACATTCTCCTTTCCTTGCTTTTCATCCATTCATTTCCTTAATTTAGGGTTTAAAATTCATTTTTGGAGAAGAAATAGGTTCAAAATTCCGCTCACGGGGGTCCGCAGGTAAGACACACGGTACCTGCGGACCCTGACATTTTCTTACATAGAAAAATGTCGTGGTCCTGCACTTTTAGTACAGAGCCCGTGCGGAGCTATGCACTGTCTCTGAACAAAAAGTGTGGGGGCACCGCGAAGAATTTAAAAGCTTATTTTATCTCGAAATTACCCAAAATTTTCTTTTTAAAATGATTCTAATCTCTCATTTTGTTCATTGTAGGATATTTACAATGCTTATTTGGTGGGAACGTGAACATGAGGAGGTGGATGAAGCTGCAATGATTCAATAACCTGCATTACAAGTTTTGAGAGCATCTGGGTTATTCAAATTCTGGGCTATCAGTGGCATGAGAGCTTAAGTAGATCTTCTCACTTGGTTGGTAAACAAATGGGGTGTATAGGACCAGTGTTTTGTGATTGAAGGCAACCGGCTCGAAATCGAGCTGGAGGACATAAAATGTCTGACTGGTTTGTCTAAAAGAGGTGAACCACTTTCTTTATTTGGGGCTAGGCTAGGTGGATAGTATGTTGCTAGCTTGCAACTAGAGTTCTGCAATGATGAGGCCAATCCTAAAGAAAAATGGATTGATATCAAAACCATCATCCATCCTAAGTTGAAAGTAGTTTCATTTACCGTAACCAAGTTATGTGGAAGTGCAGCTTTGCATATTGCTACTGGATCTCAAATGTGGATTGCAGTGGACTGTTTCCGAGGCACCATATTCAACTGGTGCAAGGAAGTGTTGGCTAATATCAAAGGTCAACTAATTAGAGAAAATGACGGGAAGTTGAATAACTTCGGATATGGATCAATCGTGATTAATTTTTCTCTATAGAGGATTCCTCTACTGGCCCCGCAACATATTCCAGTTGATAATGGTAGAGTCCGAGAGCCTCGGATGGTTCGATGGGTTTCTTTGATGGCCCGTCACAGCGAGGGTACAAATATTGTTCGATTTCCCCCAACCTACTTCTGTTGGTTAGAACACCAACTCTTCGTGATAGAAGACTTTCCTTATGCCGGGATGGATTACCATAGTGATCAGGATATGCCACTTCCTCCGAGAGCTCAGTGGGATGAGTTAGGTAAAAAATCATTTTGACATGCTCTAATTTTTATTTTGTTTTTAAAATCGTCCAAAAATGATAAAAAAAAATTCAAATGCAGATGTGGGTCCTCATGGACCAGTCACTCTCCGCCCCTTCGAGAGGAGGCAAAGGGATGCAGCTGCAGCAGCACCACCACCACAGGATCAGACAGCAGAGATCCTTACTTATTTGGAACACCATCTGGAGTGACTGACTATGGACATCCCAGAGACTACCATAGACAAAATTCCATTTCGCTTACAGAGATGTGTCATTGGGGTTCCTGGATCATTCAGGATATTCCTGAGCAGGGTGGCACGAGCTGTAGTATATTATCATGATCATTACCATGAATAGTGGATGAATCGACAGGCAGAATTGTCATTTGTATCACTTTTTCAATATAAGGTATGCTTTGAACCTAATATTGAGGAGGATATAATATTTTTTGAAACACTACTCTATGCTATGATATACTATTCATTTCATCTATCCAATATGTTATCGAATGCTTGATGCAAATGTCTGTCATTCAGAGGTGTTTGAATTTTGAAACGAGATTGATTATATTTGTATCAACACATTCCAAGAAATTTAAACACATTACCAAATGCAATAGCTTCTAGTGTTATAAATGTACATTTGCAATAATAAAAGCAGAATCAACATTCGATAACATGTTGGATAGGTAACTGAAATAGTAGTATATCATAGCATAGAGTAGTGTTTCAAAAAAATAGTATATCCTCCTCAATCATAGGTTCAAAACGCCTTATGATTGAGAAAAAAGTGATACAAAAAAATGATATGGAGTCTATACAATCGATCATCCACTATTCATGGTAATGATCATGATAATATACTACAGCTCGTGCCACCCTGCTCAGGAATATCCTGAATGATCCAGGAACCCCAATGACACATCTCTGTAAGCGAAATGGAATTTTGTCTATGGTAGTCTCTGGGATGTCCATAGTCAGTCACTCCAGATGGTGTTCCAAATAAGTAAGGATCTCTGCTGTCTGATCCTGTGGTGGTGGTGCTGCTGCAGCTGCATCCCTTTGCCTCCTCTCGAAGGGGCGGAGAGTGACTGGTCCATGAGGACCCACATCTGCATTTGAATTTTTTTTTATCATTTTTGGACGATTTTAAAAACAAAATAAAAATTAGAGCATGTCAAAATGATTTTTTACCTAACTCATCCCACTGAGCTCTCGGAGGAAGTGGCATATCCTGATCACTATGGTAATCCATCCCGGCATAAGGAAAGTCTTCTATCACGAAGAGTTGGTGTTCTAACCAACAGAAGTAGGTTGGGGGAAATCGAACAATATTTGTACCCTCGCTGTGACGGGCCATCAAAGAAACCCATCGAACCATCCGAGGCTCTCGGACTCTACCATTATCAACTGGAATATGTTGCGGGGCCAGTAGAGGAATCCTCTATAGAGAAAAATTAATCACGATTGATCCATATCCGAAGTTATTCAACTTCCCGTCATTTTCTCTAATTAGTTGACCTTTGATATTAGCCAACACTTCCTTGCACCAGTTGAATATGGTGCCTCGGAAACAGTCCACTGCAATCCACATTTGAGATCCAGTAGCAATATGCAAAGCTGCACTTCCACATAACTTGGTTACGGTAAATGAAACTACTTTCAACTTAGGATGGATGATGGTTTTGATATCAATCCATTTTTCTTTAGGATTGGCCTCATCATTGCAGAACTCTAGTTGCAAGCTAGCAACATACTATCCACCTAGCCTAGCCCCAAATAAAGAAAGTGGTTCACCTCTTTTAGACAAACCAGTCAGACATTTTATGTCCTCCAGCTCGATTTCGAGCCGGTTGCCTTCAATCACAAAACACTGGTCCTATACACCCCATTTGTTTACCAACCAAGTGAGAAGATCTACTTAAGCTCTCATGCCACTGATAGCCCAGAATTTGAATAACCCAGATGCTCTCAAAACTTGTAATGCAGGTTATTGAATCATTGCAGCTTCATCCACCTCCTCATGTTCACGTTCCCACCAAATAAGCATTGTAAATATCCTACAATGAACAAAATGAGAGATTAGAATCATTTTAAAAAGAAAATTTTGGGTAATTTGGAGAGAAAATAAGTTTTTAAATTCTTCATGGTGCCCCCGCACTTTTTGTTCAGAGATAGTGCATAGCTCCATACGGGCTCTGTACTAAAAGTGCAGGACCATGGCATTTTTCTTTGTAAGAAAATGTCGGGGTCTGCAGGTACCGTGTGTCTTACCTGCAGACCCCCGTGAGTGGAATTTTGAACCTATTTCTTCTCCAAAAATGAATTTTAAACCCTAAATTAAGGAAATGAATGGATGAAAAGCAAGGAAAGGAGAATGTGGATTACATGGAGCAGACAGTTTTCGATTTGAACAGTCGATTTGTCTAGAATCTTCTCTGGAGCATTTTTTGCAAAAAGCTCTCAAATTTTCACTCTGAACTCAATGGTAAAAATGAATTTGAAAAACTTCTTTTTATAAGTTTTTTCGAATAAATGAAATTTAATTTTGTTTATTTTTCACTTTAAAAAGATGGTTTTTCAAAATATTTTTATTTTATTAAAAGCAGGTACGTCTAATTTTTTGAGTTTTTGTGAAGAATACTAGATTTTTCGGGTAAAATGGTCATTTTTGACGAAGAGTATACTTTTATCACTTTTTCGGGCTCTTGAAAATTTATGAAAAAGCGAAACCATGGAGTCCTCTTTTTAGCCCTTTTCAAACTCTCTAAATATGAAAAGATTGTCGAGTACCTGACTATTCGAACTGGTTAAAGCGAACGAACAGTCTTCCCTTTAGTATAAGTTTACCCCTTTTCTGGACTGAAATGGACTATTTACGAAAAAGGTATACGTTGACTAATCATAGTCAATAGAATTCTCTCCCGCATTATTTTATCCTTTTTTAGGCCCGAGAGACTAAAATTACGAAAAAGAACACCCAAGGATTTTTCTTAAGTTTTTTCTTCTGACTCCCTAAAAATGAAAAAAAACCGAGTTTCTCCTATACTGGACTTGTTAAAATATAACAGTAAAGGACCTGTAAATTAAAAATAGGAACGAACCACTCCTTCTTAGGGTTCGATTTTAAACTAAGTTGGACTCATCCGAAGGATGAGCTTATAAACAAGCAAATGTTATCCTCCTCAAGCTTGTCAAAAATAAAGAGGTACTTGCCAGAAATGGTGGAGGAAAAGAGAGAAAATGAATTCATTTGTTGCACTTTGATTTAAAATCAGTATACCACTCTTGAACATGACATTTTTTGTAACACTTCTACCTGGGTTGGGAGAATCCTTTGCCTATCAGTTAATCAAACCACATTGAAGGTCTTCAGCCGGTTTCTGGGTATTAGCTTAGGGAAATTGTTACCAAAGCATATGCAGTGTCATTATGTTTTCAAGAGGACAGTCAAAAAAACCATTCATCTGCAAACATTTGTCTCCATTCACGTTGACCATCCCTGATTCAGTCCTTGCAAAAAATTTCTTCAAAACTTGATCTATGGTTTCACGTCGTGACCTTGCTTACGACGAATCACTTTCTATCAACAACAGCTCATCATTTGGGAAGTTAATCTAGAATCCGTCAGTACCTTGGAATCTGCATGCCTTAAAGGCAGGTTTCTCGCTTTCGACGACAGGTTGCATCATTGACCTTCGATCCAAAGATTCCGTGAAATGTTCGACTTCGGATCACTTATTCAAATTTCATGGATTGTACTGAGTATTTTGAGAGCCATTGTCATTATTGGTGGTTTCTCTCACACTTGTTAACAATTCACATCATTGAATGGTAGTCAAGTGGATTCTACCATGTTTGACATCAACACATTTAATCACATGGATAGAATCGTACTAGTTCGGGAAACAAAAATCAAGACCCTCGATCTAGTTTCCACCATCCAGGCTGCGAGGATTTTTATTATTCATTATGCAATAGACTATTCATTACAGATGGCTGCGTCCATGCTGTGTCTAAAATATTGATGTAATATTAAAATCATTTCTGTATCAGAACAAGTTTAGTTAGTTTTTGATCTGAGTATGGGAATGCCTACCTCAGTGATAATATATATATATATATATATGTTTTGCATTGAATTTTTTTACAGGGTTCCGACTGGGGTGTCCACAGGCTAATCCTTGAAATGATAAAGCACATCACTCTTTGAATGCTCTCATACTTCACACTTTAGGGGGAAATTTGTTACACTGAAATTTGTCACCATGAAATTTTAGTACTCTCTTAGAAGTCTACAACATCGAAGTTCCTAAAATCAAGCTTATAAATTGAGAGAAAAGCTCATAAAAATCTTAATTACACTTGTACCACACTTTCTCTTAACATTACCTGTGGTGCCACACCTTTTTGTTTTAAAGCATGCGGAGCTAAATGCACTTTTTCTTCATTAAGGGTGCGGACCCCTGTAAAAGGTAAAATAAAGGCAGAAAGTAACATTTAGAAGCCCAACAGTCAAATCTGGAAGCTTCTAGAAGCAATTATCTGGTCGAAGGTGCACTCCTATCATGTATGTTCATTCCTCCATTATGGGAGCCTACCCCTTGATTTATGGAGCTCAATCCCTTGAAAAGAGCATTCTATCCCCTCTTATGTGGAGCTGTAACCTCCTCTCTTTTCCTATAAATTGAAGCCATAGTGCAGCTTCAAAGGGAGTTAGACTTTGGGAATTTTTGAGGAGAAATGTTGTAGAGACTCAGACTGTCTTAATTGATCATTATATGGGAATGATTACACACCCATGTGAATTTTAGCTGATATAGTGCAAATCTTGTCAGAGTAAAGGAAACGCCTGTTCTGGACCCCATGAAGACCTGTACGACATCAAGGCGGCCATGGTTGTAAGGTTCTTTCGTCATCAAAAGTAATATGAATGAATCATGTTTTCTCAATGAGTTATTTAATTAAGTAGCTTGTTTATCATGTTTTATCAATGATTTATTTAACTAATTAGCTTATTTCTTGAATTCCTTGATCATCTTGATAGATATATGATTCGTGAATTAGTTTATACTATGCAGGTGCTATTGATTTTTTCCATGTTTGTGATTGCAGATCTTTGAAGATGACTCTTTCAAGAAACTGGAAAGAAGATCATTACGAATAGCGCTAGACTACAGGTAGGTCTTCAAAACCTCTGTTGTAGCTAATTCTGAATCGAATATTATCTAGAGAAAATAGTTTTTTTTTGTCTATTTGTTGCTAGTTGTCCATAGGACACTTGGGAGGTATGTCTTGTCAGAAAGAATGACTTATCCATCCAACAGTATTTTTCGTCAAGAGTGGGTCTCATCCCAGTTAGCTTCTTTCTATTTCCCCTTATTTTCCAGGATCGGAGGACGATCCTCCTGTTTCCATGATCCATGAGCGTGATCCTCCGACTCCCATCACCACAATTCCTGAAAATGATCCTCCTTCTCTAGTTCCTAGAGTTTAGAAGGATGGTCTTTCCACTCCCGTAATGTAGGGGGATAATCCTTTTATTCATATGACACCCCCTCCATGTCGTTTGGCCGCTTCCTTTGATTGGATTTGATTTGCAGGATACCGTCTTCCTTCTTATGTGCCCTTTGAGATCACCTTATAGGCCTGCGATATGGTCGTACTAGGCATGATTATAAATGAAGGCACCTCAGTTATTATTATATCCTCAACTATTTGGCAAGCTTTTAGGTCTCCTCAACTTGTGCCTGTTACTCAAAATCTATTAGCTTTTAACAAAGGAACCAGTCAACCATTAGGGATCCTTCGGAATTTACCTATTAGTTTGGGGGGAAATATTGTCTATATAGACGAGCTGGTTGTCCAAGGTCCTTTGGATTTTAACTTACTCCTCTGGTGTCACTACGGTTATGACATGGGATCGCTTGTCTCATCCCTCTTCCACATGATTTGTTTTGCACACGAAGGTCGGATCGTGAGCATTGATCAACTTTCATTATTTTTTCCTAATGTGACATCTGGCCTACCATCGTCCTTTCCTGGTTCTTACCTGTCGGTGATATATTCCTCGCCATAGATTAATTATGTATCTGCTTGCTCACTACCCTCATCCAGTGATAGTTTCATCATGTATCATCTTCCGAGGGCATTAGATCGTGATTTCTGAGATGTTGTTCTCCCATCAGATGGGAACCTCGTGGAAGTCATGACTTTTTATATGTCTTGATCAGCTCATCGGAGTATAGTTCATTTTCTTGTGTCAATCTCCTTAAAAAATGAAACAAACTATTGATAGCATAGTTATTATCTTCTTTGAGGCTCTCTAAATCAGCCAAGGTGTCGTGAGGATAGTTCTTTCAAGGTTTCAACCTCGTTAAATCTCAGTCGAGTCTTTCTCCTGATCTCGTAATTGAACCTTCACTCCATCCATATGTTAGTAACTGGAAGGTCCTCTCAAAAAAATGCACTGAAGCTTCGGGGGTATGTACCTCGAATTGAGTCAACATGCTGGGGGCATGCAAACCTATTTCAAGCATAGTTTGTTTCCATTTCAAGCTTGTGTAAAATTGAAACCAGTTTCACGCATATTTTTCTAAAAGGTTTCAAGCTTGTGTAAAAATGAAACCATTCACATTTTACCTTTCATGATTTCCATTTTATCAGCCTATTTTTCCATATGAACCTTGGTTTTCCCATTCCATTGTCGCTATCCCCTCGGCCGATCATATGCTTTCACTTGATTTTTTTACCCATTCCTGAAGAACCACTGCAATGAGTGGTCTTGTTAGCCAACCTCTTGACCTTTACATGTTCTGAGCTATTCCACCATCATCGGAACTAGTTTCTACCCTTAATGCCACTCATTCCTCTAGGAGGAGTCAACTTTCAGCCCTTTTCTCACTCTCAAAACATGAAAATATTATTGATCTCTCGTCATTTTGAACTCGTTAAAGGCTACAACACATCATTTACCCAATATGCGTTTACCCATTTTTCGGGCTAGGATAAACTAGTTACGAAAAAGGAATACCTTAGTCAATCGTGACTAAGAGGTTCTCTCATATTTTATTTTCTACCTTTTTAGGTATGACGAACTATTTATGAAAAGGATCATCTGGAGTTTTCTTTTCACCTCTTTTCAAACTCTCTAAATATGAAAAGACGTCAAGTTTTCCCTTTTTCAGACTCGTTAAATCTAAATGAAAATGGAACCATCACCATGACATTTATACCGAGTTCCTCCATCCTAGGGCTCGTAAAATGTCCTAGGATGGATTTTTCCGAAGCACAAACTTACATGAAAATCATATGCTATCCACTTCAAGCTTTTTTCCAAAAATAATTCGGGTACTTGCTATAAATGGTGGGGGGAAATGGAACTAGTTGTCAGTTGCATCGGCAATTCGTCACTGTTGAACTTGACACATGGCTGCAGTTCGTGTCAGTTTGGGAACATCCCACATTCATCACTTTGCCTCCATGGGTTTGGGTTATCCATTTTGACCTCTCATCTTCTCTTTGCCTTGTCACCATGACCTCAGATCCCTTGATGTCAAATACTGCCAGATTCCAGACTCGTGTCACCAATATGTTAAGAAGAAGTCCCTTCTGCAGTTTTCAACCCCTGGTCCTCTGTTTAGTCTTGATTCACTATCATCTTTTTCCTTTGTCTCATGTTGATGATGTTGGAAAAATTATTTCCCTCCTTCGACCGATCACTTACTGTCGACTTCAGCTCATTATCGAGGAAGTCGGTCCAAATACTCCCTAATGATACCTTAGATCTTGCATGCCTCAATGGCAAGTTCTTCACATTCGACGAAAATTTCTCATAATTGGCCTTCGATAGGGTGATTTTTCAGATGTTCGAATCTAGTTCATTTTTCACATTTCGTGGATTTTACTACCTATACCTAGAGAACCATTGTCATTATTGGTGGTTTCTCTCATGCATGTTAACAACTTCCATCATCAGCTGGTAATCAGACGACTTTCTTTCATGCTCGACTTTAGCTCATTTATTCACATGCCTAAATTTTTACTTGGTCGGGTCGAGACAAAGCACAAGACCCTAAGTTTTCTCTGATGACATAAAGGCCGCGAGACGATCTAGTTTGTCATGACTATATACACAACCCTCCTGATCGGATGGTTGTGTTAGTGACCTATAAATATAGGATTCATAATTTTGACTTGACTGATGGTAATTTTGTAAATCTGTACATACTTTTCCTTCTGCAAGTTGTATTCACATATTTTGTAAAAAAAAAAAAAAAAAATCAAAACGAGGGTAAAAAGTCCTACAAGAAAAATCAAAGGACTTAGAAAAAATAACAGACCCCAAAAGAAAAAAGAAAAAAAAAAAGATGAATAAAAACATGAAAGTGTGCAAGTATAAATGCCACTACTTTTACCTTTTGACTATGGAAGAGTGTCAATAAATGCCATAGTCTGTGATGAGTTGAACACTTTAATCTTGACTTGTCACTTTTCAATTTCAAATGTTGTAGATAGAGAATAAAGAATTGTTATACAGTTTAATCATGACAATTCTGTAGTTAGGTAGAGAATAAAGTGAATCCAACAGTTTAATCTGGATTCCTAGATGAAATAAGTGTAGAATTAGATAGTTTATTTTATTTCAAAAGAAAAAAAAATGTTGTAAGGGTTGCTAGCACAAATGCACCAAATCAAAATGGAAGAAAAAAATGTTAGCATGGTAAGTTGGGTAGGTAGAAGAAGGTGAAAAGCATCAATCTAAATATTATTCACCAAGGCTGCAAATAGCTAACTTCCCCTTCCCATATCCATTAAGCATTCTAAGCTATCAGTCAGAAAGGCTGAAGGCATTTCCTTGACTTTTGTTGGGACCAGACACAAGGCTCTATGGCTGATTAGTTGAAAATGTTAAATGTATATATTAATCCCTCAAACTCACATCATCATTCCATTTCATGCATTCATTCCCATGAATAATCCTAAGTAAAACCTCATTTTTACTTAAAGATACTTTAATTCCCATTGACTAATTTCCTTCATCACATAAAAACATTAAACCCTCAAATTTACATTTTATCATAAGTTAAAGTGATAAGGTTAGTATGATGCAAATGTTCCTTTTAAACATCAATTTACTTGTTATTTTTATGTATTTTATGTATACCTTGTCCCCTTTTCATATTAATTTTAACTTATATATTAACTCCCTATAGAAAAAACCTTTTCCTATATTATATAACTCCCTCTTATATAATAACCCCCAAAAAAAAACCATTAATAAAATTTTAGCCAAAGTTATTAATTCCCATATGTTTAAATTAAATACCCACCTTATAACCCCTTTGGCTAAATATATCTTTATATAAAAATCCCGCCCCCTATGGTAGTTAAATCATTTTGATTTCATTACTATATAATAAAAATATGTGAAAAACCTTTAAACATGTTTTATTATGTGTTTGAAAAAAAAATATTGAAGTTTTGTTTAAACTAAACTTTAAAAACACATCACTTTGTTTATTTCCCGAAATCCCTTTACCTATGTTTAAAATTATAACTCAACCCTTACCCCCGACAGATATCCCCTTACCATAGTATTAACCATGGGTCAAGCCCTTTTAAAACCCTCCCCGACCACTTTATCCCATGAAAAGTCTGTTTTTTGTACATAAACTCCCCAAATCCCTTTTCATTATCGGGGTTGATTTCAGCCCTCCGATCTCCAACACCCATTTTATCCGATGGTTCTCGTCGAACGTGATGAGACATCCCATATCCCTTCATTCATTATCGTGTTGCATCTTAGCCGTCCGATCATCCCTTGCAAATCCAACGATTCAAATTGAACGCGATCACCCACCTTTCCCACTTCACTTTTTTCGCATCTTTCCATTAAAATCTTGACCGTTCTCTTTTCGATGTCAGATCAGACGGCCTGAAATTTATATCGTGAAAATAAAGTGCCCGACCCATGTTTTATAAAAATTACGGAATATGGGTTGTTTTCCCAAACCGCCCGTTGTCGACGTGCTATAATATAACTGGATCACGTGCAAAAAGCTAAATTCAACTTACTGTCATTGAGTCGCGTGAAAACCACCTAAGCCTAATCCAAAACTACTCCCTCCCAACCTGCAGTTAATATGATTGAACTATGGTTCGAACTATGGTTTAATATATTAAAAATTAATGTTTTTCATCACATTTTGCCTATTTGTGCCATTTAACCTAAGAAACCTCCGCAGAACCCTATTTCCATCACATTTCACGTATATACCATACAAAACACTGTGAGCCCGTTACAAAGCCTCCCGATGCCATTTTCAAGCCTCCTATGAACCAGTTTCCATTTTAAAAGCCATTTTTCTCTGCAAATCATTCCCAAGAGCCCCCATCACCAATAATAGCCTAATTCAGCAGAATTGAAGACTGTAAGCACAACTGCAACTCCTTCGACCGAAATTATACCTTTTAAAGGTATTCTTTGTCAATCCTATCCATAAAAACTTCAATTTCAAGGGACAATTCATATTTTAATTGCCATATCTTAAAATTCAGTTGAATTGTCCATCCTAAGAAGTCTAAAACCTCCAAAATACAGGGGAAACCCTGTCAAATTTTCTCCAGGATCCGCATTTTCCAGTTAGAAGGTATTAATGCCATTCCAAGATTATTTTCACTGCTGAACCTGATCTAAGCCATCCTCTGTGCGTTAAAAATCCTTTCTTATCATCCGGAAACCTGCTTAGAGTCTATGTTTGCCAGAAAAATCCTTCAACAAACCCCTTATTTCCAAAAGAGAACTTAGCAAATAGTTTAAACTTTCTTTGTTCAGCTAAAAATGACTAAGAAACAGGTAACCCCCAGGCAAAGGATATCCTCTAGCATAAAACTAAAAATGACGAACTGAGCCAACTATCTTTGAAAATGACTGCACAACTCCAAGAAATGGAAAAACAAACTCAAGCATTAATGAATGAGAATGAAGCCTTGAAGAAAGCTAAAGAGGTTATTCCAATAGTCATTCCCATTGTAAGAACTTCTGTGCCATCAACTCTTGAAGAACATCTTACACCACAAGGAAAATTAGTAACTGCAGTATCAATATCTTCCAAAAATGTGTCTGCTGCTGATTCCTCAATTACACAGGTACAGGCAGGAGTAGAAACAAGGACGTCAGACTTGGTCAAATCCATGGAAGAAATGACCTTAAAGAACAATGAGATTAAGAGTTTGCAAAAGGCTAATAATATCTCGAGTCTACTTACAAAGATGTTGTCATCACTTCAAAAGGTCATGAGCAGAGGATAAAGACATTGAAAGAAAGAATATTGAACCTTCAAAAAGAGGTGAAATTGACAGGAAAAGAGAAGGGAAACCATTGAGAAAAACATATTTTTACCTTAGGGTGAAAATATAGGGTCAAAGTGTATCAGAGTCAAAGTGTATCAGTAAAAGACAAATTCTACTGCTGGTCATTTTCACTTACAACAGTGAAACAGTGAAAAGAAAAGACAAAAAGTATCAGGATTTAAAGTGAAA
This sequence comes from Pinus albicaulis, assembly GCA_034641835.2. Lineage (NCBI taxonomy): Eukaryota > Viridiplantae > Streptophyta > Pinopsida > Pinales > Pinaceae > Pinus > Pinus albicaulis. The sequence goes on from CM076576.1 coordinate 359,192,126, forward strand.
AGAAGGAGTAATCTACAAGCAATCTTCCACAAGATAATGCATCCAATGCTAGCAATGCTCCCAACACATCATGAAATCAGTTTAATTAAGATAATCAGTTCTATATTTTCTTGTAGAAGAGAACAGCTTGCAAACTGTTTTGTTGCTGACCCTCTTCTTATGTTATATTTCCTATTTTTCCTTGAAACATTATCTCAAACTTTGAGATATTTTGTAAAGCAATTTATTTGTATAAATAATTCATCTTTCGAAGTATTCAGTGTGGAATAAAATTTATGAAGACTACTGTATTCATTTTACTGGATATATAGAAGTTGGTGTGATTCAATTAGCAAAGCAACAGACTGGAATTGAGATTAAAGACATCATAACTATAGGATTCTTGTGCTGACCAGATAAGTCTAGTTTTTTCCTGTTTTCATTGTGTTATCTTTTAAAAGTTTCCATACATTCATTTTAATGTGTTTCTACCTTAAATGATTAACTAGGAAGGTTTAAACAGGATTAGTAATTAAAAGCTCCCTGGTTTTTACTAGTTGCTCATGATTATGTTTTATGCTTGATAACCGGACTATAGAATTCTTAATTACTCTAAGTCCCTATTTTATTCATTTCTTTAATATTAATTTATGTAACGTAAGGATTCCTAATTTCCCTTTTGTTCAGATTTCACCCATTCCATCAAAAAAGGCTATTAAAAGCCTTTGAAGGTCATCTACCCTACCCTTAGTACATTTGCATCCTTAAGTCTTATTTCCTAGGCTCTGCTTGCCTAGAAAGTTGACTCCATAGCCCAATGGTCTGGTAGATCAATTTTTCGTTCACCTTGAAACACTTTTTATTCCCACCACACTTTCAAAACAAGTCCCACTGTCCATTCATAGCTAGCCTAAAATCCAATTATAAAACAAAGCTAAATCTTTAGGAGAGATCCCTCTCCAGGACTCAGGAAGGCTAGATCCTGAATTCTAAAAGCGGTTCTTGGTTACCCCTGGTTTTCTTAACTACAAAAAATCCTCATCCCACAAACTGAGAATTACTAGGGTGATAACATATTGACGACCATACCGGGGAATAACCACTATCTAGTTTTAAGTTTAATCTTGGAGGAAGATTTGTAAATATATCTTTTCTACTTTAAGATTAATTTTAAAGGTTGTGGGTATTTACCCAATAATCATTCTGGCTCCCAAGAAAGTCTATTACACTAGATCCAACCCTGATCCTAATCCTCCAGATATAGTAGACAATTCGGACCAGATAGGAAAAAAGAAAAAACAAATTGTTAGTTCAGAGACTGAAGTACGCCTGAAAAGAGCTGATTCTTTACCCAAAGAATTAGTAAGCTTATCAAACATTGAATTTGATTTAATGTTTGAAAAATCTCTGTTTAGAACCAAATCTGAATCTAATTTAAAGGAAATTGTTTTAGATCCAGTTTTTACTTCTTATGTGAGTGAAAAACACAAAATTATTTATGTTCCTACTAAATCTGACAAAACTTAAAGTCAAAGTCCAGTAAAAAGGGGAAATGTTACAAAAATTAAATACATTGAAGAAGTTGGTAAGTTAGCCAATTTTTTGTCTCAATTCTAACCCCCAGTTTCTAAACTATACACCACAGTCTTTCCAACATCAGATTCAACTCTGTATGCTGCCACTTCATTTACAGATTCTACTGTCAGTTCACCTCAAGAGCCTATAAACCTTGAATTGCCTCTACACCATATAATCATATATTCATCATATCCCCAATCCACTGCTAGTTCATCAACAGATCCATTCATCCTTGAGCTGCCCTTGCAACGTAAAGTAATATATCCATCATTCACTCGGTCCATTACATCCAAGCCATGGTAGCCATATATGCTCCCTTGGTCTTACCACAAAATATCCATGACATGCCCCAAATTTACCAATAATACATTCCACTGTTTGATAATTTTTCACAGATCACAGCACAACAGCATATTAATAGAATGAATGATTTTTGGGAGATTTATGAAATGATGAGTCTGATGTCAAAATGAGATTATTTGCACAAATCTTAACTGGAGAAGTGAAAACATGGTTTAGAGGTTTAGGTGCTGGAAGCATAGCAGACCTAGCTGCATTCCATAGAGCCTTCCTAAATAAATGGGAGAAAAAGAAAAATCCTATGCAAATACTGTCTGAGTTTGATGCTTTTAAGAGAGCCCCCAATGAGTTTGTCCAAGACTTTTGCACCAGATGCAACATTGTTTACAATGCCATTCCTGCAGACCTTAAACCCACTTCGTATTTCGTGCTACTCAAATTCCCTGATTGTTTTGATGTAGACATGGCTTACCAAGTTAGAGAAATGGATGCAAATACCCTAGAACAAATGCAACAAAACATTGTAGGTGTAGAAATCAATATACTTGCTAGGAAAGCTATATTGAGAAATGAAAGAAGGGTAACTATCAAAGAGGAAGCTTCACACTTAGATGGTAAGTTTGATTTTATTACCAAAGCATTAGAAAAAGTAGTTGAGATACTATATCAAATCGAAAGGAAACCACAATGGGAAAATCAATCCCAAATTAGGAATCCCAACTACAAGAAAAACAACAATCCTGGGAAAGGTAAAGAACCTTCCCCAGATCAGAACATAAGAACCCCATTCCAAGAAAATTTTACAGAAACTTCACAAAAAAATGTTGAGGAGGAGGAAGACATCCACATAGTTATGGGGATTGATGAAAACAATACAATTTTGCTCACTCAGGAGGACCAGGAACTCTTTGAGCTTCAACAGTTCAAAGTAGAATCTAGAGAATCCTTTGGTTATAAACAAGGTTACGATTTCGCAATCAATGAAATTCACAGCCAATACAACCTTAAGAGCAAGAAAACCAATGAACCTGCTATAAAGAACAATGCTCTAACCCAACAAGAACAAAACAAAAAGAAGACTGAGGCTCCTAAAAAATTTTTTTTTACATATTCTTCCTAAAGAGAATAAACAAGGTTTGAACCCATCCAGTCCTAAAAAATAGCAAAGCCCAAAGGTTGTAGATATTACTGATGAGGTGGCTCAATATTCCAAAGATGCCCAAAAGGATAATACCAAAAAACCACCAATTTAGCAACAGTCAATGAGCCAAGAAAAAATACAGCTAACCCAAATCCTAAATCTTCTGTTGAGAATCCTAAAACTGATAAAACTTTTGTTAACTCTCAAACTATTCTTGAAAAAACAATTAAAGATAGCAGAAACCAAGAAACTCAAACAAAAGACAAGAGAAAAGCTCAAACCAAAGGTAAAACTGCAATTACACAAGAAAAATCATCACAAACCATAGTTCCAAAAGACGAAGTAATTCAAGCCATCAAATCTCAGCCAAAATTTAACATGCAATCTGAACTATCCAAGTTAAAGATAGTTGTTCCATTATTTGAATTAGTTAACAATAACTTGTATAGATCTATGATTTCTGAAGCATTGAATGTGAATGAAAATGAAGATACAATTAACATGAATGAAGATAGGCCTAAATTAATTTTTGGTCCCAATGTAGATGGAAAGCATTCATATGGGTCAGTACCTCCATTTTATGTAAGTCTTACTGTACATGATCAGATATCGCACAATGGTATGCTAGATACTAGAGCTTCCCGCAACTTAATGCCTAGAGCTATAATGGAAACCCTGCATCTAGACATAACTAGACCTTATAAGGAGCTTTTTTCATTTGATTCATCCAAAGTCCAATGCATAGGTTTGATTAAAGATCTGTGTGGAAATCTAGTCCAATATCTTGGTAAAAGCATGATCATGGATTTTGTAGTAGCTAACATCCCATCAAAGTATGGCATGCTTCTTTCTCAATCATGGGGAGCAAAGTTGCAGGGATCTCTACAACTTGACATGAGTTATGCCACTATCTCAGTATTTGGACAACCCAAAAGGCTTTACAGAGACACCTTGATGAAGTTCATGATCAGTACTACTGACAGGCCTACAAATTATCCAGTCTATTCCACTCCTACTGATCTTGATTCCTTTATTCTCAGTAACTCTGATCATAATGAAAATCCAACTGAGCTCATTGATAAGAAACTTAAAATAATGGATGATTACATCAGTTATGAAGGTTTATGGCATTTATATTTTGATGTATCTGTTAATAAATTTGGAGCTAGAGCAAGTGTATGGATTACCAATATTGAAACAAGCCATTTTGAAGGACATGCTTTTAGATTGAATTTCAAATGCAACAATAACATGGCTGAATACAAAGCTTTAATCTTAGGTTTGCAAATTATTAGAAAAATGGGAGGGAAAATAATAATGGTCATGGGAGATTATTAACTAGTTATCAAACAAATAAATGCAGAATACTCAGTTCATAAGCCCAGACTTGCAAGATACAGAGAAACAATATTGGATTTTCTTGATGATTTGTTAGAATAAAAGTTTGGTATCATCCCTAGAAAACAGAACATACAAGCCCATTGTTTAGCAACCTTTGCTAGCAGTTGTAAATTTCCTTTTTCACCATTACAAAAATACACTGCTGAAATCAAACACATGCCTACTGTTCCAGATAATGTCAAATATTGGCAAATTTTCTCGGAAGATGAGCAAATTTATCACTTTTTGAACAATGAGCAAGAATTTCAACATTTCCAAATCGATAATGACTGTAATATAGATTCACCTTGTGATATAGATTCAAATTTTGGTCAAATAGATGATTTAGATAATTTAGATGTACATAATTTTGATAAGCCTACTATATTTACTCAGAGTGACTATAAAATTAGATATAGAGTAATTGATGGAAGATGAAACAGATTTGATTGATTTAAAGAATAAAATTTCACCCAGAGGTTTAACTCCCCTAGAAGACTTGTTCGATTCCAATGATGTGCCCAAAAGGCCAAAAATGGAACCAGTCAAGTCTGATATAGAAGAGCATAACTTAGGGACAGATGAAAAACCAAAAAGAATCAAACTATCAAAATCCTTATCATCTGAAGAAAAGGTCAAATACATAGAACTCTTGAAAGAATATCAAGATGTCTTTGCATGGAGTTACGAAGACTTGAAAACTTACAACACAGACATAATCCAGCATAAAATTCCTTTGAAAGAAAATCAAAAGCCTTTTCAACAAAAAATTAGAAGGATTAATCTATTTTTGTTACCTTTAATTGAAAAAGAAGTTGAAAGAATGTTTGATGCACAAATAATTGCACCAGTCAGATATTCTGACTGGGTATCTAATTTAGTGCCCACCAGAAAGAAAACAGGAGAAATTCAACTATGCATAGACTTTAGAAATCTTAATAAAGCATCCTTGAAAGACAATTACCCCTTGCCAAAAATGGATCATATTTTGTAAAGGGCGGCAGTTCTTCAAGAATTTCTTTACTAGATGGTTTCTCTGGTTACAATCAGATTCTAGTTCATAAATATGATCAAACTAAAACTATATTTACTACTCCATGGGGCACTTTCATGTATGTGAAAATTCCTTTTCGGTTAAAAAATGCAGGAGCTACATTTCAAAGGGCCATGGATATTTCCTTTGCTAAGGAGATCCATGAATTTTTAGTTATTTATCTTGATGATATTAATTTTTTTTCAAAAACAAATGATGAACACTTAGATCACCTGAGACAAGTTTTTATGAAATGTAGAAAATATGGTATATCTCTTAATCCTAAAAAGACTCTTTTTGGACTGGAAGAAGGAAAACTGTTAGGTCACATTATCTCAAAAGAAGGCATTAGAATAGACCCTGCAATAATTAAAGCCATTTTAAACATTCAACCACCAAGGAACATAAAAGAACTTCAAGCATTCCTGGGTAAAATTAATTTTTTAGGAAGATTCATCTCTAATCTGGCTGAAATCATAAAAGATCTCAATAATATGCTTACAAAGGACTCCTCAATAAAATGGAAAATAAAGGCCAAACAATATTTTGAATACATAAAATAGGCCTTAACAAAAGCACCAGTCCTCATCAGCCCAGATTATACAAAAGATTTCATAATATTTTCCTTTGCATATGAACACACTATAGTTGCAGTTCTTCTGCAGAAAAATGATGAAGGTTTTGAATAGCCAATTTCATTTTTTAGTAAATCCCTCAGAGATGCACCCCTGAAATACGATATAATGGAAAAACAGGCTTTGGCCCTAGTTAAAGCCATCAAATATTTCAAAGTTTATATACTTCATTCACACATCATTGCATATGTCCCTAATGCAGTAATTAAAGATATTTTGACACAAGATGGACCTGATAGTAGAAGAGGAAAGTGGATAGCCACTATCCTTGAATACGATCTGGAAATAAAACCAACTAAGCTCATTAAAGGACAGGGTTTAGCCAGGTTGATGGCTGAATCAAATTGCAATACCTTAGATATTAAATTCATTTCTCAAATAGATGAACAGGAGGAGATGGCGACTCCATTGATCAATAAGGCCTATCTAGACTCACCATGGTACTCTGATATCATCTTTGTACTAACACATTTACAAGCTCCTCCCGGGCTAACAAAAAGCAAGGAAAGATTCATCAAATAGAAAGAAATGAGGTTTTGTATCTTGAATAATGCACTTTATTGGAAAGAAAGTACTGGGATTTTACTAATTTTTTTATTGAAATCTGAGGCAGACAAAATTCTTGAGGAATTTCATGCAGGTGACTGTGGAGGCCACCTATACTGGAAGAGTACAACAGACAAAATACTACGAGCTGGTTTTCACTGGCCAACTTTATTTTCTGATGTTAAAAATTTTGTCATTTCTTGCCACAAATGCCAAATTTTTCAAGGAAAGAAGAAACTTTTACCTTTACCTCTTAAACCAATATCCACTAAAAAACCATTTCAACTATGGGGGTTAGACTTCATAGGTCAAATTCATCCTCCATCATCAGGCCAACACAAATGGATTCTAACTGCTACTGATTATTTCACTAAGTGGATATAAGCCATTCCAACTAGGCAAGCTACAGTTTCAGTAATAATCTCTTTTCTAGAAAGTAATATTCTGTCAAGATTTGGATGCCCCCATAAAATTATCACAGATAATGTCGTTGCCTTCAAATCCAAGAAAATGATTGCTTTATGTCATAAATACCATATTACCTTAGGTCATTCCACAACATATTATCCCCAAGGTAATGGTTTGGCTGAGTCTTCATACAAAATTTTAATCAACATCATCAAAAAACTACTCCAAGAGAACAAAAAGACATGGAACAAAAAGCTAGTCTATGCCCTTTGGGCTGATAGACTTACCGCAAAAAAGTCTATTGGAACTTCACCTTATCAGATTGTTTATGGTACAGATGCAGTTTTCCCTTCTTCCTTTGGAGTCCCAGTTATGAAGATTATCTAGGAATCACAGGTGGAAACAAATGATATTCAACGAAGAATCAATGAAACCATACATCTCCAATAAACCAGAGAAGAAGTTTTTGAAAAGTCACAAGTTTTAAATGAAAAACTAAAAAAAAAAATTGACAAAAGGGTTAGAGAAGATGATTTTTTCATAGGAGATCAAGTTTTCAGATGGGATTCACGAAGAGAGGATAAAGGTAAACATGGGAAGTTTGAATTTCTATGGCAAGGACCCTATGTGATATATGGTTACAGAGGTAATAATTCCTTTTTCATCAGGAATTTGGATGGAACTGAACTTCAGGAAGGACCAATGAATGGTAGGATGCTGAAACACTACTATTATACAGAGTCACTCAACAGTTAGATCATTTACTTTATCATTGTAAATATTCATAGTCATTTTGTAAATTGGATTGGAGATTTTATCTACAAAGTTGAAGCCCAAAGAGAAGGCCCTAAGCTTTGTAGTATAAGGTGTCATAAATATAATTTGTTGCACAAAACAGAAGACATTTACAGGATCACCAAAGGCAATGGATAAGGCTACTGATCTCAGAGTCCTTGACATTTCACAAGGAAATGCCATCCCCAAGTGAAGCCGATGTTAGTGACCTATAAATATAGGATTCATAATTTTGACTTGAATGATGGTAATTTTGTAAATCTCTACATATTTTGCCTTTTGCAAGTTGTATTCACATATTTTGTAAAAAAAGAATCAAAAAATCAAAAAGAGGGAAAAAAGTCCTAAAAGAACAATCAAAGGACTTAGAAAAAATAATAGACCCCAAAAGAAAAGAAAAAAGATGAATAAAAACGTGAAAGTGTGCAAGTATAAATGCCACTACTTTTACCTTTTGACTATGGTAGAGTGTCAATAAATGCCATAGTCTGTGATGAGTTGAACAATTTAATCTTGACTTGTCACTTTTCAATTTCAAATGTTGTAGATAGAGAATAAAGAATTAGTATACAGTTTAATCATGACAATTCTGTATTTAGGTAGAGAATAAAGTGAATCCAACAGTTTAATCTAGATTCCTGGATGAAATAAGTGTAGAATTAGATAGTTTATTTGATTTAAAAAAAAAAAAATGTGTTGTAAAGGTCGCTAGCACAAATGCACCAAATCAAAATGGAAGAAAAAAAGCTAGAATGGTAATTTGGGTAGGTAGAAGAAGGTGAAAAGAATCAATGTAAATATTATTCACCAAGGCTGCAAATAACTAACTTCCCCTTCCCATATCCATTAAGCATTCTAAGCTATCAGTCAGAAAGGCTGAAGGAATTTCCTTGAATTTTGTTGGGACTGGACCCAAGGCTATATGGCTGATTAGTTGAAAATGTTAAATGTCTATATTAATCCCTCAACCTCACATCAGTATTCCATTTCATGCATTCATTCCCATGAATAATCCTAAGTAAAACCTCATTTTTACTTAAAGATACTTTAATTCGAATTTGACTAATTTCCTTCATCACATGAAAACATTAAACCCTCAAATTTACATTTTATCATAAGTTAAAGTGATAAGGTTAGTATGATGCAAATTTGCCTTTTAAACGTCACTTTAATTGTTATTTTTATGTATTTTGAGTATACCTTGTCCCCTTTTCATATTAATTTTAACTTATATATTAACTCCCTATAGAAAAAACCTTTTCCTATATTATATAACTCCCTTTTATATAATAACCCCAAAAAACCCATTAATAAAATTTTAGCCAAAGTTATTAATTCCCACATGTTTAAATTAAATACCCACCTTATAACCCCTTTGGCTAAATATATCTTTATATAAAAATCCCGCCTCCTATGGTAGTTAAATCATTTTGATTTGATTACTATATAATAAAAATATGTGAAAAACCTTTAAACATGTTTTATTTTGTGTTTGAAACAAAAATATCAAAGTTTTGTTTAAACTAAACTTAAAAAACACGTCCCTTTGTTTATTTCCCATAATCCATTTACCCATGGTTAAAATTATAACTCAACCCTTACCCCCGACATATATCCCCTTACCGCAGTATTAACCATGGGTCAAGCCCTTTTAAAACCCTCCCCAACCACTTTATCCCATGAAAAGTCTGTTTTTTGTACATAAACTCCCCAAATCCCTTTTCATTATCGGGGTTAATTTCAGCCCTCCGATCTCCAACACCCATTTTATCCAACGATTCTCGTCAAACGCGATGAGACATCCCATATCCCTTCATTCATTATCGCACTACATCTTATTCGTCCGATCATCCCTTGCAAATCCAACGATTCAAATTGGACGCGATCACCCACCTTTCCCACTTCACTTTTTCCACATCTTTCCATTAAAATCTTGGCAGTTCGCTTTCCGATGTCAGATATGACTGCCTGAAATTTATATCGTGCAAATAAAGTGCCCGACCCATGTTTTATAAAAATTACGGGATATGGGTTTTTTTCCCAAACAACCCGTTGTCGACGTGTCATAATATAACTGGATCGCGTGCAAAAAGCTAAATTCAGCTTATCGTCGTTGAGTCTCGCGCGAAAACTACCTAAGCCTAATCCAAAACCGCTCCCACCCAACCTGCAGTTAATATGATTGAACTATGGTTTGAACTATGGTTTAATATATTAAAAATTAATGTTTTTCATCACATTTTGCCTATTTGTGCCATTTAACCTAAGAAACCTCCACAAAACCCTATTTCCATCACATTTCACGTATATACCATACAAAACATTGTGAGCCCGTTACGAAGCCTCCCAATGCCATTTTCAAGCCTCCTGTGAACCAGTTGCCATTTTAAAAGCCATTTTTCTATCCAAATCATTCCCGAGAGCCTCCATCACCACTAATAGCCTAATTCAGTAGAATTGAAGACTGTAAGCACAACTGCAACTCCTTCGACCGAAATTATACCTTTTAAAGGTATTCTTTGTCAATCCTATCCATAAAAACTTCAATTTCAAGGGACAATTCATATTTTAATTGTCATATCTTAAAATTCAGTTGAATTGTCCATCCTAAGAAGTCTAAAACCTCCAAAATACAGGGGAAACCCTGTCAAATTTTCTCCAGGATCCGCATTTTCCAGTTAGAAGGTATTAATGCCATTCCAAGATTATTTTCACTGCTGAACCTGATCTAAGCCATCCTCTGTGCGTTAAAAATCCTTTCTTATCATCCGGAAACCTGCTTAGAGTCTATGTTTGCCTGAAAAATCCTTCAACAAACCCCTTATTTCCAAAAGAGAACTTAGCAAATAGTTTAAACTTTCTTTGTTCAGCTAAAAATGACTAAGAAACAGGTAACCCCCAGGCAAAGGATATCCTCTAGCATAAAACTAAAAATGACGAACTGAGCCAACTATCTTTGAAAATGACTGCACAACTCCAAGAAATGGAAAAACAAACTCAAGCATTAATGAATGAGAATGAAGCCTTGAAGAAAGCTAAAGAGGTTATTCCAATAGTCATTCCCATTGTAAGAACTTCTGTGCCATCAACTCTTGCAGAACATCTTACACCACAAGGAAAATTAGTAACTGCAGTATCAATATCTTCCAAAAATGTGTCTGCTGCTGATTCCTCAATTACACAGGTACAGGCAGGAGTAGAAACAAGGACGTCAGACTTGGTCAAAGCCATGGAAGAAATGACCTTAAAGAAAATGAGATTAAGAGTTTGCAAAAGGATAATAATATCCTGGAGTTTGGCTTACAAAGATGTTGTCATCACCTCAAAATGTCCCTGATAGTAGGATAAAGACATTGAAAGAAAGAATATTGAACCTTCAAAAAGAGGTGGAATTTGATAGGAAAAGAGTGAAATAAAACTATTGAGAAAACACATTCTTACCTTAGGGTGAAAACACAGGGTCAAAGTGTATAAGAGTCAAAGTGTATCAAGAAAAGACAAATTCTACCGCCGGTCATTTTCAATTACCTAAAGGAACTGAAAGCAAAAGATAAATATTATCGTGATTAAAAGTGAAAAGAAAGAGTGATTTACAAGCTATCTTCCACGAGATAATGCATCCAATGCCAGCAATGCTCACAACACATCATGAAATCATTTTGATTAGGATAATCAGTTCTATATTTAATTGTAAAAGAGAACAGCTTGCAAACTGTTTTGCTGCTGTCCCTCTTCTTATGTTATATTTCCTATTTTTCCTTGAAACATTATCTCAAACTTTGAGATATTTTGTAAAGCAATTTATTTGTATAAATACTTCATCTTTCGAAGTATTCAGTGTGGAATAAAATTTATCAAGACTACTATAGTCATTTTGCTGGATATATTGAAGTTGGTGTGAGTCAATTAGCAAAGCAGCAGACTGGAATTGAGATTAAAGACATCATAACTCAGGATTCTTGTGCTGACCAGATAAGTCTAGTCTTTTTCTTGTTTTCATTGTTTTTCTTTCAAAAGTTTCCATACATTCATTTTAATGTGTTTCTATCTTTAATGACCAACTTGGAGAATTTAGACAGGATTAGTGATAAAAAGCTCCCCGTTTTTTACTAGTTGGCATTATTATGTTTTCTGCTTGATAACCGGACTATAGAATTCTTAAATGCTATATGTCCCTGTTTGATCCTCTCCTTCAATATTCATTTCTGTAACTTAAGGATTCTTAAGTGCCCTTTTGTTCATATTTCACCCATTCCATCAACAAAGCCTATTCAAAGCCTTTGAAGATAATCTACCTCGCTCTTAGTACATTTGCATCTTTAAGTCTTATTTCCTAGCTCGCTTGCCTAGAAAGTTGACCCCATAGCCCAAATTATCCCAGATCCCTCCGTGGTTTACCTTGAAACACTCTCTTTATTCCTCAAAAGACACCTCTTCAAAACAAGTCCCACCGTCTACTCATATCTAGCCCCTAAAATCCAATTATAAAAATAAGTGAATTCCTTTGGAGAGATCCCTCTCCTAATCCTGTGCCATAGATACTAGAATTCTAAAAGCGGTTTTTGGTTACCCTTGGTTTTATTAACTACAAAAATCCTCATCCTACAACCATAATTACTAGGGTGATAACACCACCCTCCTACAAAGAAGAAATGAAGCACATTTTCACTTCACCAATGCTATGGTAAAACCTTGAATTACGGTGACCATTTCTGTCTTTTTTTAGGAGGAGCCCCAAGATGAAGGTAACTCTGTTTCCAGGAATCAGCGAAGAAAGTCCACCATCCCAACCCATTAGCCCCAAGACACTAGGACGTCGGCGCCTCTTGCGCCTTATCCGGCCTGGACAATGAGGTGATGGCGAGCAGTCGAAACTCCTCCCACATGGCGCAAGCAGCCGACAATCGCTCCCATGGCTCAAGAAGCGACAACTCATCCCATCACTCCAAAGGAGTAGATGATGATCCTGAGGAATACAATTGTCCAATTTTTGGAGGAGAATCCTCGTACACACATCGATCACACATCTATAGCTAGCTTGATGCCCAGTCCTCTTATGTTTTTCCGCTATATGTCCCTGATTCGTTTTTTTATTCACCTCCATGTTGGTTAGTTAGCAAACCGGTGAGATCCAACTGTTTGCACATTATGTTCATTACAGTTATATATATGTAAATCCTTTAATTATGATTTAATGTTAAATGTTTTGATCTAAGTTTTGGATGGTTTCAATTTACATTTGGCCTAGATGGAAGACTCCCATGTGAAGTATTGTTTTGATTGAATCAAAAAGAGTAAAGAAGTAGTTGTATATGTAAATCCCTTTAATTTTGATTTAATGTTAAATGTTAAATGTTTTGATCTAAGTTTTGTATGGTTTCAATCTACATTTGGCCTAGATGGAAGATACTCCTATTTGAAGTATTGTTTTGATATATTCAAAAAGATTAAAGTAGTTATATGTAAGTCCCTTTAATTTTGATTTAATGTTAAATGTTTCAAGATATAACATGTTAAATGTTTTGATTTAAGTTTTGGATGGTTTCAATCTACATTTGGCCTAGATGGAAGACTCCCATGTGAAATATTGTTTTGATTTAATCAAAAAAAGTAAAGAAGTAGTTATATGTAAATCTCTTTAATTTTGATTTAATGTTAAATGTTAAATGTTTTGATATAATGTTAAATGTTTTGATCTAAGTTTTGGATGGTTTCAATCTACATTTGGCTTAGATAGAAGACTCCTATGTGACTTGTATTGTTTTGATTTAATCAAAAAGTTTTTAAAAGTCAAGTTTTGGAATGTTGAAGTATATTTGGCATCTTAAGATTTCTTTTGATCTCTACATAGTATTGTTTGAGTGAAAAAATTTCCAATAGGAAGAACATAGCTTTTCAATGCAACTAACCAAAGTAAAATAGTGGACCTGCATCTCATTTAACCATGCCAAGACAAAGCAAGTAGTTGCATTTCCTCACTTTACCAGAAATGCGAACACACGTACCTCTTCTTTGCCTTCAACCTCCCCTATAATCTCGTGATCTTGTGAACCCGTCTCGGTATTGTGCGGCCCAG